>CM065299.1:102049651-103249651 GCA_032871835.1 Dipteronia dyeriana
TTGCCGTCTACTCTCTCTTGTCAGTTACACATGTCTGGAAACCCACCATCACCATCCCATATAGGAAAATCTCTTCTAAGTGGTAACTATTGGGTACTAGGAACCGACTCTGTACGGGTTGCAAATGGAGGCGGAGAAGGTGCAACATGCACTCTAATGGGAATATGTGATATTCGTGAAGGTACTACCGGCTGCTCCCTAACATCTCTAACCACTTTCTCCACCAAATCAATATATACCTCTGGAACAACCGTTTGATCAAGTAAAAGGAACCTCACATCACTGTCACTTTGTAATCGATACTTTCTTCGACCACTTTCTGTCTTTATCAAGCTGCTTATGATTACATCACACAACGATCTATCAAATTTGGTGAATTCATATACCAAGTTCTGTAACTTCAAAAAATTTAAATGAATCGACACCACCTCAACAAATGTATCCCCATCCACATATCGTAAATCATCCCACTGCCCACCATAGTTGATTAACACCCTGTAATCCATTCACCTGGAAAAAAAAATCGTAACAAAATATTAGATTTTAAGTTTTTCAATACATTTCACATTTCTAGAGTGTAAACTTGAAATCGTGCTTTATATCTCTGTAAACATCTCTACATTTTAAAATTTATCAACATTTTGAATTTTTTAGAAGATTTCAAGTTCTGTTTTGAGTTTTTATAGCACATTTCACGTTTATGAACATCTGAAACTTGAAATGTTTAGGAAAAAACGTGTACATTATATTCTTTAAATTCTTCACAAAACCACACAATAGTAATGAAATAACGTTAAAAGATGTTATACTAACTGTTTGGAACTGAAACTAATAAAAATGGAATATGAATACGCATCTGCTATAAACGTTTCAAGTTTTATGTGGTCTAAATTTGAAATCATACATTAAATCTCTGTAAACTTCGCTACATTTCAAGTTTTATTCACATTTTAAAATTTTATATTATATTTCAAGTTCTGTTTTGAGTTGTTATAGGACATTTCAAATTTACGAACATTTGAAACTTGAAATTTTCTGGAAAAAAAAACGTGAATCTTAAATTCATCAATTTCTTCAAAAAAAAAAAACACATAACAGTACTGCAATCACGTTAAAATCATGTTATACTATTTGTTCTGAACTCAAACTAATAGAAATGGAAGACATTTACACACCTTCAACCGAATTAGAGCAAATCGATAAACTTGTTCAAAACCTCACAACCTAACAGTGGTGTTCTTCAAATCTTCAATAAACGGTGTGTTTCTCGTCGATCTGCAAGATACTTGAAATCCACTATCTTCGATTTGCACAAGAAGAAGAGAGTTATTTCGGTTTGCACAATAAGAAGAGAGTAGCAGCAGTCTATGGTGAATGAGAGAAGAGGAGGGTGGAAACCGTGGAGAAGAAAGAGAAAAAAAAATTAAACACTGAGGGGTATTCTAGTAATTTAAGGATACACATTGAAATTATTTATAAAAAGTGGTTATGGACAAATAAATTTTCGTATGTGGTTAAAAATGAATTTCTCATATTATATGTGGTTGTTTTTAGCAATTGCCACTACTTTATATGTGTATAAGAAACAAATTTCAGGTTTATGAGTTATGATTTATTTTTTTTCAAAAAATAGACTACAAAAACGTGGGTTTTTTTTTTCTTTTTTAGGGAAAAGGAATGTGAGGTTAATAGATTTACTTTGTAGAAGATTTTTTTCCTTAAATTGTATGTCTCTTTAAATAATTTTGATAAAGGGTAAAAAAAAAAGAATACTACATAATTGTTACAAAATGAATAATAATAAACAAAAACACACATCATAAACTTAAAGTAGAAGAAGAGAGAATAATAGCTCAAAATAAAAGATATTGTGTAATTCCTCAATATTTATCAAGTTCAATACATCAATATGAAAGGCTCATGTTTATAGCCTTACAAATCATTAGAGTCGTAACATACACAATAATTTATATAAATTACTAGTGATTTTCCAGTCAATGCGCACTGATATAATTTATATCAGTGCGTTGCATGTGGACCATTGATTGTGTAGAAGTTTTGACAAGTACATATACTTTGAGTCAAAGTATGTAAATCTAATGGTTCACATTCAATGCACTAACGAATTTATATCAATGCGCACTGACTTGAAAATTTCTGTATAAATTATAATTTAAATTGATCATAAATCATTTGGGTGTTACAAGAGAAAAGAGGAAGATATATGGATGACAGTTACTTCCATAGATTGAAGTACATTTATTCATATATAATTATATAATATTTATAACACTCCCCCTTGAATTAATGCCCATCAATCATACAGTAAATATGCCTCATTAAAACCTATGCTAGTAAAAACCCGTTAGGAAAAAAACTAACAGAGGAAAAAGAATATATTATCCATTTGTATCTCAAATTAACCTTTAGTAGTATTGGGGGGTGTAAAATTGTCTCGTTAAAACCTTACTAGAAAAAACCCAGTGACATAAAAAATTAGTGAAGGAAAAATAATACAGTTTATTGTATTTCCTCCAAATCGTAAAAACTATTGATAAATACGTTCCCCCTCATTCTAATACGGATGCTTCAATATTTTTACGAAGATATTTCTTCTCAATATTATACACTAAGATTTTGTTTGTTGCAATTGTTAGTTCATTTATAAATCAATCTGCAAGCTTGAAACTTGAGCATATTTTAACAACCACTTTTTTGGAGATTATATGCAAATAACTTAAATAAAATTGTTTTTTGAATTGGTCCAACATGCCATATACGACATCATGTTGTCTTATAAAACTACAAGTTGAACTTATATTCGGTACTTCAGGGCCTTAAATTCTTCAATAATGAGAGGAAATCGTACATCACTTTAAGTCATCGAATAACCATCGAGAAATCTATTTGATGTGTTTTATCCATGAAAAAATACCTCAATACCTTTTCCTTATATATGTTGATTCATGTTAATATCAAACTCATTAACAGAGACTAAATATTATTTTCCAAGACTTTTTATTTTAGATTTTGTTTCCCTTGTATATATAATTTATAAACTTAGTATAAACTTTACACAATCAACATATTCTTTAATAAATATTTACCATGACGAATATACTATATGCATTCTAATTGTTTAATTTTCACTATAAAAGAAATATGTAGTTTTGAATAACCTGCTTCAGCCATTTAAATCATTCAAGGATTTTTATTCATTGTTAAACTAGGTTTCTGCAGTAAATCTTTTATCTTAATTCGTGTGAAAAATAATTATATTCAATAAGTTTCATATCATCAAACATTTAGATTACAGGTCAAAAGTTTTTAAATTTAAAATAAGTATTTCTATGCCTTTTATTTTTCACCATTATGTTGACACATATACAAGTTATAGTACAAGAGCAGCATCATATTTTTCATAATACACAGAGTAATATATGATATCAATTTCTATAATAGCAATATAATTTATTTACATTTCGTAATCCAAGTACCTCTTCAAGGGTTATTGAAATCTCTTTAATATTCATTATACATGTCTTTTTATACAAATATTCATTTTGGAGAAATATAATCTCTTTATTTATGGTACATGTCTCTACTGTGACATTTGAGATCTTTTCATTTTCTACTTCAATAGTCTCGTATAGGGGATTAACATTTCTATTTGTATCTTTAAGATTTTGTTTTTCACTTATGAGACAAACTTTTTGGGAGCCTTTAATGATGATGATTTATTTTTCACTCGTTTATTATTATGATATTTCAAATTCCATTTCTATGGAACTTTATCATTTGAACTAAATTATTTTTCACTAACAAATAACTTTTACTGTCATTTCATAAATTGTTCTACGTGAACAACCAACCGAGTTGTATATTGACATAATGCAATTTTATTATTTTCTTCAAATCATCTGAAAATTATTTGCACACTATGCAAATCATAAGATGATGCATGCCATATAATTTCTCGTCGTTTATCAGTTATAACCCTCCCCCTAATGACGAGAAAATTAAAATTTTATTCTTTGAGAAAATGTTTTTCATCATCATAATTTTTATATAATCTCGTTTACTCTATCATATTGTCCTTTAAGTACTTACTTATATTGTCTTATGTCCTTCCAAAATATTCAATACCAAAAATATTTTTCATTTACGAAATGGATATTCATATAATATATTTCAATATCGCGATTCATCGTTTTTTTTAATTGAACTTCTAGTTCATAACATTTCTCATATTAAGCATATAATCTTATAACAGAATAAACAATAAAAGAACACATGCTTCTGGCATAAAATAAAAATAATCTAAATTAATTTTAATGGACTCAAAATAATTTCATCTGCTGTAGATCTACTAGATCTCATAAATACAAAATTTTGCTTTCATTTAATTTTGTTAGCCCATTAAGAGAGTCTAGTATACTTAGTAAAGACTAACAAGATATTAAGATGTACTGCATATACATAATCTTTGTCCTTATATTTAACATCTATAGCAAGTAATTTTGTTTGAATATATATATAATTCTTGAAAAGTGTATTCAAATACCTTTCAAATTTTATTGTTTTGTTTTGGTGTTATTTCACTTCTAGTGGATGAATTGAATTTCTCATAGTGATTACCTTAACTTTAATAATTATTTCAACTATCTACATTCGCAATCACAACCATGATATTTTAAAGGACACATCATTCAATTTAGAGAATGATATTAATCCAATTGGGTGATATTTTATGGTTGAAATAATATATGATATTAATTCAAATATTCTTAAATTTCTAATCTCAATATATCTAATCTTAATAAGAATGTCAGATATCATAACAATTATAAGTATCTAATATATTAACCATCAAATATATTAATTGTTCATATGTATCAAGTAAATATATCAAAATGTACATATAACAATAAAATTTATATTACGTAAAATTTGAAAATTCATATTTTCTATGAAAGTTTGAGACATCACTAAGAGGAAAAATTATAGAAGAAATAACACTATTTTTATCGTACAATATTTTAATTAGAGATGAGAAATTAAAGTAAAATATAATTAAAAAATAATTCATATCAAGTGTTAGATATATAAATCATGAAAGCAAATTCATGTTATGATAATTCAAAGCTACTAACACAATACTAAAACTTAATTTTAAGACTAAAACTACATATCGCACAGTGAATTCATAGGTCAATGAATGAGTAATAGAAACAGCTTTTGAATGAGTAATAGAAACAGCTTTTGACTAACAAATGTGTGAAATATCAAAATTCATGTTGTCTTGTAAGTTAAAATATAATCTTTTACACTCTACATACAATGATAAGAATGAGCAATCACATTATTAGAGTCTTTTCATATGCAATATAAACAATTAATGTGAGGTAGGAATATCATAATTGCAAGAAACTCAAGAGGTTAGGCAAATTAATTTTGAACATACATATATCATAACTTTACGATTGTGATATACAAATTCAAAACTTAAAGTTTTAAACACAATTCATATTTGATTGAAAGCTTGAATTTTCTTAGAACTTTAAGTTCATGTATAAATTTCATGAATATAATTAAAAATATGAATTTAGAAATCCAGGTTCCAAATAATAATCAAATAAATTGGAATTCAAAATTTTAAACTTTGATTTGATTTAAATTCAGAATTTCATGTTCTGATTTAATTATAATTGATAATTAGATTGAACTTCGGGCTCTTTAAGATTAATATCGAATTGAGCTCCAGCTATTTGATTTTGCAATCTGACATTTGATTGAGTTATATGCATTTTAATTTATGCAACTTTTAGGTTGCAAGATGTTCACAACATTTTACAATCTTCGGGTTGCAATACAATCATCAAAATTTTCTTTTCATTTCTTTACAACCCAAAACCAAAATATTGTGAACAAAATAAAAGAAAGAATGAAAATCATCTTTTGAGATAGAGAAAGAAATACTTTGTAATTTTTTTTTTGAACTTCTGGTCTTACCATGAGACTGTGATCTACTATTTCAGGATGTTGGGTTCTTAATAAAATCATATTGTTTATTGAAACTTCTGGTTCGTCTTCAAATTTAGAATTTAAGGTTCTCAATTTGATTCAAATTCAAAACTTCCGGTTCCATATACATCGATCAATTCTAATTAGGGGTGGGCAAAAAACCAATGAATCGAATCGAACCGAACCGAACCGAACCAATGGATCAAACCGGTCCAATTGGTTTTTTACCGGTTTTGATTGGGTGATCAGTTCGGTTCGGTTCTAATTTTAAAAAAAATCGATCGGATCGATTTTTGTCCGGTTTAGTTCAAAAAACCGAATAACAGAACCGGTACCCAACTATAAATTAAAAAAAAAAAAACTCATTCTAACTTTTACTCTTAACTCTTCAATTATTAGGTATATTTTATTGGATTTAAAAATGTAATTTGACTTTATTTGGTATTGACTATTGTATTAGATATCAACAAAAATTTTGGCTGGCATGTATTTTGAAATATGTTTATTATTTTGTATTGGATTTAGTAGTTTTTTAATATGTTTTTATTGTGTTGTAAATAAATTTGGCCCAATAGGTTCAAAAAAATGAACTAAATATGTAATAAATGAAATTTAGAATTTTGGCCAATCAGATCTAAAACCAAAAAAACCGAACCGAACCGGTCCAATTCTGTTGATTTTTTATCGATTGGTAAATGTCAATTTGATTGGATCGGTTCACTTTTTTAAAAACCGGATTTTATCGGTTTTTTATCGGTTCTATGAAAAACCGAACCGATCCAATCAACGCTCACTTCTAATTCTAATCACATCATTGAAATAAGAATCGCTAAAAATAAAACTAAGATTATTTTCTGATATGGAAGATCCAACTTATAGTACAACCGTATAGCATACTCATAAAAATAGTTGTATAAATAAATTAAATATAAACAACAATAAATAAATTATATTGAAATCGTTGGATAGTGCTCAAAATTCGATAAAATTCCAGACTTTATCTTATAGTCCATATCCAATCCTCTAAAATAAATCATAAAAGTGATTGCACAATATCCATTAACAAATAGTATTCGGTTATGATTATATCATAGTACTAAATTCATAATTTACAAATTTGAGAACTTCGAGTTTAAAATAAAATTCAATTTAATAGAAATTTAAAAATTCATTATAACTTTACGTGCATATATAAACTTCAAGTTTATAATTGAAAATAATGAATTTTAGAAGTTCAGATTCCAAAAATAATTGTCACTTCAATTAGAATTTATAACTTTAGGTTTGGTTTTGATTCAATGTAATTTCAGTATTCTTATAATTTGATTTGATTACAATCGATAAATTCCAATAATATTTTTTATTATGTTAAGCTTTAGGTTTTTTGTTCTTGCAATCTTAAAACATTAAATTGGGCTTCATGCTTATCAAGTTTCAGGTTTTTTGATTTAACAATGATCAAATATATATCAAATCGAGTTTCGGGTTATTTGATTTTACGATTTTTGGATTACAATTTCATTTTTGCAATCTTCCGGTTATAATAAATTCATTTAATCTTTCTTTTCTTAACAACCAAATGAATATTAAAAAATAAAATTAAGAAGTGAAATAATATAATCAATTTTTTTTTTAGCCCAAAATTAGAGGAAGAAACGCTTTACAATTTCTTGGATCTGTCGGTCTCATCTTGAAGGTGTTATCTTTTATCACATATCGAATTTGAATCATATGACATATTGTATTTAAACAAGAAACTTTCAAATAAAAAACCTGAAACATATAATGGTTAAAGACTCGTGATGATAACATGTTATTAAATGAATAATAATAAATAAGAACGTAAATTATAAAATTAAATAAGGGAAGAGAGAAAAATAGCCCAAATAAAATATATTATTTTATTCCTTAATATTTCTTAAGTTTAATGTTGCTGAAGTCCACGACTTGGGGCACCTAGTCGCTAGTCGGAGCCCAACCGTCGCGATTTCAGTGGATTCGGCCAGCTTAGGTGGAAAGGGTGCAGTCGCTGCCTAGTCGGAGCAAAGGCGCCGCCTGATCGGTCAAACCGAAATTGACCGACCTATGCCTAAAATATCGTCGTTTAGTGTAGTTTCGTTAAAAAAATTGAAATTCCAATACCTCAAACGCAAAACACAACTGAGAAGAGGCTTACAACCAGTTCAATTCCAAAATCCAAACGCAAAACACAAAACCGTCGACTCCGGTGGCAGCTCCGACTTGCAACAACTTCAGCTTCGTCATCCGTCGTCGTCGTCGTCGTCGCTGTCTTCATCATCGTCGTCGTCGCCATCGTCATCGTCACCATCGAACCTGATCTTCTCTCTAGCCACTCCAGCCGAACTGGCATTCTCGATTTCTCTCGCCGAATCTCATCTGAAATGTAAATTGTGAGTTTATTTATGTATTTAAATAATATTATTTATATTGGAGAGTGTGTGTTGACTTGAGTATTGTTGACTTGTACATCGTAATTTGTGCATTGTTTTCTTGTACATTGTGATTGTACTGATATACTGATTGTTTTAAACTTTTGATACACTGTTTTAATACACCGATACAAAATGATACACTGTTTTATTTTTTCATACAAACTAAATAACTAAATATTAAATGCTAATTGCAAAAAAACTATAAAAGAATTTTCCGATAGGCCGCTGATCTGCTTTTGGCTGGTCAGTAATCGACTTTCGACCATTTTCCTAGTTCCCGACTAATCCCCCTAGACGGTGGATCACCGTCCGACTAACGTCTAGTGACTTTTATAACACCGTTCAAGTTCAATACATCAATATGAAAGGTTTCTATTTATAGCCTTACAAATCATTAGAGTCATAACATACACAATAATATATATAAATTACTATTTAAATTGACTATAAATCATTTGAATGTTACGAGAGAAAAGAGAAAAAGATATGGATGAAAGTTATTTCCATGGATTGAAGGACATTTATTTATATATAATTATATAATATTTATAACAACAATTAAAAAAATGAGACATAAATAAATCGGTAGAGGGTGTGCCAATATAACCACGAGAATTTAGGGTTTATTAAAATGGAAAGTGTTTTTATGATATATGTTAATATCAAACCATTAATAGGATTTTTTTTTTTTACAAAAGATTAAAAGAGTAAACTAATGAATAATTATTAATAGGTATACAAACAAACAATTAGTCTTCTTAGTAATTTACTTAAGGGTATTATAGGATTTTTAAAAATATATTAATTTGGGATATACATAATGTTTTTAAGGGGTGTAAATACCATCACTAATAATATACCGAGTATTAAATGAAATATTTTGGACTTATACTTATCGATTTTGAGCTGGGTTGTTGTTGACTGTGATTAAGCTTCATAAACAAAAAATTAAGTGGGGATCTGAAGAGCTGTTGATTTACATAAGGGAAAAGATCGTTTCACCCCTAACCTTTGTCTTATTAGAAAGGTGAGGACAGAGTTTGTATATATTGTCCGGTCTCCCTCCTAAAATAAAACTAATATAAAATCTCTCCCTTCTGTTACCTTTTCCATTCAAAAAAAGTTAACCGCCAATCTTGATGGTCAAATGACCGTTTTAACCTGTAAAATAATCCGAAAATGACCATTTAACCATTAAGATATTTATAAAATAAATAATATATTTGATAAAAATCAATACAAATTTAAAAACAAAAAACAAAATCAATATATATTAAAAATTAAATATTAAAAATGAAAAAACAAAATCCATTAAAAATTAAAATCTGATCACAATGTTATCTATCCTCTCTCATGATCTCTCATCTGTTTCTTTCACATCTCTCTCATCTCCTCATCTCTTCATTTTCATCATCAAACCTAAGCCGATCTCTTTCTATCTTTTTCTTCTTCGTCGTCAATTGAGTTTGGGTGTGGATGATTTCTGGGTTCGATTGGGTTTGGGTGTGGGTAGTTTGGTTCGATTGGATTTTGATCAATTTTGTTTGATTTTCTAGTATGGCTTTAGAATTGGTGATGGTGATGAACTGGGATGATGATCAAGTGGAGGAGAAGAAGAATTGAAGATGATGATGGTTGTAGGGAAAGAGAATCAAAGATTGAAGATTTTTATTTTATTTTTTAAAATTATTTGCTTTTACATTGACCCTTTCATTTTTACGGTCAAAGTGATTTTGAATGGAAAAGATGACAGAAGGGGTATATCATACATTTTTTTCCATTTCAAGGGGATTAACAACCAATATAGGCAAACCATGTCCTTCTCCTTTCTAATAGGGTAAAGGTCAAGGGGCAAACCGATCTTTTCCCTATACATAAAGTAACCTCGTCCAAATTGGAATTCCACAAAAAAAAAAACAAAACTCAAAAAGCATTATCATTTTGAAAAGGAAAGTTCCTAGTTAATACATATAGTAGAAGCAAATCCACATTTATATAATCAGATCAAATATGATTTTTTGACTGTGCAACATATTTTCATAAATTTCTCAATTTCAACCTCCCAAATCTGAACTTTTTTTACAGGTTTCATAGAAACACCATGTACAAGAAACAGAATATCAAAGTCTTAATAGGAAACTCACAACGCAAATGTGATGCTAAAGTGAATTCGAATTCGTGTATTCTGCACAATACTGTAATGCAGAATCAGAAAATCAAGTGAATCACTTTCAATCTTCTATCCTCAAGAATCACATTCATTTCAGTTATGGAGACAAGCATCAAGACACTCCCAAGTCAAAGGAAACTATAAAAAGTTGAACGTACAAGTTAAGCTATATAAATCGCGATTTTTTACGAAAACTACATTGCACAGTCGAAAGTGCAGGGACTGAAGACCATATTGTAGTCTAGTTGAGTTCTCTGAAAACAACATAGATATAAGTAGCAACATGGTATTGCAATATACAACTGGACTACAAGAATTGAGGCTTCGACTATGTTAGAAAGGACTTTCGAAGATTAATCAAGGGTGCAATCATCCAAAATGTCCTAAATCAATGTTGTAGACATATTAGGCAGGTAAGCAAGTTGTCACTAGCTAGTGCTGTGCAATCATCTCACCATGACGAAATACGATAACAGTAGAACAACCAATCTCCACAACATAATTTCGTTAAGAAAAACCAGTGCACCACAAATTTCTAGTTACGATTTCGAGTACAAAGCAAAGAAAAGAATTCAGTAGTGTTTAATATCCGGGACTGACCTGTTTATGTATATAATTAAGCCGGATTACTTCGCTGTCAATAAAAGAGATAACAATTTACATTCTTTCACTTATTCTATGCTGAGTTATAATTCAATCATATAATCATTTCACAGAAAAAGAAAAAGAAAAGCCTGTGAGCAAGGTTTGTTCCTTATACTAAATTTCATGTAGCTTAGCTCAAAAATCAACAAAAACTTTTGTAAGGAAACAGACAACCAACCAGAAAAGGAAAAATATGTTCAAGGGCCCAATAATAGGGGTCTGAAACACATGAAAAAGCAAAGCTGCTACACTTCAGGGTCCCATGGCCATGGGCACTACACAAGTCTATCAATGAAGTGGCATCATGATGACCATTTAGAAAGCAAAAGCAGAAGATGCAGAGTCTTAATTGCTTTAACATTTACCGTTAATCCTCGGATTCCTAAAATTCAACAACTTATATGATCAAAAAAGTCAAGTGGGTTGTGTTATTATGTACCTAAACAATCATAGTTTTTCAGAAAAAAGTTTGCAATGAAACAGAACTTGTAGGACCGAGTAAAGTATATATCCAAACCACTAACCCAAAAAAGATCCTGCATTCATGAAACAAATATGATTTTTTTTTTCATTTTTCGTTTGCATTACTTGCATCTATTTCTACAAAACATGATAATTAGAGATGGCCTACAGGCTACAGTCAATGAAAAATTAAATTACAATGAAACACTCACCGTCACCCTGCCTTCTTCCGGGATTTGAAGGGAAAATTACTAGGCGGAGATGGCGAAAACTCGAAAGGTAAATGTGGTGGCTCAGCCTCCCCGGAAAGCATCCCCACAATTTCTTTCATTGTAGGCCGTTTAGTAGGCGATCTTTGCAAACATAAAAGTGCAATTGTAATACAAAGCAATGCTTGATCTTTATCGATTGAATGTATAGATGTGTCAACAAGTTCCAATAGCTTCCCATTATATGCCAATTGTCTAGCCCAAGAAATCAAATTAGCCCTTTCGAATTCCGACATTGGCGAGGCCGTTACTTGCAATGGCCTCCGACCTGAAATCAGAACCAAAATCAATACACCGAAGCTATAAACATCACATTTCTCCGATAATAACCCACCACCACCGTATTCTGGGGCGATATAACAAACAGTTCCTCTCATACTTGGTGTGCTACTAATGCCACCACTTTTGGGTACGTCTCCACTAGCCCAATCTTGGCTATTTCGTCTTCCATTTCTCAATTCACCACTGAAACCATCAAGCCACCAATCCATGCTTCCTCTGCTACTCTTGTTTTTTCGCTTTTTCGTTCTTGAACGACGACTTCTTCGTCTTTTGGCCACCAGAGCTCCCCACCATTGCTCGAATTCAATCCTCTTTTCTTGTTCTTTTTCGTTAGCTCTTCGCAGAATTCTTCCTTCCACCATTCTCTTGGCTTTCGATTCTTCTCTTTCTTTCGAACTCTTTCCTTTTTCATTTCAATTTTGGAGGTTGAATTTGAACCATTGTTTTCTGGGGAACTTGAAGACGCAATCCATTCATTTTTGGGTCTCTCCTTCTTGATTTCACTTCCAATCCATTCCATTACGTAATCTTTGACTCTACCGGACTCTGAACCTCCTCCATTGTCCTGTTTCCACCACCAATCCCTCCTCGAACCGCCCTTTTTGCTGCCGGTTAAGGCCAAATCTCTACCGCTCTCGACGCTGATCCTATCGAAACATGTCTCCGATACACTCCCTTTATCGACTCCAACCTCCGGAGACAAAGCAGCAACAGTCTCTGTAGACACATCAGCATCGAAAACTCTGACAACGCAACTCTCCGGCGAACGATCAGCACCACCACCGCATCCGCTCTCATCAAAGGCAGTCACCACACTCTCAGTCTCTTCCAAGATCGACCCATTGTCCTCCACAGCCTCCCTCCTCCTCCCACCACCATCGCCACCGCCGTCAACTTGATGATCCTCTATTTTCAGCCTCGCAAGACCGAAATCTCCGATTTTGGCAATGAAATCACCGTCCAACAAGATGTTACTGGGCTTAATGTCTCCGTGAATCACTGGAGGATCACAAGAATGGTGTAGATACTCGAGTCCCTTAGCGATATCAAATGCAATTTCGAATCTTTTCTTCCACTCCATAAGCTCTTCACATTTTCGATCCAACAACGCATCCTGCAAGCTCCGATTCTCCATCAGCTCGTAAACCAGAATGAGTCTGCGTCCACGCCGATCCGATGAGAAACCCAGAAGAGAAACAATGTGAGGAGAGTTGAGAGACGAAGCCAACGAGAGCTCATTGTGGAACTCACGCTCTCCTTGTAGTGACCCAGAAGCGTCAAGTATTTTCACGGCAAGTGGTTGCGAAGAAGACGGGACTATAGCTTTGTAAACCGACCCAAATCCTCCGTGGCCTAGCCGGTTAGACGGAGCAAACGACGCCGTTGCACGGCGGAGCACGTTATAGGAGAACCGGCGGCAGTGGTGGTGGTTTGGAGACTTGAGGTCCGACGGAGCCGTACGGTTGCGGGAGAGTTTACGGTAGGAGAGGATGGTTACAATGACAAGGATGAGAAAGGTAAGGACAAGAGTTCCGGCTAGAATAGCGGGAAGGAGGTGGAAATGATGGTGACGGTGGTGGGGGTGGTTGAGTGGTGGCGCCACCAGTGTCGGCGGCGGAGGTAGTGAGAACAAGTACCGTGATGGCATGGTCGTAAATAAATACGAAAACTGAGGTTGATGTTTAAATTACAATATTAGTAAAGTCATGAATGTGTGAACCAGTTGAGAGAAGAAGAAGAAGATAGATTGGAGACTGATGAGAGCTGTGCTTGAAGTCTTGAACTCTTGAAGTGGTTTTAGTTTTTTTTTTTTTTCTTTTAAATTACATGGCGAACCAGATATGATTCTGCTAACACACTCTTGACTAGATATAACTTTATTAATATAGTCCAGACTATTACTTCCGTAATAGAAGAGATAGAACCCACGATTAAGATTAAAGGCTAAGAGGCACAAATATAAACGTACATCACACACGTTGAACCATGTTAGTTTTTATGTTCTCTGTTAGTGTTTTATTTTTATTTTTCCTTTTTTGTTATTGTTAGGATAAAAGCATGCATTGATTTACATGGAACTTTGAGAGATATGGGTGATGAGGAGGCAATTTGTTTGACATCTTTTGCTTAGGTGGTGATATTTGGTTGGGAGGTTAAGCTTTTAATGTAACTGTCAGGTGACGGGTTTCCGTTGTCATTTAGTGAGGCAAGTAGTGTGAGAGTTACGTCACGCATATTGAGATGCGCGTGGTATACGTGGATTTATCATGTGGATCATCAACATTTTCAAAGCTATATCCCCACTTGTACAAGTGGGCCCAGCATACCGCGGAATCTATGCAAAACCAAACGCGCTTCATGGATCGCGTGGTCTTGTAGTGGGGTTAGTAGCTAAAGCCCAGTTGGTTGTCTTGAATCTCTTCATGAGGTTTGACCTTATATAGAGGAAACTGGTTCCTCGTAACTTTTTTCAATATACACGCAAAAAGACCACAACACCCTTCATAATAACAGGGAAAAAAAGCATTTGCATCAGTATAAAGCAAAACGCAACTTATATATAAGGGTGTTTTAGTACTTTGCAAGGTGGTTTATTGACTTTTTATGTAGCTTAGTAAAAGGAATCTATCTGTGAACAGAAAAAAAGTTAGCGAATAAAACAAGGAAGAAAGAGAGACTAGACAGAGAGTGAGATCATGTGAGTCCCACCTCTCGCTCTCTCTCTCAAACTCGCTCTCGCTCTCTCTCTCACTCTCACTACAAGTACTCTTATTGAGTGCATCAAAGTCTTCCAGCCCACACCTGTCGGGGGAGATGAGTGAGCTGACCCGTGAGTGATATTTCCCCGTACTGGTGTGTAGTGATATGAAAAATGATGATATTAAAAGAATGTGCTTACGCCATTTAATTATTCTGGTCTTAACAGTTAATTTACTCGATCACTATAATAATAATAATAGACAACAACCCTTTCAACATGGTATTATTCCTTTTATTTATCTTTCAAAGATCTGCCCTACTATTCTCCATTTGTAATCCACCCACATGTCACATGTCACAACACATACACCAATCAACCATTTATTTAATTCGTTTGATTGATTCAGTTGATGAGAAATTTGCTGTGGTACTACTTTTCTGTTGGATGGATGGGGATGGAATTGACAGGTTGTTTCTAGCTTCTACTTTGTAATTGTAATTTTCTTGTTCACGGGAGCTTTTAATATCTTGGGTTGAACAAAGAACTATCAAGGGTTATAGGAATTTATTTTATCTTCATATTTACATGATAATTGGTAACTTGTGAATGTGTACGGATATTGTTCATGGTCTCACACAAAAGGGATAAAATTGTCATCAACACCACAGGTCACACTAAAACATAATTTGTACAAATGTTTGATGGTCTATTGTATATCCAGTACTAGAATACAAGGCAAATACAACTAAAACTAAGTTGAAAAGATAAACCAATATTTATGCAACCAATTTCCAAGCTAGTACAAAGAATAGTAGTATTTGGAGAAACGACTAAGGAAAACAAAGGAATATAATATAAGTTATCCCCGTCTAATAATAATAATAATAATAATAATAATAATTAGAGTACAAACAACAGGCAAAATTCACATACTTTCACCGGTGGGCAACAAAGTGGTAGCTTTGCCTTTGCTCGGCCTTTTCCTAGGATGCCATTCACTGTACTGGCTTCGCATCACCGTTTTCTTGGACGCTGTTCACTGGAGTTGAGCTGCCACTCCTTTTACTGGATTGCCCTGTGATTGTCCTGCCCATAAACTTCCCGGCTTTGCTCAAGCCACTGCCAACAGCTCCAAGCCCACCCGTGACGAACCCAACTCCAGCACCAACGCCAGTCCCCACCAGTCCAACTCCGGCACCCACACCAGTTCCAACAAGCCCAACTCCGGAACCAACCAGGGATGCTGCTCCATCGAGTGCATCCATCGTGCTTCCTATAACACCTTCTGCCTTCAGTTTTTTTCTTTGTTCTAAAATCTGCTTCTCTGCTTCTAAAGCAGCCAACTGCTCTTCCTTGTTAAATTCATGGTAAAATAACTGAAAGAGTAACACAGATGTAGTTCTAGTTAAATATAACCAATAAACTTTGTTAGTATCAGGAAGAAGTAGACCCCCCCCCCCCACTCAACGTCCTAAATGAGCAAAATCCTTTTTAAGTAACGAATCAAACTACAGCTCTGCTGACCCCATTACAACTCAAACCTCAAAATCTCCAACTTGAAAAATGAAGCAAAAAAAGACCAGATGGTGAATAACCATTGTACAAACAAAAAGGACATGTCATAAACTGAGAAGTGTAACAGAATACACCAAAATAGTTCACCATTCTGAGATCACCAACTTAAAAAAATAATAAACCAATGTAGAGACAAAGTGTCTACCTTTACAGTAATTGTTCCTCTGTCCTTTTTATCTTTTATTTTCAGCATATCAAGTGATGGTAGCAGTCTGAGTTCAACCTCTCTTTCAGTCTCTGCTTCGACCTCAATCAAAGGCAATCTTACTATACCCAATCTCTTATCTTGTCCAATGTCCTTATCAAAAACCTGTAAAGGAGTTCATGAAAATTAATCGCATAAAGGAAAACATATCTATCACATCATTATCCCCTAAAATAAATCCCATCAAAACTACATAACAAATTAACAATAAGAACTTACCAATTATATTGCAAAGAGACAATGAACGAGAGATAGCAATGTTGATATATTCTTTTAATAATCTTTTCAAAAAACAAGTGTACGCATGACAAATCAGACAAACAAAATATGTGTGATTACGATTAACGCAGATATAGAGCGCAACTGCACAAAAGAAAAGAATTCATGCAGTCAACCCCAGGTAAGGGGTATAAAAGCTTCGTTGAATTAAATTGTATAGCTAGAGTTGAACATGAAAAAAGAAAAAAAAAAACCCAACTATACTTGTGTCCAATTTATACTTCTATGTTACATGTATATTATGCAATTACAGAGTCACCAGGTTCAGAATGAAGAAAAATAGCACTGCATGAGAAAAGGAATAGTTAAAAACCTCTAAAATAAGGGACTGTGTCTCCTTGTCTTCTGCAATCAACTCAAATGATTGATTCCAAACAGGATTCAGATTGTTGTCAACAACATGGGTTTTAACCTTCAATAATGGCTGAATATACACAATCACATAAGGATCAGATTTTCCTATCATTTCCATGTTCTTCAAACCATTTGCTTTCACTACGGTCACTACAAGCTTTCCCTGAGGTTTAAGCTCTAATTCACTGCACAACAAAAAAAGTTATTTAAGACTATTATTTTGAACAACCACAAGGTAATTTAGAGGAAAAAGGAAGAGAATTATGTTGGACCACAATGACTGGATTTCACAATACTCTACTGTGTGTCAATAAGGTCTCCCAGCAACAGAAAACAAAAAGCACTATACTGCAGTAAGAATTACCTTAAATCAACAGGTATACCACCAATTGGAACAACAATCCGATGGGGCCACTGGAGCATGTCTGCCACAATCGTGTTCACAGTATCCTAAGAAATGTGACAAAAGCAGAAAAGTCGGTCCAAGTAATAATATAAAATAAAAACAGACAATACTTGATAAGGAATGCAAAGGATAGAACTTACATCAATCATATCTGAAATTCCAGGAAGGGCTGTTAAGCTACCACCAACAGCCTTAAGAGTATAATCAATTCTTGGCTTTGGCTGAATTAATTCATTTGTGATTAGTCAATTTTGAAACAAGCATAATTTATGATAATACTATCAAGTAAATAGTAGCTCCACCAACAGCCTTAAGAGTATAATCAATTCTTGGTTTTGGCTGAATGAATTCATTTGTGATTAGCCAATTTTGAAACAAGCATAATTCATGGTAATACTATCAAGTAAATAGTAGCTCCACACATTAGCAAGGACACACATTTAGAATATTGAAACCTTTGACAATCTGTGATTGAGTTTCTCATCAATAAAGTTGAGAAATGAAAAGAAAAAACACCAACAAAACCATGCTTAAATCCTTCATAAGTACATCACAAAAATGATTATCTTCTCAAATATTCAATGGGAGAACCAATTATAATTGATATTTTCAGTTTAAAAAAAAAAAAAAAAAATGCAATGCAGTTAAATAGTATAAACAGTCGCTATCAATTAGACTCGCAAAACTCATAACAATCTGAAATTATTAAAATTTTTGCATATATCCATGCGTACATATGCACATATCTGTGATCCAAATAATGGTACACTAAATGTAAAATTGATATAATTGTATAAGAAATAAAAGGACTTGAATCTCTTTTATTTTGTTATCACCACACAGTGAAACAAATTTCAAAGATAAATATCTATTCAAAATAGTGAGGCATCATTTACCCATCCATTTCCACTTCTGCAATATTGTAAATGCCATATGATAAATATTTATAACAATAAATAATAACCTCACTACAATCACAAAAACGTAAATGAATTTCTGATATAAAGCTTCTACCACTATCCATGATCTCCCTCTTTGTATTAAAATATGACTACATACATCAGTTTCAACATTTTACACCAGTGGAGGCAGCAATGATGTATTAATTATATCATTTTATTCTTTTTCCATTTTACATAAGCAGTTAGTTGAAAATGATGCAAAATGATGCAAAATGACTGAAGCTCCTTTACATTTACAAGCCATGCCAAAGTTTTTGCAAATGTTACCTCAGAAAGTAGAGCAACAACGACAGCAGAGATGCAGGGTATCTCTTCGGCAAGTTGGAAGATAACACGAATAACAGTAAAAACTTGAAGATCTTTCAACTGCAGAATATGGCACAGTGGTATTGTCAAATCAATAACCTCTTGAATGTTATGATCCAGAATGTAAAACAAGAAAAATATACATATAGGCATCTTAACACAATGATAATCAATAATGAAAAGAAATCTTAAAACGTGTATACGATGATGATACACCAACCTGAATGGGTATTGAAGCAACAAGTGCAGCTTCAACAGCTAAAATTATGCTTGGATCACCACCCCACCGGAAATCGATATCCATAGTTATTTGACCATCCTTCAAATTCTGAATGCGAATACCTGCATTGAATAAGTAATTATGCAGGTACGAGAGATCGGGGAACCAAGAGGAAAAAAAAAAAGGGAAACAAAAGAGAGGAAAGAATTAAGGAAATGAACTTCAACAGCAACAGTACGACTACTAGCATAGTAATAATGATCCCAAGGTACGTGCCAGCAATCAACTCTTGTGGTTTAAAGATAGATGGACAAAACAAAAACATTACATCTAAATGAGGAGAAGAGAGATATATTCAGGAAAAAAGTGCACATTCATGAAACCCAGAAATGAAGTATTCACTAATTAAGCTAAAGAAATTGGGAACAAGTCATGATTTATGACAAGATAAACAATAGCAGTAGACTTAGGACAGTGCAACTATTCTGTACCCATGAAGTAAAAAATCCTCGTGACAAACAACTTTCAAGCACATAAATAAAAGGTGTATGTAGTATGTACTATGCACAACTTGGAAGGTGTACAATCATGAAAAGCTTCGGCAAACATCTTAAAGGCATTAAATTCCACAAATGAAATAGTCAAAATCCAATCAGTTGCTTTCAGATATACTGAAACCTCCATGCAGCTAGAAGAAGCAGGGACAAAATTAATAATAAAGAAAACGAGTTTTAGTTCCTCTACTCAAGCATACCTTCAATCTTGGGTGCAACATTGCCAAGAGACAATTTGCTAAACTTTAACGATGTAATTCCTGTAGGTCGATATTCTTCTAATAGTGGTTCAACAGATTCTTTTATCACCAATTCTGCTGCCTGAAAACAAACACATCCAATCACCTTGGCATAGTTATTGAGAACAGAAAATTTGTATATAATCCATTAATATTGCTTTATTTCCTTTTCTCAAATCTCTAATCCCTAATATCTCTTAGTGTTAAACTTCCTTCCTTTCACCTTATTGCATTGTTCACTAAAATTATATTCTACATCCACCAACTAATACAAGCACGCTAGTAAGACTTCGCCTATTACTATCAAACCTATTCCACTACATGCATATATAGTGGAAGAAAACCACATAACAAGAACATGAAAAATGCAGTTATTATTGTCACTTTTAAAAAGATACAAAATCTTCAAAAAACAGATAACAACCATAAAATGATATTAAGTCATGAAGATCATCACATTTTAGCCTTTCAGTTGTATAACCTCTTGTATTTCTGTAATAAAATTATAACACTTCTTAATTAATTGCTATAAGACTAAATACAATGAGCTTGCAAACTTCAAATTAACTGCATAGTCATGAAATTCAAAACAGAAAAAATACACTTAATAACAATAGAGTAATACTCATCTTGCTGTGAATAAAATTTTATAACAAGATAAGCATTAAACTTACATCTGCAACAAATGGCCATAATTTGTTTAATTCTTTGTTCAACCATTTCACCTGAAAGAGCAAATCAAAGTATTACGCAATTACACTTTAACAACAGAGGAACGTCAAAATGCATATCATAAAGTACAAAGCACATGAACTGTATGATTAAAGCTTAAACACAATTCCTAACATAATACGTTAAGCAAACTGAGTTGTCTGGGTATATAATGAAACTTTTCCATTGAGTTCTTCAATGGAAAAGTTGCATTGAAATTTGAAACAAAAGCTAATCAACAAAAATTTCAATTTCTTCATGTTCAAAATAAAAAAATAAAAAATAAAAAAACATAATTCATGTCTTCACAGCAACTAGGAGACATATACTCATATAGGCAATGCTGAAAAAGACAGATTATCATAAATAAAATAATCAAAGAAATATAAACCTGCTCAAAAACAGGGAATGATATCCATTCAGGAAAGTTATCACCACAGATTTTCTTCAAATCATCTCTGTTGAGGGACCCAAGAAGTTTAATGTCGGCTGCCTGTAAAAAATAGTGATACAGTGCTCGTTTAGATTTACTAAAATGCAAAATCTGCTAATATAATCATGTAAACTGTACACGTGAAAATAACATTAACAACTATAATTCTGTAAGCTTGTAAGATATTTCTTTGAAACTCAAAGCACAACTAACAGTCTTGACTACTTCTAGTCTCTTACAATTCTAATTCAAACATCAAAAACATAATCAATTGCAAGATAAGCTAGAAGATATACTTGTAATACCAATCAAACCTAAAGTGAAACAAATCAAAGTTCTAAAAAATTTACCGAAATTTAAAGAGCCAAACAGCCAGTAAAAAACAAAGTGGACAGATTCAAGAACTTGTTCACCTAAAAATACAAGGGAAATTAACATACTTTTGCAATTCGCTTGGTGCTCCGGTACCTCATCATGTGCCGCCAACCGGCCATCAATGCGATCCCGAAGATGATCCCCATCAGCATCCCGGAAATCAACCCCATTTTCCTGGAAGCCAAACAGAATTTTTATTTCACACACAGAAATAAAAATAAAAAACAAATCAAATCAACTAAAAGAAATCAAGAAAACCAAGCAAACAGAGTTACAGCGAAATTGGAGAGTAAAACTGAAAGAAACGAAGATTTGTATGGATTTGTATGGATCACAGATGGAAACAACCGGTAATTATGATAAGTCGAACACATACACTAAAAAACTTTGTCTGTCTCGGTCTCAAAAACTATCTGCACTTCTCTCTCTATCTCGCTCACTAGGCTGTGTTTTGTGTTGAGTGGTGTGTGTATCTCTCTCTAAAAGTATCGGTTTCTCGCTCTAAATGTCTCTATCCAGAAATGTGTTGCTGGCATTTGCTCCACGAGATGGGAAAGCATTCAAGATCAAGACGGTGTAGGCCAGACAAGAAAGAGAAACTCTCTCTCTCTCTAACATTGAATTTCTCGCTTTTATTTTTCTAAAACGCCTGTCCGTTATTGTTAATTGTTATTGTTTTTTTTTTTCAAATAAATCTCGCATTTCTGGTTACGGTTTCGGAACTAGAATCGGAACCGAAATCTGAACCGGAACCGAAATTGGATAGAACAGGTTTCGGTTCCGGTTTCGTACCCAGTTTCGAAACAGTCGATTTTGGCGGTCCAGTTTTTTTTTTTTTGCTACAACAGTGAAACAAACAAAAAAAAAGATTTATTGGAACCGTCCGGTTTGAACCGAACGGTTCCAACAAATCTGGGACCGGAACCATTACAGTACCGGTTCCGGTTCGGTTCCGGTTCCGGTTCCAAACCTTCTCAAACGGTTCGCTTTTCGGTTTGTTTCATCGGTTAGAACCGAACCGTCGACATGTCTAGTTCCATATAAAGGGATTTTTGTACCTGTGGTCCCTTTTTTTTTCCTTGTATCTTTTCATTTTCTTGCTTTTTTAAACTACTTTCTTTATTTTCTTTTTGGCTAATCTGCCCTTAATGATTAGTGATGATGATCACGAAATAACCATTAGAAAATGTTGGCTAAGGATACTATAGAACCACAAATTTGTTACATCCTTTAATTTGTGGGTCGACTTTCGAGCCATACTGTTTTCCCAATTATAAAATATTGTAATAGTTAAAAAATATTTAATTTATGGGTCGAAATTGACCTCCATTGGAGGTCGAAGAAGAAGATGTAAAAAAAAATAGAGAATTTTATTTTTGTCTAGTAAGTCTCGAAAATTTTAGAGACTTTTTAAGGTATTTTCGACACATTTTAGGTCATTTTCGAGATTTTTTATAAAAAAAAATTAGACTTTTAATATATTTTCGAGACTTTTTATATCATTTTTTAGACTTTTTAGGGATTTTTTGAGACTTTTCATATTTTTCTAGACTTTTCATGTATTTTCGAGACTTTTCAAGTAATTTTTGAGACTTTTAATAATTTCTGAGATTTTATAGGGAAAAATTAATTTTTTTCAAAACTTTTGGTAATTTTCGAGATTTTTTGGTTACTTTCTTGACTTTTGGTAATTTTGAAATTTTCTAGGCAAAAAATAAATTTTTCATTTTGTTTTCATCTTCTTCTAGAAACCTCCATCGAAGGTAGTTCGACCTCCATTAGACACTGAATCGACCTCGACCTCATTGGAGGCCGATTTCTACCGTTAGTGGAGTTGGAATGACCACTAATGGAGGTTTTCACCTCCATTGATGGAAGATTTTGAACAAAAAAAAAGAGTGAAAAAGGTTACTGATTTTCAAGACTTTTTATGTAATTTTTTAGACTTTTCATATTTTTTTCGAGACTTTTCATGTATTTTTCGAGACTTATCAAGTAAATTTCGAGGTTTTTCAACTATTTTTTAGACTTTTTAGATTGTTTATGAGATTTGGGGGTAAAAATGATTTTTTTCGAGATTCTGGGTAAATATATATATATATATATATATTGAGTTTTTATGGGTAAAAATGAAATATTCTGAGACTTTTGATAATTTTCAAGACTTTCTAGGTAAAAATGAAATCTGAGACTTTTGGTAAATTTCGAGACTTTTTGGAAAAAAAAAAGAATAAAATTTTCAATTTTTTTCTTTCGTCTTCTTCCTTGAAATTGAGATTAATTCAACCTCCGATGGAGGTCAAACACAGTTCAACAGTTCAACCTCCATTGGAGGTTGAATCGACCTCCATTGGAGGTTGAATCGACCTCCATTGGATGTCGATTTTGACCTCCAATGGAGAAGGTAAGGAACTCATTTTCGGTGTCATTTAAACTTAATTTATTAAAAGAGTGATAGTATTAAAATACCACCTCAAAATATGTCATTTAATTTTCGAACTTCATATTCTCATGATAACATAGAAATACTCATCACATCATATATCATATAATAATAATAGACTTTTTTCTATTTTTGATATGGTTGTGATACGTGACAATCATAGATGTTATTAATTTTTTTTTAATATATCATATAGTTAATCAAGAGGCAATCCCGTAATTAATTGAATAAATTCTCTTAACCAATCACTGATTTTTAATTATTAATTTTTTTTTTGAAGTATTACATTATTTGGTAAGTTTAAAAGACATGCCATTTTTTTTCTTCCAAACAAGCCATAAATTTGTATTAATTATTTTTTTTAAGTATTGTTAATTGGTTTTAATATTTCAAACAAAATATTGTTAATTAGTTATCTATATGATTTACAATTAATTATAAATTTTAATATATATTTTTTTCCTAAATCAAAAATCTATAGGTAATCAAGAGGAAATCACACAATTTATATGATACTTAATAAATTCTCGTAACTAATCTCATACTTAATTTTTAATTATTAATTTATTAATTTATAAAAAAATTCAATTTATATTATTTATATTTTCAAATTTAATGGATTTTGACTTAGTTAATATTAGTATTTGATTAATATAAGAAGAATAAGAATAATTAATTGATTAATATGAGAAAACCAAAACTATGCATTCAGTATTATTAATTTTTAAAAATTATTTTCCATTTATATAATTTATATTTCCAAGTTCAATGGATTTGGCTTGGAAATAGAGTAATTGATTAATATAAGAAGAATACAACTAATTAGTGGATTAATATGAGAAAACCAAAATTAGTCATTCAATGTAGGAATGTACCAAGTTCAATAGTTTTTGATTAATAAGTAATTGATTACTGTAAGAAGAATAAGAAGAATTAATGGATTTGTATGAGAAAACCGAAATTATCCGTTTAATGTGAGGAATGTATAAAGTTCAAGATTTGTTTTGCTTGTTTTTTTAGATATTTTTAAATTTGTTCATATATTTTGTATTCTTCCTCTCATTTCATCTTATTATCCATTTCTCTCTCTCTTCAGTAGTTGATTAAAGAGTTTATATAAATTCATTATTCAATCGTTCTATACAATAATTTTTTTTTCCAAACACTAGCAAACGATGGATTCAAAACCCATTTTAATATGTAAAAATCACATATTGCTCTTCCTATTAAATTATGCTCATGCTCATTGATTTTTATGTGTTTTAGTTTTTAGTTTTATAGATATATCATTTCAAACTAATTAAGATCGTAACAATAGCTAGAAGTGTGCTTGTTGGTGTATCATTTAAAACCTTAAAACTATGATCTTAACTCTCTCTATCTTCAATAGTTGATTGAAGGGTTTATATAAATTCATTATTTGGTTGTTAATACTTTTATTTTTCCAGGCACAAGTATATGATGGATTCAAAACCTATTTTAATAGGTAAAAATCATCTATTGCGCTTTCTATTAAATTATGTTTATGATCCTTGATTTTTATGTGTTTTAGTTTTTGGTTTTATAGGTATATCATTTCAAATCAATCAAGATGGTAACAACAACTAGAATTGTGTTTGTCGGGGTATCATTCAAAACCTTAAAACTACGATCTTCATTAATTTTTTAATATGATTTTGATTTGTTTTTCTATATATTAATTTCTAGTAACAATCTTTTCTCTAATTACAGGTTGTTACAATCATGTCTTCCATTGCATGGAACTATCAGCTTATACCTCAATAGTCGATCAGTCTTCCCATTAGGTTCATGTTACCGGAGTTTCGTTAGGTCCACTAAACATGTATTTTCAATCATTACCATTGCAATATGATATGGTCTGAAATTCCCATGCAAATCATACACGGTTGTTACTATTGAACGGCTGGGAAGTCGAGTCATTCAATAAGTTAGTTGCACATTTAGTTCCTTTTCTTTTGGCAATATCTCAGTGGATGTTAGCATGATGTTAGTGGGGTATTGGTCCCTTGTTTTTCAGGTTGTTAGTGAGGTCAGTTGTTGGTTGTAAAGCATATATAAGGCTTGTTTGAATTCAATAAAGGCAACAGTTATTTACTAAACAAATAACTCTCCCCTTTCTCTCTTCTATCTGATTTCTTTTCTTCTTCTTCTAAAAGTGACCATAACAATTTGGTATCTAGCCAAAAGCTCCATGGATACCCGCAGCAAAAGCAATGCCTAGTTTCGAAATGAAGTCAGTGAAATCCTAACCCCGACACGAATCTTGCTTCAACCACATTAACAACAACTTCAACTAGGTTACAGCCAACATGCAATCCGTCCTTACGGAACTCCAAGCTCTTCGACTCAACCAAAACAACCAGTCCGACGAGAGAGAAGTCAATCCCTTTACTCCAGCAAAAACTTCCCATGGCACCCACATAACACAACCCACCGCCCCAACTCTACTCACCACAACCAACCGTAACCCAACAGCCCGTACCACACCAGACCGTAACCATACCTTAGCTTAAATTGTCCTTCCCCACTTTCGACGGTGACGATCCGACATGGTGGATATTCAAAGCTGAACAATACTTTGAATTCAAACAAATCGATCTTACTCAATATGTTCAGTTGGAGTCTTTTCATCCTGAAGGTATTGCTTTCCAATGGTATTGGTGGTGTACTAAGTTCAAATGCTCTATAACCTGGGTTGAAATCACTCAGGTCATTCTCCAACGCTTTGGACCAATGAATTACGACGATCCGTCCGAATCTCTCTCTCGCCTCAAACAAATAACCACAGTCGCCAACTGTCAAGAAGCGTTTTAGAAATTGTCTCATCGCGTCGACAATCTACCAGAAAGTTTTCTTGTTGGTTGTTTCATTGCAGGACTTAAGGATGAGGTTCAGTTAGTTGTGCAAGTCAAGCAACCACACACCCTCTTAGACGCAATCAGTGTGGCTTAACTGATTGAAGAACAAAATATACTCCAGCGAAAACCAAGCCCTCCTTTTTGACGACAATCGACCAACCATTTGCCACGAGTTCCACCCAATTAGCCAGCCAACCTTCTTGGGCCCCCTCCAAATCAAAAGACAGACCCAACTCAGAATGTGTCTCGATTCCAATCTGACAACTAAAATGACAAGAAGCACGAGCACAAAGGGAGAAGGGACTTTGCCACTATTGTGACAAGAGGTTCGTATCGGGTCACCGTTGCAAGCGAACACAATTGTTCATGCTTGAAGATGTGACACAAACAAATGACATGGAGACCGATGAACTAGTTTGTAACATTGATGTCATGGAGACCCTTCCCTAAATTTCATTTCACGTCATGGCCAGCACAACTCATCCATGTGTGTGGTCGGCAAACTAAAGAACAAGGACATCACAAATCTTATTAATGGTGGGAGTACATATAATTTTATTAATCAGTTTGTGGTATCTAAATTTGGATTACCTGTTGTCAAGGACAAAAGTCTCCAAGTTATGGTCGGGAATCGAGAGAAGATCGATTGTTCTGGTTGTTGTTTGGCACTCACTATGATCATCCAGGATCATCCAATTCAGGTCGATATTTATGTGTTGCCAGTTGTTGCATGTCAGACGGTGCTTGGAGTACAGTGGTTGGAGACATTGGGGCCGATCGAAGCCAATTATCGTGACTTAAATTGTCGTTCAAATAGAGAGGATAGACCCACACATTTCATGGATTGAAACAAACCACTTTGTCACCTCTCACCGATAAAGATTAATGAATATGTTAGGTGTGGGATTTTGTCCATTCTAGCCGACCTTGATCAATTATTGACAAAATTCGAGCACATCTTCCAGACACAACCATAATTACCTTTGGCACGCTCATATGACCATCCAATTATCCTACAACCTGATCAAGGACCCGTTAGTGTGTGTCCCTACCAGTATCCAAATTATCAGAAGACAGAGATTAAGAAGATGGCCCATGAATTTCTTGATTCGGGTGTAATACGCCATAACCACAATCCTTTCTCTTTGCCAGTTCTGCTTGTTAAAAAATCAGATGGGTCTTGACATTTCTGTATCGACTACTGAGCTCTGAATAACATTATCGTGAAAGACAAGTACCCGATTCCAGACATAGAAGAGTTGCTCAACGAATTGTACGGTGTAAAATACTTTACTACATTAGACTTGCGTGCAGGATACCATCAAGTTAGCGTAAAGCCTGAAGACGTGCACAAAACCACCTTTCGTACACAAGAGGGACATTACAAGTTTGTGGTGATACCCTTCGGATTAACGAACGCACCCTCCACATTTTAGAGCCTTATTTCGGCCACATCTCATGCAATTTGTGCTAGTTTTTTTTTTGACACATCTTGGTGTATAGTTCTACCTAGAAGACAATCATTTGCAACATCTTCGTATCGTGTTAAACATATTATTTGCAAAATGGTCAAAGTGCAGTTTTAGTGTGTTACAGGTTGAATACTTGAGACATTTGATTTCTATAGCAGGTGTGGCGGTCGACCCTACAAAAATTGAAGTTGTACTAGCTTGGCCTGTACTAACATCGACTCGTGGAGTTCGTGGGTTTCTTTGTTTGGAGGGTTATTACAGGAGGTTTATCTGTGGTTTCGACGAACTCGCAACACCATTAACACGCATGTTGTCAAAAGATGGATTTCATTAGAATTTGGAAGCTGAGACAACCTTTTCACGGATGAAGGCAACCCTCACGGAACCACCTGTCCTACAGCTACCAAACATTTCTTAGCCATTTCTAGTAGAAAGTTACACTTCAAGAGTCGAATTGGAGCAATTTTGTCATAGAATGGCTGGCCTATGGCATTCTATAGTGAGGCTTTAAAGGGGACGACACTTGCTCTTTCTACTTACGAAAAGAAGATGTGGCCATTATCAAAGCTGTTCGGAAATGGCAACCGTATCTCTTAGGAAAACCTTTTGTTATTCAAACTGATCAGAATAGTTTAAAATTCTTGCTTGAGTAGTAAATTACTACTCCGGCACAGACGCGGTGGCTGTCGAAAATTTTAGAGTATGACTACTCAATACAGTACCGGAAGGGAAAAGAAAATCAAAGCGTAGACGCCTTATCACGAGTTACTGAATTTCAATTTCTTGCCATCTCCTTACCTTTGGCGGAATGATGGAAGAAGTTACAAAAGGAAATCGCCCAGGACTCCTTCTATGATTAGTTTCAAAATTCCAACTCATCATGATGTGATAGTGTTTGGATAAAAGACTGAAAGTTATTGTTAAGTCCCGACTCTTCTCTGTTACCAGTTATTTTGTCACTTCGGTTATCACAAGACACTCAGTGTCTCAAAACCAGTTTCACATAGCTTGGAATATGTGCAGCTATCAAGAAATTCATTCGTTGCTGCCAGCTTGTCAACGGTGTAAACTGAATTTTTTTTGGCCATCAGGTTTATTACAAACATTGCCAGTGCTTGAGAAAATCTGGACTGAGGTGTCAATGGATTTTATTGACAGTCTACCACTATCACAAGGGTATACGGTTATAATGGTAGTCATTGATCACTTGTCAAAATACGCACACTTTGTGCCATTCAAGCATCTTTATACAACCCTTTCAGTTTCAAAGGCTTTTGTATGATAAGTGGTTTGTTTACATGGTGTTCCGATTTCAATTGTAAGTGATCGAGACCGAATTTTCATCATCACTTTTTGGAAAAACTTGTTTCAATTGCAGGGTACTTAGCTTTGCATGAGCTCGAGTAATCATCCACAATCGGATGGACAAATTAAAGTTGTCAATCGAACGGTAGAGTAGTATTTACGCTGTGACTAGGCAAGGAAATGGAGTGTTTGGATCTCTTGGGCCAAGTATAGCTATAGTACGAATGTACAAACTTCCACCAGAATGTCCCCATTTGAAGCAGTATATGGTACACCTCCTCTGAACTATCTTGCATATGTTCCTGGTACCACAAAGATTCAAGCCGTAGACAAATTTTTACAGACTCGGGAAGACATTCTGTAGGAATTGTGTCGCAATTTGATTGCAGCACGAGATTGAATAAAGTCATTAGCAGACCAAAACCGTGGAGAAACTATCTTAAATGTGGGTGACTGTGTACCTCAAATTACGTATGTATCATCAACAGTCTGTGGTCTTTGGAGCGTCTTTCAAATTGGCTCAGTAGGTTTTTAGACCGTATTTTACAAAATACTTGCTCGAACACTACAAAAAAATAGTATTTTCCGACGGCTTTTTATTTTACAAAATACTTGCTCGAACACTACAAAAAAATAGTATTTTCCGACGGCTAAAAGCCGTCAGAAAAGATGATTTCTCATCGAAAATACACTTTTTCGACGGGAAAAAGACGTCACAAATACGTTCGTCGTAAATAATAATTTACCGATGAGCCGTCACAAATATGACCATTTCCGATTGTCAAGGCCGTTGGAAAAAATAAAAATATCATCGGTAATAGTTTTTAGAGGTGGTCAAAATTACTAATATTTCCGACGGCTTACCTTTATTTCCGACGGGGATTAGCCGTCGGAAAAAGTTGAATGAAAAAAAAAATGACGTGTGCCACATCACTCCGTCACCTAGCTAATTCTATGCACTTCATGTGGCTTAAACCCGTTACCTCAATAATAGATAGTAAATGTTACTATTACCGTTTTGCTATAACTTTATATATGATATTTTTTGCATACTATTATATATAAGCTATTGATATGTTAATTAAATATATTTTGTCGTACAATATTTAAATATAACTATTGATATTATTTTATAAAATAATATTTTTTCCATAAAATATTTCTCTTATCTGATAGGAAATTACATTTTACCATTTTATCTTGAAATAAGATACGTATATTATATCCTTATTGATTTTATTTTTTATAATCAACATTTTACTAAAAAATAAAATTAAACTTATTTCAATAAATTTTTTAATTACTTTGTATGATAAATAAATAGATATTAAATAAATTATTAGAGTTTTTTTAAAAAAATATAATATAGTAGTGTCATTAAATATAATTATAAATAATTATATGGTCTGAAATTCCCATGCAAGTCATGCATGGTTGTTACAGTTGTTGAACGGCTAGGAAGATCAAATCAGGTCATTTAATAAGTTAGTTGCACATTTAGTTCCTTTTCTTTTGGCAATATCTTAGTGGATGTTAGTATGATATTAGTGAGATATTGATCCCCTGTTTTTCAAGATGTTAGTGAGGTTAGTTGTTGGTTGTAAAGCCTATATAAGACTCATTTGAATTCAATAAAGACAAGGATTATTTTGCTAAACAAATATCTCTTCCCTCTCTCTCTCTTCCATCTGTTTTCTTTTCTTCTTCTTCTAAAAGAGACCATAACACAATACATTACTATTACTTGTTTTAAAAAAATTATATTAGTTTCCCTATTTTTTTATTTTTTAATTACTTAATGCTATTGATTTTTAAAATGTAATTATACAATTTTGATCATCCGATTAAATCTATAAATTATTGTTGTTCTCAACACAACGATATAAAGAAGGTACGATGGATTGAAAATAAATCTTATTTTACGTTCAATTTGCTTAATTGTTAATTCGTAAAAAAAATTATCTACCGTAAAATAAAATAGTATTAAACATAATATTTTAAATTATCTTATTAAACAAAGTTCGTATATCGCACAGGTTGACATACTGATATACAGTGAGAATTGAACCCTTTATTATATCTTTTAATAGTCATTAACCAAAAGTGATTGCAAATGACCACCCTCAAAATTATATGAGACAAATTATTTGATTGCAAGAAAGTACTTTTTTATTTCACTAAAGGAACTAAATTGAAATAAATATTTTGTCATATGATATTGCATAGTATAAATAATGGACTAAAATGAATTAAATTGAGGTAAGCCGTTTCAATTACAACAAAATGTCAAAATCCGACCGTTTGTAATGTCAGAATCCAACCGTTTGCGATTACAACAAAATCATGCCAACTTTTTTTTCTTTTTTTGTGTGTGTGAGGGAGGGCTAATAGCCCCGAAACAAAAACACTACAAGGTAAGACCCTTGATATCATCTTTCAGAACAACAGAGATTTGAGAGGGAAAGTCTTCAAAAAAAGTGATCCCCAAATCTAAAGGAGGGACCAAAGCAAGCAAGGCAGTCAGATTTCAAACGTTCGTTCAAAAAAGCTACTTATTTTCACATGGATAGGACAAGTTGTGACTTGAATACGAGGCAATCCATGGTATTATAAATAATCTTTCATGACTTTTTTCATACAATTTTTGATTGGTTTTAGGGTAAATCGTATTTTAGTCCTTATAGTTTACCTTAATCTGCGTTTAGTCCACGGTTTTTTAGAATTATAACTTTTAGTCCATAATTATTCTGACAATACGAATTATAGTCCCTACCGTCCAATTCTGTTAGGGTTCCGTCAAATCAACGAGGGTCAACGAGGGTCAAAAGGTAAAATAACGTTAGATCTTCTAGAATCTTATATAATTGAAGGGTATAATAGTAATTTATAAATTAATTTTAAAAAACAAATAAATTTTATTAAATAAAATCTTATCTCCTAAATTTTTCTCTTTTCATTTCTCTCTCTCTCTCTCCTCCATTCACCTATCACACACCACACCAACCACCATATCTCTCACCAGAAAACATCTCATTCTTTCTCGATCTCTCTCCTCTCTCACTCGATCATTATCACTCTCACACCACATCAGACGCCCGACACCAGACACCATCTCCCTTTATCTCGATCTCTCTCATTTCCTGTATCGGTCCCTTTCTAACCTCCATGAAATCCCAGAAGCTACTCGAATCCACCTCCTATTGCCCGTCGCGAAACCGGTGAACCCTAGCCGCTCCTCCCATCACCAAATCATATCCCATCAACCCCACAAACCCTCGATGATGTTGATGGAGATTTCTTTGGAGGTTTCTGGGTTCAATTTTGAGTCGGTGGTGGTTCGATGACGAAGACAATGAGATTTCTGGGATGGGTGAGGTGAAGCTAGGTTTGGTGAAGCTAGGTTAAGTGGTGGTAGGTGCGACAGTGATGAATTTCGATATTTTAATTTCTTGAGACGTTTATTTTAAAAAAAAAATCTTGAATTTGCGGTGGTAGGTGTAGTGTTTGATTGAGAGAGAATTTTACAGAGATAGAGAGAGAGAAAATGAAGTTTGTATTTTAAGAAGAAGATGAAGTTAAAGGTTTTGGATTTCATTGATTTAGGAGAGAAGATGAAGTTTGTTGTTGTTTTTTTTTTACTTTGTCTGGGTTTTATTGATTTAATAGAGAAGATGATTTTTTTAAAAAAAAAATTATCTAGGTTTCATTAATTTAACAGAGAAGATGAAGTTTTTTTTGTATATAATTTATCTGGGTTTCATTGGTTTAAGACAGAGAAAAGATGATGTTTGTTTTTATTTTATTTTTTAATTTATCTGGATTTCATTTATCTGAATCTGGGTTGAATTTGGTATGGTTTTTTTTTTTATTAATCAGATGGTTATATATTATTTATTATTATTTTTATTATTTTTATTATTTTTTATATATATTATTAAATCAGTTTTTAATTTTTAGTTTTTTAATTTTTAATTTTTAATTAAGGGTAAAACGGTCTTTCAATAGTATTAGCAACCTTCAAAGGCATTATGGTCATTTAACATGTCTGATGTGTCAGAATCAGTCATTTTGACGGATTCTGTCACAGAAAGACTAAAAGTTATAATTCCAAAAAATCGTGAACTAAACACAGATTAAGACAAACTACTGGGACTAAAATACGATTTATCCTTAATTTTATTTGCAGATAACACAATGTGTAACGCAGTAGAAGAAAGCAAGAACACGCAGTAAAAAGAAGTCCCAATCCCAAACTGTTTAATAGTCATAACAAATTTTTATTTTAGTTTAAATATTACAATAATTTTGGTTTTTAAAATTGGGTGAGACTCGAATCCACACCTAGGGATGACAGCGGGTCGGGTTCGGGTAGGTTTTGTAAAATTCAAACCCTCAACCGTGAAAGTTTTTCTCACCCACGCCCGCCCTCGAACCCGTGTAGGTAAGCGGGTTCACGGACGAGTTTGAATCCACGGGTTATGGCTGCACCCATACCCTCACCTGTTAACCCGTGAAACAATACGGATTCACGGGTGGATACTTCACCCGCGGGATACCCATAAACCCGCAACCCGCGAACCCGCGATTTGTCATTTGTAAATTTCCACATGTAATCATCTATTTGATACTTAATTGAATTAAATTTCTATTTCTAATTCCCTACTTGATACATTACAAAATAATAATAACCATAAAAGTAAAATGACCAAAAATAATTCAAATGTCTATGTATATTTATATACAAGTATTTTATTTATGTGAGTTCGCGGGTCCAACCCGCAGGTTCGTTTTTCCAACTCGCACCCGCCCGCGAACCCATCGGGTTTTTCATTAAATGGATTCGTGGGTTTGAAAATCATAAATTCATCATCCACAACCCGACTCTACAGGGCCAGGTTCAAGCGGGTGCGGATCAAATTGTCATCCCTACCCACACTGCAATGGAAGAGACATTCGAACCTACAATCTCATGCTTTGGCCATATAGGTTTGAGTGGGACAATAATAAGGATATTTAAATCCTTTAAAAGCCTATCAATTAGGAAATGTCACGTGTTGACGACTTGTTATTGATTTGTTTGTCTCTGATTAGAGATTGTCAACAAGAAAAATAAACGATTGTGATCATTCGAAGGACAAATCAAAGGATATGTAATCCACTCAAGAATATACCCATCCGAAGCAAGGCCCATCCTATACCTGTACCCAAACACATGGACAAGAATACATGCAAACAAATACAATCCCGTAAAAGCCCTCCAAATCGAATGCCCTACAAGGGTGCCAAATTGACTAAACTAACCCAGTGAAAATGTAAAAATACCAAACATGTCCCGGCCTTGCCTTTCACGCTAGAAAACTAGCAACACCAAAGAGCAGCAGCGGCAACAGAACGCGCACGTTAGCAGAACTCCTCAACGCACCGTTTTCAAGCGACGGAGATGCACCGTTGATTGTAATCGGAGGCGATTGAGCATCGTCGGGACCAGGCGGCGCGACGTAGGGCGGCGGAGGCGGTTGGTTGAGACTGGGAGGCAAGCCGAGGCCATGATTGACGGAGATCTCAAAGGCCATGCCACTCTGGCATTGAACGCCGTCGTCAACGTCTGAGAAGAAGTAGTTGGGACCAGTAATGGTCAACGGTACGGGGATGGTCAACGATTTGCCGAACTCCGTCGCACCACCGTTGTAGTGTAAGGTATCGTTGTCTGATGCATCGTCGGTGCTGCAGCTACTAAATGTGGTCTCGCTGTAGGTCTGGATCACGCTTTGGTTGGTGTTCGTGTTGAAAACTGTACGGATCATAATTTTTTTTTTGCATGATTCAATATAACAAAAAAAATACAGAGTATGAAGTAAACAAATTGTTCGAGAGAGATTCGATAATGGACTCACTGAGATAGTCTCCGAGATTGAAAGTCTGATTTGCGGCCCAGGAAGTGTAATTGGTCGTTGGCTTGCTGGTATTGGCGTCAAAGACCCAACCGGCGTCGCCACCGACGGTGTGGTTGGCGTATGCGGTGGCAGGTGTGTCTGATGCTGCGGCTGTGATCAAGAGCGCGACCACCGTTAGATGTAGCAATGTCGTCGTCGTTGTCGTCATTGCGTTTGGGTTCATATACGCAGTTTGATGCGGTGACTTTTTTTTTTTTTGAGTGGGGGTTTTTAAAACGGAGTTTTGAATGATAAAAAATTGTTGGCGGTGGTAGTCATGGAGAAGGAGAGGGTCTAGTATCTGCTACCTGATTTGTGGGCCCACGTGGTTGTGGGGTCCACGCTTGTTCAGAATTTTCTTTTCTTTACTTTGTTTTGTTCCCTCCCATTTTTATTTTTTTATTTTTTTAAAATTCTTCTTGTTTAATTAATTGCTCTTTTGTTAATTGCACTTGTTGATTTAAAAAAAAAAAAAATTGTTTGAATTTTATCGTGTGAATAACAGTATGATCAATGATGTATCAATTTGATTAGGTGTTACATCTCAATCAAGCGGAAAGACTTGACTTGTATAAACTAAATAATTAAAAAACAAATGATTGTTATGTACTTTGTATTCTCTTATGTAGGGATGGGGTTTTCCCATGAGCCACATTTTCACGGGCCCCATCTCCATTTAGGGTAAAATTTATCTCTAAATAGGGTTTTGATTTAGATTTAGATTTAGATTTAGATTTGAGGATGGGGATGCGGTTGGGGTTGGGGTTGGGGTTGGGGTAGGGATAAATTTTACCCGCAAAACCGATATGGGGGTGGGGTCCCTATTTTTCCATTCTCCCATTTCTCTAAATAGGGGTCCTATTTTCCCCATTTTCCCATATTTATTTATATATTTTTAATTTTATCTTCTTAAAAAAGAAATTGTAACTTTAAATTTGTTTAGAATTTTATGTGTAATACCATATTATTATAGTTATTTATATTAATTTTAGATTAAATTAAACCAATTATATATTTTAGATTAATTATTGGATTGGATATCGAAATAAGGTGAATCAAATGATTGGAATGATCGAATTTTGAATCCTAAATTCTAAATTCTGAATTTCCAATTTTAAAATATTAAGATTAAAAATTGAAAAAACGGGGAAAATGGGGGACGGGGGTGAGGGCAGGGGAATCTCCCTCCAAACACCCTCATCCCCACTTCTCCCAAATGGGGTTTGGGGACGGGGACGGGGACGGGGGTGGACGGAGGTTTTAATAATACCCTTATTGAAATGAATATATTCATTTTAATATATTTTATTTATAAAGGAACTAAGATAAATGTTGAGAATCTTATTTATTATGTTTTCATGTATTTACCTAACGCATGTCTTATAAATATTTATTATATGGACAATGGTCATTCCAAGTGACTGAGTATTTGGGTTCGTCCTATTCTGTTTTAATATTCTTTGATTTCGTATAAGAATCTCTGAATATCATTGTAGTTTCACCCAGCTTTTGCCGGATTTTGGTTTATAAAGAAACCATTAATGTTTTTATGAATTTACAATATAGTCTTACTTCTAAATTTAATTCATTTTGCCCCCTTTCCATGGTTTGCATGAATTTGGATTCTTAGGGTGTGTTTGATATCATTTTTAAAATCTATTTTATAAAATAGAAATCATGTTTTAGAAAACATAATTTGTTTGGTAGTGCTTTTTAAAATTAATTTTTTAAATCAGAAAACGATATAAAATTTTTAGTTGCTGTGTTTATAATGGAAAATGGATAAAGTAGTTTTTTGGTCAGAAAAATTGTGATTTGTTTTGAAACAGTGTTTTAGAAAATGGTGAAAAACAATTTTCCAAAACAGTTTTGTAAAACGTGTAAACAAACAATATTAAAATTATTTTTAATTTTTAAAAATAGAAAACCATTTTAAAAAATGATTTCAAACTGCACCGTAGTCTTAATGACTTTGGGATTGATTGAAAATATCCAGGCTGGAGTCAGTTGTTTAGATTACACTGCACAGCCGCAAGGAGACCTGTTTCTTTTGCTAAAAATAATAATAATCAGGGTTTAGCTTAAGCTTTCATTTTTCATTTATTTGTTTGTTTAAAATATAAAGAATTTAATGTAGTCGAAGATGTGATAGATACAAATAATAGGTGTATATAGTATTAAATTTAGTTTTTAATTAAAATAATTTGTCAATTTTGTGGATTCCTAAACAGGAATTTATAAATAATAGGTGATATATCTTTTATAACTAAACCTGGTTGTGGATTCCTAAACAGGAATTTATTATAATGGTTCAAACTTTAAACAAAAGTTAAAATGTACCTATTTAGGCAACCAAGTCAAATCAACTACCTTACTATATAAATAATAAATTCTATAGTTTATGTTCAAATGATATTGATTTCAACTTAAGCTTGGATCTCCTTCAACAGCCAAAACGTTGACTGGTATTTATGCACCACTTGGCAGTTGACACTTCTTCCGCAGTAAATTAAAATATACAATATTTCTGCACTTACAAACTTAAAAACTCAGACTTTGATAGGAATAGCAAGGAGAGGCTCAGACTTGTGTAAAGTAAGACCAAACTTTTCAGTCATGTCCATATCTTCTGGTTTCAAGTCATGAGAAAGTTTCCAATCGAAATTATAGAGAAGCGATGCCAACATCAAGTTTACCATCCGGTGAGCCAACGGCAAACCAGGACAGATCCTCCTTCCAGCTCCAAAGGGAATGAGCTCGAAGTCTCTGCCTTTTACATCAATTTCACTCTCTATAAATCTTTCAGGCATAAATGAAGTTGGATTTTGCCACACACTTGAGTCTCGTCCCATGGCCCACACGTTCACTAGAATTTGAGCTGATTTTGGCACCAAGTAGCTGCATATTTCCACTTCAGTTTCGGCTTTATGTGGCAGGAGGAATGGGACTGGTGGGTGCAATCGAAGTGTCTCTTTCATTATAGCTTGTAAGTATGGCAACTTTGCGATGTCAAACTCTTGAACTAGCCCGTCCTTGCCAAGCACTTGTCTGAGTTCAGTTTGAGCTTTGGTCAATTTTTCTGGGTTGAGTAGTAACTCTGCCATTGCCCATTCCACTGTGCTTGATGTTGTGTCAATTCCTGCCAAAAATAAGTCCTGACACAGAGACACAGAGTACGTAGTATTAGAGATTATATATGTTGACATGTTGTGCAATGAATCATTTAAGGTCGAGATTGTTGCGTACCAGAAACAGATGTTTTATAATAACAAGACTCAATTCAGAACTATTTTCTTCAGCAAGATTGAGGAGTGAATCTAAGAGATCCTTGCTCTCTTTAGACATCATTTTTTCCCTTGTTTGTATTCTTTCATGGATGATACCGTCAAAAATGTTTAACAGTTTCCCAATACCAGTCGTTACGCTTTTTCGAATGCCTTGTGGGTCAACTGATCGAAGGATTGGGAAATAGTCTGCGATATTAGGCCTTCCAACTACTTCCATCACACTATATACAAGGTCGTTAAAGTTTTGAGACAGTTCAGACTGATAGTGAGCTAAATCTATGGAAAAAAAAGTGTTTGATACTGAATTCATAACTGTAGTGAAGACAGCCTGACCAATATTAACAACAGAACGACTTTTACAACTTTCATGCACATAATCAACTAGTTCTTGCACCTTTTTCTGTCTTACCGCTTGAGTCGCATCCAACTTCCGTGCAGTGAACATCTGAGTAGCACAAACTTTCCTGAGGTGCCTCCAAGGAGCTGACACGGGCAAAAACGCTACAGAATATTTGTGGTGGTCCAGACTTCGAGCACCGTCCGGGATTGTTCTGCTGGACAAGGCATGGTCATGTGTTTGAAGCGCTTCTTTGGCTACATGTGGCGAGGATATGACTATGGTGGCTATGCTACCTAGCTTGAGTGACATTATGGGTCCATAAGTTTTTGAGAGGTCAGCAAGTGTTTGGTGAGGTTTGTTCCCGATCTCGAGAATGTTTCCGATGACCGGAAAAGGGCATGGCCCTGGTGGGAGATTGACAGGGCCAAACTTTGTGGCACCTAGACTTTTGGTCAAGAAATGAATGCAAGCTAACACAAAAGAAAGCCCGAGTAACAGTAACATGTAGTCCATTGTCGTGAGTTGTGACTTCCCTTTGCTTTGGTGTAAGATATATAGTAGATACAGATGTCTACACAACACAAAATGTACCATCCAATTTGCAGCACTTGCAGACGCCTGCTTGCCTGCTTGACTCTGACATTTGTAATGTGGATTGTGTATTTTTTTGTAGCAAGTAGCTTTGCTTGAAGACAGGACACGTCGTTTTCTGACAAAATTTCGGTGCGTGATTGACTTGGAATCCGAAAATATAAATTTGCTTTCATTACAGGTTTTGCATGGTCATGATCTATCGGATTTTTACTGACCAATTAAATGATAACATGTCATTATTCTCGATAAGGAAGGATATCCTCTCCATGTCGGCGTTGGAAAATTTTCTCCGGTTGCAGGAGTTTTGAGTTAGATCGGATGAAGTATGAAGATGAAATGGAGAGGGAAAAGATAAATCCATTTGGTTCGAAAACGAATCATTCATGCGCACATATGAGAGGAAAAAGATAAATAAATCATGATCATATTATTATTATTATTATTATTATGATGTTAGTATTTATTAAATTAGAAAAACTTCAAAACTCATATCAAAAGAGAATTCAAATTTAATTGTATGAAAATTAACGAAGAAAGAATTAGGCATGGTTGTTTATTAATTTTGGTGTACTCAATTTTGGTTTATCCAATGTTTTTCAATTCTACACTTTTATCAAGAGAGAGTCTAATTTTTTTTTTTATAAAGATTACAACTGCTGGGACCTGACGAGATAGAGAGAACTCAAATTTAATTGTATGAAAAATAACGAAGAAAAAATTATGTATGGTTATTTATTAATTTTGGTGTACTCAACTTTCGCTTATCCAATGTTTTTCAATTCTACACTTTTATCAAGAGAGAACCCAAATTTAATTGTATGAAAAATACTGAAGAAATAATTAGGCATGGTTATTTATTAATTTTGGTGTACTCAATTTTGGCTTATCCAATGTTTTTCAATTCTACACTTTTATTGTTGTTGATAAAATATTACAATAAATACCAATGCGGAATGGGTTAGCGGTCACTTAAAATCAAAGAGTATATGTGAGTTCAAAAATCTATTCCTAAATATTTGGGAAAAAAACCTATTACATATTATAAATTAAATAAAGAATAGATGAATAGCATTTGAAGAACAGTTGAAGAATAAATAAATAATAGAGAATTAGAGTTGGGAGAGATCATACATAAAATAAAAGCAATATGCTAGAGAGAGTAATATATTACTGTGTATATTATTGAGAATTTTTGCTCTGTCAATTTACAAAAGAATGAACATGTATATAGGCTAAGAGAAGGGAGGTGATAAGTATGAAAAGACATGATATGATGATCACGATGAAGTGATCAACTTGGCAAGTGGGAGATGGAAAAGTGAGATTAAAACTTTAGGCAGTGGGGTGGTGGAAGAATCCACACTTAATTATAATACTCCTTCTTGGATTTTTCATCACTTGTATTGTTACTTTCTAGAAAAATCCAATAGAACAAAAAACAGGTAAAATATATACAATGATTTTCTGGATCTAATGGGATTGGATATTTTAAAACTATCTCATTAAAAGAATTGTCAGGGAAACCTAATGGGACAAAACCTGATCGAAAGAAAAAGAATATAGTACTATAGTACACATATATCTATTCAAAACTTGACTCCCTCTGATTGACTCGTTACAAACCTTGTCAAGAAAACCTAGTGAAACAAAACCTGATCAAAGGAAAAAATAGTACAATGCAAATATATCCATAGTTAATGTTTTCTTCAAAACATTTCTTACGTTTATACTTCGTTAGGAAAAACCTAGTGGAGTAATATCCATATGGAATATTTTCATAATCTTTTCAACATATTCTGATCGATAGGCAAACATTCCATTTGATCTATGCTCGATCTTCAGGTCGAGACAATATTTTCTTTCTCATTTCTTTATGAAGACAAATGGGTACATAATATGATTTATCATATCCTTATCTTATTGAAATGGCTATAAAAAATCTGTTCATATTGTTATTATTCATATAATGCTTTTTGTATATTCATCAAATAAAGATTACGAGATCTCGATTTATATGTTTCTAGTATTTTAAATCCTTCATGAATTATAAATATCTGTATTGAGTGAATCATATAGATAAATGATCACTACGTCTAGAAGACGTATTTCAAGCCTTTCAAAGGCAATCAAATTTATCAAAAATTCAGAACGTAATCATATTCAATACTTTGAATACCAAGTTTTTGTGAGAAATGTTGTACTACGAGTCGTGCCTCATATCTCACGATTTCGTTTTCCTCATTACGTTTCCGTATAAAAACTCATTAGTATCCAACTAGTTTGACATCTCCAGGTGTCTGGAGTACTATTGATCTCAACACTTTATATTTGGCTTATGAAGTCAATTCTTCTTGAATTTCTTCCTTTCATTTAGGCAAATCATGCATTTGTATACAATTATTGATATTATGAAAATCATAATTCTCATTTATAATTTTAGTAGCGCTACTGTGTATAAAAATACATCATCAATGATTGTTTCCTTATGATTCCACATTTCTTTCATATGATTTATAGAAATCTTCTCAATTTATATACTCTTTTATCTCTGTTGAGATTACTTCCATTTTAATGGATTTAGTAATTTCATTGACTTGTGTCTCTTTAGAGATATCACTCTTAAAGAGTTGATTTAGAGAAAGTGGATTTATTCATAACTCGAGTTTTGTTTATATTAGGATCTTGATAACAATACCTTTAAAAAAGGTTCATAAGCTTATGATATGCATCAAATGATTTATTTATTGCTTATCTTGTTCACCTTTAATATACTAGTTAACGGATTAATAATCATCTGATGATCAATTATCTTTCATATTTGAGAGATACGAAGATTAAAATGAGACACACACACACACACACACACACACACACACACATATATATATAAAGAGAGAGAGAGAGAGAACCGAAATGGTATCTCTATTTTGTATATAAGTAACTTTTCATTTACTTTTTTCTTCTAGAGAAACTTTCCCATATAGAAATTATTCAATATAATAAAATGCATATTGTGAACAAAACTATAAACTATCAGAAGTTTAAATGATATAATAGCAGATTAATCAAATTCAATATTAATCTTATAATGATATAAACGCCTTATCTAGAGACGTTTGATAAGTGATTCTTTTGATCCGTTCTAATTATGAGTATATCTGAAAACTAGATGTTGATCATCGTTCTCACATGCTTTGCAATATTCATCAAATATTTAGTAATATGGAGCTGTTTTGATAATGCACAAACATGTGATTATATAGTAGATGCATCAATTAGAACCAAATAATAATAAAAGGGTTCATTTGGTGGATGAATATGTCCACATATATCACTTTGAATTATTTGTAAGAATGATGAGGATTCAAAACCAATTTTTAGAATAATATGGTTTTACTGTTAGTTCCCTCTGTGAACATGTAATGTATAAATTCTCATTGGATAAAATATCGTCTGGTTCTTTAATAGATATCAATGAGAATTTTTAATGATTCTACGTATCATTGTAGATCCTAGATATCCGAGACGGTCACGCTAAAGTACAAACATTTTTAGATCTGGAAACTTTAGATTCATAACTGCATAAACGTCCACACTCTTTATAATAGTGTAATATAATCCAGATGATAAAGTATACAACTTTCTATAATGAGTTTCTGGTCTGAATCATGAGAAATAATGCACATATATTAAACATTCTCATTACTCATAGTTTCAATATGATATCCATTCCACCGTATATCTTTGAAACAAGTAGATTCATTTATAATCTGCTTGAATATTATAAAGTATCATCGATGCACAATTAAATATCATCTGGTAATAAGATTGTGACTCTTCTAGAGTCTTTAATCAGATCCGCTGGATTTGATTTGATATTAACCTTATATGCCATTGAACTAAATATATTTCTTTATGTTCTACTTGAATAATATAAAGTATTATTGACACATAATTTAGTATTGTTTGATAACAATAACATGGCTCTTCCAAAGCATTCTATCAAGAATCATTTGGACCTGATACATAATTTAGTATTGTTTGATAACAATATCATGACTCTTCCAAAGCTTTCTATCAGATCCATTGAACCTGATACAATATTAACATTTACTCAGAGCAAAGTCAAATTCATAAAATATATCTGACTCTGCATAACTGTATGAGTCGTTGCACTCTCGGCAATATATATATATATATATATATATATATATATATATATATATATATATATTCCTTCTGGAAATTTTACAGACATTATGTATAATGTCATTTTATATCTTATCTTAAATGATAATATCTGACTCCGTAGAATTGTATAAGTCGTTACACTTTCGGCAAGACATATATTTCCCTTCTGAGAATTTTACGGATATTATCTGTAATACCGTTTTATATTTTCTCTGAAATGATAATAATCTCCCTATTTTTTGTTTTAATAGATTTATTTTATAAACTTTTCTTTTAATCTCTCTTTTCTTTTTTAAGTACCACCACATGCCCGGATATCTTTAATTAATATAGTAATCATTGCTTGGACCCATGCTTTCAATTTTGCAAACAAATATATATACATAGTACCATTAATACAAATATGGAATATCAATAAGTGAGATATAATAGTACAAACTTGGATACTATGTTTGAGGTGTATATCTCTATGTTGAAACTTCCGATCAACCATCTAACCAATCAGATTGTAGAACCATGGGTGAAGAACATTCTGATCAAATTTCAACCCGATCGGACTATAGATTAAAGAGATATCACTCGTCGATGAAACCTACACAATACTAAAATTTTCTTCCCTGTTTACTGTTCAGCCCTGTTCGGAACTGCAGAATTCACCACAGAGAATTCTAATTGACAATCCAACTGACAGATTTAAGAATTACAAGAGCAGAACATGCTGACTAAATTTCAGCTGAAACTGATCTCATACGAATGAGATAACCATGTTTGATCAAGACTGCACAGTGATATTCTTTACACAATTTCTGCACACCTTTTTTTCTTCTCTCTTTTGTAGTATGTATGAAATGGATATATTATTTCCAATTTCATTATACATGATATTAGGTAGGATCTTAAATCCTATTATGATATTCATAGCATCTTATTGGATGTGTATGAAATGGATAAAATTTTATTTTCAATTTCATTATTCGTTAGTATCTTAAAACTTTTTTATGATACTTACAATTAGGGATGACAATTTAACCCGCACCCGTGGGCACCCGCGGGCACCCGCCCGAACCCGACCCTGTAGGGTCGAGTGTGGATGGTGAATTTTCGACCCGTGGACCCGTGAACCCTTTTAAGGAAAAACCCGGTGGGTTCGCAGGCGGGTGCGGGTTGGGGTTGGAAAAACAAACCCACGGGTTGGACCCGCGAACCCATATAAATAAAATACTTGTATATAAACATGCATAGATATTTAAATTATTTTTTATCGTTTTATTTTTATGGTTATTATTGTTTTGTAATGTATCAAGTAGAGAATTAGAGATGAAAATTTAATTCAATTAAGTATCAAATAGGTGATTACATGTGGAAATTTACAAATTACAAATCGCGGGTTCTTGGGTTTCTGGTTTGTGGGTATCCCGCGGGTGAAGCATCCACCCATGAACCCATATTGTTTTGCGGATTCGTGGGTGAGGGTATGGGTGCAGCCATAACCCGCGGGTTCACACCCGCCTGCGAACCCGCTTACCTACGCGGGTTCGAGGACGTAAGCGGGTTTGCGGGCGGGCGGGTGTGGGTGAGGAAAATTTTCACGGGTGAGGGTTTGAATTTTACAAAATCCACTCCACCCGAACCCGACCTGCTGTCACCCCTACTTACAACATCATATTGGATGTGTATGGAATGAATAAAATATTATGCCCAATTTCATTATTCATTAGGATCTTAAATTCTTTTTACGATATTCACAACATCCTGCTGGATGTGTATGAAATTGATAAAATATTATTTCCAATTCCATTATTCATTATGATCTTAAATCCTTTTTATGATACTTACAACATCCTGTTGGATGTATAGATAATTCTCTCAAATAAATGACATGTAAACATATCACTTCATATATATGAGATAAATTCAGATTCTGAGCGAGTTTGAAACCCCAGGTTCAAAATAATAAAGTATGACATTCATGTATATAATACTGGATCCAGAACTCCAGGTTCTCATCGGTTTTCAAAACCGTACCAACTTAAATATCATAATTCTAGAAACTTAAGTTCCGGTTAGTCGGTCTAGCCAATCTCATATATTGCGTATAATTACACAGTTATATATACATAAAAATAAATGATTTCAAATAAACAAATCCATAACTATATATATGAGTTACATTGATGGCATAAACCATCTTATAATATGGAATTGAATATAGATAAAAAATGTTGAGATGTAAGATATGTACATAAACATAAATGATTTCAAATAAAGAAATCCATATATATATATATATATATATATATATATATAAAGGTTCCGTCGACGACATAAACCATATTGTTATACGGAACTTAATATATATTCAAAATATATATTAAAATGTAAATAAATCACCTATAAGGGGGTCTTTTTTTACAGAATCGATTTTTCGTGTTGATAACGTATTATAAATTAAATGAAGAATGAATAAAGAAAATTTGAAGAACAGTTCAAGAACAAATAATAGAATAAATAATTAACATAGAAATAGAGTTGGTAGAGATCATATACAAAATAAAAGAGAAAAGAGAGAGAGAAAGTAATATATTACTTTGTATTTTATTGAGAATTTTCACTGTCAATTTATAAAAGAACATGTACAGGCTAAGAGAAGGGAAGTGATAAGCATTAAGCGAGGTGATATGATGATCATGATGAAGTGATCAAATTGGTAAGTGGGAGATGAATAGGTGAAATTAAAACTTTAGACTGTAGAGTGGTGGAAGAATCCAAACTTAATTACAACATTACGTATACTTTACAAATACACTCATAATATCTCAAACCCTCAACGACAACATAAAAAGGTATATGTATACCAAGTAAACTAAAATGTGATTTGCTTCGTGGTTAAGTCAATAACTTTGTATGTATTGGTTAGTTCAAATAATAAATCCCGAATTAATAGATATTGTCAAAAAAAAAAAGAGTAATAAATCTCATGCTGTCGGTAATAAATCTCATTTATATTAGGAGATTTAGAGATGTTTCATTACATTAAACATTACAATAAACCAAAGTAATTAATTTATATTAATATTTCATAAATAAATAAAATCTATTAAACAATTCACTAAAAAAAATCAAATTGATATTAAAAATGTGAGTTTATATATATACGAGTTAGATGATAAATTATTACATCAAAATGTGGCTTCCTAAAAAGAGTAGGTGATATCTCAGTTTTAGGGGTGGGTGCACAAACCGAAACCGAATAGAGCCAAAAAATAGTGTTTGGTTCGATTAATAGCTTCTATTCAGTTCAAACCGATTGAAATTTAAAAACCGAATTAAATTCAGTTCGATTTCGGTTTTAAACATACAAAACCGAACCGAACCGAATAAACCGAATTGTCTTGATAAATTATTTTGTAACGTTCAATTTTATTATGGACTGTTTGTTGATGATGTTTTATTTTTGATTACATTATATACTACATTTTTTTACTTATATTTTACTATAAGTTATGATGATTTTATATTTTGATTGAGTATGTAGACTGCATATTATTAAAATTTAGATTTGGATTGAAAATTGAGTTGTATTTTGTTTAAATTACTTTTTACATATTATATTTTCTTAAAAAAGTTTAAGCCTAAATGTCAAAAAAAAAAAAAAAAACAATTTAAAAACCTAAAAAATTTAAAAACATATAAAAATAACCTTCAAAGCCCAATAGGCCCAAAACCGAATTGAACAGAACCGAACCGAATTGAGATAAGGGTGTTTGGTTCAATTCATCAGATTCAAAATGGTTCAAACCGATTCAAATTTTTAAAAACCGAATATATGTCGGTTCAATACGGTTTTGGCCAAAACCGAACCGAACCGAACCGAACCGAACCGATCCACACCCACTCCTACTCATATTTATACATATTGTGCTTGGACTTTAAAGTGCAACTATATTTATATATTAAATGTCATACTACCTTTCTGAAACAATAATGTTATTAGACTTAATAACTACCATTAGATTGGATGAAAGCAAATACAATGAATATTGTAGAAATAGGCTTGATTGCCTTAATTTTATTGGTATGTATACTAACATATATATACAAGTTGTCAAGGACTATACAAGGAATTACATCCCACTAATCTAGGAAATCAAATCCCACTATACAAGGAATCACATCCCACTAATCTAGGAAATCACATCCCACTGATCTAGGAAACAAAATAGGGAAGACAATCAAGCAACAATAAAGGAGAATAAAATTAGAAATTATAATATCTAGAAATCAGCATAATAACTAACACCCCCCTCAAGCTGGGTCGTAAATGTTGATTAATTCCAGCTTGACACTTAACTCTTCAAATCTGTTCCAAGGTAGTGCCTTAGTTAATATGTCTGCTGCTTGCTAGCACGTTGGAATGTCAGACAGTTTTAGAATTTCAACTTCCAACTTCTCTTTAATAAAATGTCTGTTTATTTCGATGTGTTTGGTTCGATCATGATAAACCGGATTCTTAGCAATGCTTATTGTAGCTTGATTATCACAGAACATGTTTATAGGCTCCTCTATAGACACCCTTAGTTCGGTCAGAACTCTTTTGATCCAAAGCCCTTCACATATTCCATGTGCCATAGCATAAAATTCTCCTTCAGCATTGCTCATAACCATAATTGATTGTTTTTTGCTTCGCCATGTGGTTAAATTCCCTCAAATAACCATACAATACCCAGATGTGGACCTTTTATCTGTGATAGATCCTGCCCAGTCAGCATCTGAGTATAGAGTTACTTCCCTGTTTGCTGTTTTTAAGAAAAACAGTCCTTTTCCAGGTGTGAATTTCAGGTACCGTAGGATTCTCTGTACAACTGTCATGTGTTTCTCAGTAGGATTGTTCATGAATTGACTTACCGCACTTACTGGAAAAATGATGTCCAGCCTAGTGTGAGAGAGAGATAAATGAGTTGTCCCACCAGCCGTTGGTATCTTCCTTTATATACTGGTGCACTCCTAGTGTCAGCTCCAAGTTTCATGGTTGTATCCATAGGAGTTTCAGTTGGCTTACAGTCGAGCATTCTTGTTTCATGCAGTAGATCCAACACATATTTTTACTTTGAAATCATAATACCCTTTTTTGACTAAGCCACCTCCATACCAAGAAAGTACCTAAGATGTCCCAAGTCATTGATTTCGAATTCCTCAGCTAACCAGCCCTTTATTCTTGGTATTTCATCAAGAAAATCTCATGGTAAGATGATATCATCTACATAGACAATCAAAATTTCTCGCTGCCCTTTCTGAGAATATTTTATGAACATGGTGTGATCCGATTGACTTTAGAAATACCCATGTTTCTTCAACAGACAAGTGAATCTCTCAAACCAAGCCCTAGTGGACTGTGTGAGGCCATATAGTGATTTCTTAAGTCTGCATACTTTATTAATAGTAGCAGTTGTCTCTAGTCTAGGTGGTACGTCCATATAGACCTCTTCTGTCAAACCCCTATTCAGGAAAGTGTTCTTCACGTCCAGCCGATGCAAGGGCCAGTCGAGATTAACAGCAAGAGATAGGAAGACCCGAATAGTATTCAATTTTGCCATAGGTGCGAAAGTCTCCTGATAGTCAATTCCGAATGATTGTGTGAACCCTTTTGCCACCAACCTTGCCTTGAGTCTTTCAACACTTCCATCAGCTCGTGTTTGACTGTAAACACCCACTTGCATCCCACAAGATTCTTTCTTTTTGGTAATTCCATTAGTTCTCAGGTCCTATTTTTCTTCAAGGCTTGAATTTCAATCATAACTGCTTTCTTCCATTCAGGGTTTCTTAGAGCCTCCTGAATATTATTTGGAATTGGAATTGGAATATCAGCAAGTCTGATATCAAATGCCCGGAACTGAGGTGAGAGTCTTTCATATGAAACATAATTTCTTATAGGATACAACAGACGATTCCTGCATTTTCGGTATCCTTTTCTCATGGCAATAGTTTGATCTTGAATCCCTTCTGATACTGATTCTTTTTCTGTTTCATACGGGTCAGTTTCTAGGACTATAGAATTCGGTTCAGACTCCAGGATAGAGCTAAAATCTGTTTGATTTCCTGTTTCTCACATATTCCATCTTCTGTGATATACAATCAGGTCTTTTAACTTTTGAGGTGGATTAGCAGACTGATTAGACTCTATTTGACTTTCTAGAGGCTGCTAACTAGTAGACTGACTGGATTGATCTTTATTGTCTATGGGCTGATTTGATTTATCCTCACAACTGGGCTAATTTCTAGGAGATTCAAGGTTGATTTCTAGCACCTGGTTTATTGGAAAATTGGTAAGATGTGATAGTAGATTCCTAGGGAGATTAGGACTGAGAAAGGTCAGATTTCTAAGAGAGGATTGAAGATCTTGTGGCTGATTTTTAGGAGATTGATCAGATTGATTTGGATTGAGAGATTGACTAGGATTGGGATTCCTATTATCATGGAGAGAACCAATTTTAATAGGACAAGAAATAATTTGATCAGGATTTGTATCCCAAAACAGATATTTACCTTCTTGATTTTGTTTCCCCACTTGAATATCGGTTTTGGAAAAAAAACGATTTGTTTTCAAAAAACGTAACATCCATTGAATTGTAAAAATTTCTAGTCTCTGGACAATAGCACTTGTATCCCTTCTGAAAAGGAGAGTATTCAATAAATATTCCCTTAACAAATTTAGGATCCAATTTACTACGTTAATATGGATACACATGAATGAAAACCGTGCACCAAAAGTTTTTTAATGGGATATCAATTACAAATCGGATATGAGGGAAATCGTTTCTAAAAACTTGACTAGAAACATTTAAAATGCTTGAAGGAACTATGTTAATAAAAATTACAGCAGTAAGAACTGCTTCACCTCAAAAAGGTTTAGGAGCATTGTAAGAAAAAAAGTAAAGATTGGGCAATTTCTAAAATGTGACTGTTTTTCCTTTCAGTAACTTCATTCTGTTGAGGGGTATCAACACATGTGCTTTGGTGAATGATACCCTCATCAGAAAGATAACTGTTGAGAGTTGAATTAAAAAATTCTTTCCCATTATCGGTCCTTAAAATCTGAATACACGTGTTAAATTGATTTTGAATCATATTTTTGAAATTTTTAAAAATACGTGTAACTTCATATTTTTCTTTCATAAGAAATACCCAAGTGATCCTAGTGTGATCATTTACGAATGTAACAAACCATCTAGATCCTGTGATGTTTGAAACCCGTGAGGGTCCCCAAACATCGCTATGAATCACTGAAAAAGGTTTAGAAGTTTGATAAGTTGAAACAGGATAAACATTGCGAGTTTGTTTCATAAATTGACACACCTCACATTGAAACAGATTGGGGTTTTTATTTTTGAATAATGAGAGAAACATTTTAGATAAATAGGAAAAATTCAGGTGACCTAAGCGATAATGTCAAACCAAAACCTGCCTATCATCACTAAACCTAGATAAGAGATTTTGATAGCTAGAAAACACCTCACAACCAGCCCCACATGCTGCTGGATTTGATTGCTTTTACACGTAGGATTCTGCTTTGAGAAAGTAGAGTTCAGATAAGGCTTTAGCACTGCCAATCGTCCTCCCCGAATTCGAGTCCTGAAAATATATGCATAAGGAGAAAAATTAGCAGTACATTGTTGTTCCTAGGTCAACTTACTTACAGACAATAAATTATAGTTTAATTTAGGAATAAACAAAACTGATTTCAGAACTAAATCCTTAGTGACAGCCACTGAACCAATTCCAGTCACCTTTGATAGTGTTTCATCCGCTATACGAACATTCATATTATCAACATATGGTGAGAATGTCTTAAATACACTGGAATCACCGGTCATATGGTCTGAGGCACCGGAATCAACTATCCAGGTTTGACTAGACACTTGTTTTGCATTCATGGCTAGTAGAATATTACCTGAGTGAACCAAGGTCCAGTTGCTATAGTGGAGGATGGTTGCTGACTGATCATCCGCTTGCTGTTTGTGGGGAAATCTGAATCGGAAATAGCCTCTTTAGAGTCTTTTGACATGAATGATTTTTAGAGTGGGTTTATGATGGTTTACTACTGGAAAGAGCGGTAGAATAGAGAATAAAATCTATTGTTTGATGTTTTGCTGCCGGAAAGAGTAGTAGAATAGAGAATAAAATATATTGTTTGGTGTTTTGCTGCTGGAAAGAACAATAAGAAAACTAGGGTTTGCTTGGGTTCAGAGAGTACTCTGATACCTTGTAGAAATAAGCTTGATTGCCTTAATTTTATTGGTCTATATACTAACATATATATACAAGCTATCAAGGACTATGCAAGGAATTACATCCCACTAATCTAAGAATCACATCCCACTAATCTAGGAAACAAAATAGAGAAGACAATCGAGAACAATAAAGGAGAATAAAATTAGAAACTTTAATCTTTAGAATTCAACATAATAACTAACAAATATGCTCAGCAGAGGTAAGATGAGCTTTGTGTTGACTGCAATTCTCAATTTGATGAACTATAATTGATATGAAATTCACTCTGGTCGTCGAAGTTGAGATCCATTTTTATATCTAAACTATAATCGATATGGAATGTGATTATAAGAAACCAAGGAGACTTTGTCATGAAATGAAAGGTAAATCGTATTTCATTTTTTATAGTTTATCTTAATCTATGTTTAATACATGATATTTTAATATTATAATTTTTAGTTCTTACAGAATTCATTAAAAGAATATAATCTGACATGTTATGTATGTAAAATAACTTTACTGTCCCTAATCATTTGAAAAGATTAGAATACCTTTACGAATGAAAAATAAATAAAATAGTAATTTTCAAAATATAAAATAGTAATTTTTAAAGAGGAAACTGTAAGAAAATTATTAGTTTTCTGTTTTTAGATATAAATTTATATTTTATTATATATCCCTTTTAGTTTTGAACAGATAAGATTGTTCTTCATTCTATTTTTATTTTACTCATCTAAAAATTTAAAAATCAACTAATATGTAACTCGAAAATACATATAAGTTGAAAATCAATTGACATATAATTTAAAACTTAACTGATATATAGTTTAAAAAATCAACTCGCATATAACTTAAAATGAAATGATATGTATTTAACATATCAGATAAAGTAAAATTGAATGATAATTTTATCTAAAAGCGATCAAGAATAAAAAATTAATAAAATATAAAATGGTAGCTAAAAAGTAAAAACAATAAACCTTTTTTTTTTTTTTTCGCTTTATGAATTCATCCGATTTTTAAAACATAAATGAAACATGTAAATAAAAAATAATAATTTAAAGAAGGAAAAAAGTGATCCAGATCCATCTTCCATCTGGATTTTTTTTACTGTCACAGAAACTAAAAACTATAGAAAACCAGATCCATCTCTATGGAAGGGTACTCCCCCTGTTGCGACGGTACCTTTCACTACGAACTAGGCCACCATTGAGATGAAGAGCCAAACACAAAAATCCAAAAAAAAAAAAACATTAAAACTCCATAGATCCCACCAAAATCCCATATAACCTCCATATCAAAATCCAACTACACACAAACCACCACATAACAAGACAACAACTGCCCAACCACCACCTGATGGATCTCTATGGGTGGGGGAGCTGGAGCCTCCCTTGTTCGCAGCAAAGCGGCCGTGAACGATGCCGCTTCACCATGAACAGAGCCTCCCCCTACAATGGATCCTCTTCCATCGTCTTTCTCAACAGTCAATATACATATGAGATGAGAGATAGACATTGAGAAACAGATGTGTGAGAGAGAGAGAGATTAGGAGAGATAACGTTTGAATTGAGAGTTTTAAAATAAAAAAGTTTAGTTTTTGTTTTTGTTTTTAATTATTTGTAATAATAACTGTTTTAATAAATTATTTTAATTTTTTGATAATAATAATAATTATTTAATTTAATAATATTTTTTAAAATTAATTTATAAATTACTATTATATCCTTTGGTTATATAAATTCTAAAACATCTGATGTTATTCCCCCTCTTTACCCTTGTTTACCCTCGTTGACTTGATGGAACCCAAACAGAATAGAAAGGTAGGGACTGAAATACGTATTGCCAGATAAACGATGGACTAAAATTATAATACCAAAAAACCTTGGATTAAATGCAGATTAAGGTAAAATAAAAAGACTAAAATACGATTTACCCTAAAATAAAATAAGAGTGTATCCTTGAAAAACTGTATATACGTTCTTTTTTATATGTACTCCCCATTAAAAAAATCCATTTTGTAAACAGACCCGACATATTATAAATATGCCCTTTCTTTTAATTTTTGAAAAATATATTAATTTATTAAGTTATAAAATAGGGTAAATCACATTTTAATCCATGTAGTTTGTCTTAATCCGCGTTTAGTCAACGGTCTTGGGAATTGTAATTTTTAGTCTATCATTATTCTGACTATATGGATTGTAGTCCCTACCGTCCAATTCCATTAGAGTTTCACTGAATTCTGTTAAGTCAACGGAGATGAATAGGTAAATTCACAAACCAGTTTCTAGAATGTTTAGTTTCTGAAGGGTATGATTGTCATTTCAGAAATGAAAAAATTAAAAATTAAAAATTAAAAACAATACATTCAGCAAAGGGAATTATCAATTTAGTCAATAACTAATGCAAACTAATTATTAAAATATATATTTTTTTTGATAAATTTTATTAAAATAAGTTGTTATAGAGATTTTTTGATAGCATGAAATGTCAGTATGATCACCTGAAAACATGGTGATTAGATATGTCACGTCACAAAAGTCAACCAGGGAAGATCAATCCAAGACGGTTAATAAATGATCTCAAGACCTAGTTAAGATTATCCAAGATGGTCGGGAAAACTAACCGATCAGGTACAAATAACCTGGTCGAGGAAACTAGCCGATCTGGTAGAGACAACCTGATCCGGTAAAGACCACCCGATCGGGACACAAAGGTCTGGTCGGGATTAAATGTTTGCTCAGTTAAACAATGTGTGAGAGATATGAAAGGCAACTACGACTCAAATACGAAGAAGAATGATACTCAAATAAGGAATCTAGAATTATACTCCAATAAGGAAATATCTTTATTTCCTCCCTAGTGTCAGAGAATTATATTTAGAAAAGAACTCAAAGTTTTCAGAAGGATAAACATCAAACAGAAAACGAATCCAAATCAAACAATAATTATGCTCTTCTAGAAGACTACACACTGATCAGGAAATAAGTCCTAGCCGGACTATTCAACTAGAATCCTAAGAAGATTCTAATTCAATGCACAAGATCTCCGAAACATAAAAGAAGGTATAGACGACTTCAATAAGTAACGAGTTCTAATTAAACACTATCACCTTTTCTTATTCGTATAACAAAGATTAACGTTCTATGAATATATAAATAAACTCATAATATCATTTTAAAATATATATAACAACACGTAAAAAGAAAGAGAGAGAGACACTAAAAAAGAAGAAGAGATTGTGTATGTAATCTTTATATTATAATGAATTCTTTTCACCGTTACCGGTAACCGTGGATGTTTATTCACTTTAAGGTTTCACTACGTAAACTTATGTGTGCATGTTTTTTTTTCTTTTATTTTCTATTTCCTTCCTAACATTTTTGTCGATTTATAAAAAATTGTTAGATGGGTGATAATCATACGTGATCCAAAAATCACCGTTAACGTAAGTTAATAACATAAAAAACAAAATTATAAAATATATATATATATATATATATATATATATTGAAACAGAAAAAAAATATTTTTTTTGTTAAAATATAAAATATAAATACTGGAATTGTTTCTAAAAGAAAAGAAACAAAATTGAAATAATAAAAAATTAGAAAACAAAATTGAAAAACAAAAACAATATCTTCTTCTTCAAACGAACTTCATCTTCTCTCTCTAAAAAAATTCATTCTCTCTCATCTCTCTCTTCTATCACTTGGCCACCGGCTAGGAGCGCCGATCTCCTCTGGTGTGGGGATCTAGCACTAGATTTGCATCCAAGCGTGTAGGATTTGTTCGACTGAAGATTGATCGATTCCTCCTTCACGCAAAACGAAGATCAATCGGCTCCTCCATCACGCGAAACGATCGCCTCCTCCCTCATACAAATCGAATGGTTCGTCCCTTGTGCAGATTGGCCAGCTCTTTCGCACAAGGAGCCGATCCTCTGTTGGCGGTAGAATGACTCCACCGTAATTGAGTTTTTATTTATGTCTGTAAAAAAATTGTGTGGTCAAAAACGAGGATTCTATTGTTGTCGTTTGGTTGAATTTTGTGGCTTAAACTGTGTTGATTTTGTGGGTTTGGTTGTGTTGATTTTCTAGGTTTGATTGTATTGTTGGATGGGTTTGATTTTGTTGTTGAATGAATTTGGTTTTATGAGTTTGTCTGGGTTTGATTTTCTAGGTATGTTTGGTTTCTACGTTTTGTTTATGTATTAGAGTTTTGATTGGGCATGAGTGATGGCAGTGGTTATGAGTGATGACTACAATGGTGATGGTGTAGTGGTGGCAGTGGTTCTGCGACTGTGTTTTGTGGTGGTGGTGATGATGTGTTGAGGATTTTAATTTGATTTTGATTTTGGTTGTTGGGTTAATTTTGATTTTGTTTTCGGTTTGAATTTGGTGGTCGAATGATGGTGGCTATGGAATTGATGATAGGTGGTTCACGGTTGGATATGGATTTGGGGGGTTCCTTGGTGGCTAATGGTTGAAATTTTGTTGTGTTTGATGAAGATGAACCGATGCAGGTGAATCGATGATGGGTGGTTCACGGTTGGAACTATTGATTTTTTTTTAGTTGGTGGAGATCCATAAAAGATAAAAATAAGGGTATTATAGTCTATCCAAAGGAAGCAGCATTTATCAGGGGGCAGCAGGATCATTTTACAAGTATTATATGTCAGAATCCGTATTTTTAACGGATTCTGTCCGTAAAGGATTAAAAATTACAATTCTAAAATATTAGACAAACTATTAATATTAAAATGCGATTTATCCTATAAAATAATTAAAATAAAAACAAAAGAATGAAAGCATTACCATTCCTAATATTCATAATGGATAAATTCAAGATTCAGCATGAAATGATAATGAACGCAACCTTATGATCCCAAAATCTCCCTGACTATTCTAAATGGTCTCTCCTTAGATCCACCTACTCTTTAATGTTACGTGTGTTCTTTTTGTTCAATATAAATAACCTAATTACAAGGTTCTGTTTATACAAGGTACATGGAGCTTAGACCAAAATGGAAATTATCTCCTATATGTACACGATTTTCTTGTTTCATATAAATACTATTTTCTTTTATGCACAAGTCTTCTTGTAAAGAGAAATATTTTTCCATCAAACGTAAGAACTTCAAAAGAATTACTTTCCTTTTTCGCTGAAGATTTCTCATTCTACGATTCGGGTCTTAGCTGTGCACCCGTTTCTTAAACAGATACAAGCCACCTGAAATTAAATTGCTCAGAAACCGTGATCCATACGCTAAAACGAATCACTTCTTCAGTTCTTCATATATGGTCTTCAAACCTCCCTCAAACACCAACTCCAACTTCCAAACGTATCCACAGGATCTCAAAAAAGTTTCACGTCAGTTGAATCTCGTTTGGTTTGCATTGAGTTCACTTAAGAATACGAGTCAAAACCTAACAATACCAACATTAATTGTACCATTCCCTCAGCTAACGGCTGGACAAATTCTTCTTCCAGCTCCAAAGGGAATAAGCTCGAAGTGTGCCTTTCTTTTCGAATGCCTTGTGGGTCAACTGATTGGAGGATTGGGAAATAGTCTACGGTACTAGGCCTTCCAATATATTCCATCACACTGGATACAAGGTGATGACCGTAGAGGGGCACGACCCTGGTGGGAGATTGATGGGGCCGAAATTTGTGGCACCTATACTTTGTTGTTTGTAATATGTAAAAATAATCTGATTCGAATCTGCAGAAAATAACAAACAGAAACAAAGGTTAGGAAATCGAGGTCCGTGTTTCACAAGGTGTCCTTAAGTCAATTTCGTCGTATATAACACCGTATGTGCATAACGATTGTCTCTCAGGATACAACGATTCAACGGTGGAAGTGCGATGCACAACCACTTTTAGCAAACTCAAATCATGTTCGAATTTACCAAGCACAGAAGAAGAAGAAAATCGAAAAGAAGAGAGAGGGAATAATTTCTCTAAATTTCGTGAATGCAAGAATAAATGAGAAGTGTTGACTAGGGTTTCTTATGTAACCGAAGTCAAAGAAATTGATTTGGAAATTGCTTAATAACTACGTTTTAAATGATAAAAGAAATTTAATTAAAGAATAATTTTCTAAAAGATTTATTCCTGATTGATCAATGATTTTGATCACTTATTGACCAAGTAAGTTTCAGAATCCAAAACCGATCACTGATTCTGATTATTTAGTGATCAAGTAAGTATCAGAATCCAAAACGGAAATCAACTATTTCCTCAATTCGATTAATTTCTTTAATCAAAAAATGGAAACTACCATTATTCCTTATCATTCATTTAAAACGTTTGACTTAGGGAAAATAATTAATTCTTTCTTTATCAACAAAATGATTTAGGAAAAATTAAATTCAAAATAGTGGTTGTACTCTCACGGTCCAACCGGAGCGGCATTCATGTACGCAGGTCGTGCCCACACACGAGTCATGCAATCGAAGGTTTGAGGTCCTTGATTCGCACCCCCTCCCTACGCGCGCGAGAGAGAGCCTCTATGTCACACATGTTGATAAGCTACTATCACACACTTACTTATATACTACATATAAGTTCTTTACCCAACCAATGTGGGATGTTCTCTTTCCCTTACACAATGGGCTCACTTTGAGACTCAATTTCTCATTCACCCATTAATTGATTTGTAAATTTGAGATACTACTTCGAAGCTCTCACGAAGAAGAATTCGAATATACATTGATTTTTCATTTTCATGAAACCGATCATACTCAAATAACCCTCTCAAATTAGTAATTTGTCACAAATTTTCCAACAATCCCCCACATGAATGAGAATTGACCTAGGAGACACGAGAGATGATTTTTGGTAAGTTCAAATGGTCGAAACCTGCATAGAATAGGTAGGTGTTACCTTTTGAACCTTCCATTGTAAAAGCATGCTTACTTTACTGGCTGATTAGTAGATGTGATATTATTTAACTGTTCTGCCGTTTTATGTAAACCATATCACACCTCACATAGGTATCTTCCAGACCCAATTTGGTTCTCATTATTATGTTCGTTTTGGCCATGAACATACGTCTGGTTCTGTGAGAGTCACAGGAGAATATATCCCTTCATTATTCTCTTTTTGAAGCGGCCCCACTTCTCTCTCACATAGGTGATTTCTTAATTAAGAGTAACTTGCATTACTCTGCTCAGAATTTCAATTCTTAGAATTTCGATGCATAAGAATCATTAAAAACATAGTTTAACCTTTTTCCTGCGGACATCACTGTTTCATCATAGGAATGGACTGGAGGGTAACCCCTATAGTGATCCAGCTAAGTCTCACAACTTGGTTGTCCTATTGAACCTAGATCTTTGGATCTCTAATCAACTAGCTTGGGTTTCCATTGCATCGACTTTTTATTTCACGGGCTTTAGTCTCATTCCCCTCGATGATGTCTCAACTAACTCTCTATTTAACCCTTTGGTTAGCGGATCCGCAATGTTATCTTTTGACTTTACATAGTCAACCGAGATAACTCTAGTTGAGAGAAGTTGTTTAATGGTGTTATGTCTTCGACGTATGTGTCTAGACTTCTAATTATACATGTTGCTTTGTGCTCTTCCTATTGTTGATTGACTATCATAGTGGATACAAATCGCTGGCACAGACTTTGGCCATCTTGGAATATCCTCTAAGAATTGGTGTAGCCATTCAGCATCCTTACCACATTTATCTAGAGCGATAAACTCAGATTCCATTGTGGATCTAGCTATACATGTCTATTTGGAGGATTTCAAAGATACAGCTGCACCTCATAGTGTGAATACAAACCTACTAGTGGATTTTGAATCTTTCATATCAGATATCCAGTTTGCATCAGTGTACCCTTCTAGGACTGCAGGATATCTGGTATTGCAGCCCATAATTACGAGTGAATCGCAAGTACTTCAGTACTCTTACTATTCCTTTCTAGTGATCAGTTTCTGGATTACTTGTCTATCTACTTAATTTGTTGACTGCATTAGCTATGTCTGGTCTTGTTCAACTTGTTAAGTACATCAGACTTCTCATCACTCTAGAATATTCTAATTGAGAGACACTCTTGCATTTATTCTTGGATAGATGTAGATTAGTATATACTGGTGTTCTGGATATTCTAGAATCATTTTTGTTGAATTTTTCAAGGATCATGTCAACATAGTGTGACTGACTTAGAATGAGTCCGTTCGATTTCTTTGAGATTTTCATTCCCAACATTACATCAATTTGTCCCATATCTTTCATATTAAATCTTGATTTCAACATCTCCTTGGTGGATTTGATCATTTTATCATCACTATCAACAATTAACATGTCATCAACGTATAGCCATAAAATGACATATCAATTTTCGGTGTCTTTGACATAAACACATTTGTCATTCGTTGATCTTAAAACCATTTGACATCATAACATTGTCAAATTTCTCATGTCATTGCTTTGTTGATTTCTTTAGACCATATAAAAACTTCACCAACTTACAGACTTTCTTTCCTTGGCTTGGAGCAAAAAAACTCTCAGGTTGTTCCATATAGATCTCTTAATCTAGTTCTCATATAAGAAAGCTATTTTCACATCCATTTGATGTACTTTAAGATTTCACAAAGCCGCGATTGCAAGTATCATCCTAATGTAAGTTATTCTCGTCATAGGAGAATATGTATCAAAGTAATCTAGGTCTTCTCATTGATTGTAACCTTTAATTACAAGCCTGACCTTATACTTATCAATTGATCCATCCGCTTTCATTTTCCTCTTGAAAATCCATTTGGACCCTAGCGGTTTACATCCCGGATGAAGGTACACTAATTCCCAAGTATGAATGTATGATTTTGGAGAATTGAATCAATTTCGCTATTGATAGCCTATTTCCACAAGAGTCATTCTGAAGAGCTTATCCCTTCTTTAAAAGTTCGAGGTTCACCTTCTAGCAAAAAGGTCAGAAAATATGGACCAAAAGATGTTTTTGTCCTAGCTATTTTGCTACGTTAGGTTCATCCTCAACTTCTTGTTCTTAGTCCTCACAACTTTCAACAAGTTCGATTAGATTTACATACATCTTCAAAGAATGATGCATTTCTAGATTCCATTATCGTGTTTTTGTGTATATATGAGATGTCAGACTTATACACCAAATATGGATAAACACTACTGTTATGTGCATATCCGATAAAAATACAATCAACAGTTTTCAAACCTATCTTTACCTTCTTAGGTGTAGGTATGATCACTTTGGCAAGACACCCCATATTCGTAAGAATTTTTAGAAAGGCTTTCTTCCTTTCCATAGCTCATATGGGGTCTTGTCTATTTTCTTACGGGATACCTTATTTAACAGATAATTGCTAGACAATATAACATCACCCCACATGTTCTGTGGCAATCCAGAACTTATCAATATTGCATTCATCATTTCTTTCAAGGTACGATTTTTCAGTTCTGCAATGCCGTTTTGCTGAGGGGAATATGGTGCAATGGTTTGATGTATGATTCCGTGTTGTGCATAAAATTAACCAAACGCTGCTTCATACTCACCACCTCGGTCACTTCTCAGTACCTTGATTTTCTTGTTGAGTTGATTATCAACTTTAGCTTTATAGAGACTAAACTTCTCTATAGCTTTATAGAGACTAAGCTTCTCTATAGCTTCATCTTTACTTTTCAATAAATATACATAACAGTATTTTGTGCTGTCATCTATAAATGTGATGAAATATTTTTTGCCACTGCTTGTTTGAACAAATTTTAAATCACGTATATCACTGTGAATTAAATCAAGGGGTTCAGATTTTCTCTTAATACTTTGAAATGATGACCTTGTTAATTTTGCTTCAACGCAAACTTCACACTTATATTTGGGATTAATATTAAAAGTGAGAATATGATTTAAGTTAATTAATCTACGTAAAGTATCGTAACTAACGTGTCATAGTCTGTCATGCCATAAATTGGAAGACTCAAGCAAATAAACTGAAGAATTATCCTTATTGATTGTTCTTTTGACAACAAATACATTAAGCTTAAAAAGCCCTTCAGTTACATATCCCCTACCCACATAAGTTCCCTACTTATTTAAAACCACTTTGTCTAATTCAAACACCATCTTAAACCTATGCTGGTTGAGCAACAAACCGGACACCAAGTTCTTACGGATATTAGGTATATACAATACATTGTTCAAGCTCAGGGTTATACTAGAGGTCATTTTGAGAATGACTTGACCACGTCCTTTTACGTCGGATGTGGCTGAGTTGCCCATATACAAATTTTCTTCATTCTTCACTTCTTCAAATGTATTGAACATCTCCCTGTCAGAGCATATATGACTTGTGGCCCCAGTGTCTAACCACCACTCCCTCGGGTTTGACCCGACCAAGTTTGCTTCTGTCACTACTGTAGAAAGATTGATATCTGAGACATCCTTTGAAATCTCATTAACCACGTTTGCCTCGTGGTTCTTCTTCTTCTTCTTTGGCAACCTGCACTCAGTAGATTTGTGACCCAGCTTATCACAATTGAAGCACTTCCCTTGTAATTTTGGTTTCTTGAAGACTCCTCCCTTTGGACCCAATTTGGATCCTTTTCCAGGCTTGTTCTTCTTAAGTTTAGAACTTTGCATATGTTCTACAACATTAGTCTTTGCTTCACCCAGAGTAACATCTTTTTTCTCAAACTTTATGTGATCTTCTTCAATACGAAACTTGAGAATGAAATCCTCGATCTTCTTCTCCTTTCGCTTGTGTTTGAGATAGTTCTTGATAGTTTTCCATGAAGGAGACAACTTCTCAATGATTACAGCCACCTGGAAGGTTTCACTTAGGGTTATCCCTTCGGCTTGAATCTCATGCAGAATCACCTGAAGCTCTTGGACTTGACTCATAACTGATTTGGAGTCCCCCATCTTATATTCAATAAACCAGCCCACAATAAACTTTTTGGATCCAGCCTCCTCAGCTTTATATTTTCGGTCTAATGACTCCCATAGTTCTTTGGTTGTTTTCTTTTAATAATATACGTTATGCAGCGAATCTGACAGACCGTTCAGTATGTAGTTACGGCACAAGAAATCTGAATGGTCCATGCGTCTATAACATTCCATACCTGAACATCTCGCTCTTCACCACTTTTGACTTTAAGAGCTTCTTTAGTCAAGAACCTAGCAAGGTTCAGTGTGATCAAATAAAACAACATCTTTTGTTTCCATCGCTTGAAATTCGGTCCACTGAACTTGCAGGCTTCTCCATGTGATTAATTGGTAACAGAACCAAATTCATATAGGGATTTGCCATCGGAACATTCCCTTGACTCACGTACTAACTTATCACCGGATCAGGTATATTTCTCACGAATGAGTTGATGGCCGGAGTGAAACCTTCCAAGTGCCTATTGTTGTTGTGGCCACACTTGGCAACACAATAGGCACTTCGCCCACAAGCAAAGAATTCACAGCCGAAGTATGTAATCCCACACTTGGATTAACATTCGGAGTCTCTAGTGGAACACTCGAGTTCACGTTAGACTTATCTGTCATAATATCTGAAACAAAAACAAAATTGTTTTAGTATCGCAGAAATAATAGCACAGATATCAAGCAATATCAAATAAGATTTCACAATGAAAATCACAATCAGTGTCTGATATTATAGACCCGATTACCCAGTTGAAATCGCAATTGATTCGAAATCAGTGTCTATTAATATACCCGAATTGCCCAAAAGAGAAAAAAAAATCAGTTTTTTTTATAATTGAAATCAATGACTTAAAGTATACCCAATTTCCACAGATTAAAGTTATTTAATTGAAATCAGTGTCTGAAAGCAAACCCAATTTCCACATATCTATTTTAAACCAGAACCACTGAAGTTTCAAGTTTGTTACGATCTGTACCAGATATCAAAACCAGAAAGTTAAAAAAAAAACATTTTGTAAGAGTTTAGAAGGGAAAAGGAAATTGTCTTAAGACTATTGTTTTTAATGTGCAAAAACAATCTGGTTCGAATCTATAGAAAATAACAATTAGAAACAAAGGTTAGGGAATCGAGGCCTGTGTTTCACACGATGTTCTTAAGACACTTTCGCCGTATATAACACCGTATGTGTATAGCGATTGTCTCCTAGGATACAACGATTCAAAAGTGGAAGTGCGAGACACAACCACTTTCAACGAACTCAAATCAGATTCCAACTTATCAAACACAAAAGAAGAAGAAAACCGAAAAGAAGAGAGAGAGAATAATTTCTCTAAATTTCATGAATGCAAGAATAAATTAGAAGTGTAAACTAGGGTTTCTTATGTAACCGAAGTAACCGAAGTCAAAGAGATTGATTTGAAAATTGCTTAATAACTACATTTTAAATGATAAAGGAAAGTTAATTAAAGAATAATCTTCTAAAAGATTTATTCTTGATTAAAAGATTTATTCTTGATTGATCAACGATTCTGATCACTTAGTGATCAATGATTCTGATCACTTAGTGATCAGATAAGTATCAAAATCTAAAACGGAAATCAACTATTTCTTCAATTTAATTAATTTCCTTAATCAAAAATGGAAATTACCATTCATTTAATAATTAATTCTTTACTTATCAACAAACTGATTTAGGAAAAATTAAATTCAAATTCGTGCCCACACACAGTCCTTGATTCCGGTTTGATTCGTCGATTCGAACCGAACCGGCGTCGTGTCTAGTTCAGCATAGTTCCGATTTCAGGCATAAATCATAATTGAGTGGTCCATGCATTGGATTAGCTGGATGCATGCCTGGTTTCTACCTTCATAGAAAAACTATCGTGTGACGTTCTCATCATGCGGTGATGAGTTTGCCAATGTAAGTACCACATTTAACATAATATGCTTTGAGAACATAAATAAATTAAAAATTGTATGATATAAGTATATGACACAATAATATCGGGTGATCTCACTATTACAGTAATGAGACTATCCCATACAAGTTAATCAACTGCGAGGTACATTGATCAACCAAATTTTAAACAAAGTAAAATCAATGATTCAAACGTCCATCACTGGTGGAGGTGGCTTCCATGGCAAGTATCCTCTGTTGGTTGAGAAGACCGAGCAATCTGCTTTGCACGCGAAGGAGATGGATGTTACTTCTATTACTTCATTCCTTCTATTACCCGATTTAAGAAGCTTTATTTAGGATTTAATTTGAACACCCCATTTGACAAGCATTTCAATGTGTTCGATCGAATGTGTGTTTAGTTTTTGGACTAGTGAAACCACTGTTTTTCAGTCCAATTGCTAGCAATCCATATACTCGCTCTTATTTGTCAGTTTTTGAAATTTGACACTAATTAGGTCAGGGTACGTAGAAATCTGGTGGGATCATATACTACAAACACCGTCTAGAATGAAACTCAGCTCACTACTGGGGAGAGAGCTCTCCCTACACTTTATTGTGAAAATGCATTCACATCTGAAGCAATATTTAAGTACTTACAAACTTAAAAGAGTCGGACTTTGATAGGAATAGCAAGGAGAGGCACAGACTTGTGTAAAGTAAGGCCAAACTTTTCAGTCATGTCCATATCTTCTGGTTTCAAGTCATGAGCAAGTTTCCAATCGAAACTATAGAGAAGCGATGCCAACGTCAAGTGTACCATTCTGTGAGCCAACGGCAAGCCAGGACAAATCCGTCTTCCAGCTCCAAATGGAATCAGTTCAAAACCTGCCTTTTACGTCAATTTCACTATCTATAAATCTTTCAGGCGTAAATGAAGTTGGATTTTGCCACACACTTGAGTCTCGTCCCATGGCCCACACGTTTACCAGAATTTGGGCTACTTTTGGTACCATGTAGCTGCTGATTTCCACTTCAGTTTCTGCTTTATGTGGAATCAGGAATGGGCCTGGTGGGTGCAATCGAAGTGTCTCTTTCATTATAGCTTGTAAGTATGACAACTTTGCGATGTCAAACTCTTGAACTAGCCCGTCCTTGCCAAGCACTTGTCTGAGTTCAGTTTGAGCTTTGGTCAATTTTTCTGGGTTGAGTAGTAACTCTGCCATTGCCCATTCTACTGTGCTTGAGGTTGTGTCAGTTCCTGCAAAAAATATGTCCTAACACAGTAGTATTAGAGATATATGTTTTGTGCACAGAGCAGTTGTCTGAGCCCCAACAAAATTATCAAAAGTTTATTTAGAAATTAATTTTTATATTAAAATTTTTCTTATGATTCTTAACACTAATTCTATAAACAATAAAATCTCAATTTTTCAACCAAGTGTAATTTTGTTATACCATTAAAACAATAGTACATTTATACAAAAGACCGTGTTTATTTATTTGTCCATTTTATTAGTTTTGAGTTGTCTAACAAAAAAATATAAATCAAAATACAAGTAACTCTTTTAAAAAAAATAGAAATACTGAAAAAAAATTAGTCGAATCAAAAAAAGAACTTCAAATAAATTTGTTACAAGTAACATAGTATATATACTAACATGAATATAAACTTTGTAACTGAGCAAACAATTACAGTAAAATAATTTTTTTAGGGAGAATTTAAAAAGTAACAAAAAATTTAGTGTGTTTATTGTTTTTACCCAAGATTAGTAAATGTATTGTTTTTACCAATCTTTCCACATTTGGGACAAAATTGCCCTTCAGTGATAATGAGTTGAAAAAACAAAAAATGAATTGAAAATGAATTAGTACATAATTGAAATAAAAAAACAAATACAAAACACAATCCCCAAAATCAAGAGTTGAGAGAGACTTGCAAGAGCTCTGTTACCAAACCGACTAGTTGCGAGAGACCACACCGGATGACGACCACCACCATGACTCGACGACGACGAGGAGGCAACCCAGACATGCAGACGGCGACGAAGGCTGTGAGAGAGACCAGGGCCGCCGACGAAACGTGAGAGATGTGTGGCGACGAGGAGCCACCGACGACGATGTGGAGACGGAGACAACGCTGTTCAGTCACCAACGGTAAGCACCTCCTCTTGACAATTGATTTTAGGGTTTCAACAGAAGATTGGGTTTTGGTTGATTGATTTCGAAATTGATTTTCATTTAAATATTATCAAATTGATTTTGTTAAGTTATTAACAAATGAATGGCTTAATTTTCTTGGAAACATTACGGTGATTTTCAATTCAAGGTCTTCGAATTCCTCAGCAGATGCTTTGGCAAGACAAGGGTCTAGTTCCGGTGAAAATACCTTGGTTTGGGATTTTCCTTAAGTTTGGTCCTGTGTTGTTCTTCTGGCCAGGCTAGTTTCTTTGGTTTTTGGTTTTGGTTTTGTTTTCGTTTTCGTGTGGTCCTGTTCTGGGTTTTGTTTTGATTGCTTTGTGCAGTTCCTGTCCTGGTTTTGGTTTGATGGCTCTTGCCCAGTTTCTGGCTGATTATGCCCTGTGCTTCTATTCCTTTCCGGCTTTATTTTTATATCTGTTCAAAAATTAGTTTTGTTGAGCTTTTACACGTTATCAGACAGAGGCTTTGACACAGCAATCAGTTTCCATCAAGTACTCCGAGAGAAGTCATTGCTGTAGCCGACAACCTAGATAAAGATTGAGCAAATTTGGCTAGTGAGAGGCTGGTATGGGGAGCTTGATAACGAGTTACTGCTCTGCTTTTCTCTGTTATTGATGGATTTAGGTAGTTCTGTTTTCAGAAGTGTGGGGTTTTGGTTCACGCCCAGCTTTTTCTTTGTTGTTGTTTTTATCAGAGATTTGGATTGTTTGTCTTTTTGGCTCCCTTTTATACTTTGGTTTTAGGCTTCCAGTTTAGCCTATATCAATAAATCCGCTTCTTAAAAAAAAACAAATCGATTTTGTTAACTTGTAATAGATTTCGACCGACTGTGATGACGGTCTGACTCCAGTCATTGGCGTCTTCGATTTCAGTCACTGATGGTTTGCACTTCATCTTTATATTTGATTTTAGGGTTTTTATTTGTTTGTATTTTTGGTTGTATTTTTGGATTTGAGTAAAAAAATGGTGATTTTGATTTCGAATTTGATTTTGATAGATTTCGAAATTGATTTTGTTCACTTGTGATAGATTTTGAAATTGTGTAACTCATTTTTGGCTTCCTTCAAAATTCAATCTAATGCGGGGAATGAGGATGACGAACTTTTCTGTGTTTTTAGAATCTGCAACTAATTCATCTGAAACCCAAACCAAGTTTACTGTTTAGGAAATGATAAATATGTTCATAAACGGTGATTTTGATTCAGTTGGGCAAATAATTGTTTTCATGTTGTCATTTTATCCTTTTGCTCTGTATTAATTCATTATTATTATTTTCATTTTTATCACTTTCACTTTTCTGCTATAAATATGACTAAGATTGTAAATATGATACACGTTTGGAGTCAGTTCTTTGTTAGATGGACATTCTTTTGTATGTTGATTTTTTTTAGCATTTATCTAGATATATACATCAGATTTTCGTGTTCAAATTTCACAGCATACTTTAGAAAATTGTGTTGCTATTTGAATGTTGTAATTAAACTATTTGTGCTCACCATAAACAAGCAATGACATTGCACCATGACATTGCGGTTGATTTATGTCATTTGTTTAATTTTGATCAATTCAATAAAGGGCTTGTATAAGTAGATTGTGGTATATTAACACTACAACCTCCTTTGTGTTCTCTGCATTCCAAGCCATATAAATAGTGATTCCTTAAGTGTATTGAACACCTTGATTCAGTTATCAACTATTATGTGCATTGGTTTCATCTGAGATGAGAGCATGTATCCATAAATAGTCATACATTCCTTAGAATCCAGTATAATCATCAATCCAAGCATTTCCAATATGCACATATTGGGTCAGTACTCTTCAACTTACGTTTCATCATATATTAGAGAAAATAAAAAATGGCTTGAAAGTTGATTGACACTCACATCAATGTCTTGAAAGATTGTATGTTGAATTGATGTGAACTGGTGTGTGTAATTGTTGTGAACCAGTGTGTTTAATTAGGTATTATCGGTGTGTTTAATTGGGTATTACTAAGTGTGTTTAATTGGATATAAATGGTGTGTTTAATTGGATAGGACTAGTGTGTTTAATTAGGTATGAGTGGTGTGTTTAATTGGGTATGACCGGTGTGTTTAATTGGGTATGACCGGTGTGTTTAATTTGATACTTTAAAATGAAGTTGGTACTGTTGCTATAATCAAAATACGGCAAACTTAGACATTTCCATTGTTGGGATGAATGCAAAATGGTGAAGTTTATCTTTGTAGAATGGTTTGAATTATGATGTGTTATATGTTTATGAATTTCATAGGAAAAATGTGTTGTATGCTTGATTATTTTTATATGCAACTTCAGGTTCTTCTAAGAGGATCAAAGATTGTTTGTGAAACCTTATGTGCAATTTCGGGTCAACGCTGTGCAGAAAGTTGCGTTGCTCTCATTTTCTCTGTTTTGTCGAGTGATGTTTAGTGTACTAGTTAAGTTGCAAAATTCTTACCTGTTACTTCTATATGATCATGTGAATACATTTATGGATTATTTAATTTCAATTTGATTGCTTAATATGAAGTAAAGGTTCTATTTTAAAACTATTGTTGAAGACCCATTGGTTATTAATTTGAACATTGTAATGATCTGAATTTAATTGTTCTGATAAATTAACTAACATGTACATTTTAGCTTGTTTACATTTGATTGTATTTATCTACAACTGTTCCTTTGTGTTGTGTTTGTGCTGAACAAGTAGCGCCAAACCTTTTGGTTTAGGAATTAGGAGCATCTCAGTGTATAGCCCAATTGTCTCTGAGCCTGTCTTCAAAACCTGTTATTGATAGACAACCTGATCTCTCATTTTGTCTCAAATTCCTGTTATAACTTGTTATTGAATGTTTCCTTTTGTACCAGCTTACATAATTATCAATTAATCTTGATGGTTGTGAATTGAGTTAACATATTTCAAGTGAATCTGTTTGTTAGAGAAAGTAAAAAATAGCTTGAAAGTTGATTGTCACTCACCACAATGTCTTGAAAAATGGTGTGTTTAATTGGGTAGAACCAGTGTGTTTAATTGGGTAGGACCAGTGTGTTTAATTTGGTATGACTGGTGTGTTTAATTTAGTATGACTGATATGTTTAATTAGATATGACCGGTGTGTTTAATTGGATAGGACTGGTGTGTTTAATTTGGTATGCCTGGTGTGTTTAGTTTGGCATGCCTGGTGTGTTTAGTTTGTATGACTGATGTGTTTAATTGGGTATGACTGGTGTGTTTAATTTGGTATGACTGGTGTGTTTAATTTGGTATGACTGGTGTGTTTAATTGGGTAGGACCGGTGTGTTTAATTGGAATATGTGATTTTGAGTTATATATATTTTGATTCCATATTTTGCTATGGTGTTTGTTTTCCATTCTACTGTGGCTTAATTTTTGTTCTTTTTTTGGTCTTTTTTTTTTTTTTTTGCTTTGCTGCTGTTCAACTTCATAACTGCTTTTTTCTTTTGTTATGCTTCTGATTTGGCTGGTTGCTTTGTGCCTCATTTGCTTGGTCTTCTGGGCATGGTGTTTTTCCCCTGATTGTTTTGCTATGTTTTAGTATTGATTTGTTTAGTATTCATTAAATGAAAACCCTTGTTAGGTAACAGACCAAGATGAGAATTAAGACATTAGCTTAGAGACAATGTTCAAGCTAAATTGAACAGTGAACTGAAAACAGAAGGTAAATGTGAGACAATAACTGAAACTCACTTTAAATTCCATCATCCAAACTAATTTTATTAGTTATTCTGTTTTCTCCTTTGAACTATTGTATTCAATTGTTATGAATTGTTAATTTCTTCTATACCGTTTAAATTAATTTCTTCGAATTTCTGAAAGAATTATATTTTAAGTCGGACTGAGAAATCTGACTATTTTTATATGCAACTTTAGGTGCCATTGAAGGGAAGGAAGTTAGGGAAGGTTAAGAGAAAGAGGAACAACAAGGGATTTAGAGTTTAAATCAAATTTAGTACTTAATTGTGTGGCCGATGGATGCCCTTTTTTGAGACGCAGTTTTATTACCTCCAATGTTATGAATGAATTAGTGTTTTATTTTAAGTATCTGTAGTCATTTTTATTATTATGAAGATGGACGAAACCTAATTTAAAAATCTTGTATGAGAAATGAACGAATCTCAAAATCACCTCTTGAGAGTGGTATATTTACTCAAAATTTGAATGTAAAAAATATTCTGTTGTGGTAACTGTAGATTCAAGAATTCCTTGTTCAAAATTTTCTGTATGTACCAATTAAATTTTTTTATGAGATATGTTGTAAAACCTATTTCCTTTCTACGGAGCGTCACGTAATTTTACTCAAATTTTACTGACGGTGTACTTTGGATTTAGTTTCTTTGAAAAAAGAAAGAAAATATATTATGTTGGTTTAAAAATGCTTATTTAAAGTATACATAAATTTGGCAAGACGTTATCATGTGACGAAAAATAATTACCAAATGTATTGGAAAAATGTGTGAAAACTTGGATGAGTCACAACCCTGATATCAATTAGGAAAAATTGTCCTAAAAACACCTTTTTGACATTTAGTTAGGCATCTCATATCACATGACAGTAATTTACAAAATCAATTTCATGGCATCATCATAATTTACATCATCTAAAGCATTCAAAGTTTGTGGGATAGAACTTTGACAATATTTGTTTCACCACCCTCATAAATGTTCTTCATCATTTTCCAATGGTTTTCATCAAAATCTTATTTTAATACCATATAGTTTATTTATAAAAAAACATATAGTTTCAGCAGGTATGAGATCCAACACATTTCTTCATGCGATATTCATTTTTGTAACGTTTAGAGTTGATTCTATAACGTTACAAAATCACTCAAAATTCACCCTATAAAGTTACATAGTCGGATTTTGATACGAAAAAACATGCATAGCTTACACTTGATAACTATTATATAGTTTCATACGGAATATTTTTATTATTTTTTAGTTGGATAAATTGTTATTGCTCTTAGTGACACTTTTGCTGGCACAAAATTAGGAAAAATTAAACATTCCATACATTGAAAATCGATATCAATTAGGAAAAATTGACCTAAAAACACTTCTTTTTAGCATTTAATTAGACATATCATGTTACATGACAATAATTTACAGAACCAATATAGCATTTTCATGGCCTCACCATATTGTACATAATCCACAACATTCAAAGGTTGTGGGACAAAACTTTAACAAACTCTGTTTCACCACCTTCATAAAAGTTCCCTATCCATTTCTCACCATAAGTGATTACCAATTTCGTAGAGTCCACTCCTGCATGTCAATAAAAAAAATCTCACAATTAAAACTAGTGTGATTAATTGATGAGGAAGATTAATAGCTGCTGATTAAACACACCAAACCAACTCGATTATACACACCAAGGAAAATCAATTAAACACACTATGACAACCCATAATCAAACACACCAGAGCAACCCAATTCAACACACAAGAGCAACACCAAGTGTAAATCAATTAAATACACTATTAAAAATCATTTAAACATACCAGACCAACTAAATTAAACACACCAAGCCAATCCAATTACACATGCCAAGGCAAACCAAATTAAACAAATCAGACCAACTAAATTAAACACACCAGACCAACCCAATTACACACACCACGACAAACCAATTAAATACACTAGGGAAATAACAATTAAATATGAAGGAAACAACAATTAAATGTCCAAGGGCAAATCAAATTAAACACACCAGGGTAAAGCGATTAAACACCTCATGTCATACCAAATTAAACATATCAATGCACACCACATTAAACACATAATGACAAACCAATTAAACATACCACAGAAACAAAATTAAACACACCAAGGCAAAGCAATTTACACACACCATGACAAAACAAATTACACACCGAACGAAATTAATTAAACACACCACTGGTTATCATTTAAACACAACAACGTAAACCATCTCCTTCAACCTTCATTCATCATTTCATCTGCATATGAAACAAAATAAAATAGGGTTTCTAATACACACCTCTAGAAGAAGAACCTAGAGCATCTTGATTCATCATAACAACATAAGCCAAATCGTGAAATACGAATTTCAATCCATTAAATTCGAAGGAAAATCTGAATCTCCGGAAGATCAAAACTGGAGATTAAAAATCGAAAAATCGAAAATCTAAATCCCAATCCATGAAATACGTTTCTAATTCAAAGCAAAATCCATGAGATTGAAGATCAAAATTGAAGATGCTTGTGTTGTGATTTGAAGAAATTGAAGATGCTTGTGTTAGCAACCCAATTTCAGATAAAAAGAGAGAGAAAAGAACGTGAAAAACGATAGAGAGAAAGACACTGAAATAGCAAAAAGAGAGAAAGAGAAATTGTCTTAATGTCCTGATAAATAGAGAGAGAAGAGAGACTTTTCAGATAAAAAGAAAAAGAAAATAAAACAATGAATAGATGAAGGGCATTTCAGTCCTCACAGCCAATTATTGAGTAAAAACAATAAAAATACTAATCTTGGATAAAAACAATAAACCTCATAATTTTTTGACTAAAAAGAGTATTTCCCCGTTTTTTTTAGTTAAACATCGAATTCCTCTTTTAAAATTTTTGACTAAGCAATATATATCATTTACGGTTGAGATTTATTGGTGCTTTACCAGAAGCAGATGTTTTATATCAGTGAAACTCAATTGAGAGCTATTTTCTTCAGCAAGATTGAGGAGTGAATCTAAGAGATCCTTGCTCTCCTTAGACATCATTTTTCCCTTGTTTGTATTCTTTCATCTATGATACCATCAAAAATGTTGAACAATTTCTCAAGAGCAGCTGTTATCCGTTTTCGAATACCTTGTGGGTCAAATGATTGGAAGAATCTGCGATATTAGGCGTTCCAGCTTCTTCCATCACAGCATAAACAAGCTTGTTAAAGTTTTGGGACTGATCAGACTGATAGTGAGCTAAATCTATGGAGAAAAGAGTATTTGATACTGAATTCATAACTGTAGTGAAGGCAGTCTCTGACCAATATCAACAACAGACCCACTTCTACAACTGTCATGCACATAATCAACTAGTTCTTGCACCTTTTTTCGGCGTACCGCTTGAGTCGCATCCAACTTCTGTGCAGTGAAAATCTGAATAGCACAAACTTTCCTGAGGTTCCTCCAATGAGCTGACACGGGCAACCACGCTATAGAATGTTTACGGTATTCCAGATTCCAAGCACCGTCCGGGATTGTTCGGCTGGATAAGGCCTGATCATGTGTTTGAAGCGCTTCTTTGACTGCATCTGGCGAGGATATGACTATGGTTGTTATGCTACCCAGCTTGAGTGACATTATGGGTCCATAAGTTTTTGAGAGCTCAGCAATTGCTTGATGGGGTTTGTTCCCAAGCTCGAGAATGTTTCCGATTACCGGAAAAGGACGTGGCCCTGGTGGGAGATTGACGGAGACAAATTTTGTGGCACTTAGACTTTTGGTCAGAAAATGAATACAAGCTAACACAAAAGAAACCCCGAGCAATAACAGTAAGTAATCCATTGTAGTGAGGTTTGACTTCCGGATGGACACAACAATCTTACAAGGATCGAGTAAAAATCTTACAAGGATCGAGTAAAGGACAGTTTGTAACATTCTTAGATTGAAAATGTATGAATGAAAATATGATAATATATCTCTGGTATCTTATAATTGAATGATTCGAATTAAACTACTCATCACATGAGATTAATAAAGTGATTAGTCGATGAGATGAGGTTGATCCGATAGTAAATCTTTTAAATATGTACCATAAAGTCGTGGTTTCTAGCCTTCCCTTCTTAAAAAAAAATCTTAAATTTATATAATAATGTAACGCTTTAAAAAATAAACATAAAGGTGATTAATTCATGCATGGTTCGGTTTGGGTCATAATTGAGTATTTGAGTAGTCTCCACTTTACTCCATGTGATTTTGACATGTGAATATGAAAAAATTAAATCTAAATCTTTTATGGGACTGTTTTATTCATGGGTGAAACCAGATTTTTTTTTTTCATGAACTATGACAATTTTATATAGATAAAAAATTATACCATATAATAATAATGAAAAAAAAATGATGACAAATCTCAATGGCACGATAGAATTTTCATTAATTAAAATAAAAAGGTATACCTAGTTAGGGGACATATTTAGCATTACCCTCAAATACATATTCTTATAAAAAAATCATATGAAAATAAAACTTAAATATACATGCAAAATAAATACAATAAGATTCTATTTAAATTTTGATTTTCAAGGCTTCAATGAAATGAAAACATCTATTACAGAATCTAAATCAATTGCATTAGCAAATTCTCTTTCAATATAAACCATACAATTCTCGAAAAACTCACCATCCATCTTGTTGCGTAAAGACGTTTAGACAAGTTTCATAGTCGAAAATAAAACTTAAGTTTACAATTAATTTTACTATATAAACTTTAAAAAAAAACTTACGGTTTTCTCATACCGACGTCTATATACCTCCATAAATCCAAAAGTTATGAAAACTCATAAAATTGATATTCTTCGATACTTGAAGATTAATTTATATGATATATCTACTACTTTCGGTTGTTGTTTAGTGGTTAAAATTACCAATTTGATTTTCGAGTTAGTAAAAGGTTAAAATTTCTCCATTTGACATTTGAGTAGGTTAAGAAAATATAATGAGCTTTAATGAGTTTGATATATATTTTTAAATTATTAGACTGTTGTAAAGATGAAGAAAAATATGGTAAGTTAAAACAAACTCAGAATTAAACTGAGATATACTTATAATTAAATAAGGGATGTATTTATAAATATTAAATAACTTTTTTTTTCTTCAAAAAGCTAGGGTGGGCTGTAGCCCACCTTAGCCAGCCCGATCCACGTTACGTAATGAATACATTACTTAATGATAATGGAAATTAAAGTCAAGACTGAATTCTAATAGAAAGTTAATCGAATAATATTAATAGATTTACATATTATTTGCTCAAATTTTAAATGATGTAAAATCTATGATTCAAACTTCACAAATCTTTAAGAGTAGTTTTCATTATTATTATTATTATTATTATTATTATTATTATTATTATTATTATTTGACTGAAGATTCATTACTGTACATTCTACAATTAAGGGGAATTTTATTTTAATTTTCACAATTTGATATTAATTATGAATTTTTTGAAATTTCTAGAACATTGATTTTGCATAAGAAAGTGCTATATCCATAGAACATTTCCAATGTAAATATACATTTTTGAGTTTTTAAATATTGTTACATCAATATTTTTATTCATTATGGGCTCACTTTTACAAAAAATAGAAAAATACATATTCACATCTCTAATATAAGAGCATCTCCAATGCAAATATGCATTTTTAAGTTTCTAAATGGTGCCACATCAGCATTTCTATTTATTATGGGTCTACTTTTGAAATTTTTTTAGAGAAATGCATATTCACACCTCCAATGCAACAAATGTGCATCCATTTTATGACCAATCATAATAAAACAATTATTACATTCTCTCTCCTTTTTTATTTTACAATTAAATGAGCTTTAATATTATTGGTTGAATGAGTTAGAAATCCTAGTCAGCATTTCTAGGAGAGTTTCTATAATTAGAAACTCAACTCTATAATTTCTAACTTTGTGTTTGCCACATCATCTCCATATTGAAGTTAGATAATTGCATTGGAGAGAGTTATCTAACTTTTTAATTATCTATCATATGTGGCAATCAATTTTCTCCAAATGCATATTTGCATTGGAGATGCTCTAATTATCTAAAGTCAAATAGGTATCAATTTTATGACTAATAATAATAAAATAATTATTCTATCATCTCTCTTCTTTAATTTTACAATTAAATGAGCTTTAATATTATTGACGGAAAGAGTTAAAAATCCTGATCATTATTTCTAGGAGAGTTCCTACCATTGCTTTAAACAAGTTCGGAGGTTCGGCCCCTCCTTCTAGCGCCAATTGTTGACGTCGATTTCTTGATTATGTCAGAAAAGCCAACAATGATTGGATTTCGGCTATTGAGTCAAAGAGAAATAGATGCAGAGAGAGTAACAAAGACAAGTTTTACGTGGTAAAACTCCGATGACCGGAGAAACGTCCATGGGTGGTTGAAGGATCAACCAAGCCAAAATCCACTATGAAAATATGATGTTTACAAGCTCTCGATCTCTCTTTTTTCTCTCCGTATTTGCTATGATTGTTGTATGCTATACTGCCTATATCTTTTAGAGCCAGATTATGGGTCTATTTATATGCTTATAGAACCCTAATCTGCTTTGTATAAGTAATACAAGATCGTTGTATTTAATTGTGATTCGGTTACTTGTTTGAGGTTGATTTGTCTTCTTTCCTGTTTCGGAGTCTCTTATGGAAATCGAGTGGGAATCGAGTAGTGCTGTTCAATTTGGACATGTTTCCTTATAAGAATGTAGTCTTCGTAAAGTAATCAAGTTATTTCCTGATTGGGGACTCTTCTAACTTAATGTTCCGTTTTATTTGGGATTCCTTCCTGATGGATATCTTCGCGTATTTAATGACTTAATCCGTGTGAAATTAGCACCAAGTTCTTACTCGAGTCGTATTTATTCCCGAGTAAGAGTAACCTGATGGTCCCGAGTAGAGCCGTTTGAGCCCGAGTGGAAGCGTTGTTTAACCAGTCCCGAGTGTTGTTAACTGATCCCGAGTAGGTTTAATTCAATGTTTGCTCACTCGGGTTTTCTTCTTTTTAATGATGCCTCATAGGATATTTCCTGAGTGCCCATTTGGGCGTCCACCTGACTATTTTCTCCTTCCTGTTAATAACGTGTATGCTTGGTAAAATTCATATACGACAAACTATCTATCATATGTGACAATCAATTTTTTCTAAATACATATTTATATTAAAATCGCATTTATACTCTTAAGTGCTTCAATTTTTTATTTATTTATTTATTATTGTTAGGAGTAGAAACCCAATAACGTTCATTTACCGGCTGAAGTAATGTTTTATAGGCATTAGTTACTTTAATTAAAGTTCACATCAATATCTATTATCCATTAAATATTTACCGTTGCCTTTCATGTCAATTTCACTGTCTAAGGAGTTGGATAGTATACCCGTTGTAAAATGGGTGGGAAAAATGGCAATTTAATTTGGCTTCCAACCGGCAACCAATTGATGCCACCAACCGGTTTTCACCCGGAAACTATTGTATATATTAAAAAAAAAATAGCATAAAAAAAATAGCATAAACTTGTGCTCTTGATGTATAGATTAAGACACTGTTAAAGTATATTAATTATCTTATTTATATATTTATTATGATTAAAGATAATAAATACAATGTTAATATTTCTTTTTATAGTGTCATAACCTGTATGGTTGTGCCTTCAGAGCACATGTTAACACTATACTTATAAAAATATTTGTTTTATAGATTACAGTTTATTAATATCTATTTTTATATAAAAAAATTATTTGAAAAAATCATAACATTAATATAATATTGTTGATAAATATTATAATCACATGTATAAATAAATATAGTATTAATAAACATAACAAATAACTAAAATAAAATTATTAACATTACATTAATAGTAAATGTAATTTTATAGTTAATGTAATTAAAATTATGATGGCAAACATTAAATATTATTAAAAAAGTTGAAAGTATTATTAATTAATATTAGCAATTAATATAATTATTTTGCTAATAATGAAAATTTGAAAGTATTAGTAACATCATAATAATTTTGAAAATAAATGAGTACAATATAAAAATATATTAGATAAATACAATTCATGAAATTATATATTAATGAGAGTAATAATTTAAAATAAATGGAATGAGAAGTTGTAGAAAATTAAAAAAAAAAATCATGGAAATATTACATATAAAAAAAATTAATTTAAAACATAAATTCAATAAACATTGGGGGAAAACAACTTTAACGTTGACGAAAACCACTTCAACATTCAAATCAACGTTACAAAGTATTTAGGTCCCGTCCTGCAGCTGTTTTTCTGTTCGTTTTCATTTTTGTATTTCAAAAATGATTTCGAATTCGTATTCATTAACCGTCTTTTATTTTATTTTATTTTTAAAAATGAAAAACAAAACCAGTGTTACCGGTGAAATATTTGAAATGTACAAAATATTTGTTTTTGTTTAAAAAAAACAGTATTTTTTTTATACATTTTATCTTCTTCTTCCTCTTGTCTGTTCTTCACTTCTTCTTCCTCTACTGTTCTTCTTCGGCAGTCTTCTTCTTCTTCTCCTCCTCCTTCTTCGTCGTCGATCTCTTCTCCGTCTTCGTTGTCGATCGATTCTTCTTCTTTTTCCGTCGTCGATCTCTTCTCCATCTTCACTGTCGATCGATTCTTCTTCTTTTTCTTCCGCCGTCGATCTCTTCTTCTTCTTCAAGTTCTTCTTCTTCTCCGATCTGTTGTTCCTACAATGCCTCAGATTTGCTCCTACAACATCTGAGGCATTTGCTCCTCCGATGTTGTAGGAGCAGATCTGCACCTCCATGGCTCCATCAATCTCTGATTCTTTGGTATATTTTAAATTTTAGTTTTTTCTTTTTTCTTTGAATATTTTTAATTGTTTTCTTATAATTTATATGTAATAAAAAATAATATTTATTTTAAAGTTCATACATATTCAGGAAATTTGACTTTTAAATTCTAGATTTATGATTGGTTTTACAAAAGATAAATTATTAACCTTTTTTTTAATACAACTTTAGAAAATTACAATTTAAAAGTTAATATGGTATTTTCTTTATATATAAATAGGATATTATAATGTAATTTTTTTTTGCTATTACAATATAAAAATATATTTTCAGTTAGCCTCCAAACGTGTTTTTTTATGTTTTTATTTTCAAAATACGAATTTCAGTATATACTACTAGACGTGTTTTTAGATTTTGAAACTGAAACTTAAAACATAGTTTTTATTTTCATTTTCATTTTCATTTTCCTTTTTGAAAAATATCAACTGAAAAACGCTTACAGGACTGAACCTTAATATCTTAGATACATATTGTGTTGGGACTTTAAATTGTAACTATATTTGTATATTAGGGTCATACTACCTTACTGGAACAAAAACGTTATTAGACTTAATAACTTCCATTACTCAACGGAGGTAAGATGAGCTTTGTGTTGACTACAATTCTCAATTAGATGAAACTATAATTGGTATGGAATTCATTCCGGACGTAAGAGCGGAGATCCATTTTTATATCTAAACTATAATCGGTATGGAATGTGATTATAAGGAAAACCAAAGAGACTTTGTTATAAAATGAAAGAAGGGTGAAAGTATTTACACCCCTGAAAACTATATATGTACACCTAATTAAAAAAAATTATTTTGTAAACACACCCCCTATATTACAAATATGCCCTTTCTTTTAATTTTTGAAAAAAAAGAGATTAATTTAAGGGAAAGTATCATTTCCCCCCCTTGACTTTTACCATATTGTTAAAACAAGAACAGAGTTTCACCGTATTAGCCAGTCTCCCCCCTCAAATGAAAAGAATGTAAAATCCCCCCCTTCTGTCCATTTTTCCATCCAAAAAAGTTTTGACCATAGTCAAATGACCTTATTATCCTTAAAAATATTAAAAAATGATCATTTAACCCTTCAGATAACATGTGATGAAATAGATGAAATTACAATTTTACCTTTAAGAAATTCATTAAGTACAAAATACATTAGAAACACATAAATTTTTTAAAAATAAATACAAAAAACTATTGATCTCCATTGTCCATCTTAAAGATGGACTGTGGAAATATCTTTATTTTTTACTTATAAATTTTACAACAGAAATTAAAAAAAAAACAAAAAAAAAAAATTGAAAATAATAATAATAATCTGGTGATCATCATCTTCTCTGTCAGACCACCACCATCTCCGTTCTCTAACACCACCTGAACCCAGAAATCATCCACCCATCACCCACCGTCACCACCAAACCAGAAATTGAACCACACATCGCCACCCCAAAATCCAGCCAGCCATTACAATGTCCACGCAACAACCTACCCAAAATCCAAATTCGAAACCAAATCGATCCAATTCAAAACCAAATTGAAACTGATTCAACACAAAATCCACATTTGAAACCAAATCGATCCAGAAAACCTAATATGGATCTTAAAAATTCAAAAGAGAAAAGAAAACCAATTCATGCCACTAAACCCAGAAATCATCACCAAACCGATCCAACCACCAGAACACCATCTCCAACACAATCTCTTTATGTCAATTAAACCTAGAAAAACAACAAAACCAAACCCAAATGTCGAATCAATTAGATGCAATCTCAATCGCATCGCAAATCAACCTCAGTCGCCGTCGATCTTGCACAACCATCCTTGAATCAATCTCAGCCGTCGTCACGAATCGCACTAGACCCTAATCGATCTCCTCCACTACCGCGATTCACACCAAATGCAATAGAACACCATCAACGTCGATCAACATATGGGCTTGTCAAAAAAATCTCAACTAAAAATAAGTGTGTGAGAGAGAGAGATCTAGGTCTGTCATAAAAAACCCAACTGAAAATGAGTGTGTGAGAGAGAGATCGATGTTTGAGAGAGGGAGGGATATGGATCGTGAGAGAGGGAGATCAAGTGGGTTCAGAGGTTTTATTTTATGGGTTTGTGATGATTGTGGGGTTTCTGAAAATCTGATGAGGGGTGGTGATTTTTGGGTTTGATGTTGGTTGCAGATAAGAGATTGTGGGGTTTAGTGATTTCTGGGTTTGGGAATGATTTCTGGGTTTGTGAGAGGTTGCAGATGTTAATTTCTTGATTTGTGAATTATTTATGGGTTTGTGAATTGAATCGGTATCGGCTTATGGGTTTGTGAATGATTTCTTGATTTTTGTTGGTTGCAGATGAGAGATTGTAGGTGTTGTGAATGATTTTTAGGTTTATGAACTGAATTGTTGTGTGTTAGGTGAATGATTTAATTTTACTTTTAATTTTTTTTTATGAAAAATAAGATCTTGATATCCAGATCTTATTTGTTTTTTTGTTAAATTATCTGCTTTTACAATATTACTCACATGCTTTTAATGGTCAACGTTAATTTAAACAGAAAAGATAACAGAAGGGGTGAATTTCATATTCTTTCTATTCGAGGGGGGAGACTGGCTAATACGGTGAAACTCTGTCCTCGTCCTAATAATATGGCAATAGTCAAGGGGGAAAATGATACTTTCCCTTAATTTAATAAGTTATAAAATAATTAATAAATAAAAATGAAAAACAAAAGAATAGAAACACTACCACTTCCGATATGCAGCATGAAATGATAATGAACGCAACCTCAAGACCCCAAAACCGTCGGATTATCTCCATCTTTTTTTTACTTACTTTTTCTTTTATTTTTTTTTACTTTTGCTTAACCTTAGTAAAAACTGAAAAGCGGGGATGACCCTGGTTTAGACTTTAGACTACGTGGTTCTACATATCTCCAAAGAGTAATTTTAGATAATTCAAAAAATTAGTTTAAATTGTAACCCAAATGATATAGTAATTGATTTTTTTCATTAGCCACATCATCTCATATTGTGTGTGGTGATGACAACTTACTTACCACATCATTTGGGTTAAAATTTGGATTAAATTTTTGGATTGTCTAATATTACTCATCTCCAAATATATGTTGTTTTTTTTTAATAAATATGTCCTTTGTTGCTAGAACCCATAAATGCAAAGGTATGTCTTTACAAAACCCACAGTTCTTCATTCGAATTCAAAGAGAATTTTAGTTTATTTTTTAAGGGATCAAGCTCTTTTGTGAGGGATCACGTTTTTTTTTAAAGGATCGAGTTTTTTTCTTAAGGGTTCGAGATTTTTTCTTAAGTGTTTGAGTTTTTTTGTCCAAGATTATAAATTTGTTTGCTGCAGTTTAAAAATGTTTGTACCAATGTAAAAAAGCTCAGACAAATTAAAAAAAAAATACTCAGACAAATTACAAAATAGCTTGTAAACATATAAAAAAAAGCTCAAACAAATGTAACAAAATCTCTGACACATATACAACAACTCGGAAACTTATCAAAAATACTGGATCATATTCAGACAAATTGTAAATCGATTTTCAAATAATTTTTTTGGAGAGAGAGAGGAGTTACTGTTTTCAGTGATCAAAGTGTGGAGATGAAAGTACAAAAAGAATTAAAAATTGATTATTTAAGGGCAATATGGATAGTCCGCCATAATAGGTGTCTTTTAAACTTTATTTATTAAACCGGTGGCATCACTGCAACTCACCAAAAAAAAGATAACATTTCACACAATTTCAACGATAAATAAATCTTGAAAAGCATGTGCCTTTGATCAAAAGCAAGCACAAGCAGTAGTAGAAACAATGTCCCAACTCCGAGTTTTGAATCTTAATTTTTTAACTCTGATGATCGAAATCCACCTTCCACAACAAGGGTGGAATTTGTTTATCTTTTAATATTATTATTATTAGATTTTTTTTACGGTTATCGTTATTAGATTTTGAAAATTATTTTCTATTATGTTAAATGATTTTAGTCATATATATATATATAATATAATTTTATGTTATTTACGAAAGTTAGAAAGACTAAATTACCCCATTGACTGTTAAGTTTGACTAGAGGAAGGTTAATGGAGAGACCAATTTGGTACTTGTAAAAAAGTTGGGGACCAATTTGATCACTTATATAAAAGTCACAAATTATTTTGAATTTCAAAAAAAGTCCAAAACTCATTTAGTAATTAACTAATTATATATTAGAGATATTAAGATTTTAATCTCTCTAGTTAACGTTAATCTAGGTTTGGAATAACAGTTTTTTGAATTACTAACTTTAGTATTCTAGTTCTCTGACAATACCTATTCCAGTCCCTACCGTCCAATTCAATTAGTTTTTCGTTGACTTTGGTTATGTCAACAAGGGTATTATGGAAAATTTGGTAAAAGTTTATAAAAACCGTATAGATGAAGGGTATAACAGTAATTTTCAAATTAATTTTAAAAAACAAATAAATATTATTAAATTAAATAAATATTATTATTATAAAAATATTAAATAATTTTCAAATTAATTTTACCATTCTCTCCTTCTCCCGATCCTTCCTTCCTTTCCTTCCTTCTTTTCCTTCCTTTCCTTCCTTAAACCTAATCTCACACACTCTCTCTCTCTCTCACTCACTTCGTCATCAACATCAAACCTCCCAGCACCCAATCGACGGCAACCGGAAGCAGCAACGAAGACGGCGGTGATGACCGGAGCAACAACGAAGACGGGGCCATGACCAGAAGCGACGACGATGACAATCTGATCTCTCTCTCTCTCTCTCTCTTCTTCTTCTTCTTCTTTCTCGGCTGGTTTTGGTTTAATGAGATCAGATTAGGGGTGGTTTTGGTTTGATGAGATCGGTGAGGATTTTGGTTTGATTTTCGTTTGGATTTGTTTTGATTGGGGCTGGGTTTGTGTTTTGATTTGGGTTTAGGTGGTTGGATTCGAGGGTTAGGGACTGGTGATTGGAGATGGGATGACGGTGATGATCGACGATGGTGTTTGTATTTGGTGGACTTTCAAATTATTGTTGTTTGTGTTCTGGGTTTGTATTTGGTGATGGTGTTTTGAGTTTGTATTTGGTGATGATGATCTATTTCTGTTTGTGTTCTGGGTTTTTGGGCAGTGAATCCAGTTGTTGATGACGATGGTGTAATGTTGTTGATGATGATAGATGTAATTTTTGGTGGTGTAATGTTGATGAGGATGGTGATATAATTTTTTTAACTGGAAAAAAAAAAAAAATTAAGGTGATGATAATTATTTCTGAGTTGTTGTTGATATTTGATTGTTGTGGACGATAATGATTTCTTAAAAAAAGGGTGGATTGCTGTTGATGATAATTATTTCTGATGGTGGTATAATGATTTCAACATTTTTTATTGTTTTTAAAAAAAGGATCGGGTGGATCTCCGACTTCTATCTCATGATAAGGATGTAAGGATGACAACGGTACGTTTTGTCCAAACCTGTTTGGACCGGTTTTGAAATCGTCGGTTTCGGTTTCGATTAAAACAGCGGTTTAGGTTGGTTTTTTTTTAATATAAACCGACGTTTAAATTATCGGTTTTAGAGAGACTCAAACCAGTTTTTAACTGGTTTTTAAACCCTTGGTTTCGGTTCCGATTTTTTAATTCCGATTTTGATTTTTAACTGTCCGTTTAACCAAACCGTGGCCATTTCTAAATGGACGGGCTGGATCTCTACCAAATCTTTTTTTTAAAATTATTTATTTAATAATAATAATAATAATTTTTAATTAGTTTTTTTTATAAATTTTAAATTTAAATTTAATTTGTTTTTTTTTTCATTTTTTATTTAATTAAATATAAAATTACCATATTGTTTATCAACAAAAACCATCATTAAGGGTATTTCAATCATTTTACTTCTTGACAATGGTAATCTGTTTATTTTCATAGAATTTTTAGTAGTACGACTAAAGTTAATAATTCAAAAAACTAGTGGATTAACCTCCCAATAAACTCAAACTAAAGGGATAAAAATCTCAGTATCCCTATGTATATTAAAAACTTCAAACCACTTCGCTCCAAGTCGAGCAATATTTTACAAAATTAAAAAGTCAGACCTTGATAGGAATAGCAAGGAGAGGCACAGACTTGGGTAAAGTTAGACCAAACTTTTCAGTCATGTCAATATCTTCTGGTTTCAAGTCATGAACAAGCTTCCAATCGAAAGTATAGAGAAGCGATGCCAACGTCAAGTGTACCATCCTGTGAGCCAACGGCAAGCCAGGACAAATCCTTCTTCCAGCTCCAAATGGAATCAGTTCAAAGTCTCTGCCTTTTACGTCAATTTCACTCTCTATAAATCTTTCAGGCATAAATGAAGCTGGATTTTGCCACACACTTGAGTCTCGTCCCATGGCCCACACGTTCACTAGAATTTGGGCGGCTTTTGGCACCATGTAGCTGCTGATTTCCACTTCAGTTTCTGCTTTATGTGGTATCAGGAATGGGGCTGGTGGGTGCAATCGAAGTGTCTCTTTCGTTATAGCTTGTAAGTATGGCAACTTTGCGATGTTAAACTCTTGAACTAGCCAGTCCTTGCCAAGCACTTGTCTGAGTTCAGTATGAGCTTTGATCAGTTTTTCTTGTTTGTGTAGTAACTCTGCCATTGACCATTCTACTGTGCTTGATGTTGTGTCAGTTCCTGACACAAATATGTCCTAACACACAATAGTATTAGAGATCATTTATGTGTTGTGCACGGAGCGGTTGTCTAAGCCTCAAAAAAATTATCAAATGTTTATGTTGAGAATGTTAGAAAATCTAAAAGAATTGGAGAGAGGTTAGCATTCTTAGGTGGAAGTGAACAAGCTACTGACAAACAAGAAGTATGTGCAATTGTTATGACCTGAGGAAGATTATGTTACACCTTAATTTGAATTGTATTTTTATTTTAATTATCATTACAAGAAAAAACAATATTTAATGACTGCTAAAAACTGTCAAGTGACTTTGTTTTTGACGGTTCTCTAACTGTCAATGATGTTCATATCAAGAAAGATATTGACAATTTTTTTAACTGTCAACTCTTGTTGATATTGTTTAACTGTCAAGAAATTGTCAATTACTATTGACAGTTTTTTAGCTATTGACAGTTTTTTAGCTATTGACAATTAAAAACTGTCAATACACTATCAACATTTGTATAATTTCTGTCAATATTTTTATCTTCTGTTTTCTATATATTGTGATTTTTTTTGTAGGAAATATAGTGAACAATATTCATTATTTTTGTAAAATTTATTTTCATATTCACTATAACCAAAACATGATGAAGACATAAACTTTGACAAAAGCTTCATTCAATTTACAACTTCCAACATGTAACGTAACTACATTATAAGTAGTCTATATATAAATAATAATTCTTAAGGTTAATTGTATCGTACAATCAAAATTCTCAACTACTAACTTCATAAATTTATAAATTTCACAACAAAATATAAGATGTGGCTTCTTCTAGCGAAATGTTTCTCCTTCAACCAAAATGTAGGTTCTTCCAGCAAAATTGTTTCCTAACAATTGATCATATGTGCAACCAACAATTAATAAATATTATACACAGACGTTTTTATGAATGCTAATTAGAAAATGAGTTCATGTCGATAAAAGAAAGTACCAACCTTTTAAATGAAGTGAGAGGTAAAGGCAATATGTACCTCATTTCATCGATCTCTACTACAAAATAAACAATAAACCCGAGAGATTAAATTGTTTTTGCTATATAAAAAAAATCATCATCTATAAACAAAAGAAAATCTTAACTACAAATATTATTTTTGTATATGGAACAATTTGACCATACGTATTCATTAAGATTACAATTTAATTTCAACAAAGGCTAAATGTTCATTCCATATATTCTATTTATTTCTTTATTTCTTTAACAAATTCATAATTAAAAGACAAAATTAACACAAGTTAACCAAAAGGAAAAAGGAAAAAAATCACAAATTTAGTTTATTGATCGCTCCATAACCTTTTTGAAACCATTCATACATGCAAAGAAGTATATATATATATATATAGATCACTAACTTCACAACCTTTGTGAAATAAATGTATTTCTTCTTAAAAAATATAAAAAAAAGAACAATTTTTTTAGCAAATAAAATGAGTAGCTATAATATTTTATATTAGATAATTTATTCAGCTAAGGAACAATATATACAAATAGCTAAACCTATAATACTATGTACTTTATCATATAATTCTATATATTCATACTTCATATCATTTATCCTTTTAATTTCCCTGTCCATTATCGATAACTACTTTCCACGAAAAATCTCTCACCAATCAAACCTAAAAAAAATAATATAAATTATGATTACAAAACAAACAAATACTTAAAACACTCTCACGTATTAGGAATGGAAACTTAAATACTTCATAGCCAATATAGCAACATTAACGTACAGCTCAAATGAAGGTGAAATTTAATAAATTTGAAGTAAATTAAATCATACCCATTTTTGAAATCTATATCAATAACTTTTGAACAAAAATTGAAACTGTAAATGAATCCATCTATACAAAATTGAAATATGGAACAAGATACTGATAACAAATCATGTATAAATGCTGAATCACAAACAATTTTTTTTAATAATAAAAGCAAACATAAAAATAAGATACCCATTCTTTGAGTATTTTCATCAAACATATGATATGTCTTTCAAGTATTTCAAATACATAAATATTATCACAAAAAAAAAAAGGAAATTCAATAGAAAACTAAACAAAAGTTGTTACCTCCTTTTTCCACTTGTTTAGTTCTACAACCGAAACAACGAAAACGACTTAACTCCGCAACAATGAAAAAGACAAAGTTCTTTCGTTTGTAAACAATTAAGAATCTTGAGTTACTTTGATGAATCTAAGTATACTTTGGCTTGAGAGGCAGAGAGAGTCAAAGCAAGACAAGGTAAGGAACCACTCGTAGAAACTTGGGCAAAATTGGGCATTTCATTAACAAACCATCATTTTCATATACAATAGCTGATATTGTATGGCTGAGATAAAAACCCTAAATTTGGGAAAGAAAAAAAATTAGGGATCTTCATGTGCAACAGATGATTCTTTTGAGAGATTAAAGAAGTAGATAACCACAATCATAAAGAGGAGTAACTGATATTTTTAAGCGATTAGCGAAGTAGAAAACTGTTGTCATAGAGAAGAGTTTTTTTTTTTGAAGAACATAGAGAGGTTTTAATGGAGGGAGCTAGATTTGTCAAAAAATTTAAGAGAGTGAGAGATCAGTGAGAATAAGCAGGAGAAAATTTTTGAGATGAAAAGTTAGATTTTTATTTTATAAGTTACCAAACTATTTTTATAATTTAATTAAGATAATAAAAACTTTAAATATTAAATGAATTGACAGTTTAGTAAAAAACAGTCAATTATCTTTTGACAATTTCTAAAAACTGTCAAAATAATGTTGATTTTTTTTGTAGTGTATGTTTTAAATTAGTTTCTTATTTTGATTATGACAGAATAGGAAAATAGAAAAATAGTCATATTTTTATTTTAATTATGTTTTAGATTAGTTTCTATTTTGACTATGACAGGATAGGAAAATAGAAAACTAGTTCTATTATAAATAGAGCTATTATTTTTAGGGTTGTATTATCTTTTGAATGTTTTATCAATAAAATTGGCTCTGCTAGGGTTTATCCAATTTCTGTTCGATTCGGTTTTTTTCTCAGTAAACTGTTTAGAAAGGCTTGGGTTAGGGTTAGGGTTAGGTAAATTATGTTATCTGATTCTAGAGAGTCGATCACTCAATTCTGTGAGTGGTTTGACTCAGATCTATCTATCTTTGGGTACAAATTAGAGTTTTATTGTTGGATCTCAATCTAGGTCCTCAACAATTTGGTGCTTTCATTGAGAGGTTTCTGCGGCCTACTATATAAAAAAAAGAAGAAGAGAGAGACGTTAAAAAAAAAGACTTAGAAAAAAAAAGACAGAAAAAAAGACAGAGCATATTTTTTTTTTCAACAGCCATGGGATCTAGGGAGGATTCTATTATTCAAGGGAGTGGATCGAAGATTAACAAGCAACGGTTTGAAGCCTTGGAGGAGAATCAAGATCGGATTTTCAAGTCCCTATCAGAACTGACGACATCCATAGCGCATCTATCTAGGTCAAACAATGATGCAATCAAGAGACTTGAACGACAGTTGGTTGAAAACAAGGGGAAGGAAACGGTAAGTAGGGGATGAACGGAGATCACGTAGTTCATGGCGTGAGGCAGAATTCTCGACAGATGAATTAGACGAGCCCAATCCAATAGAAAATCTTGAAGGGTTTAAGCGATAAGGACGAGTGGAACGTGGGCGATTAGTGGTGAAACGTTGGTTGCATGATGAGGTTTTTGAGGGAGAGATGGATGGTGGATCTAAGGAAGATGTGAGATGGGAAAGGAGGCCTCACGACCGAATGTCAATTTATGGGCAGCAAAGGGAACTGTGGAGAGATGCTGCAATATATGAAGGTGATTGGCGAAGAGAGAGGCATCATAGTTGAGGCCTTAGAAAGTCGAAGATCGATTTTCTGCATTTTAATGGTGAAGACCCACATGATTGGTTGGATAAGGTCGAGCACTACTTCTAGGTCTATGAAGTGGGGAGGGCCAATCGGGTTTCTATTGCATGTATCTACCTTGATGGGAAGGCTAACAAGTATGAGCAAGATGGAAGGCAAATGGGTTGGACGACCTTCGAGCGGGAGTTTTTGGCTCAATGGGGACCATCACCGGTTGTCAATCATCATGGGCAGTTGGCCAAGCTCAAACAGGAAGGAAGAGTTAAGGTTTATATTGAGGAGTTTCGTCGATTGCAGATTTTGGTCAGGGGTGGTCAGAAGAGTCATTATTGGGGATTTTTATCGAAAGGTTGAAGCCGTGGTTAGCGAGGGAGATAAAACTAAAGCGACCACAAAGATTGACTGAAGCAATGAGGATGGCGAAGATTTTAGAGGATAATCACTACAGTGATAAGAAGCTGTTTAAAGAGAGTTCTGGGAATAATTTTTTTAATCGGAGTCAAACAAAGATTCTTGGAAGGGAAAGAGATTTGTTGAGGATAGTTCCAAGAAGGAAAGCAAAGATGTAATAAAACTGATAAAGAAAGAGGGAGGTTAAAGAGAGAATAAAAAAGGGCTTGTACTTCAAATGCGGGGAAAAATGGAATAAGGACCATCGGTGCCGAACTGGGAAGGTATTTATGATCATTGACTCAAGTCAATCAGACGATGATGTTGTCAGTGATGAGGAAGCCACCAGTGATGAGGGAGAGTTAAAAGTGGCTGAATTAGGAGAAAATAATTGTGAAGCCGAGTTGTCTTTAAATGTCATGTCTGAGGTTTCGAAACCATCCACTATGAGGCTTATGGCATGGGTTGGTAAGTTCGAGGTTTCGATGTTGGTAGACTCTGGTTCCTCTTATAATTTCATTAACGAAAATATCGTAAGGAAGATTGGGTTACGATGGGCTGCCATAGAACTGTTTGATGTGAATGTGGCTAATGGGGAAAAACTTAAGTGTGAAGAAGTGGTTCACAAGTTGAAGATGAACGTGCAAGGATTGCAGCTGATTTGCATGTGTTGTCTCTAGTGGAGGTAGATGTGGTGTTAGACAACACTTTATTGAAGAGTATCGGTAAGTTGATTACGGACTTTGACGCCATGATGATGGAATTCAAATTGAGTGGAAAAAAAGGAATATGAGCTGTTTTTGCCTCTCAAGGAAATTAAACAATGTGAAGCTCAAATGATAGAGAGACTTTACAAAGGGGGTGCCCAATGCTTTACAGTAGTGAATGCTGGAGATCGACAAGATGAGAAAAGTGAGAAAAAGAATATGGATGAGTTACAAGATGAATTACAGCGGCTGCCCGAGATAGTACGTAAGGTATGTTAAATCATCGATAAGTTCTGAAGGTGCCAACTAGCTTACCACCATCTCGCCATTTTGATCACCGTATTACTTTAAAAGATGAGGTAAAACCGATCAATGTGCCTCTATAGAGGTATGCCCATTTCCAGAAAGATGAGATTGAGAGACAAGTAGAAGAGATGTTGAAGAATGGATTGATCAAGCAGAGTCAAAGTCTGTTTTCATCTCCGGTGCTATTGGTGAGGAAAAGAGATGGGACTTAGAGGTTTTGTACCGACTATCGGGCTCTAAATGAGGCAACTGTGAAGGACTGATTTCCTATTCTGATGGTTGATGAGATATTGGATCAGTTACTTGTAGCATCTGTGTTCACCAAGCTAGATTTACGAGGTAGGTACCATCAAATTCGGATGAAGGAGAATGATGAACACAAAACAGCCTTTCGGACGCATTCAGGGTTATATAAGTATCAGATGATGCCATTTAGGCTGTGCAACACACCTTCTACATTCCAGGCAACCATGAATTCAATTTTTAGACCTTACCTGAGAAAATTTGTTCTAGTGTTCTTTGACGATATTTTGGTGTATTCAAAATCAATAGAGGAGCACCTGTAGCATTTGGAGTTGGTATTAAGGATACTAGAGCAACATCATTTTTTATTAAAATATCAAAATGTGACTTTGTACAGGAGGAATTGCAGTATCTTGGGCACATAATTTCAGGAGCAAGAGTGAAGGTTGATCCTAGAAAGATTGAGGCTGTGGTGAACTGGCCATTGTCAAAAGATGTGTCGACTCTGAGAGGATTTCTGAGGTTAACAGGTTACATTTGCTATTTCTAATTCGGCCCCTCAACAAATTAGAAATAACACTCTGGTATCTACACATTAATTCCATGACAAATATACCCTTAAGCCTTAAAACTTTAAATCTTAATTAGATCACTTTAATTTAGGCTTAATCAAAAGATAGCACAATACATTTAATATTCACATGTGTGGCCCCATATGATGGAATTTTTCCAACAATCTCCCACTGGGCCACATATGTAACTCTAAAAATTTGTATCACTTTATGAGCTCCAAAATTTTGCTATCACAATTTTAGGGTATATCCGAACAATCTCGTCCATTGATTATGCCGACATAGGATCAAAGCGGTTTTCGTCTCCTTTAGCGTGACTAAACCCATCAATGGTCACGTATACCAACATAACCAAATAACATAGATCAATCATGGATGCGTAGCATGGAAATTACATGCATTGTGATATATACATATCTATTCTAACTGGTCCTATTTTATTCCTTAGTGAGATCAAAACTTAACACAATGTAACATAGTGTAATTAACCGAATACTTTATTTCTGATCAGAAATATCCAAATACATAAATACATAAGTATATCCAAAATCAAAGATAGAGCAATAAAATACAAAATTATACAAACTCCCACTATAATATGATATCCTCACACAAAATAGCACCCATATGAGCAGTGTGCTCATGAAAGACCTTGGGTGGTAATCCCTTTGTATGCGGATCAGCTATCATGGAGTTTGTCCCAATGTGCTCTATGGATATATGTACACTCAGTACTCTTTCCTTCACAACTAGGAACTTATTGTCAATATGCTTTTACTTATATGGGCTCCTGTTGTTGTTAGAATATAGCATTGCTGACTTATTGCCACAATATAATTTGAGTGGTCTTTCAACACCCTCCAGAATGCGCAGCCCAGTGACAAATTTCGCAGCCATATTCCATGATTGAATGTCTCATAACATGCTACAAACTCTGCTGCCATGGTGGAAGAAGCTATGAGTGTCTGTTTGGCACTCTTCTAAGAAATAGCTCCACCAACCAACAGGTATATGCAGCCTAATGTGGATATCCTACTGTCTTGACATCCAGTAAAATCGGAGTCGGAATACTCTATGATCTTCAATTGATCTGATCTCCTATATGTGAGCGTGTAATCTTTTGTTCTCTTCAAATACCTCATAACCAGCTTGGCTGCTATCCAATGATCTATCCCAGGGTTACTTAAATATCTGCCTAACATACCAACAATGTACGCAATATCCGGACGTGTATACACCTGAGCATACATTAGACTCCCTACAATTGATGCATAGGGAATCTTCTGCATTTCCTTAGCTTCAAGGTTACTTTTAGGGCAATGATTGAGACTGAACTTGTCTCCCTTAGCGACAGGGGTGTCACCTGGTTTGTTGTCCTACATGCCAAACCTTTTGAGCACTGTATCGATATAAATCCTTTGTGATAATCCAAGAATACCCCAAGAGCGATCTCGTTGTATCTGGATCCCTAATACAAATGAGGCGATCTTTCATCTCAAAATTCTTTGATAGAAATCTCTTGGTTTCATGCAACATTCCTATATCATTTGTGGCAAGCAGTATATCATCGACATATAAAACCAAGAATATGTGCTTACTCCAACTGAATTTGTGATACACACAATTATCAACAACGTTTATCTCAAAACCAAACGAGATAATCACTTGATGAAACTTATGGTACCACTAACGGGAAGCTTGCTTGAGTCCATAAATGGATTTTATCAATTTGCAAACCATATTCTTTGGGTCTCCCGACTCAAAGTTTTCGGGTTGCACTATATAAATTGTTTCGTCAATGTTACCATTGAGAAACGCCGTCTTGACATCCATCCGATGAAGCTCAAGGTCAAAATATGCAACAAGTACCATGATTGTCCTAAAAGAGTCTTTCGTTGAAACCGGAGAGAAAGTCTCTTTATAGTCAATCCCTTTCTTTTGGGTAAAGTCTTGAGTTACATGACGAGCCTTATACCTCTCCATATTACCTTTCGAATCCCTTTGGTTTTAAATATCCATTTACAACCAATGGGCTTCGCACCTTCTGGTAATGGGACAAGTTCCCAAACCTTATTATCTTGCATAGACTTATACTCCTTATACAAGACATCAATCCACTTTTAAGAGTTGGAACCCTGCATGGCTTGATGGAAGTTGATTGAATCAGTTTCCATCATTTCAATGTTTTCCTCATGTTCCTGTCATGTTCCTGGAGAAATACGTAAAAAATCGTTTGGAATAGCATTTCTTGTTTCTCTAGTGGATCGCCTTAATGGCATTGGTTCTTGAGGTTGTTGAGTTTGTTCCTCAGGAACAATTACCTCATCTTGAATGGGGGGGTTGTTCAACATTGTCTGGTTGAGGATCCAGATTTGCTTCTTGATCAATGACAGGTGTAGAAACCTGCACATTGTTAAAAACGATAGTGGGAATCGAAACCGATTCTTCCTCAAAGACAATGTCTCTAACCTTATTTCTCCCCCCAAACTCAACATCCTTAAAAAATGTTGCAGTTTCCGTTTCAAAACTTGACCTAAGTGAGATCATAAAACTTATAGCTCTTAGATCGCTCAGAGTAGCCAATAAAGTAGCTGCTCACAATTTTGGAGTCCAATTCCCTTTCATGTGGCCTGTAAGGCCTTGCCTCAGCTGGACATCCCAAAATGTGAAAATGCTTTAGACTTGGCTTTATGCTTTTCCAAAGCTCATAAGGTGTTTAACAGCTTCATTATTCTCTCTCTTTTTGCTCTTATCCTTAGATGTGCTAGCCAAATGAGCACTTTCGGTCATGTTTGGCTTCAGTCTCTCTTCCTCTTACACACAGTAAGAAATGAGCTCATTAAGAGTCCATTTCTCCTTTTGACAGTTGTAACTGACCTTAAATTGGCTGTATTGTACAGGAAGTGATATTAATGCCAAATGCACGAACAAGTCGTCAGACAACTCGAGCTTCAGTGCCTTAAGCTTAGAAGCAATATAAGACATTTCCATAATGTACTCCCTAATGTCCCCTTTGCCTCTGTACTTCATAGAAATCAAGCTTTGCAAATGCGTGCTTGATTCTGCCTTATTGTTTTTTACAAAACGCTTTTCAATTTCGGCTAGAAACTCTTTGGCTTTGGTTTGGTTATCTTTTCAGATACCCCACCCCTAAATGCCTCCGGAATGTTGCGCTTGATGATGATAAGACTCATGCAATTTGAGCGATTCCCACTTCTCAAAGTTCTTCCTGTCATCAGGAGAACTTACATCCGTAAGAGAAGCTGGTTGCTCAACCCGAAGTGCAAGGTCTAGATCGATGCAGCCGAGAACAATTTCAATGTTCTCCTTCCAATCCTTAAAGTTGGTCGCATTAAGTACATGTGTTGATATTAGCAGATATAGAAGAAACACTAGTTGTAAAGAGAACAAAACAAACAAACAAAAATGCTCACATTAATAACCAAATACAATAATCAACAAATTCAAATAAATCTCATCTCAAGATACCTAGCACATCATTAATATCAAGTCTTTGGACAGTAATATTAATTGTAAGTGGTACTCTTGTTGTAGTGATCAAACATTGACAATAATTAATGTCAAATAATAAATCTATATTTAGATTGACTTATTATTCACATATAAAACCTTATAATCGTCACATATTTATCACCACAGGTGTGTGTGTAATTCGGCCAAGTATTAACCTTCATTTGGGCCGACTAATACTCGCATGAATTTACACACACACAAACATCCAACATCCAACATCCAACATGAATAATCTACACAAGAGAGGTCACTTTGGCGACATCTTGTTTCAATTGGCCCATTTAGAATGATGGACCACCTTAATTAACCATAAAAGGTATACCTAAATATTTGAATCCGAGTTGATCATTTTAATAAAATGAAAATAATAATAAAAAATTATTTTATTTTATCAATATTATAAAAATGCCCCTTATTTTCTAAAATTATAGAAAGGCCCCTCAAGTTTTCATAATTAAAATTTAACCCAAAACTTTTGAAAATTACAAAATGACCCTATAATTTTTTAATAATTATAAATCTACCAAAACTTTTTCATAATTGCAAAAAGGCCCCGTTAGTTTTTGGAAATTATAAATCGGCCCCGAATCTTTATCAAAATCATATAAAGGCCTAAATAAATTGTAAAACAATCCTTAAAGAATATCAAATTCTCCAAAAGTGGCCCAGAGCAAAAACAACTGTAAACCCTAGTACACCGTGCACTGCCGTTGCCATAGCGACCACACAGTCGCCAAAAAAACCATGACAAACGGCAACAGAAGCAGTGGGAGACAGCGGTAGACGGGCGACGACCGAAGACCAAGAACCGATCGACGCGGCTCGATCTGGACCAACGATCTCCTCCTCGCCACCAATCGCACGATGTCTTGCCGGAAAAGACACAGATTTGGGGCAAAATCCCACCGAAAACCCATCAACCTTGGTGAGGTCACGGGCCTGGTGTGGTCTGGGTTGATAAAACCCATCGACTAATTTTTTATTATTTTTTTGCTTCGAAAACGTGCATAACACTTTTTTTTAATAAAAGTTCGAAATCACATAAAAAAAAAACTTTGTCCGTGCACTGAATCCAGATGACCATATAAGATTCAATCATTCGTTACATCAAAATTAAAATTAACTTTAAACACTGAAGATCAAAATCCAAATAATATTCCATAAGAACGTCATTGATCTAAACCCTAAAATTTCTAGAAATTTCTTAAATCTAAATATCCAAATCTCAATTTTCAAGAAATTATCATGGGTGGCTCTGATATCACTTGTAAGGATTTCGATTAACGCATAAACTAGCATGCAGAGACACATAATTAATCCGAATAACTAAACATGTTTCTATATCATGATTAATCAAACCCTAGATATATATAATATTGACCCATGTCAATTCAAAAGAAAAGTGGAAAAGAATCGATAATGGAAGCGTACATAAATCCGTTGCCGGAGGTTGGTGGACGGGCTGTGATCTTCCAAATTATCACGACCTTTATGAACTCTACCGTGTTCTATTTTGCTCTGATGATGGGGATACAGAGAAAACAAAAGTATCGTGTAATTTGGGGACCATAACCCTAAATATATATAATAATCAAATTATTATATGTTGACTATTTCTAATTCGGTCCCCTCAACAAATTAGAAATAACACTCTGGTATCTACACATTAATTCTATGACAATTATACCCTTAAGCCTTAAAACTTTAAATCTTAATTAGATCACTTTAATTTAGGTTTAACCAAAAGATAGCACAACACATTTAATATTCACATGTGTAGCCCCATATGATGGAATTTTTCCAACAATCCATTATCGGATGGACACAACAATCGTACCGGGACAGTTTGTAAACCGTAACATTCATAGATTGGAAATGTAATAATGTATGAATGAAAATATGATAATCTCTGGTATTTTATATTTGAATGCTTGGAATTAAAAGCTACTCATTACATGAAATTAAAAAAAAAAAGATGATTAATCGACGAATGAGATTAATCCAATAGTAAATTTCTCACGTTTATATAATTAAGCTGTGGTCTGAGTTTTCCCACTCAACAAAAATCTTGAATTCATGTATGGTTCGGTTTCAGTCATAAATGAGTATTTGAGTGGTCTCTCTCTCTCTCTCTCTCCCTCTCTCCTCCATATGATTCTGACTTGTGAATCTGAAGAAATTAAATCTAAATCTTTTGTGGGACTATCTTACCACCATGTCTGTTGAGACATTGTTGATCTACAAATTAGGTTACGTAATAAATACGTTATTTAATGATAAGGGAAATAAAGTCAAGCCTAAATTCTATTAGAAAGTTAATTGAGTAATATTATTAAATTTTGCACATTATTTGTTCAAGTTTTAAAACATCTTCCATGTAAATATGTATTTTTGAGTTTTTAAATAGTATCACATCAGTATTTCTATTTAGAACAAATTATATAAAACTCTTCTAAGGTTTGCTCTTTTACACACGAAAACAACTTTACCATTAATTGACACTCACCACTCTTACCGTTAGGGTTTGACCGTTAAGTGTGAAAGTTGACAGTTAAAAATGATAAAATACAGAAGTACTCCTGGTTCACCAAAAATCTAAAAGAAATAATTACACAAAACTCCTTTGAGGTTTGTTGTTTTACATAAATAAATAACTTTATTGATAAATGACACTCACCTCCCTTGTCGTTAGTCAAATTAAATCGAAGACCAATTTTGACTATCAAGAATAAGGATAGTTTACTCATTTGAAGTATTATATATATATATATATAATATAATATAAATTGAATAAATACTTTAAAACGAAGATTTTTTTAGGGTATTTTAAAATGAAGATTATGTGGAAAAAAACTATTTTTAAAATTAAGATTTTTTTTTGAAAAGAAAAATTGGATTAATTGAAAACTAATAATTACAAAAAGAACAGGAGTTTTTCATTAAAAAATCCGACTATCCAATCTAATTTAAAAGATATTAAAAAAAAATTAAAAACAAAATCTTATTGTTCTTAACAGTTAACTAGTTCCACCAACAACACAAATCACAATCTCTTCCTAATTTGTTCGATTTTCTCCATGAGAGATTGAGACAATTCGTCAGTTCTACCAACAACTGGATCTTCATTTTAAAATACTTGAAAATAAACCTTCATTTTAAAATATTTATTCAATTTTTTTTACCACATCATCTCCATATTTAATTCAGATAATTGTATTAAAGAGAGCTTTTCTAACTTCTTTAGTATCTATCCTATGTGGCACTCCATTTTCTCCAAATGTTTTAATATCATTTTATGAGTGATACACTTTAATTGTAATTTATCTCACTTATCCATTTATCCACTCAAGAATTAATGTGTATCTACTCTCAAATGACAACTCAGCTGCCACATGTGGTGGGATGAAAATGGTGAGATTATAGGTGTGATGTGTATCATTACTCTTTTTCCAAATACATGTTTATATTGGAGATGTTTTTAAACGATGTAAAATCCGTGATTCAAACTTCATAAATGTTTAAGAGTTGTTTTCATCATCATCATCACCATTATTATTATTATTATTATTATTATTATTATTATTACTATTATTATTATTATTATTATTATTATTATTATTACCATTATTGGACGGAGATTCATTATTGTACATTCTACAATTAAGGGAATTTTATTTTAATTTTCACAATTTGATATGAATTATATATATATATATATATTTTTTTTGAAATTTCTAGAACATTGATTTTGCCTGAAGAAAGTGCTATATCCTTATAATTTCACTATTAAATACTTCAAATTTATTTTTATGTTTTTTACTGCTAAGAGTCTAAACCCTAAACACTTTCATCTACTAGTTGAACTACGCTTCTAGAGGCATCAATTACTTTAATTAAAGTTCACATCAATATTTATTATCAATTAAATGTGGGTAAATTACACTAAATTTCCTTTATTATACATATAATTGTACTAAAAATGGTGAAAATATCATAATAACTCTAACTACCCGTTGACGAACAGTTGACTAACCGTTGACCACCTTTAATCACTAACTGATGAAGGGCAATTTGGTCTTTTGGAAAGTTATTAAATAAATAAGAAAAAAGAATATAGGCTGTCCAATTAAAGTTAGCCACATCAACCCTAAAAACTTTTATTAATCTTTTTTTATAAAAAAATCTATCTTCTCCTCCACCAGACAAACCTCAATAAGAGCATCACCGAAAGACTTTTCTATTTTCACTCTTAAAATATTTATTTATTTATCTATATTACAATTTGAGGTGTGAAAAAGAAGAATCTTTCCAAAAGACTCTTCAATTAGAAATATGTTTATATTATTTTAATGAAAGCACTCAAATTTTCCTCCCTCCACACCAACAAATCTAATTACCATCCTTTTTTTTTCAAGCTATAAACAATAACTTTTATATTATTAATATTGTTATATGTATATTCTATCAAATATACACGTCACTGACAAATAAGACAACCTACTAGGAAGATTGCCAGATAAGCATCCAGGCTGACGTCTGAATAAACACCAACGATGGCATCGCCCAGTCACGGGAACCTGAGTAAGGCCGAATATTAATATTCGTCCCATTCAGGTTTACTCGGGACGACATATGAAGCCCGAGTATATAAGTTATCAACACAAGACATGCAATGTCACAAATTATCTAGAACACGTAACCACGAGTAAAGAATTTCGGAAGGACACAAATATATCCCCTTCGAAAAATACGTGATCCACATAAGTAGATGAGCCCAAGTAGGAAACAAATCTCGCTCTGCAATCTTCAGCTTGCAAGCCAAGGAATGAAACCCTAACAAGATATGTATAAATAGATCCATAAGCTATGTTGAAAGGGGAACAGAAAAAAGAAAGAAAAAGAACCACTGTAAAAGAGAGGCAAGAGAGATCGAGAAGTGTAATTTGATATTCAATATTGGATTTGACTTTGTTGTACATACAGTCACTCATGGATGTTTCTTCGGTCATCGAAGTTTTACCACATATACTCGTGTCACAAACATATCGTGTTGCATTCTCTTTCTTTTTCTCTTTTTGCAGATCAAAATTGAATCATACGTTGTTGACTTTCTTAACCATCAAAAAATAGATGCCGACAAAAATGTTATTAATAAATTTTCAATATTAGTCTCATTTTAAAGATTTAGATGAGACATTTCTAATGGTATAATTTTTATGATGATACAATTTATATATTAAAATTGATTATATATTAATTGAATTTAATTAAAAAGATGTAAAGAATATAGATGTCAAATATTAATGATGATGTGATATAAAAAATAATATAATAATAATTGAAGAGGGAGAAGTTTATCTTCAATATTGAAGAGAGAGAAGCAAATGGTTATTTAAATAATCTCATCTGAAGAGTATATTAGAATTGATGTGACTCTTTTAATTTTAACAAATATCTTATTTGAAAATCCTTTCGGAGACTCTGATTTATTTCTTTTTCACATTCATCCGCCATTTTCTTCGTTTTCTCCGCTCTCTTCTTCAACTTTTCCTACCCAGCTTCTTCTTATCTATATGACAAAGACACAAACACACTAGAAAAAAAATAATCAATTAAAAACCCATAAAACTTATATCTACATTAATATAAATCATAATCTCCATCAATAGAGACTAATCTTTATCAATGGAGATTACAGACCCCCTTTATAAAATCTAATAATACAAAACAAAAAAGATCTAGAGATCGTAGATCTTTGAATTCAGACAAGTGTGATCTTTGAAATCAAACAAGGTTCATCAGATCTTTGTCGGAAGAGTTTGAAATTTTCGTTAAACTATTTTTTTCTTTGAAATCCATTAGAATATTGTACTTTATTGTTTTGTGTTTTGGTTATTTTTCGATTAAAAGTTTTTGGTTTGGTTTGGTTTTCCCTTGTCTTTGCCTTTGTGCAGAAATCATGGATCCATTGATGGAAATGGAAATCTCAAATCTCCATTAAAAGAGAGTTGGAACTATGCAACAAAAACCGTGTGTTCCATTAGATTGTTATATCTATATGTTAAAACTATAAATTGAATTATTCATCGTCTTGTGGAAATTTTGTATTTCCTCTCAATTTTGAATCTCCATTAACCTTAACCTTAATGGGGATTAGTAGAGATTTTTTTTTTCTTTTTTTTTAGTATTAAAAAAATAATTGTTCTTTTATATCGTTTTAACTATTTTTTATATACAATAAAAAAAACTTTTTTTATATTATTTTTAATTCAATTATGTAATATTGATTATTGATACCGTTCAAATATAAATACAAGGGTAAAAATGACATTACACCTTTTTTTATGGTTGATTAATGACGGTCAAACATTAGTCAACAAATCAAGAGATAGTAAATGTTATTATCATATTTTTTTCAATTTTTATATAATTATATATATAATCGGAATAAATAGGACAATTTGCTCATTAAATATTTACCCTTGCCTTTGGCATCAATTTCACTATCTAGAAACGTTCCGAGCATTAATGAATTTGGACTTTGCCAATTTGTCACATGGCCCACGTGTTCTTTAGGGGTGTTTGATAGTATTTGAATGTTGAAATGTGGTGAAGTGATTTTATTGATCTCAATGAGATTTCCAAGTATCAAAACAGTTTAGAGATTTTCATTAAAGCAATAAGTTTTGACATTAATTATATTTTAAGTGTAATTGTCATTGTAAGTCTTTATTAAATTGATTTGAGAAAGCCACTCGATCTCCAATTGGTTGTTTGGAGTGAACCACCATTATTTAATTTAATAAAGACCTGCAATTACAATAATCTTCTCCCCCATGGTCTATAAAATTGAAATTAAAGAAAAATGCCTTTAGAAAAATATAGGAAACTTATTTAAAATCCACTAATTGATCACTTCCTCTCTAGCTTCTCATAAAATAGGCATGAAACCAGTCTGGTCCAGCAGACTAACACATAATTGTAGCAAATATAACCCATATATTTTTATTGACATTAACCCTCTATTTATAAAGATTACAACCTAAATGGTACTGACAAATAAGAAGTTAGATAGTTTTATTCTATCTAATCTTATTTTATAATATCAACTTATTTAAAATTAAAACAAAAACAAACATTTGAATTCTAAATAGAAAATATGAAAGGAATAGAGAGGAGAGGCTCAGACTTGTGTAAAGAAAGACCAAACTTTTCAGTCATGTCCATATCTTTCGGTTTCAAGTCATGAGCAAGTTTCCAATTGAAATTATAGAGAAGCGATGCCAACATCAAGTTTACCATCCGGTGAGCCAACGGCAAACCAGGACAAATCCTCCTTCCAGCTCCAAAGGGAATGAGCTCGAAGTCTCTGCCTTTCACATCAATTTCACTCTCTATAAATCTTTCAGGCATAAATGAAGTTGGATTTGCCACACACTTGAGTCTCGTCCCATGGCCCACACGTTCACTAGAATTTGGGCGGCTTTTGGTACCACGTAGCTGCTGATTTCCACCCCAGTTTCAGCTTTATGTGGTATCAGGAATGGGGCTGGTGGGTGCAACCGAAGTGTCTCTTTCATTATAGCTTGTAAGTATGGCAACTTTGCAATGTCAAACTCTTGAACTAGCCCGTCCTTGCCAAGCACTTGTCTTAGTTCAGTTTGAGCTTTTGTCAATTTTTCAGGGTGGTGTAGTAACTCTGCAATTGCCCATTCTACTGTGCTTGAGGTTGTGTCAGTTCCTGCAACAAATAAGTCCTAACACAGAGCACTATCAGAGGAGATGACAATATGTGTTGTGCAATATAACAATATTTGAGGTTAAGATTGGTGCTTACCAGAAGCAAATGTTTTATACAAGTGAGACTCAGTTGATCGGAGCTGTTTTCTTCAACAAGAATGAGGAGAGAATCTAAGAGATCGTTGCTCTCCTTAGACATCATTTTTTCCCTTGCTTGTATTCTTTCATAGATGATACCATCAAATATGTTGAATATTTTCTCTGCAACAGTTGTTAACCGTCTTCGAATGCCTTGTGGGTCAACTGATCGGAGGACTGGGAAATAGTCTGCAATGTTAGGTGTTCCAACTCCTTCCATCATACCGCAAACAAGCTTTTTGAAGTTTTGAGACAGATCAGACTGATAGTGAGCTAAATCTATGGAGAAAAAAGTGTTTGATATTGAATTCATAACTGTAGTGAAGACAACCTGACCAATATCAACAACAGAACCGCTTCTACAACTTTCATGCACATAATCAACTAGTTCTTGCACCTTTTTTCCGCGTACCACTTGGGTCGCATCCAGCTTCTGTGCAGTGAACATCTGAGTAGCACAGACTTTCCTGAGGTTCCTCCAAGGAGCCGACCCGGGCAACCACGCTATCGAATGTTTGTGGTGGTCCAGACTTCGAGCACCGTCCGGGATTGTTCGGCTGGATAAGGCATGGTCATGTTTTTGAAGCGCTTCTTTGGCTACTTGTGGCGAGGTTATGACTATGGTGGTTATGCTACCTAGCTTGAGGGACATTATGGGTCCATAAGTTTTTGATAGGTTAGCAAGTGCTTGGTGAGGTTTGTTCCCGAGCTGGAGAATGTTTCCGATGACCGGAAAAGGACGCGGCCCTGGTGGGAGATTGAGGGGGACAAATTTTGTGGTTCCTAGAGCTAGACTTTTGGTCAGGAAATGAATGCAAACTAACACAAAAGAACGGCCGAGCAATAACAATAGGTAGTCCATTGTCGTGAGGTTTGACTTCCTGATAGACACAACAATCTTATTGAGAAAATTAGTATAATTCGACAAAATTTATATATTGGAAATGTATGAATGAAAATTTGATAATCTCTGGTATTTTATAATTGAATGGTTCAAATTAATGATTCATCTACTCACATATGTACCATGTAGAAGATGGAGATAGTGTACCGTCCGTGTAATATTGCACGGTCACAGACTTACGCATGATTTAAATGTTTGATTCATGCATATTTCCGGTTTCAGTCTTAATTGATTTGTCTCCATGTTTTGGACTATCAATTACTTGCTCTTCTCGCTGCTTGTAACATGTGTGGCTTCTACATCGACATTCGCAATCAGTTGTGGTTAATGGTGTCTACGGTTCGGTTTCGGTTCCAAACCGTCGGTTTCGGTTCCGTAGAAAGGCCGAACCATAACCGTAACCGGAATGAGGTGATTTCGGAACCGACGGTTTTTCGGTTACGGTTCGGTTTCGGTTAGGTCAGTATTTTTTTTTTTTTTTACAAAAATTTATATATTTATACTTTTATATACATATAATTTTTATATATATATATATATATATATGTGTGTGTGTGTGTGTTTTTTAATGAAACTATACAACTAATATTTATACTTTTTATATACACATAAATGTGATTTTTTTTTAATGGAACTATACAACTAATAGTCTAATTACTAATACAAATTGATACACTTTAAATTAAAAAAATTGCCCAACCATTTTTATTTGTAATCAAATTTCATTTACAATGTCTATATTTTCAATATTCACATAAAATATGAAATACAATTATCTAAATATACAATTGAACTATTGAAGTATTTAACAATGAATGTGTAAAAATAAAAGAATTTGACATTAATAAATAAATAAAAATTTACAGTTACATCTAAATTTTATATAAAAAAATTAGAAGTTAACCTTAATTGAATATAAAATCTAACAAAGTTCAAATAACACAATGAAAAAAATAAAAATTAGCCTTGCACTTAATGTTGACCACAATTAAGCTGCCTACGTATCCTCTACTGATGTAGCGGAATCAAAGGTCACGTAGTTCTTTTACCTTTAATTAGATAGTCGGTGTTAGTAGTTGGAAGATTTGAACGGAATCTATTCGCTGCCTGCTGTTCCCGTGGTTTGATCATCTTCGAAGAAATCATTCACTATTTTCGGCTCGAGTTCTTGTTGTCTAAATTTTGTCATTGTCCAATCATCAACACATGCTTCGGCTTCAAGTGATTGTGGATACAAAACCGACCGTCTTGGATCCAAAATATTTTCACCTGCACTAAATTCTTGTTCCATAACAACAGTAGAAACCGGTGTTCCAAGAATTTGTTTGGCAATAATAGCCAAAATTGGATATTCTTGTTCATAATCCTTCCACCAACCCTGAATAGTAAATTTATCTTCTAAAAATACATGATTGACTTCTAAATATCGGTCAAGCTCAGAATTTGAGTTAGATGAGGATGAAGAAGATGCTCGTAATTTTTTGGCTCTTTGGGAAAATAATCGATCCCCTAAACCCTTTAATTTAAATTGTGAGAAACTGGTAGTACCATCAGATGTGGGTTGGGGTTGTGAAACCGACATGTTCAAAGATAGACTATATATTCTAAGATATTTATCATATAATTCATACAGTAAAGTCTTAATTGAATTACAACAACTAAGAACATCGATTTCTATTCCTAAACTATTGTAGTAATGAGTTAAATAATCCTGCAAACATTTTAATTTAAAACGTTGATCAAAACATGATGCAAGCAAATAAATATTTGGAATATCCCTATAATACTGTATCCATTTTTTTTTTCATTGCAACAACGCATTGACTCAATTGAACATCAAATTCACAGTCACTAAATGCACCAGCAATATTAACACTTTGAACAAGAAATAAATGAGTAGTGAGATAGTAAATACCAGATAAATAATTGGTAGCACCATTAAAAACACGTAACAATTCAAGAATTTTTATACATACATCCCAATGCTTCAATTGAAGCGAAATTGAAGGAACGTTATAAATAATAAAAGAAACTAATATTTCCTTATATTCAAAACTTTCATTAAGCAACTTATAAGTAGAATTCCAACAAGTACTAATATCTCGAAAAAATTTAATGGGACGCCTATTATTTTGAGAACAAAATTTCAACCATTGTTTTTGGATTTTGTTATGCGTCCATATATAATTAATACTATCTCTAATTGGTCTAATATAAACAGAAAGAATTTGTAATCCAAATTGAACACATAAATTAAGAACATGACATGCACATCGTTGATGAAATAATTTACCCCCAAAATAGGGATTGTATAATTCTTTTAACATAGGAATAGATGCGGTATTGCTCACAGCATTATCAAAACCAATTGTAAAAAATTTGTTTTGGATATGAAACTCTTCAAAAATAATTTTAAAGTGTCGAAAAATATTGAAAGCTGTATGTGACTCATCGAAAACATGAAATGCAGTAATTCTTTTTTGCATGGTCCAATTATTATCAATATAATGACATGTCACACCCATGTAATGATGGCTATCAAAATTGTCGATCCATATGTTAGCACTTACGGAAACGCGACCTTGATATTGGAAAAAAAATGATTTCAATTTGTGTTTTTCTTTTTTGTTAATGGAAAACAGTGCACGTGTGAGAGTGACTCTAGGAACACGTTGCATTGCAGGATTTAATGCAGTTTGACAATAATTAACAAAATCAACTTTCTTACCAAAACTAAAAGGTAAGTGTTCTACTACAACCATTTTTGCTAATTCTTCATTATTATTTTTTAGACATATAATGAAATAATTGATTGGTAGAGGTTTCGTATTTGGATATTTGGCCTTGGTTACTAGCTTTCACTAATTCGGACGGATGATTTCTTTTAACATGGTTCCAATACGTGCCATATCCAAAGGACTTAGAGGCCTTGTATGTTTTGGGGCAGTAGTTGCACATGATTTTGATTGTTCCATCATCTAACTCAATTTTCAGAGTGCATAGAGATCAGACTTCAACGGCTTTTCTTCTTCATCTGTATCAAATTCATCTGAAGGGGGTGGCATAGTAGAAGGGGTAGATATATTTTCATTACTAATGGGGGTATTAGGATTTGGCTCATAAAAGAAAGGGGGGGGGGGGGGGGGGGGGGGGGGGGGGGGGGGGGGGATTGGATTAAGAGAGGGATCAGATTCAAATTGAGTTTGAAGGAACTCGTGGTAAAGTCGATCATTGTAATTGATGTCTCCACCTTCGTGTTCTAACAAATTTTACAATGGACTCTTTCCTCTGTCCAAATTTGTAGGACCTGAACCTTCTCCCCCACTTGCCATTAAAAAATTAATTATAAATACTAATTGAAAAAAATTAGATAATTGTAAGTAAATAATATATTATTAAAAAAATAGAAGAAATATATATTTATTAATTTATATGAGAAATGAGAATAAAATAAAATTGTTGAATGTAGAGAGAATTTAGAATTTGAGATTGAGAGATATTGAGAGAAGGTGAGAGTAGTGTGAAGAAGAATGAATTGTGGGGGGGTATTTATAGAATTGGAGTGGAGGGATATTTTGGAAATTAAATGAAAGAAAAGGAAAAAAAAGGGTCGTTGGAGATGACCGTTAGGAGTTGGGTTGTTGAGAAGATGACCGTTGTTCAGCGGTCATTTTCCTCTAACGCCCAACGGTCCATTTTTTTTTTCATATATATTGCCACGTGTCATCAATTGATTAGTCGTTGCATATTTTTTTTTATTGGACAAACCTCACTTGCATCGTATAAGTGTATACACCCAATTTTTTTTTTCAAACGGTAAGAACGTGCCACTTGGCATAATATGATTGGTTTTTTTAAATTTATCGAAAACGGCGGTCTTTGGACGGTTTTTCAAAACTCCTAACCGTAACCGAACTGTCGGGAACCGGTTTCCAACCGGTTTTGTAATCGACGGTTTCGGTTACAGTTTCGATTACGGTTTCGTTTCGGTTTCGAACGGTTTAACCGAACCGTGGACACCTCTAGTTGTAGTCTTTGTAGCCGCTGGAACAAATTGATTGGCAAAATTATGTTACGTAGGAAACCGAACTTCTAATAAAAGAATTATTTTTATTGAAATATTGTAATAATCCGCGGTTTGGTGGCCGGGGATGGCTGAACCCACGATTTCTTAGAATGTGTTAAAAAATATTCTATTGGATCAATCTCACCATATTAAATTATCTAAATTATTTGTTAAAATTTTCAATGAAATAAAATTAATGATTCAAAAGTTCACAACTCTTTAAGAGTTGTTTTCATTAATATTATTTTAACACAATTTGACTGTAGAAAATATATAACAAGCTACCCCTTTTTAGTTATAGCTTTTCTTAGCTTTGCTTTTGCTCTGAGTTGTGAACTCTCGAGTTTTTTTTTTTTTTTTTAAGGATTTTCTTTCTCTTTTTTGTGGGATTTCTTTTTAAGTGAAGCTAGGAAAGCCTGTGAAGGTGTTATTAGTATTTTGCGTTTTGTTTTGAGGCTTGAAAACTTAATGCAGATGTGTGTTTATTTGGTTATGAGTTATGGCTAATTAATTTTAAGTTTTCTGTCTATCTTTTGTTTTCATTTATGTCTCTGAACAGAGTTCATATTTTTATTTTGTTTTTCTAACTTTTTGCTTGTTTACGTTTCTATATAACGACTCATTAGTATCCAATTAGTTTGACATCTTCAGATGTTTAGAGTACTATTAATCTAAATACTTTATATCTGATTTATAAAATCGATTCTTTTTAATCGATTCTTTTCATTTAGACTAATCATGTATTGTCTACGATAATTGATTTTATGAGTTTCATAATTATTATTTATAATTTTAATAGCGTTACTGTATATAAAAATCAATGTTCTAGAAGTCGACTAGGCTGATTAATCGGCACAATTCGGTTAGGCGTTGGGTCACTGTGGCGAAAAGGCTGAAATCGCCCTCATTCCAAGGTCTCCGACTAATCGGACAAGGCGGCGACTAATCGGCAAGTCAGATAGGCAGAGTCAAAGTCGCTGAGACCATTCAGTCATCGAAAGCTGTTGTCTTCCGTCGCCGCCGTCACCAGTTTGCCGGTCTTCCTCCTGTCTCCACGACTCCGAAGTCCATATAGGTTTATGGTTGTTGTTGTTGTTTTTGTTTTCTGGGTTGCTTGTTTGTATTGTTCTGTTATATCTCTGTTTTTATGGTGGATGGAGAATTTGGTTTTGCTTCTAGAAAGTTGGGTTTTGCTTCAGGGGGTGGATGTAGATGGAGTCTGTGTTGGGTTGTTGGTTTGTGTTGAAATGATGAGTAAAAACTAAGAAAAGCAAAGGTGTTTAATAAGAGCCACCAAGTGTTTGATGAAAGTCTTCTAAGAGAAAATGATGAGTAGTGACATGGATTTTCACTTAGCTGGTAGGGTCTTATGGCCTCTTCCTTTGAGCAGATATAAGCTCTATATGAATCATTGTGAATTGAATTTTGAGCTAGAGATTTATTATCTCTAACATGTGTTGCTCTATTATTTGGATTTTGTAAATTCGTGAGATTAGAGGTCAAATGAGTGTAGTGAAAATGAAAATGGAAAGCAGTGAAAACATATTGTTAATGTCAAGACCGATAATGACTTTTATCTAATCACAAATTTAGTCATTTTAGAGAGTAAATTTTCGAATCCTCATGATATTAGTGTACTGGCGTTGTTGTCTGTTGGTTTTTGCGGTTGTTCTGTTGTTGTTCCATGATGCTATTGTTGTTCCTCTTGTAATTGGGTTTTCCGATTAATCCCCGATTAATCGCCGACTATTCGGCCTAGGTGCTAGGCGTTGGGTCTCCGCCCGACTAGCGCCTATTGCTTACTAGAACACTGATAAAAATACATCAATGATTGTTTCCTTATGATTCTACATTTCTCTCATATGATTTATAAAAATTTTCTCAATTTCTATACTCTTGTATCTTTGTTGAGATTACTTCCATTTCAATGGATTTAGTCATTTTCATAGACTCGTGCCTCTTTAGATATATGACTCTTATAGAGTTGATTTAGAGAAAGTGGATTTATTTATAACTCGAGTTTTGTTACTTTTGGGATCCCGATGTCAATATCTTTCAAAAAGGTTCATAATCTTATGATATGCATCAGATGATTTATTTGTTGCTCTTTGCTCTAATCGTTCTTCAATAACAATCACCCGGCCGAGGTTTATGAGATAGCAACTTATAAAATCTTGTTAACCTTTAATATACAAGGTAACAGATTAATATTCATTTGATGATCAATTATCTTTCATATTTAAGCAAAACGAAGATTGAAATGTGTCTATATAGGGTGAGTTTGGCACGGACATGGGACAAGACAAGGTGAAACGGAACGGGACAGGACATGACAGACTGTTCTATATTGTGTTTGGTAGGCCTGGGACAGAACTGTTCACTGTATTGTTTTATGTTTGGTATGACTGGGACATGACGGGACGACGGGTTCAAATGACCAGAGTGCCCTTCTTATCCTATCCAATGTTTGTTACCACATAATAGTGATAAATATTTTTATATATCATATTTGGGAGAAGACAAGTCAATTTTTTTTTTATTAAAAAAATATTTTTATATATCATATTTCATAAAAATAATAATATTGTAATTAAAAAATAGTTTAATTAATAATTTTTTGGAAGACATGTGATTTTTTTTTCAAATAATAATATTATTATTATGGCCATTCCCTCATTTTTTGAATAATAATATTAATTAATAATATTATTTCCTCAATTTTTTTAAATAAAATTATTATTCAATTTTACATGCTCGTAATTGTGAATAATAGAAAAGAAAAATATATTTTAGAAGTTTTAATTATTCAACCACACATCTTTTCTTTTCACATAATAGTAAATTACGGATAATACTTAATAACATGATCCAACAAAAAAGTTAATGTAATATATTTGATCACTACTCTAGGGAAACCTAAACTGAACATTTCTTTCCAAACAACTGAGTTCTCACAAGCATATATTCAGTCAAATTAATCCATATATTTTGCTAAAAGCTAATTCAACAATACAAAGAGTGTCATAATTTTAAACAAATAAAATAGTAGCTAATTACATAATAAAGTACCTAATATCTAAGCACAATACAACTTCCCACACTTAGTCTAAAATAGTGATTAACTAAAAGAAGAATATATATATATATATATATATATATATATATATATATATATACACACACACACACACGCATTCTCTCATATTCAAACAAATAAAGCTAATTTAACAATACAAGAAGTGTCATAATTTTAAACAAATAAAATAGTAGTTAATTACATAATAAAGTGCCTAATATCTAAGCACAATACAACTTCCCACACTTAGTCTAAAATAGTGATTAACTAAAAGAAGAATATATATATATATATATATATATATATACACACACACGCATTCTCTCATATTCAAACAAATAAAGCTAATTCAACAATACAAGAAGTGTCATAATTTTAAACAAATAAAATAGTAGCTAATTACATAATAAAGTACCTAATATCTAAGCACAATACAACTTCCCACACTTAGTCTAAATTAGTGATTAACTAAAAGAAGAATATGCATACAAATTCTTCTAATTAGTTTTCGAATCACATTCTTATGTACAAAACTACTTTCGACATCTAAAAGCATGAGATACAATTAGCCTTGCAAAATTTGAAAAAAAAAAAATAGAAAGTCTTATACCAACATCATTTGAAAAAAAAAAATAGAAAGTCTTAACATCACTCTATATTAAATTTGATAAGTTATTTTTAACTCATGACATGTTATAAATGAGTATGATTGTTAATGATAAAGCCATTCCATTTTTTATTTTTTAAAACATACATAAGAATGTGAATAACCTCACAACTCAAAAGTGGGTAGGTATACATGCAAAACACACAGACTCCTGAATATTGTTCTCTCTTTAGTCATTTGTCTTTAGGCAAAATTTGTACGCAACAACTCTAATCAATCATGTTTTCAATATATAAAGGTGATAGTAATAAATAATAATTATGCATACTTGACTAATGACAAAGATCACCGATGATTGACAAAACCAGATACCTCAATCTCAAATAAGGGAATGTACTGTTTCTCACATCCAAACCCAGGAAAAAGCAAAATGGACTCAAAACATTGCTTATGAACACCTAATCAATTTGTCTCATAAAACCAATCCATATACATATTTCACATTTTAGAAAATCCAATCAAACAAGTAATCAATTTGTCACCTGGCTCCCCTATTTCCACATTTTCTCACTTTAAGAACCTGTCACTATTACACACAAATAAGTAATCAGCTACATCCAGAAAGAATCTAATTATAAATAACTAGAAATGATCTCTCGCTACCCAAAATTCAATTCAAGTAAATCACAACTAGTACCTCAAATCTTGGAAACGAATATAATCACGTTAAGTTACTATATAACTCCACCACACAACAATAGCATATATGATCTAAAAAATCACAATTTGACAAACAACTATAATCTAATAACTAAAACTTGATAATCCACAATTTCAAGCTGCATAACCATGTTGATAATCCAGAAACACTGCCCTCTTAGAAAACATACCTCAAATCATGTTCCCCAATTCTACCCTCTAATTTTATATATAGACATAGACTGAAAAGCCAGTATCAATAACGAGCAAGCAATGTCTTATAATCCACAACAACAGTAAACTGCATACAGTATCCCTATGCAATAAGTCACACACACAATTCATGCCAGCAACCGGTATAAGAAACATAGACATCATATAAGTTTTCTTTATCAGTCATGTTAATGTAGCCTTCAAACATTTAAAGTATCTAAACAACCACTGCTCACATACTCATCAACTATGTATTTTCAGCCAAATAAACCAACAATTATAACATAAACTACAAATTTATATAAAAAGAAACTCACATACTCATCAACCAAAAATGAAAAATCAAAATTTAATTTAATTTTAAAAAAATCCGTACCGCTCTGAGCTGACCAAAACGCTCTGAATCGGAGAGAAGTTCGTGCATTTTAGTGGTCCTGAGATTGTGTACCCACATGGTTCCGTCCATGAACTGGACTCCATTTTCCTCGCAAGCTTTGACAATCACATCGATCTCGACGACGTTGAGAGCCACCGGCTTCTCCATCAACAAATGCTTCTTCTTCTACGCCACCACGACGACCCATTTGACGTGTAGCGACGTCGAGAGAGGAAGATAGACGGCGTCGATGTCCAGCGTCGATCGAGCGGCTGGCGACGACAAATTGAGAACCCTAAATCGAAATCAACAAAAGCCACCACAAAGAAGTCAAACGGAGAGAGAGAGAGAGAGAGGAGAGATAGACAAGCGGGAGAGACTGAGATCTCTGCTTCTCGCCGTCAGCCAAAGAAGAGAGAATGGAGAGAGAGAGAGAGAGAAACGTGAGAGAGATCAGAGAGAGAGAGAGAGGCGTGAGAATGGAAGAGAATGAAGGCTTGGGTTTTATTTTTATATTTGATATTTTTGTAATTTTTGCAATATTTGAGGGCAAATATGTCTTTTCCAGACTTGTCCCATGCATGGGACAAGTCTGGCCGAGGGTCTGAGGTGGGACAAGATTTTGTGGTTTTTGTCCCACCTTGTCCCGTCCCATCCCGTCCCACACTAATAACGTGCCAAACGTGGGACAAGAGAAAGTTGTTCCGTCCTGTCTCGTCCTGTCCCATCCCGTCCCGTGTACGAAATGCACCCATAGAGAACCGAACTAGTATCTCTATTTTGTATATAAGTAACTTTTCATTTACTCTTCTCCTCTAGAGATACTTTCCATTTGGAAATTAATCAATATAATAATGTGCAGATTGTGTGTAAGAATATAAACTATCAGTAGTTTAAATGATCTAATAGAAGATTAATCAAAATCAACATTATTCTCATAATGATATAGAAGCCTTATCTTAGATCATGTCAGAGATACAATAAAGATATATACAACATAATCAAATATCTTAAAAAGTGAGCAAGTCCCTATATAGATATCAGTAACTGTATCGAAATAATAAAGTTCTCGTAATTACCTGAAAACGTTTGATAAGTGATTTCCCTGATCCATTGTGATTATGCGTATATCTGAAAACTAGATGTTGAACATCAATCCCAACTGCTTTGCAGTATTCATCAAATATCATGTAAATTCAATCAAGTTAATATATCTGAAAAACTAATAATCATTGCAAATAATATGGAGATGTTTAATAATAAACAAACATGTGATCATCTCGTAGATGCATCAATTAGAACCATATAATAATGAAAGGGATCATTTAGTGGATGAATATGTCCACATATATCCATTTGAATTCTTTGTAAGAATGATGAGGATTCAAAACCAACTTTTAGAATAAGATGGTTTTATTGCTAGTTTCCTTTGTGAACATGCAGTACATAAGTTCTCATTGGATAAAGAATCTTCTGGTTCTTTAATGGATATCTATGAGAATTTTTAATGATTTTATGCATAATTGTAGATCTTGGGTGACCGATACGGTCACGCCAAAGTATAAACATTTTTTGATCTGGAAACTTTTGATTCATAACTGCATAAACATCTACACTCTTTATAATAGTGTAATATAATCCAGATGATCAAGTGTGCAGCTTTTCTATAATAAGTTTCCGGCTTGAATCATGAGAAGTAATGCACTAGTTTCAATATAATATCCATTCCCTCATATATATTTGAAACTAAGCAGATTCCTTTATATTATGTTTGAATGATATAAAGTATTATCGATACACAATTTAATACCATCTGGTAATAAGATTTTGGCTCTTTTAGAGCCTTTAATCAAATTCGTTGGATCTGATCTGATATTAACTTTATATGTCTTTGAACTAAGCATATTTTTTTCTAGTTGAATAATATCAAGTATCATTGATACATAATTTAGTATTGTTAGATAACAATATCATGTCTTGTTGGATCTGATACAGTATTAACATTTGCTTAGAGCAAAGTCAAATTATAAAATGTATTTGGCCATGCAGAACTATATGAGTCGCTGCACTCTCGACAAGACATATATATCTCTCGACAAGACATATATATCATTTTTGGGAATTTTATGGACATTATGTATAATGTCATTTTATATCTCATCTGAAATGATAATAATCTATCCCCACTTTTTTTAATAGGTTTATTCTATAAACCATTTTCTCTTGTAATTTACAAAAATCCACTATTGGGGTATGTTTTGATATCTCATGAATATAAATATATCAAAATTTACTATCTTGATATTGTTCCTTCAAGAGCAAGCATAAAATGGATAAAATGTCATTTACAATCTCATTATACGTGACATTAGGATCTTAAACCTTTTTATGATACTCACAGAATCCTGCTGGATGTGTAGATCTTTTTTCTCAAATAAATGATACGTTAGGATCTTAAATTCCTTTTTACGTTACTCACAATATCCTGGTGAATGTGTATAAAAAGGATAAAATATTATTTTCAATTTCATTATTCGTTAAGATCTTAAATCTCTTTTTTGATACTCATAGCATTATGTTGGATGTGTATGAAATATATAAATATTATTTCCAATTTTATTATTCATAAGGATCTTAAATCCTTTTTATAATACTAACATCATCCCATTGAGATGTCCAATCATTTTGCTCAAATGAATGACATGTAAACATATCACTTCATATATATGAGATAAATTTAAATTTTGAACGGGTTTGAAACCATGTTCCAAATAATGAAGTATGACATTCATGTATATAACACTAGATCAATAAATCCAGGTTCTCATCGGTTTTCAAAACCTTGTCGTATGACATTCATGTATATAACATTAGATCCAGAACTCCAAGTTCTCATCGGTTTTCAAAACCGTGTTGTATGGCATTCATGAATATAACATTGGATCCAGAACTCCAGGTTCTCATCGGTCATCAAAACCATACCAACTTAAATATTATAAATTCAAAAACTTTAAGTTTGGTTATAGTCGGTCGAGCCAATCTCATATATTGCTACAAATAAATAATACGAATATTTAAAGAGCATAATTATTAAATCAATTAATTTGGAGACACAACATAAGCCGACTAAGTCTCATATATTGCATAAAAATAAATGTTGAATATTTAAACAATTTATCTAGAGACAAACACATCATAAGCCAGTCCCGAGGCACAACATAAACCAGTTTTATATATTACATAAAAATAAATGATTTCAGGGACATGAGTTAATCTGAGATGTGCATAAAAATAAATGATTTCAGGGACATGAGTTCACCTAATATGTGCATAAAAATAAATTCAGAACTATAATATATAGGTTCCATTGATGGCATAAGCCATCTTGTTATACGGAAATATATATATGTAAGTAAATCATCCATTAGGGTATCTATTATATGCAATCGTGCTGGAGATCCAAATCTTCCATCATGCCTGAAAAAAGAGTTAATAAAGTTTGAATAAGTCAAAACATTACTTACAAGAGGAATTAGCTGAAATTGATGGAACGGTTGCGTCTGGAACGACCGAAATAGTTAGAAGTAGCCCTTAACTCGATTGAAAACGGATGATAATTGCACTAAGTTTTGTAAAAAAACACTTATGGACTGAGTTGAAACATAATAATCTCTGACGGTAACAGAATATGCTCTTACAAAAACAGAATATTCCCTAACTGTCGACGTGGCATATCGCTGACGTGGCACTGAATCGTAGCTGACGTGGCGATTACTTTGCGTTGTTAGGCCGATTATGTGGTTTTGACTGGGCAATTATATGGTGATGACTAAGTGCTGATGTGGCGCTGACGTGGTTGTCTTCTATCTTGGAAAAGTCCGTAGAAAATTTATGGAAATTTTTTCAGGTTTGACTGAATTTTGATTAGAGCTAGAGAGTTCGTTAAAGCTTCGTTTGAGATACGGTCAGTGGAGTTGAAATCGTATTTTCGAGATGAATACAACGATATCATCCGATCAACGATTTGAGCACTTTGAAATTTTTGGACTCGATAATTAAATCAATTTATCTAGAGACACAACATAAATCAGTCACATTTAATATAAATCATTCACATGTATTGCATGGAAATAAATGTTGAATATTTAAATTATTTATCTGGAGACACAACATAAGTCAATTTCATATATTGCATAAAAATAAATGATTTCAGGGACATGAGTTCACCTGAGATGTGCATACAAATAAATGATTTTAGGGACATGAGTTCACCTAATATGTGGATAAAAATAAATTCAGAATTATAATATATAGGTTTCATTGACGGTATAAGCCATCTTGTTATACGGAACTATATATATATATATATATATATATATATATATATATATATATATATGCAAGTAAATCACTCATCAGGATATATATTATATGCATTCGTGCTGGAGATCCGAATCTTCCATCGCGCATGAAAATAAAGTTAATAAAGCTTGAATAAGTCAAAACATTACTTACAAGAGGAATTAGCTGAAACGGATGGCACGGTTGCATCCAGAAGGATCGAAATAGTTGGAAATGGATCCGCCTCGATTGAAAACGGATGAAAATTGCACTGAGTTTGGCAAAATAACACTTCTGGACTAAGTTGAAAAGGAAAATTCTCTGACGGTAACAGAACATGCTCTTGTGGAAACAGAATATTCCATGACAGTTGACGTGGCATATCATTGTCGTGGCATTGAATTGCAGTTGACGTGACACTTATTTTACGTTGTCAGGGCGATGATGTGGTGCTGACTGGGTGCTGATGTAGCAATGACTAAGCGCTGATATGGCGCTAATGTGGTCGTCTTCTACCTTGGAAAAATATGTAGAAAATTTCTAGAAATTTTTCCAGGTTTGACCGAATTTTGAAAGGAGCAAGAGAGTTCGTTAAAGTTCCGTTTGAGATACGGCCAGTGGCATTGAAATCGTATTTTCGAGATGAACACAGTGGTATAATCCGATCAGCGATTCTAGCACTTTGAAATTTTTGGACTCGATAATTAAATCAATTTATCTGGAGACATAGCATAAACCAATCTCATATATTGTATGAAAATGAATGCTGAATATTTAAACATTTTATCTGGAGGCACAATATACTCAGCATTCAAGAACTTTGAAATTTGTGGACTTGATAATTAAATCAATTTATCTGGAGACACATCATAAGTCAGTCTTATATATTGCATGAAAATAAATACTGAATATTTAAACCATATATCTGGAGACACAGCATAAGCCAGTTTCATATACAGCATAAGCCAGTTTCATATATTACATAAAAATAAATGATTTCAGGGACATAAGTTCACCTAATATGTGCATAAAAATAAATTCAGAACTATAATATATAGTTTCGTTGACGGCATAAGTCATCTTGTTATACGAAACTATATATATATATATATATATATATATATATATATATATATATATATATATATATATATAAAAGTAAATCATCAATTAGGGTATCTATTATATGCAATCGTGCTGGAGATCCGGATCTTCCATTGCGTCTGAAAATAAAGTTAATAAAGCTTGAATAAGTCAAAATATTACTTACAAGAGGAATTAGTTGAAACTGATGGCACAGTTGTTTCTGGGACGACCAAAATAGTTGGAAATAGGTCCGACTCGATTGAAAATGGATGAAAATTGTACTGAGTTTTGTAAAAAAAAACACTTCTGGACTGAGTTGAAACGGAATATTCTCTGACGGTAACAGAATATGCTCTAGTGGAAACAGAATATTCCCTGACAGTCAACGTGGCATATCATTGCATATCGGTGTCGTGGCGTTGAATCGCAGCTGACGTGGTGCTTACATTGCGTTGTTAGAGCAATGATATAGTGCTGACTGGGTGTTGATGTGGCGATAACTAAGCGCTGATGTGGCGATGACATGGTCTTCGTCTACCTAGGAAAAATCCATAAAAAATTCCAGGTTTGACCGAATTTCTAGAAAGTTCGTTAAAGCTCCATTTGAGATATGGTTAGTGGTGTTGAAATCGTATTTTCAAGATGAACACAATGGTATCATCCGATCAGCGATTCGAGCACTTCAAAATTTTTGGACTCAATAAAAATAACCAAAGCTAAAACTCTCAATAACTTTCTCTAGAACATAATTGTTGTTTGATATTTTTGTGAGAAACTCTCATTTTGAGAGCAAAATTGAGTATGATAAATTCCATAGAAATGGAAGATTAAAGTGGATTCGAATTCTCCTCCATGAGAACTTCGAAATGGTATACTGAAATTCACAAAATGGTTAATGGGTGAATGAGAAATTGAGTCTCAAAGTGAACCCATTATGTAGGGAATAAAATGATTTGAATGTGTGATATGAGCTATCAACATGTGTTGCTTAGAGACTCTCTCTCTCGCGTGTGGGTGGGTGCAAATCATGGACCCCGAACCTTCGAATGCACGACTCGTGTGTGGGCGCGACCTGCGGACATGAATACCGCTCCGATTGAACCGTGAGAGTTCAGTTGGGGGGGGGGGGGGGGGGCATGGTGTAAATCATGGACCCCGAACCTTCGAATGCACGACTCGTTTGTGGGCACGACCTGCGGACATGAATGCATGCCACTTCTCTAAGTCAACGTTTTTTTACTGTGATGAATAAGGAAAGTTTTAATTGTTTGGATTCTGATTTCTTACTTGATCACTAAGAATACAGAATCGAGTTTTAATTAGAAATAAATCTCTTTGAATAATATTACCTAATTAAATTATTTCCTTATTAAATCAAAATTGAATTTTCCAAAATAATCCCGAATTAATCCCAAAACCCTAGTGTTTCGGTTTGGGTATTTAATACCTCTAATATTCTGTAACCTACCGAAAAGAAATACAAAATTTAGAGACAACCGTATTCGTTTTCTTCTTCTCTGTTTCTCGGTAAGTTTAAACTCGATTTGAGTTCGCTGGTAGTGGTGTGCTTAGGCCTACCACTGGTTGAACCGTTGTATCCTAGAAGACAATCGCTTAATACTCATACGGTGTTGTCCTGTGAAATTGTCTTAAGGACACCGTGTGAAACACGGGCTTCGGTTCATACACTGTTTTCTAACGTGTTGTTTTCTTGTGTTGTTACTTTTTGTTTTCAGATACCTACCAAATTTCTTTTTGGAATTAGGATTTACAATTTTAAGACAATTTACCGATTTTTTTTCTTTTTAAAATCGTTTCCTTCTTCAAACTTTATGGTATCAGAGTTCTGGTTCAGATCGTAACGAACTTGAAAAAAAAATCCACTTGTTTAGTTTTTCAACTGTGGTAATCGGGTTCTTTTGGAACACTGATTCAATTTGGAAATCTGGTTCTTTGGAACACTGATTTCAATTATATATATATACACGTTACCTGTGGAAATCGGGTTCTTTGGAACACTGGTTCAATTTTGATAATTAATCCGTGGAAATTGGGTCTATTATTAGACACTGATTTCGAAATCAATTGCAGTTTTAATTGGGTAATCAGGTCTGCAATATTAGACACTGATTGTGATTTCTATCGTGAAATCTGATTTGATATCAACTGATATATCCATGCTATTATTTCTGATTTGATACTAAAACGATTTTGTTTTTGTTTCAGATATTATGGCAAACAAATCTAATGTGAACTCCAGTGTTCCACTAGAGACTCCAGAAGTTAATCCAAGTATGGGATTAGATACTTCGGCTGTGAACTCCTTGCAGGTGGGCTAGGTACCTGTAGTATTGCCTACTGTGGCCACAACGACTCCGGCCATCAACTCCTTCGTGAGAAATATGCTTGATCTGGTGATGAGCCAGTATATGAGTCAAGGGAATGTTCCCATGGCAAATCCATACATGAATTCGGTACCTTTACCGATGAATCATATGGAGAAGCCAGATAAGTTCAATGGGCCGAATTTTAAACGATGGCAGCAAAAGATGTTGTTTTATTTGACCACACTGAACCTCGGCAGGTTCTTGACTGAAGATGCTCCTAAACCTAATAATAGTGAAGAGCGTGATGTTCAGGTATGGATTGCTATTGATGTATGGAATCACTTAGATTTCCTGTGCCGTAATTACATACTGAACGGGCTGTCAGATTCGCTATATAGCGTTTATTCTTCAAAGAAAACAACCAAAGAACTGTGGGAATCATTAGACCGTAAATACAAAACTGAGGACGCTGGGTCCAAGAAGTTTATCGTGGGTCGGTTTCTTGATTACAAGATGGGGGATTCCAAGACAGATATGAGTCAAGTCCAAGAGCTACAGGTGATTCTGCATGAGATACATACCGAAGAGATGACCCTGAGTGAAACTTTCCAGGTGGCTGCAATCATTGAGAAGCTTCCTCCTTCATGGAAAGAGTTCAAAAACTATCTCAAACACAAGCGAAAGGAGATAAAGATCGAGGATCTGATTCTCAAGCTTCATATTCAGGAAGATCACATGAAGTATGACAAGAAAGATATCAATACGCCTGAAGAGAAGATCAATGTGGTTGAGCGTGGACAAAGTTCTAAACCAAAGAAGAACAAACATGGGAAAGGATCCAAATTGGGTCATAAAGGAGGAGTCTCTAATAAGCCAAAATTCCAAGGGAAGTGCTTCAATTGTGACAAGCTGGGTCACAAATCTTCTGAGTGCAAGTTGCCAAAGAAGAAGAAGAACCACGAGGCAAACATGGTTGTTGGGATCTCAAGAGATGTATCCTAGATCAATCTCTCTGCAGTTGTGACAGAAGCAAACCTTGTTGGGTCAAACCCAAGGGAGTGGTGGTTGGATACTGGGGCCACTCGTCATATATGCTCTAACAGGGAGATGTTCAATACATTTAAAGAAATGAAGAATGAATAATGAAGAAAAGTTGTATATGGAAAACTCAGCCACATCTGACGTGAAGAGACGTGGTCAAGTCATTCTCAAGATGACCTCTAGTATAACCCTAAGCTTGAACAATGTGTTGTATGTACCTAATATTCGCAAGAACTTGGTGTCCGGTTCGCTGCTCAATTGGCATGGGTTCAATATGGTGATTGAATCAGACAAAGTGGTTTTAACCAAGCAGTGAACTTATGTGGGTAGAGGATATGTAACTGAAGGGTTGTTTAAGCTTAATGTATCTGTTGTCAAAAGAACAATCAATAAATATAATTCTTCAGTTTATTTGCTTGAGTCTTCCAATTTATGACATGGTAGACTAGGACACGTTAATTATGATACTTTGTATAGATTAATTAACTTAAATCATATTCCTGCATTCAATATAGATCTTAAACATAAGTGTGAATTTTGCGTTGAAGCAAAACTAACAAAGTCATCATTTCAAATTATTGAAAGGAAATCTGAACCTCTTGATTTAATTCACACAGATATATATGATTTAAAATTTGTTCAAACAAGAGGTGGCAACAAATATTTCATCACATTTATAGATGATAGCACCAAATACTGCTGTATATACTGCTATGTATATTTGTTGAAAAACAATGATGAAGCTATAGAGAAGTTTAGTCTCTATAAAACTGAAGTTGAGAATCAACTCAACAAGAAAATCAAGGTACTGAGAAGTGACCGAGGTGGTGAATATGTAGCACCATTTGGTGAATTCTGTGCACAACACGGAATCATACATCAAACTACTGCACCATATTCCCCTCAGCAAAATGGTATTGCAGAACGTAAAAATCGTACCTTGAAAGAGATGATGAATGCAATGCTGATAAGTTCTGGAGTGCCTCAGAACATGTGGGGTGATGCTATATTATCTAGCAATTACCTTTTAAACAAGGTACCCCAAAAGAAAGAAGCAAGACACCATATGAACTATGGAAAGGAAGAAAGTCTTCCTATAAATTCTTACGAATGTGGGGGTGTCTTGCCAAAGTAGACGTACCTATACCTAAGAAGGTGAAAATAGGTCCGAAAATTGTTGACTGCATTTTCATTGGATATGCACAAAACAATAGTGTTCATCGATTCTTGGTCTATAAATCTGACATATCAGATATACATAAAAACACGATAATGGAATCTAGAAATTCAATGTTCTTTGAATATGTATTTCCATGTAAATCCAATGATGAAGCAAGTTCGTCAAAACGAACACATGCTGATAGTTGTGAGGACCAAGAACAAGAAAATGAAGTAGAGGATGAACCTAAACGTAGCAAAAGAGCAAGGAAGGAAACCTCTTTTGGTCCAGATTTTATGACATATTTGCTAGAAGGTGAACCTCGAACTTTCAAAGAAGCGGTAAGCTCTTCTAAAGGACTCTTGTGGAAAGAGGCAATTAAGAGTGAAATTGATTCCATCCTTCAAAATCATACTTGAGAATTAGTGGATCTTTCTCTGGGATGTAAACCGCTAGGATCCAAATGGATTTCCAAAAGAAAGATGAAAACAGATGGATCAATTGATAAGTATAAGGTCAGACTTGTAATTAAAGGTTACAATCAACGAGAAGGCCTAGACACTTTTGATACATATTCTCCTGTGACGAGAATAACCTCCATCAGAATGATACTTGCAATCGCAGCTTTGCGAAATCTTGAAGTACCTCAAATGGATGTGAAAACGGCTTTCTTAAATGGAGATTTAGATGAAGAAATTTACATGAAACAACCTGAGGGTTTTTCTGCTCCAGAACAAGGAAAGAAAGTCTGTAAATTGATTAAGTCTTTATATGGTTTAAAGCAAGCACCAAAACAATGGCATGAGAAATTTGACAATGCTATGAGAAATTTGACAATGCTATGATGTCAAACGGATTTAAGATCAACGAATGTGACAAATGTGTTTATGTCAAGGACACGAAAAATGGCTATGTCATTGTGTGCCTTTAAGTTGATAACATGCTCATTGTTGATAATGATGATAAAATGGTCAAATCTATCAAGGATATGTTGAAATCAATATTTGATATGAAAGATATGGGACTAGCTGATGTAATATTGGGAATGAAATTCTCAAGGACATCAAACAGAATCATACTAAGTCAATCACACTATATTGACATGATTCTTGAGAAATTCAACAAAAATGATTCTGGAATTTCTAGAACACCAGTACATACAAATCTACATCTATCCAAGAATAAGGGTGAGAGCATCTCTCAACTAGAATATTCTTGAGTGATAGGAAGTCTGATGTACTTAACAAGTTATACAAGACCAGACATAGCGAATGCAGTCATCAAATTAAGCAAACATACGAGTAATCCATGAACCGATCACTGGAAAAGAATAGTAAGAGTACTGGAGTACTGAAGTACTGGAGTACTGAAGTACTGAAGTACTGAAGTACTTACGATTCACTCGTAATCATGGACTACATTATACCAGATATCCAGCGGTCCTAGAAGGATACACTGATGCTAATTGGATATCTGATACGAAGGATTCGAAATCCACTAGTGGGTATGTGTTCATACTAGGTGGTGCGGCGGTATCTTGGAAATCCTCCAAACAAACATGTATAGCCTACGAAGGATTCAAAATCCACTAGTGGGTATGTGTTCATACTAGGTGGTGCGGCGGTATCTTGGAAATCCTCCAAACAAACATGTATAGCCAGATCCACCATGGAATCTGAGTTTATAGCATTAGATAAATATGGAGAGGAGGCTGAATGGCTACGCTAATTCTTAGAAGATATTCCAAGATGACCAAATCCTGTGTCGGCGATTTGCATTCACTGTGATAGTCAATCAACAATAGGAAGAGCACAGAGCAACATGGATAATGGGAAGTCTAGACATATACGTCGAAGACATAATACCATTAGACAATTAATTTCAACTGAGGTTATCACTATTGACTATGTAAGGTCAAAAGATAACATTGTGGATCCTCTAACTAAAGGGTTAAATAGAGAACTAGTTGAGACATCATCGAGAGGTATGATACAATGGACACCCAACCTAGTTGACTGGAGATTCCAAGATCTAGGTTCAATGGGATAACCAAGTTGTAAGACTCAGTTGAATCACTGTAGGGGTTACCATCAAGTCCATTCTTATGATGAAACAATGTTGCCCGTAGGGAAAAGGTTAAACTATGGTTTTTAGTGATTCTTATGCGTCGAAATTCCTAGCTATGGAAATCCAAGCAGAGTAAAGGAGGTTACTCTTAATTAAGAAATCACCTATGTGAGAGAGAAGTTGGGCCACTTCTAAAAGAGAATAGTGAATGGTTATATTCTCCAGAGACTCTCACAGAACCAGACGCATGTTCATGGCCAAAACGAATATAAAAATGAGAACCAAATCAGGTCTGAAAGATACCTATGTAAGGTGTGTGATCGTTTACACAAAACGGCAGAACAATTCAAGGATATCACATCTGTTGATCAGCCAATGAAGTAAGTATACATTTACAAGGGAATGTTCAAAGGGTAACACCTACCTATCCTATGCAGGTTTCGACCGTTTGAACTTACCAAACATCTTCTTTGTGTCTCCTAGGTCAATTTCATTCATGTGGGGGATTGTTGGATATTTTTGTGATAAACTCTCATTTTAAGAGGAAAAATTGAGTATGATAAATTCCATAAAAATGGGAGATTAAAGTGGATTCGAATTCTCCTCCGTGAGAACTTCAAAATGGTATACTCAAATTCATAAAATGGTTAATGGGTGAATGAGAAATTGAGTCTCAAAGTGGACCAATTGTGTAGGAAATAAAATGAATCCCACATTATTTAGGGAAATCACTTATATATAGTTTATAAGTGAATGTGTGATATGAGTTATCAACATGTGTGGCATAGAGGCTCTCTCTCGCACGCGCAGTGGGGTGGGGGGTGCAAATCATGGACCTCGAACCTTCGAATGCACGACTCGTGTGTGGGCGAGACCTACTGATTGATTGATCTGTATAATTGTCTTTTCTATCATGAAGAGACAACTACTTACCTTGTATGTAGAGAATGATGTGATGTTAAGCAAAATTTCTTCAACTTAGATGGTTTAATGAATATAAATTGATAGAGAGTCGGTTGGTTTGGTAGAAATCCACCTTTCACAACACTCCACACTCCAAGATTGAGTGTTGGGGTGGAGACTATCATTTTAAACCATCTATGTTGAAGATATTTTGTTTAACTATACATTCTCTCTACATACAAAGTAGTCAAAGAAGTGGCTGCCTCTTCATGACATGAAAGGAGAAGAGGTAATTTATACACAGATCCAACAACCTTTATTAAATTCATTATGCAAGTAGTCTCTCGAATGTGCTCTCTCACTTGTAAAATTCCTGAACAACTCCATAATATCAGATTCTAGTTCTCTCTTATACTTGGTTTATTATTCTTCGTTTACAACAGTTCTTGGTTTTTTTTCCTTTTTTTTAAAATAAATCTTTGTTTGGATACTGTGAAAAGATGTCATCTTTGTATGTTAATATGACAGGTTTGTTCTCGATGAATTTGGGTCTATGAGAAGTTTTTTTTTATTTTTATTTCTTTTTATTTTGGGGTTTTATGTTTCATTTTTGTGGTGTTTCTCTTTACATGAAGTTTTGCTTTGATGGTGACGATCTTGATAATTTTATCACTTTTTTCTTGAATCTGCGGCTTGAAAACATCTATTTCGAACTGAGTTCTGGTTAATTCTAAGTTTTCTTTCTCCCTTTTGTATACATTTGTGTCTTTGAATAGAGTTTTTTATTTTTTATTTGATTGTTCTAAGATTTACTTGCTTTTGTTTTTCTAACTTCTTGCCAGTATGCCGCTCTTGCATAAGGTTCACCGCCGTATTCACCATTTTTTTCCATATTTGTCATGAAAAAATAGTGGTTTTTTTTTTACTTATGTTTAAAACCATTAGACACGGGAATCCCAAACCAAAACCTGTCGGAGTCTTTCTTCTTCGGGTTGTGACCCCGTAGACAGTAAATGAAAGAGCAAGGAGAGATTCATCAACTGCCCCACATGCCAATCTGGCTGATATTGTATATTATTTAATTCTATCCTTTTAAGTTTTTATTTTGTTGCTTTATTTATTTTTGTTTTAATTATTATTTTTAATTATTTTAATTGGCTAATCAATCTCGATAGCCAATGATATGATCAACTCCACGGTATTGTTGTCCTAAATGACGACGAGTTTAAATTTTAAAAAAGATATTGGGAAAGACGTTCAAATCTCAACTATATAGATACGCAGTTGTCTATTTTAAGATGACTAAGTCAAATTTACATATTAAAGTTTAATCAACCCGATAGTCATCTTGAAGTAGGCTGCCAAACTGGCTGATATTGTATATTCTTTAATTCTATCCTTTTAAAATTTTATTTTGTTGTTTTATTTATTTTTGTTTTAATTATTATTTTTAATTGTTTTAATTGGCTGATCAATCTCTATAGCCATGATATGATCAACTCCATGGTGTTGTTGTACTAGATGATAACGACTTTAAATTTTAGAAAAAATAATAGGAAAGATGTTCAAATCTCAACTATATAGATACACAGGTTGTCTATTTCGAGATGACTAAGTCAGATTTATACATTAAATTTTAGTCAACTGATAGTCATCTTGCAGTAGGCGATTGCATCCATGTAGTTGGGATTTACGTAACCATGTCTGTCTCAATCTCTTTTCCAAAATTTAAAGTCTGATGTACAACATCATCCATAGCTGGTTATAAATTGATCATATCATTGATTAGAGATTGATCAGCCAACCAAATAATTAAAAATAATAATTATAACGAAAATATATAATATCGGCTAGCTTGACTGTAGGGCAGTTGATGAAACTCCTTATACAGTCCTCCTTCCTTTGTTATCTACGGGCCACAACCCATGAATGCTAACCTTCTTTTCTTTGCTCTATCAGGATTAGTTAGAGCAACTCTTAGATGAAAGACTCCGACAATACCTTAGAGAATACAGCTGAAAGAACTAGTGACGGTCGCATGTTTTGGTTTGGGGTTCCCGTGTCTAATTGTTAAACATAAGTAAAAAAAAAGACTACTATTAAGACAAAAAATATATAGACGGCTATTTTTTTTTTTATCCATGACAGTTGTGAAAAAAAATGGTTAAGTTACTGAAGCCAAACAAGACAGTGACCCTCACGTAAGAGGGGCACGAAGGGTCACATAGGCAAGAAGAAAGAAAACTTGAAATTAAGGTGACAATATTTGTACATTTCTAAAACTGTATGTACCAAATTAATTTTTATATTTTTAAAATTTCAATATTACCCTTAAATTAAATTACAAATATTTTAAATTAAAAGATCTAATAATTTTTATAACTATTTTAGCTTTTCAAATTTTTAACAAACTAAACTGAATTAAATAATCCTTTAAAAACGAATTAACTAATTAAATAAAAATACTAAAAAATCTGGAGAACTTAAAAAAATTCTCCCAAACTTGGAAAGATGGAAGTGGCTGCTCCATCCAAGATCGGAAAAGATGGAGGACCTCCTCACTGAAAATAATTTTCATACATAACTGGTTACATCTCACCCTCCTATCTTTTTCTTTTTTTTCGTACTTACACAGTCAGAATTTGTATATTTGTAATTGGGTTGGTTTTGAAAGTAATAATAAATTTGCAGACATTGAAGAAGAGGGAGGAGGGTTAATTAAAAAAAAGAGTAAAATCTTTTAATTTCTTGAGAATTTTTGCAACGAGGAAGATTATAATATTTTTTATTTATAATATTTGTCTAAAATTAAAAGAAAAGAGCATATCAGATAACGTGTGAGGTATGTTTACGAGATTTTATTTTTTTATATAAAAAAAAAAATCGAAGAAGTGTACATACAAAAAAATGTGTATATATAATTTTGTAAAATTGCAACCCAAAAGAGGGTGAATTGGGTTTCTAACAATTTAAAACAATCTAAACATTTTCCTACCCACAATATTCAATTCTAAAATTGCATATAAAATGTGTAAATATAAAAATGACAATATAAAATAATTGCACAAAAATAAAGAGATAAGGGATAGAAAATCAAACACGATAAATTTTATATGGTTCGGCCTCGTCTGCACCACGCTTCTAATCTCTTAAGCTTTCTAGAGGAAAAATCCACTATCAAGGCTCCCCAAAACCCAATTTTTACAACTTACAACAAATTGGTGTCTCTCAACACCAATCTCACTAAGTGAACACTCTTCTCTTAGTCTCTAACACTCTCAAATACAAATAATAGAAATTAAAACACAAGACAAAAACTCTCTCAAAAAGAAAATATAACAATCTTAGCACATTCTAGTCTTTGATGTGTATGGATCTAAGATTTCGGCTCAACAAGACTTTACACACTTCATTTGGATGTTAAAGAAAAGAAGTTGGCTAGGCTCTTAGAAGTCAAATGGGGTTGAACTGTTGAAGGCTATATTTATAGCCAACACGAAAAACAGCCGTTTTCTGCCCCTTGGAATGGTAAGTTATAGTTTCCTCCCTCTAGTTTTGGGAATTTCATTTGATCCCTAACATATATCTTAATGGAAATTTCATTTAAGTACCCCTAGTTTTTGAAATTTCATTTAGACCCCTGACTCAACGATAAGTTCAGAATTATGCCCGTTGCAATGACAAATTCCATTTTAGTTCTCCGAATTCTAGAAATTCCAGTATAGATCAAATTGTTTTGAAATCATTCAGATAATTCCCTACAAAATGACAGTTTTCATCCCAAAGTTTCAAAACAGTGCAGTCATACCCTTCATCGACTATATAAATCTCAACCAATCTTGATAGGGTCTTCTAAGAACACTTAGGATTAATAAATAAATACAATTAGCAGATTCTAAGGTCCAAACTAAGTCACTTGAGCCAATCCATTCGCATCTCATGCAATCAAAGACTAATTTACAATATATTAAAAATAATAAACCTAAAACTAGTATTGCTTACTTCAAGTTCCAATAAATTACCTTATGATATCAAAACGCTTGATATTCTCTTCTTAATGCACGGAGATGAATTCTTCAATGTATTATTAGAACTTTGCATGGTGCCTTTTCCTCCAATTTCATTATGATTGATCAAACAGTTTATCTCTCACACCTACATTATGAGATTGTGAGTTCGAATCTATCTCCTACAAATTAAATAAATTCTAATAAAAAGTTAAATAATAGTAAATTGTCTAAATTATTTGCTCAATTTTTTTATGAAATAAAATGTATGATTCGAAAGTTACACAAATCTTTAAGAGTTGTTTACATTATTATTATTTTACCACAATTTTACTGTAGATTTATTACATTCGAAAACTAAGGGTAACTTTATTTTAATGTTCACAGATTGAAATTACTTACGTCAATTAAGGTTCACATTGATTTCCATCGTCAATTTATTTTAATTAAATTCTTGCCTTTAACATGATCAATTTTACTCTCTAGAAACATTACAGACATTAATTAACGTTGACTTTGCCACACACTTGAGTTTCGTTGCATGGACCACATGTTCACTGGAATGGATCTGAATCTCTCCTCACATTTGCCTTTTTATCAACCCTTTTAAATATTTGATTGCAACCGGGTGTTGATACGTCCGTAGCTAACCAATTATTTATCGTAAAATTACAATACTACCTGTCATGAAATCATTGACAAATGAGGACTGAGGAAGAGGTGAAATGACAAGAGGAACCAAATTCAAAAGGGGGTTCAGTACATAGTGGAGTTGCCTCATTTGGATTCTCATATACATACTCTGGCTGGCAGACCTTTTCATTGTGCTTACATACTGTCGCTAGACAAATCTAAATTGGTGAAGGACGCTTAATTGGCCCAATAATGTCTCAATAAATTTCTTTCTTTTTGTCATTTTTACAGAAAATTATATCAAATTTATAAAATTTCATTGAAAATACTTAAAGTGTGTATTGTAAAAAAAAATCACAAGAAAAATTATGTTAAGGTAATGTCACATTGTCTCTGAATTTAGATTAAAAAATGTACGTATGAGATAACGTGATATTAATCAATTATGGAATTAATGAATTATAAATGCTTGTTGATGTTTATGTTTAAATTACGTATTTAAGTTACATTTTTTTTTTAATTATATATGTACTGTATAAGTTAAAAACTTAATATATTTATACCCATGATTAATTTAAATAGTATACATTGGAATTTTAAAACAGTGCCCATTACCTCTCAAATGAAATTGGTTTTAAAAATGTGAGTTAGAAGTATTGGTGTCCACGGTTTGATTAAATTGTCGGTTAAAAACCGAAACTGAGACCGTAACTAAAAGCAGTTGTTACAAAACCGGTTGAAAAACCGTTTTGAACCGGTTTGGTTATGGTTACACCTACCAAAAAACGGAGTAAAACCGTCGGTTAATCCGATGATTTAATTGCCGGTTATATAATTAATTATTTAAGAAAACAAATCAATCAGACGATGACACTCGGTGGGAAAATGGAAATCAAAAGGGAGGTGGTCGTTGGGCATTTAGGGCTCGTTCTGTAAGCTTTTTTCAATTGATGTTTTTCAAAAATAAAAATAAAAATGAAAACAGTGTTTTTGGTTTTAGTTTTGAATTCTGAAAACGTGTCTAGTAGTATAACAGAAAGCTGTATTTTGAAAATGAAAACGGAAAAAGCGCGTCTGGTAGGTTAACCGAAAACTATCAAAAATTGAAATATCAATTGTGGCATTTTGTTTAATATTATTACAACTATAAACAAATTGATTACATAATTAACCAATATAATTTTTGTATTGTAATTTTTAAATTAAACAAAAATAACACATAAAAAATTAATTCAAAAAAACATATCAAAAAATAAATAAATCAAAACTAAACTTTTAAACTATAAATAAATAATTACAATATATATATATATAATAAAAAATATATTAAATATGTATATTATATTATATTATATTATATTATATTTATATATATATATAATATAATATAATATAATATATTATTGTATATAATTGTTGGAACCTCGTTCACCGGTCACGTAACATAAATGGGTTTTAAAAAATTTTATACGGATTGTAATCTGTATCTGAAACCAGTGAACTTAGGATCGTAATTATTTTCGGAACAAAATACATATACTAATTATTACACTAATAAAATATATATGTAAATACAGGAAATTGTAATCAATAATAAAAAAGAATATTAAAAGAATCATACCAACGTTTGGCGGCTCCTTCACTTTTCAATATGCTCCTGGTCTGTACCACTGGTCTTTCTTGCTATGTCCCGGAACTGGTAACTGCGTGTGGGCGCGTCACGGTCTCAGATGCTTAGAATGGAGGATGTAGGAAAACTAAGAAACTTTTTCTTAATTTTCACTATGCAACACTTGCATTGTTTGCATCTCATGTACTTAAATCTTTTTTCTCTTTTATTTTTTATGCACACAAGTACACTGAGCAAAAATATGTCTATATTCTTATTTATGCGTCTCACGCGTATGCTTGCACACTGATGCTCACTTGTTCATGCACCCACATAATGCACAAAAGCAAAAAAATTGATGCATGTGGTATATATATATATCAGTGCTTTGAGTGTTCTCACGCACACCTCTTCTTTTTTAAAATAATATATATCATACATATATTATTTAAATATTTAAATATTTGATCAAATCTATATTTGACTTTTAAAAAAATTTCAAATAAAAAATATCCCATATCTTTTATTTGATTTTAATTTTGAATTCAAACTATTTAAATTCAAAAATAAAATATTTAATTTAATAAAATAAAATAATCATATTATCTTATTTGATTCAAAAATAAATATCAACATACACCCTCCATTTAGTGATTAATAATATAATTAAATAATCTCATTATTTAATTTATTTAATCACCATTATTCATTAATTAAATAATCTCATTATTTAATTAATTCCCGAATAAATACGTGTTACTTTCGTAACACAATTAACTGGACAATCCAATTAATTAACCGTGACCCTTGTTACCTAAATCGATCGGGCTAGCAAGGGGGCCTAATGGACTCACAGTATTTTGAGCTCCAATAATCCTCGAAATCATTAATTAAACTCTTTAATTAATATTCCTTGATTATTAACTCCGGTGTTATTCCACTAAAACCCCGAAGTTTGACTCCATCAACTGCAGACGTTTTTACACAGACCGATACAACTCGGTGTCCATCGATATAGCTATTACATGTGGTGTGATCATCCACAGTAGTTCATAATTAGAGCTGGGTCATAATGTCTGTTATACCCCTCTAATTACATATATCATTTAAGTACCATCGATTCTCTAATAGACAATAAATCATATTTCCTCACGGAATTAGGAGAGCGATCATATTGTCCAAGTCCCGAATCAACCCTTAAGGGAACTACCATCTACTTCTCACAAGAAGAAGTGGATTCCACTATTGTGTACAAACCTTCCCAGCCACAAGACAAACCACAATCCCAACATACGGAGTATATTGATCAGGAAATGCATCTGACCTCACCCATGGTATATCAAAGACCACGATCTAACATAAAGGAGTCGATAAGACACTTAAGATTAATTTCACCCATATATAGTCATTATTAGTTAATATATATGAATCTCATCGGTAAACGGATCTTGGTGTGAGATTCATATAGATCATGACCCAATCCTATATGATCACATCATACAATGTGCCTCCATTCTCATATCTCATATGAATGATTCAGGATAGAATCATTGTCTACTACAGAATGAACCGTAACTATAGATTAACCACAAATAAAGTACCCAGCTTTATTTGCTATCTATGGACTCTTTAGATTGCACATCTCTTACTGTATTCATCCGTATATGATACTCATATAATCAGTTCGATATTACATCTGGCAATCCAGGATGTTAATATGTGCACAAGTTTATAAAATAATAACATAACAAGAATGAATTGAACCTTTCTTTTTATTTACTTCATAAATCCATTTACAAATGACATGCTTAGGGTATAAACCCCAACAATAATAACATTATAAATATATATATATATATATATATCATAATATATATAGTATTAATATATGTATATATATATATATTATTACATATAATTATATTTTATTATTATTATATATAATAATATATATAATCATAATATTTTAATAATTATGTAAATATTATAATATATAATATTATTTGTAATATATATATAATAATAATTATAATGTGTGTGTGTATATATATATATATATATATATATATATATATATATATATTATTGCATAAATACTTTTAGTTCTAGTTGGAAATAAATTATTCTGAAATATATATATATAAGAGGTATTTTGGTCATTTGAAAATCTTGTTCTGTCTTTTTCTAGCCATATCAAACTCATAATAGTATAATTAAGAGTTTTAAAAAAAATGATTTTTTTATATAAAAAAAAGTGAAAAACAAAATGAAAAACAAAAACAAAAAACAAGTATTTTGTGTTTTTCAAATCTTTCACTTTTAACACTGGTTTTTTTTTCGAAAATAAAATGAAAAACGGTTAACGAATACGTTTTCGAAATCGTTTTTAAAAAATAAAAACAAAAACGGACTGAAAACAGCTGCAGGACGGGGCCTTAACGTTTGTAGTTCAAAATTAAAAAAAAAAACAAATTAATAAAACAACCAAGGCTGGCACGTGGTAGTGTGGTACTTTCTTTTAAAAAATATAGATAATCGTTGGAGGACCAATGACAACATTTTTTTCCTCTGAAATTCAAATAATTATAAATATGCCCTCCACCCTAATTCTATAAATATCCCCCACACTACATATTTCTTCACACCACTCCCAACTTCTCTCAATCTCTCTCAATCTCAAATTCTCAATTCTCTATACATTCAACAATTTTATTTTATTCTCATTTCTCATATAAATTACTAAATATATATTTATTCTATTTTTAAAATCTTCGATTATTTTCTACAATCACCTCTTATTTTTTACTATTAGTATTTATAATTTATTTTTTAATGGCAAGTGGGAGAGAAGGTTCAAGAAATTTTGACAAAGGGTCTATTGCAAGATTTGTTGGAACACGAAGGTTATGATATCAATTTTAGTGACCGACTTTACCACGAGTTCCTTGAAGCTCAATTTGGATCCGATCTCTCTACTAATCCTAATCCCCCTCTAATAATTTCTAAGCCAAATCCCAATACCCCCATTAGTAATGAAAATCTATCTACCCATTCTATCATTCCACCCCCTTCAGATGAATTTGATGCGGGTGAAGAAGAAAAGCCATTGAAGTCCGATCTCTTCAAATTGCATTTGAAAAAAATTGAGTTAGATGACGGAACGATCAAAATCAAGTGCAACTACTAACCTTAAACATACAAGACTAGTAAATCTTTCAGATATGACACGTACTGGGCCCATATTAGGAAAAATCACCAGTCTGAATTGGTGAAGGTTAGTAACCAAGCCCAAATCTCCAGGTACGGAATCCCTACTAATCAATTATTTCATTATACCTTTGAAAAAAATAAGTAAGAATTAACAGTAATGGTTGCAGTAGAACACTTACCTTTTAGTTTTGGTGAGAAATGTTCAAAAACTGAAACCGAATTGTAAACGTCAAACCGGCAATTACAAAACCGAACCAAAACCGGCTCTGCCCGTTACGGTTTCGGTTTGGCCACTCCACGAAACTGGTGGTTTCAAACCGAAACTAAACCGGAACCGAACCGTGGACACCACTAATTAGAAGCTTTCAAAAAAAATGTGAGTTGGATAATAAATTCTTGCATCAAAATAGTACACGAAATTATGTTCTGATTTCATAATTATATTAATGCCAATTCAAATTACCGAAATGAATTAATTTCTCTGATAATTGGAGTTCATTTTGTGCTATCAATTATGTTTTTTCACAATTGAAGAGAAATTTTAACATTAATTTACATTATTGTTAATAATCATAATTAAGGAATACACGAGGTTAATGTGTTAAGAGAGGATGGGATGGGGTTGGCGTACACCTACACTACGAGACCGTGACTGAGTCATATCCCCTATCTAAACTTCGAATTTGTTGTAATAATTAAAAAGAAAGTCATGGGAGAGATTGTCCTTGCAAGGCTCGTTTGACACACTGTATTGGATTATACTGGATTGCATTGTATTTATTATATTGGACCGTATTATTATTAATAAAAACCCGCGTTTAGTGATGCACCGTATAACTGTATTATATCGTATTAATTTATTCCTATATGATTTTATTATATTTTATTATATTATGAAAATATAATATTTTTAAAAAATAGTTAATAATTAATTTTAAATATCCTTAGCATGAATAAATCAATAAATATTTTAATATAAAAAATCAATAAATATTTATTTTAATTGAAATAAAATATATATATATATTTTTTATAAATAAAATAATTATTTTCTATATAATTTTGAAATTATAAAAAAAAAATGTTAACAACATAACACATGTTTCATAAATATTCCACATTTATTGGAAAAAAAAGTGTTTTTCTAATACAATACAACATAATACCACCAAATATAAATGTATTAGCTAATATTGTGTTAGTTGTATTAGACAATCAAAATGTACTAAAATAATATAATGTAGTATTTTACACAGTGGATTGTATTATTTTAATACAAACACTCTATTGTATTATTTTCAAATATTTTAATTGCCTAATACAATAAAACATATCAAAACAAACTAGGCCTAAGGTGTTACTGACGCAACAAAAAACACAAAGGAATAAGACCAACGTCTATATTTCGTATTATCCTGGAATCCACTAGAAATCAAGAGAACAAACTCTAGAATTTTATTGTATCAAAAACTAATGAGTCTTTCAGTTTATAAGTCTATTTAAAATAATTAAACTCTAACTCGAATCATTGTTGGATAAGAAACGAGATGACATAGCAAAAGTTACCAAAAATAACAAAAATACCAAAAATAGTGAAATCACGATAATTGCGGGATTGTTTGGCTGGATAAAGCCCGGTCATGTTTTTGAAGCGCTTCTTTGGCTACTTGTGGCGAGGACATGACTACGGAGGTTATGGTACCTAGCTTTAGGGACATAATGGGTCCATAAGTTTTTGATAGGTTAGCAGGTGCTTAGTGAGGTTTCTTCCCGAGCTCGAGAATGTTTCCGATGATCGGAAAAGGACACGACCCTGGTGGGAGATTGACGGGGTCAAATTTTGTGGCACCTAGACTTTTGGTCAGGAATGAATGCAAGCTAATACAAAAGAAATCCCGAGCAATAATAACAGGTAGTCCATTAACGTGAGTTGTGACTTCCCTTTGGCTTTGGTGTAAGAGATCTATGGTATTTATAATTGAATGGTTCGAATTAAACTACTCTACCAAATAAAATAACAAAACTATGTAGATAATGTAGACTCACATGTAATCTGGATGATTAATTCATACATGGCTCCGGTTTCGGTCATAATTGAGTGGTCTCTATCTTTGGAACTGTGGATTACTTGTGCTCGCTGCAATTTCTCTCATGCATTTTGAGTACACTAATAAATATCACCATAATTTTGTTATTTTAACAATATACGTAGTTTCGGTTATAAAAATAAGAGGGATTTTCTTAAATAACCATAAAATTAAGGCTTCATTTAAGAATATCCATATTCAATAAGTTGATTGTTTTTATCCAAGAGAATACTTTTCTGGACATTAATACCCTCAGAGGGAAATGACATGTCATTTATTTATTTAATTTTCAAAATTGAAAAGAAAAAAAAAAGAAATTTGGAAAGCAAAAGTGTAAATCGTAAAAAAAAAAAATCGGTTTTACTGAGAGATCAAAAAGGGGTCCTAACTTGTTGATTTCCGATGGACGAAGGTTGACGAATAAGCTATTGAAGGCGATGACTGATGATTTTCGGTGAAGATGAAGAAGCTCTGTGATTTTCGACGAAGACGAAGATCGTTATTTCATTTCAGGTGAAGACGAAGGTCGTCGAAGAAGAAGAACCATTAAAGGCGAAGTCGAACATTTGTTTCCCTTTGAAGACGAAGCTTTCTTCAGAAATCGACGAAGGTATGTTCTTGGATCCAAAATTTGATTTAAATATGTTTGGGTTTATGGTGTGATTCGGGAAGTTAGGTTTTCCAAACATAATTTTGCTTGCCTGATTTGAATTAGAGTTGTGTGTATTCCAATGAGTGTTAATTTGATTTGTCTTGAGTTGCTAATCTGTTCTAGTGATTTGATTTTACCTAGTCTAAAAAGAAATCTCCGGCTACATCTTTGTAGTTTCATATATCTTTTGAACATTTTTGTTAGTTAGTTTTATGTTGTTCAAGTTTCTTATTCTATTAGGTGTTTATAACTATACTCATTCCATTTCAAGGGTTATTCGTACATAGGGTTCTCATTCCATTTAGTTGTATTCTGATTACCAACTGCTGCTGATTGACCATGTTTTGACAGCTGCTTTACTTTCTTACTTTGCTACAAGCTACGATTGGTATGTCTATGTTGGTTGAGGGAGGTAGTATAAAATCCATTTCATAAGAAGTATAATGTAACCTGACTTTTTATGTTTAAATAAGCTTTTGTTGTGGGAATTTCTTCCATATAGCATTTTGTTTCCCTTTAATGAATTGATAAGCTGTAGTGTTTTGTCATGACCCATATCACATGGTAAATAAACAATATTCTGTTAATTTGTTTCAGTTTGGACTTTGATGAGAAATAATTATAGCAATTGCATTACTTTGTTGGTCTCTTCCTCTTGTTGTTGTTGCTGCTCTGTTTGTTGATGAATATAGTTCATTTTGAAAACAAGAATGGTTCATTATGACATCGTGTAATATAGTTGTGATCACATCGTGTACTGTATGTTATATTACATCGTGTATAGTAATGTATATTGCATCGTGTATTGTATAGCATATTACATCGTGTATTGAATTGTATATTATATCGTGTATTGTATTGTATATTACATCGTGTAAACATTCTAGAAATAGTTTTGACATGAGTATTGCAAACCGTTTGAATGTAGATGGTTAGTACTGAAGAAGAAGATCTGGATCAGTATTTAGTATACCCAAGGGATACGTGGTCATATAACATTACGATAAATACTCATTGCAAACATAAGTTCATACGGCATATTGAAAGTGTGTTGGACAGTTGCGGTGAGTTGGACTAGTTCAGGAGCATCTATTTTGGTCATTATTTGGATTTGCCAGCAGGGGGTTTTTTCCAAGCCCAGTACATGCACAATTTGTTTTTAAGACAAATCACACCTCCCGGTGCTAGCATGAACGAAATGTGGTTCACTTTGGGGAAGACTAAGGTTAGGCTTGGTGCTAGAGAGTTTTGTTTGTGTACCAGTCTAAAGTTTGGTGAGCTAACATATATATTTTCAAGGGTATATGAGCCTGTTACAGATGGTATACACTTTAGATATTTTGCTGGATCGCGTTTGTTGGTGGACGAAGTTATCGATTTGATTTTGGCAAAGTCGTTTCAGCGCAAAGGTGATGCTTTAAATATGGCCCTAGTGTTATTTGTAACTACATTCTTTTTAGTGTAGATGAAAGGACTCAGGTTTCATACTGGCTTATGACATTGGCCGAAGACACAAATGGCTTTAATATGTTTGCATGGGGCCACTTCGTTTTCAAGACACTGCATTACATCTGTCAAGGATTCTGGATGCCTGATCCGACAGATCCTACATGTAGATACAACCTTTATGGTTTTGTTTGGGGTGTTCAGGTATTCTTGACATTTAATAATGCTCTATTTATATCGTTTTTTATTTAATGTATAATTAGATTAACTTCTTCTTTTTTTTGGCAGTTTTGAGCAATGGTGTCCATCCCAGTGATGCACCATAAACTGGGTCATTACTTAGAGTCCGATTATCCACGTTTCAAAAATTTTGATTTCATCACAAAGGCTTCAAAAATACGGGAAATTTGGTTAGAAGTGGAGTTAGAAGGAAATGTGAATTAACATAATTCCTTTAATTTAATTTTTTGTTTTACATTTTATATATTCTTGATATTTTGTATGTTACTAACTTTGGACTTTTTAAAATAGCTCACTGGTCGATAAGAGCTCACTCCTACAAAACGTGAGTCGAAACAAGATTATTGGGTTGACGTTGATGTTGATATGTCCATATGACAGCAGTTTGAACCTTCGGTCTTAATTGGTGCCAATGAAGGAGGAGCGGAGCCGTTAGGAAACAACGTTGAGAAGAAAAGGAAAATAAGATATAAAGGTCCCGATGTCCCTACTCAATGAAGACAATGAAGGCCATTAAAAAAGGCCACATCAAATAGACAGTCGACACAGTATGATTCCCCACCTCTTTTTCCTCAAGAATTGGCTACTCCCTTACACCAAACCCTATCTGCTTCTATAACAGAACTGAGAAAACTTATATGTGAAATTGTAGTGGAAGAAATTACAAAGTTACGGAGTGAAAGGTTTCAATATGTTGGAGGCTTTCATGTATGTTTCCTTCATCTCTTACAAAGCTGTATTTCATTTTCATTTTAATTGATTGTCTTTTTTATTTTTTACACAGAGCGATCATGATTGCATGAATGAGCAAGATCATGGTGATGAAGATAATGAAGATTTGTTTGATACAAACTGGAATATGGAGTACAATGGTGCTCAGGAAAAAATGGGGACAAACAACCAGCCACCACAAAAATAGTACCCCAACCAGTCATCACTGAAACTGCCACATCACTCCGACCTACCACCACAGAAACAGTATTCCAACCAACCATCCCTGGAGCAACCACCTCACCCCAACCTGGCACCACAGAAACAGCCAGTACACCTCCACCAACCACACCTCCACCAACCACCACAGAAACAACCATTACACCCATGTAACAACTACACCTAAAACGACCACCAAACCCTCACCAGTCGCTACTACCCCCGATCCACCTACCTTACAAACAACCTATACACCACATTCCTCACAACCAACCACCACAACAACCCAACCACCCACCAAACAAACAACCAGTGCACCTGAACCAACCACAATGCATTCATCCCATTCCCCACAACCAGCCACCTCAGCTACCCTTACTCCTCCCCCTCTAAAAATAATGGACCCTACTGATGTTGCCAGGGATCGTTTGAGGTCAAAATATAAGTAAATTCCATACACCGATCCTTTTAGACGACAAATCAGGAAGACAGACCCAATGGGACAGTACAAAGCTTTCAAGGCCAGCAAGAAAGATCAATAATAAGTGTTGAACATGTACAGTTTATTGTCAAATATGTTGGTAATCGTGTTCATAATTGTGTTTAACTGTATAACCATAACGTGGGGATTGAAGCATGTGTAACAAAAACGTTTTTCAAATCGTTAGAGGACCCCAATGAGTGATTGTCAAATGAACATGTGGATGCATACATCAATGTGTTGTACAAGCGGAAAAATGACCCTAGCGCGGGAGAAGACTTTTCGAAGCATGTTGTTGTACTTGGTTGCAATTTCTTTGTAAGTATTACAATTTCTTTTGTTTGACTTATTTCTTTGTTACTATTATTACTAACTAAAACACCTTTGTTTAGGATGCATTTAGTAAATATTGGGCCCAATTTCAGCCAGATCTGCATGAAAGGTTGTCACGTCGATTTGTCCCGGTTAAGTTTGAGGTTCCCGTAGATTTGATATAGTATGCAATCGGGGAGCAACCTCTTTGGGGCACACATTGGGCAAATGTGAAGATGGTTAATTTCTTCTATCATTAGAATTACAACATTTCTTTAATGAATCGAAGATTTAATAATGAAATTTTGAACACGAAATATATAACGAATGTTGTTTTTTATGGCATATTTTGGTTCCTCATCGTGTGGACAGTGGCCACTGGGTGTTGTGCAAAGTCAATCTTCTCACTTGGGTCATTACTATATATGACTCTGCAGCATATTTGAAACTGATGGATGGCAAGTTTAGAGAAGAACAGGTGCTGCCATTACGGCGATTATTCTCACTTATTTGTAATCAGTCGGGTTACTAAAAGGTTAGTAATCGTGCTCCCCGCAAGCCACTAGATTGTATGAAGGCTGTTAGACTGTCTCCACGTCAATTTCCATAGCAACACGACATAATCAGTTGCGATATTTTTATGCTCCTAGGAATCGAGAACATAATGCGTAATAAGGACCATCAGTGGAATTGGAATAAAGACACTGTTCCCGGGTTGAGGAAAGATTAGGTTATTTATTTGGGTGTTCAATTGAGGAAGATTAGGTTATTTATTTGGATGTTGTAATAATTTATTTAGATAGTGCATTTGCTGAATATTTAGGTAAATATGTTGACTTTTGTGTGGTTTTAGCTGATAGACAGTGAAAAGATTAACAGACTTAGTGTACATGTGAAGTCAATTTGGTCTTCTATTGTTCTAATCGATCGTGTAATGTTGTCTTCATTTTATCGTGTAATGTTATCTAAGGACCAGAATATGACTGTTTTGTTTACCTGGTAGTATGAAAGGTTTTCCATTCTACAAATAATCGTGTAATGTTTTGAAAATTTGACCGTGTAATATGTTCTATACATGGTACTTGTTAAAACAAAAAAAAAAATGAACTAATCGTGACAGTAGCATGAATGGTTTTTCATTGTTCAAAACAATTGTGTAATGGTTTCTTAATTTTACCGTGTAATGGTATCTAAATTTTACCGTGTAATGTTATCTACATTTTACCGTGTAATGTTATCTATACCTGGTACCTGTTACTGAAAAAAAGAACTTACTGCCACAATGTATTTGGAACTTAGTACATGAATTAACAGTAATAAATAAATTGAAGTTCAAACAAATACATAATCTGATATAAAAAATATTTAAGTTGAAATACAACTTTTAAAATCAACAAGTAAAAAAGGTTCTAAACACCAATAACATCTTCATCATGCCACGATTCTGTTGTGCTAGTCTGCCCGTGAGAGCATGTTCGTTTGTTATGGCCCAGACCCCCACCACCACCACATTTGCGTTATTTATGTGTTTGAGTAGGCTGAGTCGCAGACGTACTTGACACTGTGAATCCGACGGGTGTTGGACAATTTTGACGATTATGGCTAGCATGTTTGCATCATGAACATGTTCTAGATTTCTTTCCACGATACTCACCGGATGATGGAATCCTACTCTTCTTTGGTCGGCCAGCCTGCGATAGCCATGGAGGAGCATTCACAACTATTGAGCTGATGTCTTGAGGAACACCACACTCGCTTTTGTGCCCGACTGGTCTAATAACTCCAGAATATGTTTCTACCAAACTGGATTTTTTATAATGATCCGAGCAAAAATTGATGAATGGTTTTTTACAAGCACGTACAACAGCTAAGGCATGCTTACATGGCAACATATCGATTAGGAATTCTCGACAAGTGCATGTCCTCTCTATAAGGTTTAGTAGACCGCCTTTGTCACCATCCTTAACCAAGAATTCATTCCCATCGATCGACTGTACCATGAACATTGTAGATTCTTCGTTACGCTCATTTAACAAAATTGTTGCTCATGTCGTCAATTGTGTTCGCAAAGTCTCTGCATGATTCCGACGATCATGGAACCATTTTTACATCATATCCCAAATGAACTCAATCAAAACAGTCACAAGCATCTGACGTGCATGTCGTAGACATGAGTTTAAGCATTCTACGATGCTTGATGTCAACATCGTGTATCTTCGTACCGGAGAGTAAGCACATGACCATTTTTCCTTCCCAATTTTCATGAGATAATCGTATGCCTTTCGGTGCACCCGTTGGAGTTGATTCATTTCGTCTATAAACTCAGACTCCTTGTAACACTTGGATGCACGCTTAAAAATTCCTGTAACATCTTCCCTTTTGAACCTATTCTTGATATTCATTACCATATGGAAGCCATATAGACCATGTGAGGCATTGGGATATACAATTTCCATTGCCTTTGCAATCCCTTTATGCTGATCGGATATGAACATACAGTCTTCCGGGCATCCGATGCAATTACGCAGTTGTTTCAAAAACCGACTCTATGACTTTCTGTTTTCCTTTTGACCAATTTTAAAGGCCAGTGGATACTTTTGCTCGTTAGCGTCTTTACATACAGCGACGAACAACATACCCTGAAATCTTCCCTTCAAATGAGTCCCGTCAATAGCAACAACAGGCCTTATAACCGCCCGAAACCCACGAAGACATGCACCGTATGCGAAGAAGCAGTATCTAAATTCATTACGAGCATTCAATAAATAAGCTGTAATAGTCCTAGGGTTTTCTCGCTCAAGCTTATACAAATAACTTGGAATCTGTTGAAACAACTCGGCCACCGATCCCAATACAATTGACTCGACATAATCCCTCGCTCGCTAAGCCTTACTGTAAAGAATTTGGAGACCATATTCCAACTGCATCTCTGTCATTATATCTTTTGGTTTTAAAGTTGTGTCATTCACTCGAAGCTTTAGAGAATATAATTCACCAATAATTGAAGCACTAGCTTGTCGAAATCGACCATGGAACCCGTCAAGGGTGCAACTGTGTTCCTTATTATATTTTCAAACCTGCCAATACTCTCCCTCACGCATTTTCGTTACACCTAACTTGAAGACACAATTGTCATTCTAACAACCTACTTCAAATCTCTCTTTATCGGACCTCTTGATTCTGAATGCAAACCATTCTCTCAGTGCATAAAACCTCAAATATCGTTTTAGTTATTGTTTGGTAGAATAAATCTTACCTTTATAAAAGCGACCATTACTAATCGATGGTTTATCATTGTTAATAGTTTGGATTGAGTAGTTCTCTACACCGGGAATTATCCAAGGCAGGGGGGATGCAACTGAACCGCCTCAATCATGCCCAAAACCATCACTATCAACATCCAACTCACAACCACAATTAGCATCACCATCTACATCACTACCACTATCACAATCACTATCACCATCACCATCACCATCACCATCCAACTCACGGCCACTATCACCAATACCATCCAAGTTACAGCCACTTTCATCTTCACCATCTATGTTACCACTATGACTATCATCATCACCATCACCATCACCATCACCATCACCATATAAGTCAAAGACACTATCACTATCACCATCACCATCAACATCTTGTTCAAACGGGTATGTTCAGGTAACCCATCCAGTCCATTATCTACAAAGGTTTCAAATTCAGATGTAGTGGCACCTACTTCATTATTAGTTCCAACACCTAATGATGCATCATTAATTGTGTATGCTGGATCATTAACAGTAGACTGTTTTTGCTTGCTAGATAAAGGTATTGTTGGGGGTTGTCTTCCATCTAAAATAGATGGAATTGATCCACACATTGTGTTGCTCCATCAAACGGGTTTATATTGAGAAGCCAATTGTGAAGTAAAGCTTTGTTGTGTATATAGTTGAGATGGTTGGCCATATGTTTCAAAGTAAGGTTGGCCATTTGGTTGTTGAATAGATTGAGAATATGGATGTTGAAAATGTTTACAATATTGATGTGCAAATGGTTGAGGCAAAAGTGGGAACCCTTGTTGTAGAACAATGTTTGGGGGAATTTGGGTCTGCATTTCTGTCTCAGTTTGCATGCTACCACTAACCCTCTCATACCTTCCAATAGTTGTTACATATACTTCTGGAATAACTCTCTCTTCAGACATCAAAAATGCCACATCTCTGTCATTTTTTATTCTTGGTATAGCACGCCTCTCACTCGTAGTCATAACAACCCTTAATTCAATGTTGAAAGTAGATGAATCAATCCTCACAATATCTTCAATTGTATTCATTAACCCATGGTATGTCAAATCAGGAGGAACAAATACCATTTCTGAATCACCACCCTCATAGTTCTGACCAAACCACTGGTCACCGTATGAAATAAGCAATCGCAACTCTCTCATTACTCTACACAAACAGCATGTCAAAACAATATATTATTACACGACTTAATATACATTTCAATACACGAAGAAATGTTAATAACATTACACGGTTAAATAAAAACATCTTTACAAGATAACAATTTCCATCGTCCAACGATTCTGAGTTAATAAAAATAGGGTTCGTAACACATTCATAATCGATTTCACGTTCATGACACAGTTCATTTAAGAGATTCAAAACAAAAACAAAAGCGTCATACCTTCGATTACAAAACGGTTACAGTCAATATGTGACACGACTGATTTTTGGACAATGTGGATCTGCAATCGTTCTTTGTATTGTTGCGAGCAAGTTGAGGAATGTTGAGAGATAGATAGCAGTTTAGGACAGAGATTTAACTGAGAAACCATCAACTGAGAGAGACCATCAACTGAGAAACATCTTATTAACTGTGCCTGATAGAGATGATTTGAATAAATGAAAGTGAAACGTGTTTTCTCATCTGTGATAAAAATGTTTTCTTATTAAATTGAAAATGTCTTTTTTTATTAAATTCTAAAGTAAGGATATTTTCGTAAAGTCATCTATAAAAGTGGATAAAAACAATCAACTTATTAAAACTGAATAGTTTTGAATTTAAACTTTATTTGTATGGCCATTTAATGGAATTCCTTCTAATAATAAACATGATAAAAATATAATAATATATGTATATTAATATACTTAGTGTATGTATTCATAAAAGAAAATTAAATTAGTGTTCGTATATCTGATATCCTCTATCGACATTTTCAACGAATAGATTTTATTACGAACATGGAGAAAATCTTATATGAGAGTATGAGACCAAAGACATTGCAATCAATTGTCATTGTGGGACAGAGTCATTGACAAAATTACATTCGTAATGATAAGGTAACTTAAAGTGAAGTCTAAATTCTAATAAATAGTAAAGTATTATTAAATTGTTTAAATTATTTACTCAAAAGTAAATACATATTTCTCTTTAAATAATTGGATTTAAGATGAGAACATGAAATTTTGTAAAAAAAAAAAATTCCAAATAGATCTATATTCAAGATAAATGTTCATGAGTCACTAATGACAAATTCAAAAATGCATTATAGCATTTGAGACGTTTTAAGTATTGATTTCATTATTATTATTTTACCATAATTTGACTGAATATGCATTATAAACGAATATTAAGTGTAATTTTATTTTAATTGTTACAAATTGACATTAATTATGGGTTCTTAAAATTTCCAACACTTTTTTGATGTTGATTTATTAGAACTTGTATCAATTTAGTAACTTGAGTTTTAATAATACCTAAAATATGTTTCGATAAAAAAATCATTCAAACGCAACACAAATAAATCGTGTATTTTTTTCTTTTGAGCTTTTGATAGAAACTTTAGTTTCTTTTGTGGTATTTATGGTAATTTAGGGTCAGTCCTGTAAGCGTTTTTCAGTTGTTGTTTTTTAAAAATAAAAATAAAAATAAAAATAAAAATAAAAATGAAAACAATGTTTTTGGTTTCAGTTTCGAATTCCGAAAACGCGTCTAGTAGCATATACTAAAAGTTGTATTTTGAAAATGAAAACAGAAAAAATACGTCTGGTAGGTTAACCGAAAACTATCAAAAATTGATTACATAATTAACCAATATAATTTTTGTATTGTAATTTTTAAATTAAACAAAAGTAACACATCAAAAATTAATTTAAAAAAAACATATCAAAAAATGAATTAATCAAAACTAAATTCTTAAATTATATTATTATAATTTATATTATAATATATTTTTATATACAATATATAATATTTGATATTAAATATATATTATATATATGATATATTAATAAATTATTATATATATATATATATTATTGCATGAATGCTTTTAGTTTTAGATAGAAATAAATTTATTCTGTAACATATATGTATATATATAGAGAGAGGGGGACACTCTGATCATTTAAAAATCTTGTCTCGTCTTATCATAGCCATATGAAATACATAATAATACAATTAATAGTTTATATATATATATATATATATATATATATATAAAGTGAAAAACAAAATGAAAAACAAAAACAAAAACGAAAAACAAGTATTTTGTGTTTTTCAAATATTTCACTTTTAACACTTATTTTGTTTTTCATTTTTTTTCTTTTTTTGAAAATAAAATGAAAAACGGTTAACGAACGCGTTTTCTAAATCGTTTTTAAAAAATAAAAACGAAAACGGACTGAAAAACAGCTGTAGGACAGGGTCTTATTTTCTAAAAAACTTTAGGTACGTTTGTTGGCGTTTACAAATCTTGTTTTTTGTGTTAGAAAAAAATTGAGATTGCATTTGGTATTTGGGAGAAAAAATAAGGTCATGTTTTATTTTTTGACTTAACACTGAATGACACTTAATATGTTTTATTAAGTTGTTTTGTTTGATTTTATAAGTGTTAAAATCACTTAATGAGCCAATAAAAACACCTTTTTAAAAAAAGTGAATTTTTTCCACTTTTCACTTAACACAAATCCAGTAGAATTAATTACAAACTTTTACTTCCAAAACTATCCTTACTAATTTTGTATATTTTCAATTCTATTTTTGTTAAAGCCCTAATTATATTAAAAAAAATTCTTCTCACTGTAAAGAACTTTGACATCAGAAGCCTAACTTCTTCGAAACAAAAACAATTGGTGACTGATTTTCCTAGCATATTTGGATAAGAATTCTTTTTTATTTCCATAATTTGATAAATAGTTTTATTAATTTTATATTACAGTTTGAGTACATCTTTTTCACTTGTTTTAAAAATTAATTAGATAATGGTTTTCATGATGATTTTGTTTTGAGTTTTTTTTTTTTTTTTTTTTTTGAGATGTTAATTTTGGCAAGAAAAAAAAAGTTATATATATGGATGAGATACATTGGCCTATGCTATTTGGGTCAAAATCAAGTAGTAGTTGATTTTTTATTTTTATTAATATTTCTTGAGAATTTTAGAATGTATCACCATCAAATATTATGTTCATTTTTAATGTATTTCAACAAATGAAATAATATATGAAATATTTTTAATGACTAAATATATTTATTTTAGAATTAATTTATATGTTAGAGTTGTCCTTAATATATTAAAATATAAATATATAACAAATAATAGTTAGAAAGATATAGATATAAAAATATTTATTTTTATAAAAATATGAATCAAAATACACATAAATCTGCTGGATAAAGCCTGGTCATGTGTTTGAAGAGCTTCTTTGGCTGCATCCGGCGAGGATGTGACTACGGTGGTTATGCTACCTAGCTTGAGTGACATTACGGGTCCATAAGTTTTTGAGAGCTAAGCAAGTGCTTGATGAGGTTTGTTCCCGAGCTCGAGAATGTTTCCGATGACTTGAAAAGGACGCGGGCCGTGGGAGATTGACGGGGCCAAATTTTGTGTCACCTTGACTTCTGGTCGGGAAATGAATGCAAGCTAATACAAAAGAAATCCCGAGCAATAATAACAGGTAGTCCATTATCGTGAGCTGTGACTTCCGGATCACACAACAATCTTATAGCCTTATAGGTACAGTTAACATTCATAGATTGGAAATGTATGAACGAAAATATGATAATCTCTGGTATTTTTTTAATTGAATGGTTCAAATAAAATACTCATACCATGGAATAACAAACAGGGCAGAAATTAGGGGGGGCCCATAGGGGCCATGGCCCCCAACCAATGAGAATTTAATAATTCAAATATAAAAAGAATTATGATATTTCAATATTTAGATAATAATATTATATTGACTCATTCCATTGTTTTAGTAATATTAATTAATTAATATCTTTCTTATTTTATTATCCATAAAAGTAGGAAATAAATTATATTAGTTTTCCTTTTGTGATTCTAATTTCAAACTAAAAAAAGAATTTATTATCTATATTTCATATATTTTAACCGTCAAAAGTTAAAACCCTGTTTGATTTTTTGACTTAACACTGAATGACACTTATTATGTTTCATTCAGCTGTTTTGTTTGATTTTATAAGTGTTAAAATCACTTAATGAGCTATTAAAACCATTTTTTTTTTAAAAGTGAATTTTTTCTACTTTTCACTTAACACAAATCCAGTAGAATTAATTAAAACTTTTACTTCCAAAACTATCCTCACTAATTTTGTATATTTCCAATTCTGTTTTTGTTAAAACCCTAATCATATTAATACTTTTTTTTCTTCTAACTGTAAAGAACTTTAACATCTTTTTCACTTGTTCTAAAAATTAATTGGAGAATGGTTTTTATAATGATTTTGTTTTGAGTTTTTTTTATTTTTTTGGTTTTGGTTTTGGGATGTTAATTTTGGGAAGAAAAAAAAAATATATTAATGGATGAGATGCACCGGCCTATGCTATTTGGGTCAAAATCAAGTAGTAGTTGATTTTTTGTTTTTATTAATATTTCTTAAGAATTTTAGAATGTATCACCATCAAATATTATGTTCATTTTTAATGTAATTCAACAAATGGAATAATGTATGAAATATTTTTAATACCTAAATAAATTTATTTTAGAATTAATTTACATGTTAGAGTTGTCCTTAATATATTAAAATATAAATATATAATAAATAATAGTTAGAAGGGTATAGATGTAAAAATATTTATTTTCAGATATTTATAACTTAAAAAAACAAACAATTTATCACTTATATTCAGTTTTCAGTGAAAAAAAAACATGTTTTTCAGTTTTCAGTCACTATTCAGTCTTCAGTAATATTCGGTACTGTTCAGTATTCAGACAAAAAATCAAACGGTGCCTAAGTAAATATTCAAATCATACTATTATATTCTACAATACTCATCTTATCTTGAGATAATTTTTAAGTTTTACTCTAAATTGTTTGTTAATTGTAGAAAAAGTTAAATCAATTTGGTTTGAGATGACTTTTGTAATAAAAAATAGCGACATGCTATATTTTAGTTCTCAAAATTAATATCTATTTTTTTGTAATATTAACTTTACGACTAAAGGGCATCACATTTTCTTAACAACTTATTTTCTTAAATATTAATATATTTTTCTCGAGTGACATTGAATATTAACTTTTGTGTTGGTCTCCTTAAAGCCAAATTCCTAGCTTCGCATCTGTTAACAAAGATGATTAATTGACGAGATGATGTTGATCTGATGGTAAATCTCTTATATATGTACCATAAAGTTGTGGATTCGATTTCCATTCTAAAAAAAATCTTGAATTTATATAATAGTGTAACGCTTTAAATAAAACATAAAGATGATTAATTCATGCATGGTTCGGTTTCAATCATAATCAAGTATTTGACTGGTCTCCACTCTCCTCCATGTGATTTTGAGTTGTGAATCAGAATAAATTAATTCTAAATCTTTTAGGGCATGTTTGGTGAGCGGAATTGGATTGAAATATTTCATAGGATTTGATTGGATTAGGATGAGATTGGGATTGAATTGGATTGGATTGGACTAAATTAGTAATATGCTGTGTTTGGAGAAATACGAGATTGGACTGAATTAATATCATGTTTTGTTTGGTGAAACATGAGATTTGACTAAATATAATAATATTTTTAATTCAAAATGAAAATATAATATTTTTTTAATTTGATAATTTTCTTTATCTCCATCTAACCTCTCAATTTATATAAACAAAATCAGTCAATAGATAAAGTCATTATTAAAAAAACAAAATCAGTGATCCACGAGAACCACGACTTTCTTCCCATTTCTTTCTCTCCTTTCTCGGTTACTTGGAATTCTGGAGAAAAAAAATAACTTCTCCTTCTCTTAATCTCTCTCCTCCATCTTTTTCTCTCCTTTCTTTATTACCTGGAAAAAAAAAACTCATTCTTTATTACCTCCTATTTTTTGTTTTACTTTTTTTCTTCTTCGACGATGTTCTTCGTTGTCTCTGTTAAGTCTCTCTCCATCTTCTGACGCGGTGCGTGGTGTTTAGCTCCACAAATCTCCTCAAATCTTGAACCAGAAGACAGGGCGGTTGTTGATTTTAAGATTGGTGTGAGTTGGGTTTGGGTTTGGTTTTGTTAAACAAAAATTCCATATTTTATTTTGTATAAAGAATTTTCAGATTTTGTTTTGTTCAAACAAAAATTCCAAAAAAAAAATTGGTATTTTTTTTTTCCAGATTTTGTTCTTTTGAAACAAAAATTCCTTCCTAAAAAGTTTTTTTTTTTTTAGCATTTACTAGAGATCCATTGTTTTTTTTTAGCTTTTAAAATTTTAATTTAAAAACAAAAACAATGTAATCTTTCCCACCATCATCTCCACCCATTCAATCGATCTCTCTCTCTCACTCACTTTAATCTCTCAAACATTCACTTTAATCTTCCTTAGTGGAATGTAAAGATATTGAATTTGTTCTTTTTTTCGATCCTAGATGCAGGTGTGTTTGATTTTTATTTTTTTTAGATTTTCAGAATAACATGTTTGTGAGTTTGATTTCTTTTTAGGATTCCAGAATATTATGGTTCTAGGTTTGATATTTATTTTTTTGGGTTATGATTTGCATTTTTGTTTTTGGAAGTGCATTAAAAAATCTGAAAAAAAAACTAAAAAAAATCAAATTTAGTCTGGCGTAACGCAGGACAACTAAACCCACCAATTTGGTGGGTTTATTTATCCCGCAAAACGCAAGACTATTTCACTAAAAGTGGGCTCTATCGGATTATTTTGTCCAGTCTGATATTGCATCCAAACATAGGATTGGATTGATAATAGTCCAATCACAGTCCAATCCTATGTAACAAACAGGGCCTTATTAAAGTGTCTTACCACCATGACTAGTGAGACATTGCAATCAATTGTGGGACACATTGTATCTACAAAATTAGGTTACGTAATAAACACTGTACTTAATGATAAGGGAACTTAAAGTGAAGCCTGAATTTTAATAGAAAGTTAATTGAGTACTAGTATTAGCAACTCCAACATACTCCTTAATTGAGGTTGTTGGAAAAGTTAGATGAATAGATGTGGCTCTAACAAACTAGTTAAATAGTATTGGGAAATTCTTTAACACTCTTTAATATTGTCGAGTGATTTCTTAGATTTTATTTTATTAATTTGTATAACCAACTGTGTCTTAATATTTAGGGAAAGTATTATTTTGTCCCCTGACTTTAACCCTATTGTTAAGACGAGGACACGGTTTGAGCATATTAGTCGTTCGTTCCCCCGAAATCAAACAAATGTTAAAATACCCCCTTATGTGACCTTTACCGTCCATTTTGGACGTTGACTGTTAAAAAACAAGGGTATAAATGTCATTTACGTTGGTGGACATAAGTTGAAGGATATTTCAGACAATTCAAAATTTTAATTAAATAATTAAACTAATTAAAATAAAAAGAAGTGGAGGGGGTGATGCCACCTAATTCATCCACCTACTGAAAAATCAATTTGCCCCACTTTATTGTATTCTTGTCGTGGTCCTAAAACAAAGTTTCAGAGACAAACAATCAAAACCATAGTTTAGAGTTCTTCTGAGAATCAATTTCGTGCCAAAACCAACCGTACAATCACCTACAACCTCTTCAAACTTCTATTTATTGATTGTAGTAGTATTTCGTTTAGGGTTTGTTTAGTTATAGTGTAATTACTGATAAAGCCTTGTTGAAAGCAAGAAGATTTGAGAAGTAAACTGGTTGTTTTACTTGCAAAGGTACCTTCAAACTTCTTTTTCTTGTTTTGAATATTCTTGGAGAATTAGGATGCATTGTTATGTTTTGATGTGTTCGTTTATGTTAAACTTAAGTAATTAGGGTTTCTAACGTATGAAATTTAGGGGATTTTGGTTTGGTGTTGCTGCATGTCAAATTGGCGGTGTAATTGATGTTTTGGTGGTTGTTTAACATGGAAACGTTACAATTTCTTATACATATGGTGTTTTGGTTGTGTTCTCAGTAATTTAGGGTTTCGTTTGTTTTTTAATGTTATAATTTAAAAGTTTATTAAGTTTTTCATGAAAGGTTTATCTAATTTTATTTGTAATTATTGTTTGTGATACGTATGATTAATTACATGGTATGTGTTGCTATGCTGTTTATGTTTTGTTTCAGTCATTACTTGATGAATAACATTAAAGATGCTAAAAATGATGTTGAATATGTTGTTTTGGTTTTGGTTTTGGTTTTGGTTTTTTGTAAATTAGGGTTTTGTTACTTTGAATTATAATTTTTCAGAAGTTTTAAATGTTTTACATAGACTGATTGTAGTATGTATATTTGGCTTTGGTGATTGATATTTATTCTTGATGTTTGGCAGTGTTTAAATGGAGGATATATTTGAAATATATGTCACTATAGACACTAGGATTGTAAAACTTGGTACCTGCGATGCTGAACACATAAGTATGATAGTTCTGTTGCATACTTTATCTGAAAAAGAATCTGGTAGTGATCAGGTGCCTACTGATGAATATCGTGTGTGGGTTTATTTGCCATGTTCAGTTGAGAAGAAGGAGGTGAGTAATGATAGTGACCTTTTAGAAGTGTTTAGGAGCTTTAGTTAGCACAAAAAAAACAAAAATTATGTTTGAAATAGAAAAGATGCCATATATCCCAGTTCCACTAGTAACCTCATATTCTGAGATTCCCAACCCATACCCTAGGTTCATGATAGACCTGAATGAAGTCAATTTCAGTGTTGAGGAAAATATTTTTTATGGTGATGGAGGTAATTATGATTTTGGAGAGAATGGGCATGGAGGTGCAGATGGGTTAGGTGATCAGATTGATTTAGGTGGTGATTTGGGTGTTGACTTGGATGGTGATTATGGTGCTGATTTGGGTGCTGAACTGGTGAAATGAGTGGGGTTCCTAGATTGAGGGAATTAGCAGTGATACCTGAGGTTCCCGAATCTGTGCTTCAGATACCAGATGATATTAGCAATAATGATTTGTTTGAAGGTTACCAATCCAACAATGAAGATGAGTTCTTTAGTGACTTTGATTATGAAGGAGATGATTCTAAACTTGCAGTAGTGATGAAGAACAACCCTTTTAAGAAACTTGTAGGTGCCTCGATTAGATTTGAGGTAGTGCAGACACATGATAATGTGTATACATTGAGGGAGTTGTTGACAGATTATGCAATTAAGGAGGGTTTTAATTTTAAGAAGATAAAAAATGATAAAAATAGGCTCACTTGGGCATACCTAACCGAGAAGTGTGCATGAGGCTGCATGCTTCAATTGTTGGTGATGACATAACTATGCAAGTGAAGACTTACAACAATGAGCATACCTGTCATAAAATTTATAAGAGTCAAGAGGTAAGGTCAAAATGGATTGCAAGTAAGTTAGAGTTTCTAGTGAAGAACAATCCTAGCATTCAATGTGGGGTGATCTCTGATCTGTTGAGAGATCAATTCAATGTTAGTGTTGACCAACAGAGGTTGTACAATGTAAAAAGGAGGGCCTTTGAGGTGCTGCTTAAAGACCATATATAGTGTTTTTCACATTTAAGAGGGTATGCAATGATGGTACAACAATGCAACCTTGGTTCAACTGCCTATATTCATCTTTAGACAGACACCAACATCTTCCAAAGGTTTTTTTGTCTGTTTTAAAGCTCAAAAGAGGGAATTTATAGAGGGTTACAGGCCTTTCATTGGCATTGATGGATGCCATTTGAAAAGGCCTTATGGAGGAGTTATTCTTTCAGCAGTTGCATTAGATGCAAACTCTGGATTATACCCTCTAGCTTACTGCATTTGTAAAGGTGAAACCTTACTAAGTTGGTCCTGGTTTTTACGACAGCTGCGTTGTTTCTTGAAATACCTAGAAGATAGACTAATATGCTTCATGAGTGACAGACAGAAGGGTGTGATTGGGGCTTTGAAGATGTATTGGCCAAAGGCAAGCGTAAGGTATTAATTTCAATAATTTGCTGTAATTACATTTTGTTTTAAAAAAAATCATATATTAATCTCACTTGTCATTATTGACACAGGTTCTGTGCAAGGCATATTTATGCAAATTTCAGTACTAAATATAGTGGGCAGATGAGGAATCTCTTCTGGAAAGCTAGTAAAACCGGTGACAAGCATGAGTTCAAGAAGTGTATCCAAGATATAGGTAGTATAAACTCTCAAGCTATGGCTTATTTAGCTGCCATTGAACCCTGTCATTGGTCAATGCATGCATTTGACAAGTCAATCAAATGTGACCACGTGATTAACAATATAACAGAAGCTTTCAATAGTATGCTTAAAGATTTTAGGTCTATGATTTATTTAGGCTTGATGGAGTATATAAGGAGAATGGTGATGAGTAGGTTTCAACAGAGGAAAGAGGAGTGCAACAGATGGAGTAATGGCATACCACCAGCAGTGAACAAAAAGATTAAGGATAATAATATGTAGTGCAGGATTCTTCAAACTTTGCATTCAGGTCAAGGGAAGTATGAGATGTTGAGTGTGAATAGAGCATACACTGCCAATTTGAATGATAAAACATGTGAATGTGGGCAATGACAGGTTAGTGGGGTGACTTGCTGTCATGTTTTGACTGGTATTAGACATCATTTCGGTGTCAGTGGTAATCAGTGCAACTTAGAGGATTATATTGACCCTTTGTTGTCCAAGGCTGTTTATCTACGAACCTATGACTACATGATCCATCCCATTCCAGATTTATGTGTATGGGGTGATCATGTAGGAGCACCTATTAAACCACCACCACTAAAGAGAAAACCAGGAAGGCCAAAACTGTTGAGGAAGAGGATATCAATTGAGTAGCCTAAAGCTGTTAGGAGTGGTAGTGTTGTGTGTGGAAATTGTAGACTACAAGGGCTTAATTCTAGGGCTTGTAAAGCTGAAGACAGTCTTGTAGCAACTAAGGTAATCAATTTTTATTTTATTTTATATTTGTTTTGTTTTGAATTTAATTAAGTTGGTGTAATTCATAATTTTGCTATATCTTTCTTGTATATAAATAGAAGGATTCAAAGATACACCTATTGTCAGTGAAAGCGAGGGTGTTGCATCATCTTCTAAGCCTTTTAAAAAGGTGATGCTTCCTCCTGTTTCCTTATCTTTCTATTTTATTTCCTTCATTCTTTATGTTTTTTCTAATTATTTTTTGTTTCATTACAAGTACAGAGACAAAAGGCTGCAATAAAACAAGAAGATGTTGGTGAGAACTCTTCGTACCCTATCACACAGGTTCAAACTCAACCAATCTCTCAGTTGACCCAGTAGAACTGAATTAGTAGGTTATGTAGTTCAACTATTAATATGTTATGTAGTTGAGCTAAATATTGAATTGTTAATAGTTAGTATATTTTGTTGCCAGCACTGTGAAGCATTTGCAATGCTTTTCTTTTGTTTATATTGCCTTGTGAACCATTTGCAATGGTTAGCTTCTGTTTATGTTTTGTTGTTTAGCATTTGCAATGCAAGCCTGATATTATGAACTATATGTGTAATTTGGTACAGCTGAACTAATAGTGCTTATATTGGTACTTATGCATAATTATTATGAATTCCATGCCCTTTTATTTCTATGCTTTGATAATGACTGATGATATTAGATAACTGATATTTAATACCTGCATTGCATTACATACCACATTTGTATTGCATTACATTCCACAGCTACAATACATGTTCATAGAACTAACGTAAAAGAAAATAAAACAAGCCAACAATAACATATTAAGCAACATCATCTTCTTTAACCCATTTAGACTTCCATTTATCATTGTCATCTGATTGTGCATTATTTCAATTACACTTGATTCCAATTTCTGCATTTTTGCATTTAGCAATTTCAAAATTTCATCCATTCCATCCCTATTCAGATCTCCACCACCTTTAATACTTTCCAACAATTCTGTTGCATTTGGCTCCCACCATGAAAAAAAATTGCATTGCCTTTTTTCAAAAAAAAAAAAAAACTTCCCTGGATTATCAAACAACTCTGAGATTTTCAAACTGGTCTTTTTCCCACATATGCATGTTTTATTTTTGAATATTAACACTCCACCATTGATGTTGCTTTCCATACTCCCTGCATTTGAACTTCCTTCCATGGTTGGTCAATGACAAATCAAGTGTTTCAATGTCTTTTTGGTGATAGAAAATATGAAAAACTGTTTGCATCTGTGTTGGGTGATGAAATGTATGAAACAAAATTTGGCAGATGATTATATAGGTATGGATGTGTGTTTTTTTTAATGATAAAACGGATGATTGGTTTGGTAGATATGTGAGTGAATGTGTGTGAATACATCATTTGATGGATATAGCAGCTGCTAGTGAATAAAACAGGTATATATAAGGCCAAATATAGTCGTTGCACTGCATAACAGCTATATTCAGAGGGGCGCTTTCGTAATTTTAATGGTTTACCTTCAATAACTGAAACTAAAGGTAACTACGTAATTTCATTATTTCAATCATGTGTTAAATGTTGTCATTGAGGGGTATTTAGGTCTTTTGTGGTTCTGACTGTTGTCAGAGTTATCTTTTCTGTTGAAAAAGGAAACAGAAGAGGGTATTTTAAAATTTGTTGCTAATATGCTCAAACCATATCCTCGTCTTAACAATAGGGTTAAAGTCAGGAGGTAAAATGATATTTTGCCTGATATTTATGTCTTAATAACTTTATTTAATTTTAAATTTAATAGCTCTTTCAATTCAATTAAATTCTTTCATTAAAATAGTATAATACTATTTCTATTTGAATAGTGTTTGGGAATGAATTTTCTTATGTCACTCTTTAAATTATCATATAAATAAATAAATTGATATTTGAAGGGTGAAATTAGAAGAGGTTTTTAGGTTGTTCATATTTGCTTAAATATTAAATGATGTAAAATCTATGATTTAAATTTCACAAATCTTTAAGAGTTGTTTTCATTATTATTATTATATTACCATAATTTGACTGAAGATTCATTACTGTGCATTCTACAATTAAGGAGAATTTTATTTTAATTTTTACAATTTTGATATTAATTATGATTTTTTTAAAATTTCTAGAACATTGATTTTGCAGAAGAAAGTGCTATATTCTTATAATTTCACTATTAATTTAAATTCACACCAATATCTATCAATTAAATATTTACCCTTGCCTTTCACATCAATATCACTATCTTGGAAACGTTCCGAGTCTTGTCACATGGCCCACGTGTTCAGAAGGGGTGTTTTGTAGTATTTTGAAAAGTTGTAATAGGTTTGAAAAGTTGAAGTGATTTTATAGATCTCAAAAAGATTCCAAGTATCAAAACAGTAAAGAGATATTCATTAAACCAATAAGGTTTGATATCAATTATATTGTAAGTGTACTTGTACGTCTTTATTAAATTGATTTGAGAAAACCACTCGATCTCCAATTCCAAATGGAATTATTTAATTTAATAAAGATCTGCAATTACAATAATCTTCTCCCCCATGGTCTATAAAATTGAAATTAAAGAAAATGCCTTTAGAAAAATATAGGAAACTTATTTAAAATCCACTAATTGATCACTTCATCTCCAGTTTCTCATAAAATAGGCATGAAACCAGAACCTCTAGCCAGCAGACTAAACACATAATTGTACCAAATATATATAACCCATATATTTTTATTGACATTAACCCTCTATTTATAAAGATTACAACCTAAATGGTACTAACAAATAAGAAGTTAGATAGAATTATTCTATCTAATCTTATTTTATAATATCAACTTATTTAAAATTAAAACAAAAACAAACATATATTTGAATCCTAAATAGAAAATATGAGAGGAATAGCGAGGAGAGGCTCAGACTTGTGTAAAGAAAGACCAAACTTTTCAGTCATGTCCATATCTTCTGGTTTCAAGTCATGAGAAAGTTTCCAATTGAAATTATAGAGAAGCGATGCCAACATCAAATTTACCATCCGGTGAGCCAACGGCAAACCAGGACAAATCCTCCTTCCAGCTCCAAAGGGAATGAGCTCGAAGTCTCTGCCTTTCACATCAATTTCACTCTCTATAAATCTTTCAGGCATAAATGAAGTTGGATTTGCCACACACTTGAGTCTCGTCCCATGGCCCACACGTTCACTAGAATTTGGGCTGATTTTGGCACCACGTAGCTGCTGATTTCCACCCCAGTTTCAGCTTTATGTGGCAATAGGAATGGGGTTGGTGGGTGCAACCGAAGTGTCTCTTTCATTATAGCTTGTAAGTATGGCAACTTTGCGATGTCAAACTCTTGGACTAGCCCGTCCTTGCCAAGCACTTGTCTGAGTTCAGTTTGAGCTTTTGTCAATTTTTCAGGGTTGTGTAGTAACTCTGCCATTGCCCATTCTACTGTGCTTGAGGTTGTGTCAGTTCCTGCAACAAATAAGTCCTGACACAGAGCACTATCAGAGGAGATGACAATATGTGTTGTGCAATATAACAATATTTGAGGTTAAGATTGATGCTTACCAGAAGTAGATGTTTTATACAAGTGAGACTCAGTTGATCAGAGCTGTTTTCTTCAACAAGATTGAGGAGAGAATCTAAGAGATCGTTGCTCTCCTTAGACCTCATTTTTTCCCTTGCTTGTATTCTTTCATAGATGATACCATCAAAAATGTTGAATATTTTCTCCGCAACAGTATTTAACCGTCTTCGAATGCCTTGTGGGTCAACTGATCGGAGGACTGGGAAATAGTCTGCAATGTTAGGTGTTCCAACTCCTTCCATCACACCGCAAACAAGCTTTTTAAAGTTTTGAGACAGATCAGACTGATAGTGAGCTAAATCTTTGGAGAAAAAAGTGTTTGATATTGAATTCATAACTGTAGTGAAGGCAGCCTGACCAATATCAACAGCAGATCCACTTCTACAACTTTCATGCACATAATCAACTAGTTCTTGCACCTTTATTCTGCGTACCACTTGGGTCTCATCCAGCTTCTGTGCAGTGAACATCTGGGTAGCACAGACTTTCCTGAGGTTCCTCCAAGAAGCCGACACGGGCAACCACGCTATCGAATGTTTGTGGTGGTCCAGACTTCGAGCACCGTCCGGGATTGTTCGGCTGGATAAGGCATGGTCATGTTTTTGAAGCGCTTCCTTGGCTACTTGTGGCGAGGTTATGACTATGGTGGTTATGCTACCTAGCTTGAGGGACATTATGGGTCCATAAGTTTTTGATAGGTTTGCAAGTGCTTGGTGAGGTTTGTTCCCGAGCTGGAGAATGTTTCCGATGACCGGAAAAGGACGCGGCCCTGGTGGGAGATTGAGGGGGACAAATTTTGTGGTACTTAGAGCTATACTTTTGGTGAGGAAATGAATGCAAGCTAACACAAAAGAAAGGCCAAGCAATAACAATAGGTAATCCATTGTCGAGAGGTTTGATTCCCGGATAGACACAACAATCTTATTGAGACAATTTGTATAATTCGACAAAATTCATATATTGGAAATGTTTGAATGAAAATTTGATTATCTCTGGTATTTTATAATTAAATGGTTCAAATTAATGATTAATCTACTCACATGTGTACCATGTAGAAGATGGAGACTGTACCATCCATGTAATATTGCACGGTCACAGACTCACACGTGATTTGAATGTTTGATTCATGCATATTTCCGGTTTCATTCTTACTTGAGTTGTCCCCATGTTTTGGACTATCGATTACTTGCTCTTCTCGCTGCATGTACCATGTGTGGCTTCTACGTCGACGTTCGCAATCAGTTGTGGGCCTTGTAGCAAGTGGGACAAATTGACAGGCAAAATTATGTTACGTAGGAAACCTAACTTCTAATAAAATAATTATTTTTATTGAAATATTGTAATAATCCGCGGTTTGGTGGCCGGGGATGGCTGAACCCACAAATGCTTAGTATGTGTTAAAAAATATTCTATTGGATCAATCTCACCATATTAAATTATCTAAATTATTTGTTAAAATTTTCAATGAAATAAAATTAATGATTCAAAAGTTCACAACTCTTTAAGAGTTGTTTTCATTAATATTATTTTAACACGATTTGACTGTATTGTAGAAAATGTATAACAGCTGCCCCTTTTTAGTTATAGCTTTTCGTAGCTTTGCTTTTGAGTTGTCAACTCTTGAGTTTTTTTTTTTTTTCAGGACTTTCTCTCTCTTTTTTGTGGGGTTTGTTTTTAAGAGAAGCTATGAAAGCTTGTGAAGGTGTTATTATTATATTGCGTTCTTGTCTAGGGCTTGAAAACTTGATGCAGATGTGTGTTTATTTGGTTATGAGTTATGGCTAATTAATTTTAAGTTTTCTTTTTATCTTTTGTTTTCATTTATGTCTTTGAACAGAGTTCTCATTTTTATTTTGTTTTTCTAACTTTTTACTTGTTTACGTTTCTATATATAAACTCATTGATATCCAATTAGTTTGTCAGGTGTTTAGAGTACTATTGATCTAAATACTCTATGTATGGCTTATGAGGTCGATTCTTTATAATTTTTTTCTTTTCATTTAGGTCAATTATATCTTGTCTACAATAATTGATATTATGAGTTTCATAATCAACATTTATAATTTTAATAGCGCTATTGTATATAAAAATACATCATCAATGATTGTTTTCTTATGATTTCACATTTCTCTTATACGATTTATAGAAATTTTCTCAATTTCTATACTCTTGTATCTTTGTTAAGATTACTTTCATTTCAATGGATTTAGTCATTTTCATAGACTTATACCTCTTTAGATATATCAGACTCTTATAGAGTTGATATAGAGAAAGTTAATTTATTTATAACTCGAGTTTTGTTACTTTTGGGATCCCGATGTCAATACCTTTCGAAAAGGTTCATAAGCTTATGATATGCATCGGATGATTTATTTGTTGCTTTTTGCTCTGATCATTCTTCAAGAACAATCACCCGGCCGGGGTTTATGAGATAACAACTTTTAAATTCTTGTTAACCTTTAATATACCAGGTAACAGATTAATATTCATTTGATGATCATTTATCTTTTGTATTTAAATGGTACAAAGATTGAAATGAGAAACATTTATATATAGATAACCGAACTGGTATCTCTATTTTGTATATAAGTAACTTTTCATTTACTTTTCTCTTTTAGATGAACTTTTCATTTGGAAATTAATCAATATAATAATGTGCAAATTGTGTGTAAGAATATAAACTATCAAAAGTTTAAATTATCTAATAGAAGATTAATCAAAATCAACATTATTCTCATAATGATACAAAAGCCTTATCTTAGATCATGCCAGAGATACAATAAGAAGATATACAACACAATCAAATATCTTAAAAAGTGAGCAAGTCCCTATATAGATATCAGTAACTGTATCGAAATAATAAAGTTCTCGCAATTATCTGGAGATGTTTGATAAGTGATTTCCCTGATCCATTGTGATTATACGTATATCTGAAAACTAGATGTTGAACATCAATCTCAACTGCTTTGCAATATTCATCAAATATCATGTAAGTTCAATCAAGTGAATGTACCTGAAAAACTAATAATCAGTGCAAATAATATGGAGATGTTTGATAATAAACAAACATGTGATCATCTAGTAGATGTATCAATTAGAACCATATAATTATGAAAGGGATCGTTTAGTAGATAAATATGTCCACATATATCCATTTGAATTCTTTGTAAGAATGATGAGGATTCAAAACCGACTTTTAGAATAAGATGATTTTATTGCTAGTTTCCCTTGTGAACATACGGTACATAAGTTCTCATTGAATAAAGAATCTTCTGGTTTTTTAATGGATATCCATGAGAATTTTTAATGATTCTACGTATCATTGTAGATCTTGGGTGGCTGATACGGTCACGCCAAAGTATACACATTTTTTTATCTGAAAACTGTTGATTTATAACTGCATAAACATCTACACTCTTTATAATAGTGCAATATAATCCAGATGATAAAGTATGCAGCTTTTCTATAATGAGTTTCTGACTTGAATCATGAGAAGTAATGCACTAGTTTCAATATAATATCCATTCCTCTGTATATCTTTGAAACTAAGCAGATTCTTTTATATTTTATTTGAGTGATATAAAGTATTATCAATACACAATTTAATATCAACTGGTAATAAGATTTTGGCTCTTCTAAATCCTTTAATCAAATTCGTTGGATCTGATCTGATGTTAACTTTATATGTCTTTGAACTAAGCATATATTTTTTCTAGTTGAATATTATCAAATATTATTGATATATAATTTAGTATTGTTAGATAACAATATCCTGACTCTTCCAAATCTTTTTATTAGATCCAACATCTGATATAGTATTAATATTTGCTTAGAGCAAAGTCAAATTATAAAATATATTTGGCCATGCAGAACTATATGAGTTGTTGCACTCTCGACAAGACATATATATCCTTTTTTGGGAATTTTATGGACATTATGTATAATGTCTTCTATAAACTCTTTTCTCTTGTAATTTATAAAAATCTACTCATGGGGTATGTTTTGATATCTTATGAATATAAATATATCAAAATTTACTCTCTTGATATTGTTCCTTCAAGAACAAGCATAAAATGAATAAAATATCCTTTACAATCACAGTATACGTGACATTAAGATCTAAAATCCTTTTATGATACTCACAGAATCCTGCTGGAATTGTAGATCTTTTTTCTCAAGTAAATGATACGTCAGGATCTTAAATCCCTTTTTACAATACTTACAACATTCTGCTGGATGTGTATAAAAATGATAAAATATTTTTTTCAATTTCATTATTCGTTAGGATCTTAAATCTCTTTTTTGATTCTCATAGCATCATGTTAGATGTGTATGTAATAGATAAATTATTATTTCCAATTTTATTATTTGTAAGGATCTTAAATCCTTTTTATAATACTCACATCATCCCGTTGAGATGTGTCTATCATTTTGCTCAAATGAATGACATGTAAACATATCACTTCATATATATGAGATAACTTCAAATTTTGAACGGGTTTGAAACCCTATGTTCCAAATAATGAAGTATAACATTCATGTATAACTAGATCAAGAACTTCAGGTTCTCATCGGTTTTGAAAACCGTGTCATATGACATTCATGTATATAACATTGGATCCAGAACTCTAGGTTCTCATCGGTTGTCAAAACCGTACCAACTTAAATATTATAAATTCAAAAACTTTAAGTTTTGCTTATAGTCGGTCGAGCCGATCTCATCTATTGCGTACAAATAAATAATACGAATATTTAAATAGCATAATAATTAAATCAATTAATCTGGAGACACAACATAAGTCAGTCTCATATATTGCATAAAATAAATGTTGAATATTTAAATAATTTATCTGGAGACACAACATAAGTCAGTTTCATATATTGTATAAAAATAAATGATTTCAGGGACATGAGTCATGAGTTCACCTGAGATGTGCATAAAAATAAATGATTCAATGGACATGAGTTCACATAATATGTGTAAAAATAAATTCATAACTATAATAGGTTCCACTGATGGCATAAACCATCTTGTTATACGGAACTATATATATGTAAGTAAATCATCCGTCAGGATCTATTATATGCAATTGTGCTGGAGATCTGGATCTTCCATCGCGCCTGAAAACAGAGTTAATAAAGTTTGAATAAGTCAAAACATTACTTACCAGAGGAATTAGCTGAAAATAGCTCCGAACTCGATTATAAACGGATGAAAAGTGCATTGAGTTTGGTAAAAAAAACACTTCTGGACTGAGTTGAAACAGAATAATTCCCTGACTGTCGACGCGGCATATCACTGTCGTGGCGATTACGTTGCGCTGTTACGGCGATGATGCGGTTTTGACTGATCGTTGATGCGACGATGACTAAGCACTGATGTGGCGCTGACGTGGTCGTCTTCTATCTTGGAAAAATCTGTAGAATATTTTGGAATTTTTTTCAGGTTTGACCAAATTTTGATTGAAGCTAGAGAATTCGTTAAAGCTTCGTTTGAGATACGGTTAGTGGTGTTGAAATCGTATTTTCGAGATGAACACAATGGTATCATCCGATCAATGATTCGAGCACTTTGAAATTTTTGGACTCGATAATTAAATCAATTTATCTGGAGACACAACATATATTGCATGAAAATAAATGATGAATAATTAAACAATTTATCTGGAGACATAGCATAAGTCAATTTCATATATTGCATAAAAATAAATGATTTCAGGGACATGAGTTCACCTAATATGCAGATAAAAATAAATTCATAATTATAATATATAGGTTTCATTGAAGGCATAAACCATCTTGTTATACAGAACTAAATCACCCGTCAGGGTATCTATTATATGAAATCGTGCTGGAGATCCGGATCTTTCATCGTGCCTGAAAACAGAGTTAATAAAGCTTGAATAAGTCAAAATATTACTTACAAGAGGATTTGGCTGAAACTGATGGCACGGTTGCATCCGGAACGATCGAAATAATTCAAAATGGGTCCGCCTTGATTGAAAACAGATGAAAATTGCACCGAGTTTGAAAAAATAACACTTCTGGACTGAGTTGAAAAGGAATATTCTGTGACGGTAATAGAATATGCTCATGCGGAAACAAAATATTCCCTGACAGTCGACGTGGCAATGAATTGCAGGGCGATGATATGGTGCTGACTGGGCGTTGATGTAGCAATGACTAAGCGTTGATATGATGCTAACGTGGTCGTCCCTTGGAAAAATATGTAGAAAATTTCTAGAAATTTTTCCGGGTTTGACCGAATTTTGAATGGAGCTAGAGAGTTCGTTAAAGCTCCGTTTGAGATACGGTTAGTGGCGTTGAAATCGTATTTTTGAGATGAACACAATGGTATAATCCGATCAGCGATTTGAGTACTTTGAGATTTTTGAACTCGATAATTAAATCAATTTATCTATAGATACAGCAGACTCATATATTGCATGAAAATAAATATTGAATATTTAAACAATTTATCTTGAGACACAACATACTCAGCATTCGAGCACTTTGAAAGTTTTGGACTCGATAATTAAATCAATTTGTCTGAAGACACAGCATAAGCCAGTCTCATATATTGCATGAAAATAAATGTTGAATATTTATTCAATTTATTTGGAGGCACAACATACTCAGCATTTGAGCACTTTGAAATTTTTGGACTCGATAATTAAATCAATTTATCTGGAGACGCAGCATAAGCCAGTTTCATATATTGCATAAAAATAAATGATTTCAGGGACATGAAAATAGATGATTTCAGGGACATGAGTTCACCTGAGATGTACATAAAAATAAATGATTTCAGAGACATGCGTTCACCTAATATGTGCATAAAAATAAATTCAGAACTATAATATTATAGTTCCTCATAACTATATAGTTCTGTTGAAGCCATCTTATTATACAGAACTATATTTATGTAAAGTAAATCACTCATCAGGGTATCTATTATATGCAATCGTGCTGGAGATTCAGATCTTCCATCGCGTCTGAAAACAAAGTTAATAAAGCTTTGAATAAGTCAAAACATTACTTACAAAAGGAATTAGCTGAAACTGATGGCACGGTTGCATCCGGAATGACCAAAATAGTTGGAAATGGGTCCGACTTGATTGAAAACGAATGAAAATTATACTGAGTTTGGCAACAACAAAAAAACATGTATGGACTAAGTTGAAACGAAATATTCTCTGAAGGTAATAGAATATGCTCTTGCGGAAACAGAATATTCCCTTATAGTCGACGTGGCATATCGGTGTCATGGCGTTGAATCGCAGCTGACATGGCGCTTACATTGCGCTGTCAGAATTTCTAGAGAGTTCGTTAAAGCTCCGTTTGAGATATGGTCAGTGGCGTTGAAGTCGTATTTTCAAGATGAACACAATGGTATCATCTGATTCTAGCACTTTAAAAATTATGGACTCGATAAAAAAAAAAACCAAAGCTAAAACTCTCAAGAAGTTTCTCTCGAACATAATTTGCTACTTGCCTAGTCTATAATCGTGTTATTAACGTGTTGTAAACGAAGAATAATAAACTGAGTAAAGTGAGAGAGATGAGAGAACTTTTATATATACATACATATATATATATATACATTCGAGAGACCGTTTTTAATGAATTCAATAAAAATGGTTGATTCATTCATCCGTATAATTGTCTTTTCTATCGTGAAGAGGCAGCTACTTGTTTTGTATGTAGAGAATGATGTGATGTTAAACAAAATTTCTTCAACTTAGATAGTTTAATGAATATAAATTGATAGAGTCGCTTGGTGGAAATCCACATTTCATAACACTCCTTCTCTTCTAAGATGGAGTTTAGGGTGGAGACTCTCTATCATTTTAAACCATCCAAGTTGAAGATATTTTGCTTAACCTTATAATTCTCTCTACAAACAAAGCAAGTAGACAAAGAAGTGGTTGCCTCTTCATGACATGAAAGGAGAAAAGGCAGTTATACAGATCCAACCACCTTTGTTGAATTCATTATACAAGTGGTCTCTCGAATGTGCTCTCTCACCTGTAAAATCACTGAATTCATTATACTTGGTTTATTATTCCTTGTTGGTACAATAGTTTTTGATTTTTTTCCTTTTAAAAAAAAAAACTTTGTTTCGATTCTAAGAAAAGATGTCATCTTTGTGTTAACATAATAGTAGTTGATCTCGATGAATTTGGGTCTATGAGAAGTTTTTTTTTTTTTTTTGGGGTTTTATGTTTCATTTTTGTGGGGTTTCTCTTTACATGAGTTTTGCTTTGATGTTGACGATCTTGAGAATTATATCACTTTTTTCTTGAATCTGCGGCTTGAAAACATTTATTTCGTTCTGAGTTCTGACTAATTAATTTTTAGTTTTCTTTCTCTCTTTTGTATACATTTGTGTCTTTTTATTTTTTATTTGATTTTCTAACATCTAACTGAGTTTGTAGAAGGATCACCGCCTTATTCACCATTTTTTTTTTCATATTTGCATGAAAAAATAGTAGTTTTGTTTACTTATGTTTAAAACCATTATTCATCCAGTTGTATCCTCCCAGGGTACTATTGACCATCACTAATTCGTCTAGTTGTATCTTTCAGGGTACTTTCGGAGTCTATCTTCTTCGGGTTGTGACCCGTAGACAGAAAGAAAGAGGACTGTATAAGAAGAGTCCTCCTTCTATCTTTTTAAGTTTTTACTTTTGTTGCTTTATTTATTTTTATTTTAATTATTATTTTTAATTGTTTTAGTTGGCTGAGCGATCTCTATAGCCAATGATATGATCTACGGTGTTGTTATACTAGATGATGACGACTTTAAATTTTAGAAAAGATAATGGGAAAGACATTAAAATCTCAACTATATAGATGCGTAGTTGCCTATTTCAAGATGACTAGGCAGATTAGCACATTAAAGTTTAGTCAACTTGAATTGGGCGATTGCATCCATGTAGACATAACCTATGTCTTTCTCGATCTCTTTTCCAAAATTTAAAGTCTGATGTGTATAACACCGTCCATAGTTGGTTTATAAATTAATCATATCATTGGTTAGAGATTGATCAGCCAACCGAAATAATTAAAAATAATAATTATAACGAAAATAATAAAACAACAAAAACAAAAAAACTTAAAAAAATAGAATTGAAAAGAATATATAATATCGGCTAGCTTGACTGTGGGGCAGTTGATGAAACTCTTTATACAGTCCTCATTTCTTTGCTATCTACGGGCCACAACCCATGAATACTAACCTTTTTTTCTTTGCTCTATTAGGGCTAGTTAGAGTAGCTTCTAGAAGAAAAACTCCAACGGTACTCTAGAGAATACAACTGAACGAACCAATGACAGTCGATAGGTTTTGATTTAAGGTTCCCGTGCCTAATGGTTAAATACAAGTAAAAAAAAAAAGACTACTATTAAAGTCAAAAAAATATATAGACGTTTTCATATATTTTATTTTATCCATGACAGATGTGAAAAAAATGGTGAAGTTAATGAAGCCAAACAAGAACGTAAAAGAGGCACATAGGGCCACATAGGCAAGAAGAAAGAAAACTTGAAATTAGGGTGACAATATTTGTACATTTTTAAAACTGTATGTACCAAATTAATTTAAATATTTTTAAATTTTCAATATTACCCTTAAATTAAATTACAAATATTTTTAATTAAAAGATTTAATAATTTTTATAACTATTTTAGCTTTTCAAACTTTTAACAAACTAAAATGAATTAAATAATCCTTTAAAACGGATTAAATAATTAAATAAAAATAATAAAAAATCTGGATAACTCAAAAACATTCTCCCAAACTTAGAAAGATGGAAGTGGCTGCTCCATCCAAGATCGGAAAAGAAGGAGGACCTCCTCACTGAAAATAATTTTCATACATAACTAGTTACATATCACCCTCCTATGTTTATTTTTTGTTTCCTACTTACGCAGCCAGAATCTGTATTCTTGTAATTGGGTTGGTTTTGAAAGTAATTATAAATTTGCAGACATTGAAGAAGAGGGATGAGGGTTAATTAAAAAAAAAAAGTAAAATCTTTTAATTTCTTGAGAATTTTTGCAATGAGGATTATCTTCCTCAATCTTTAAATTACAAAGAGGCTTCCCAGGATTCGGCATTTCGGCTCCTCCCATTATATTAATTTTAATTATTTTATAATATTTTTTATTTATAATATTTGTCTAAAATTAAAACAAAAATAGAGCATATTAGATAATTTGTGGGTTGTGCTTACAATATTTCATTTTTTATATAAAAAAAAAATCAATGGAATGTACATACCAAAAGGGGTGTATATACAACTTTGTAAAGTTGCAACCCAAAAGGGGGTGAATTGGATTTCTAACACTTTTAAACAATCAAAGCATTTTCCTACCCACAATATACAATTCTAAAATTGCATATAAAATATGTAAATATAAATAATGACAATATAAGTAAATTGCACAAAAATTAAGAGATAAGGGATAGAAAATCAAACACAATAATTTTTATATGGTTCGACCTCGTCTGCTCCACGTTTCTAATCTCTTAAGCTTTCTAAAGGAAAAATCCACTGTCAAGCTCCCCAAAACCCAATTTTTACAACTTACAACAAATTGGTGTCTCTCAACACCAAGCTCACTAAGAGAACACTCAGAGTCTCTTACACTCTCAAATACAAATAATAGAAATTAAAACACAAGACAACAACTCTCATATTAAATATAACAATCTAAGATTTCGGCTCAACAAGACTTTACACACTTCATTTGGATGTTAAAGAATAGAAGTTAGGTTGAAGGCTATATTTATAGCCAAAACAAAAAATAGCCGTTTTCTGCCCGTTGGAATGGTAAGTTATAGTTTCGTCCCTCTATTTTTGGGAAATTCATTTTGACCCCCTATCATATCTCTTAACAGAAAATTTCATTTCAGTACCACTAGTTTTTGAAAATTTATTTAGACCCCTGACTCATCGGTAAGTTCAGAATTATGCCCGTTGCAATGACAAATACCATTTTAGTTCCCCGAATTCTAGAAATTCCATTATGGCTCAAATTATTTTGAAATCATTCAGATAAGTCCCTATAAAATGACAGTTTTCATCCCAAAGTTTCAAAACAGTGCAGTCATACCCTTGATCGACTATATAAATCTCAACCAATCTTGATAGGGTCTTCTAAGAACACTTAGGATTAATAAATAAATACAATTAAAGCATTCTAAGGTCCAAACTAGGTCACTTGAGCCAATCCATTCGCATCTCAAGCAATTAAAGACTAATTTACAATATATTAAAAATAATAAGCCTAAAACTAGTCTTGCTTGTAAAGGATTTCGATTAACACAATAAAACAAAACGACATGTATAGGCACATAATTAATATGAAAAAACTTAACATAAACATGTTTCTATACATATTTAATCAAACCATAAACATACAATATTGACCCATGTCAATTCAAGAGAAAAGTATAGATAATTGATAAGAGGAAGCGTACCTGAATCCATCGCTGGAGAGTTGTGAACGGGTTGTGCTCTTCCAAATTATCACGACCTTTATGAACCCTATCGTGTTCTATTTTGCTCTGTTGATGGGGATACAGAGAAAACAAAAGTATCGTGTAATTTGGGGACCATAACCCTAAATATATATAATAATCAAATTATTATATGTTAACTATTTCTAATTCGGTCCCTCAACAAATTAGAAATAGCACTCTGGTATCTACACATTAATTCCATGACAATTATACCCTTAAGCCTTGATACTTTAAATCTTAATTAGATCACTTTAATTTAGGCTTAACCAAAAGATAGCACAACACATTTTATGTTCACATGTGTGGCCCCATATGATGGAATTTTTCAACAATCTCCCACTAGGCCACATATGTAACTTTACAAATGTGTATGACTTTATGAGCTCCAAAATTTTACTATCACAATTTTAGGGTATATCCGAACAATCTCGTCCATTGATTATGCCAACATAGGATCAAAGCGGTTTTCGTCACATTTAGCGTGACTAAACCCATCGATGGTCACGTATACCAACATGACCAAATGACATAGATCAATCATGGATGCGTAGCATGGAAATTACATGCAATATGATCTATACATGTCTATTCCAACTGATCCTACTTTATTCCTTAGTGAGATCAAAACTTAACACAATGTAACAGTGTTATTAACCGAATACTTTATTTCTGATCAGAAAAATATCCAAATACATAAATGCATAAGTATATCCAAAATAAAAATATAGAGCAATAAAATGCAAAATTATACAAACTCCCACTATAATGTGATATCCTCACACAAAATAACACCCATATGAGCAGTGTGCTCATGAAAGACCTTGGGTGGTAATCCCATTGTAAGCGGATCCGCTATCATGAAGTTTGTCCCAATGTGCTCTATGGATATATGTCCACTCTGTACTCTTTCCTTCACAACTAGGAACTTAATGTCTATATGCTATGACATAGATGAGCTCCTGTTGTTGTTAGAATATATCACTGCTGACTTATTGTCATAATATAGTTTGAGTGGTCTTTCAACACCCTCCATAATGTGCAGGCCAGCGACAAAATTCTGCAGCTATATTCCATGGTTGGATGCCACATAGCATACTACAAACTCTGCTGCCATGGTGGAAAAAACTATGAGTGTCTGTTTGGCACTCCTCCAAGATATAGCTTCACCAGCCGACAAGTATATGTAGCCTGATGTGGATCTCTTACTGTCTTGACATCCAATATAATCGGAGTCGGAACACTCTATGATCTCAAACTAATCCGATCTCCTATATGTGAGCATGTAATATTTTGTTCTCTTCAAATACCTTATAACCCGATTGGCTGCTTTCCAATGATCCATCATAGAGTTACTTAAATATCTGCTTAACATACCAATAATATACGCAATATCCAGACGCGTACATACTTGAGCATACATTAGACTCCCTACAGCTGATGCATAGGGAATCTTCTGCATTTCCTTAGCTTCAAGGTTACTTTTAGGGCACTGATTGAGACTGAACTTGTCTCTCTTAGAGACAAGGGTGTCACATGGTTTGATGTCATGCATATCAAACCTTTTGAGCACTGTATCGATATAGCTCCTTTGTGATAATCCAAGAATATACCGAGAGCGATCTCGTTGTATCTGGATCCCTAATACGAAGGAGACGTCACCAAGATCTTTCATCTCAAAATCTTTGATAGAAATCTCTTGATTTCATACAACATATCTATATCATTTGTGGCAAGCAGTATGTCATCGACATATAGAACCAGGAATATGTGCTTACTCCCACTGAATTTGTGATACACACAATTATCAACAACGTTTATCTCAAAACAAAATGAGATAATCACTTGATGAAACTTATGATACCACTGACGGGAAGCTTGTTTGAGTCCATAGATGGATTTTGTCAATTTGCAAACCATATTCTTTGGGTCTCCCGACTCAAAGTTTTCTGGTTGCATCATATAAATTGTTTCGTCAATGTTACCATTGAGAAACGCCGTCTTGACATCTATCTGATGAAGCTCAATATCAAAATATGCAACAAGTGTCATGATTGTTCTAAAAGAGTCTTTCGTTGAAAATCGGAGAGAAAGTCTTTTTATAGTCAATATCTTTCTTTTGAGTAAAGCCTTGAGTTACAAGACGAGCCTTATACCTCTCCACATTACCTTTCGAATCTTTTTGGTTTTAAATATCCATTTACAATCAATGAGCTTCGCACCTTCTGGTAATGGGACAAGTACCCAAACCTTATTGTCTTGCATAGACTTATACTCCTCATTCATGGCATCAATCCACTTTTGAGAGTTGGAACCCTGCTTGGCTTGATGGAATTTGATTAGATCATTTTCCATCATTCCAATGTCTTCCTCATGTTCCTGGAGAAATACGTAAAAAATAGTCCGGAATATCATTTCTCCTTTCTCTAGTGGATCGCCTTAATGACACTGGTTCTTGAGGTTCTTGAGGTTGTTCCTCAGGAACAATTACCTCATCTTGAATGGGGGGTTGTTCAACATTGTCTAGTTGAGGATTCAAATTCTCTTCTTGATCAATGACAGGTATAGAAACCTGCACATTGTCAAAAGTGATAGTAGGAATCGAAACCGATTCTTTCTCAAAGACAATGTCTCTAACCTTATTTCTCCCTCCAAACTCAACATCCTCAAAAAATGTTGCAGTTCCCGTTTCAAAAATTGACCGAAGTGTGGGATCATAAAACTTATAGCCCATTGATCGCTCAGAGTAGCCAATGAAGTAGTTGCTCACAGTTTTGGAGTCCAATTTCTTTTCATGTGGCCTGTAAGGCCTTGCCTCAGTTGGACATCCCCAAATGTGAAAATGCTTTAGACTAGGCTTTATGCTTGTCCAAAGCTCATAAGGTGCTTAGCAACTTCATTATTCTTCCTCTATTTGCCCTTATCTTTAGAGGTGCTAGCCAAATGAGCACTTTCGGTCCTGTCTCGCTTCAGTCTCTCTTCCTCTTGCACACAGTAAGAAATGAGCTCATTAAGAGTCCATTTCTCCTTTTGACATTTGTAACTGACCTTAAACTGGTTGTATTGCGCAGGAAGTGATATTAATACCAAATGCACGAGCAAGTCGTTAGACAACTCGCTTAGAAGCAATATGAGACATTTTCATAATGTACTCCCTAATGTTCCCTTTGCTTTTGTACTTCATAGAAATCAAGCTTTGCAAATGCGTGCTTGTTTCTACCTTATCGTTTTTAACAAAACGCTTTTCAATTTCCGCTAAGAACTCCTTGACTTTGGTTATCTTTTCAGATACCGCACCCTTAAATGCCTCTGGAATGCCTCGTTTGATGATCATAAGACTCATGCGATTTGAGCGATCCCACTTCTCAAAGTTCTTCCTATCATCAGGAGAACTTGCATCCGTAAGAGAAGCGGGTTGCTCAACCCGAAGTGCAAGGTCTAGATCTATGCAGCCGAGAACAATGAGTATGTTCTTCTTCCAAATCCTTAAAGTTGATCCCATTAAGCATGGGTATAGAGTTGGTATTAGCAGATATAGTAAAACATTAGCTTGAAAGAGAACAAAATAAACACACAAACATGCTCCATTTAATAACTAAATACAATAATCAACGAATTCAAATAATGAAAAGTCTCATCTCAAGATACCTAGCACATCATTAATATCAAGTCTTTGGACAGTAATATTAATTGTAAGTGGTACTCTTGTTTTAGTGATCAAACATTGACAATAATTACTGTCAAATAATAAATCTATCTTTGGATCGACTTATTATTCACATGTCAAACCTTATAATCGTCACATATTTATCACCACAGGTGTGTGGAATTCGGCCAAGTATTAACCTTCCTTTGGACCGACTAATACTCCTATGAATTTACACACACACAAACATCCAACATTCCTCATAAATAATCTACACAAGAGAGGTCACTTTGGCGACATCTTGCTTCAATTAGCCCATTTAGAATGATAGACCAATTTATTTAACCATAAAAGATATACCAAATAATGGTCGGTCCCATCTTAAGATACCTAGTACAACATTAATATCAAGTCTTCGGACAATAATATTAATTGTAAGTGGTACTCTTGTTGTAGTGATCAAATATTGACAATAATTTATGTTAAATAATAAATCTATATTTGGATCAACTTATTATTCGCATGTAAAACCTTATAATCATCACATGTTTACCACCACAGATGTGTGTACAATTCGATCAAGTATTAACCTTCCTTTGGGCCGGCTAATACCTACATGAATTTATAAACACACACGTGGTACTCATTTAGTAGTAATCAAACATTGACAATAATTTATGTTAAATAATAAATCTATCTTTGGATCGATTTATTATTCACATGTAAAACCTTATAATCGTCACATGTTTACCACCACAAATGTGTGTACAATTCGACCAAGTATTAACCTTCCTTTGAGCCGGTAAATACCCGCATGAATTTACACACATGAACATCCAACATCCAACATCCAACATCCAACATCCCTCATGAACAACCTACACAAGAGATGTCACTTTGGTGACATCTTGTTTCAATTAGCCCATTTAGAATGATAGACAACTTTATTTAATCATAAAGGTATACCACCAAATATTTGAATTTAAGTTGATCCTTAAAATAAAATAAAATAAAATTAAAAAATTATTTTATTTTATCAAAATTACAAAACTGCCCTTGATTGTGTAAAATTACAGAAAGGCCCCTTAAGTTTCAATAATTACAAATCGACCCCTGTATTTTTCCAAACTCATAAACTGACACAGTAATTTGTAATAATTAAAATTTGACCCCAAAACTTTTAAAAATTACAAAGTGATCCCGTAACTTTTCAATAATTATATATCTGCCTAAAACTCTTTCGTAATTGCAAAAAGGCCCACAAGTTTTTGAAATTATAAATTGACCTCAAAAGTTTATCAAAATCACATAATAACCCAAATAAATTGCAAAACAGTCCCTAAAGAATATCAAATTCTCTCAAAGTGGCCCAATACAAAACCATGGTATGAGACCTGATTCTTTGCCGTTCACCGCCCCAAAGACCACCATCTTGTCGCCTGAAGGCAACGAAGCACGACGGAGTAGCGGTCGACGGCCCGCAAACCGAGATCGGCGATCGATGAAGACCAAAACCGATCCAAACCCAATAGAGCGACGGCGGCAGTAAGCGGAATGGATCACCCGATCTGCACGTCGACTGAACGGCGATCCTCCTCCTCGCCGTAAAATCGCACGGGTGGATCGCAAAGCTCGCCTGAAAATTCAGACCTGGTATGGCGTTGACCGAAAGAGAGAGAAAAAATGATTTTGGGCGAGGGAAACTGGGCTGAGTTGGCTGGGATCGGGACTGTATGGGTGTGGGTTGAAAGAGATGGGATCGGGTGTGGTAAGATCCATTACCATATATCAGTGAACTGATCCCAAAACTTTGCTGAATCAAAATCGATTTCTCATCACTCTTCAACATCGGTCTCTGTGACCGATCTGAAACCAAATTTTTTTTTTTTTTTAAAAAAAAAAACTTAAAAACACAACATAACATCAAAACCAAAGAAAGAACAAACAACACATGATATTTCTTTATTCAGATGAAAATAAAAATAAATACCCATATTCAGACATAAACCTTGCTTGATATGCGTATATACCGTAGGATCATAAAATAATCATATACAAAACACCAAAACTCAAGTAAATTTCATAAAAAAGATCAAATAAAATAATCATATACAAAACACCAAAACTCAAGCAAATTTCATAAAAAAGATGAAAACCCTAATATGGTGTTTGGTTGGGTGGAATGGAAAGAAATCAATTCCATTTGTTTGGTTTGGTAAATGCCAATGGAATGGGCATTCCATTGGAATGTGGATTCCACCATTTTGGTGGAATGGACATTCCATCCAAAAACCAATGGAATGCCCATTCCATTCTATTAACACATTTTATCTTTCAAAAATAACTATCTATCTCCAATTCTATTCCAAAAATACCCTCATTTCCAAAAATAACATATATTATTATATATATTGTTGTTGTATATCTTATATTATTACATATTATATATTATATTATATTTTAGTATATTATGTATTATATCATATATATATATATAAAAAATATTTATATTTTATTATTTTATTTAATATATATAATACATTTATTTATATGTAAATATAATATAATATTTTATTATTATTATTATCCATAATAAATAATGTTATTATAAATATTTTGTAATTAGGGGTATTTTGGTCAAAACACAGTTGATTCCATTCCATTCAGTTATTAACCAAATAAAATAATATTGATTCAGATATTGATTCTAAAGTCTCAACCAAACAAAAAAGTCAGTTTTCCATTTCTTTCTATTCCAATTCTCATTCCTATTACCATTCCAATTCCTATTACATCATGGTAACCAAACACCACCTAATTGTTCAGAAATTTCTTAAAAACCTGATGTCCAAATCTCAATTCCCAAAAATTAATCAGGGGAGGCTCTGATACCACTTGTAAAGGATTTCGATTAAAATATAACAAAACGACATGTATAGGCACATAATTAATCTGAAAAAACTTAACTTAAACATGTTTCTATACATATTTAATCAAACCCTAAACATACAATATTGATCCATGTCAATTCAAGAGAAAAGTATAGATAATTGATAAGCGGAAGCGTACCTGAATCCATTGTTGGAGAGTTGTGACCTTTATGAACCCTACCGTGTTCTATTTTACTCTGTTGATGGGGATACAGAGAAAACAAAAGTATCGTGTAATTTGGGGACCATAACCCTATATATATATAATAATCAAATTATTATATGTTAACTATTTCTAATTCAGCCTCTCAATAAATTAGAAATAACACTCTGGTATCTACACATCAATTCCATAACAATTATACCCTTAAGCGATACTACTTTAAATCTTAATTAGATCACTTTAATTTAGGCTTAACCAAAAGATAGCACAACACATTTAATGTTCACATGTGTGGCCCCATATGATGAAATTTTCCAACATTGCTTACTTCAAGTTCCAATAAATTACCCTATGATATCCAAATGTTTGATATTCTCTTGTTAATGCATATAGATGAATTCTTCAATGTATTATTAGAACTTTGCATGGTTCCTTTTCCAATTTCATTATTATTGGATCAAATAGTTTACCTCTCACACATACATTATGAGATTGTGAGTTCGAATTTATCTCCTACAAATTAAATAAACTCTAATAAAAAGTTAAATAATATTAAATTGTCTAAATTATTTGCTCAATTTTTTTTTATGAAATAAAATCTATGATTCGAAAGTTACACAAATCTTTAAAAGTTGTTTAAATTATTATTATTTTACAACAATTTGACTGTAGATTTATTACATTCGAAAACTAAGGGTAACTTTATTTTAATGTTCACATATTGAAATTACTTACGTCAATTAAGGTTCACATTCATTTCCATCATCAATTTATTTAATTAAAGTCTCTGCCTTTAACATGATCAATTTTACTCTCTAGAAACATTGACTTTGCCACACACTTGAGTTTCGTTGCATGGACCACATGTTCACTGGATTAATGGATCTGAATCTCTCCTCACATTAGCCTTTTTCTCATCCCTTTCAAGTATTTGATTCCATTTGGATGTTGATATATGCGGTGGTAGCAGAAAGTAATCACATTTAGCTAATCATTGACAAGAGGAACCAAATTCAAAATGGAGTTCAGTACATAGTGGACAAGTGGAGTACTGGAGTTGCCTCATTTGGATTCTCAATTACATACCGTGGCTAGCAATGACCTTTTCATTGTGCTAACAAATAAATAAGAATAACCTGCGGTGAAAGACGTTTAATCTGTCTAATAATGAAATTCTATTTGTACGTGAATCATTAGATTTAAAAGATATTTTTATAAATAAATACAATCAAGTTAAAACATTTAAATTCAATGGCCTACATGTAAGAAACTGATATATCATATATCAGTTAGAATTATCGATATAATTTTATATATATATTATAAATGTATTCATTCTTTTTATGAGCCTTATAGAAAATTATATCAAGATTTATAAAAATTTCATCAAAAATGCTTAAAATATGTATCCTAAAAAAAAATCACTAGAAAAATTATGTTAAGGTAATATCACATTGTCTCTAAATTTTAGATTGAAAAATGTACGTATGAGATAACATGATATTAATCAATTATGGAATTAATGAATTATAAATGCATGTTGATGTTTAGGTTTAAATTAGGGATTTTAGCAAAACGACCCTCAAAATTGTTTTTATAGCAAAATTGCCCCTAATGTACTAAACTACCCTTAATAACAGATTGCCCCCAATTCTTCCATCAATTGTCGGTTGCCCTAGCCATATATCCCTACCACCCATCCCGATATCAGCCAACCGTTAACCCACTTGTCGCCGTTGTCGCCGCTAAGCCGCCTCGTCGGCGTCGTCCATCACGAAACGAGGACGCGTGGCCAACTTCTTTGACGAAACGAGGACGCGTCGCTTCCTTCGTCGTTCACGCAGTCCTTCGTCTGCTTCCGGCTGCCGTCCTGCGGCACCATAGAACCGTCCGCCGCCATCCTTTCTTTTGCTTCCGGCTACAAGGTTAGTTAAGTTTAATTATTATTTTTTGAAAGCAAAAAGGTTAGTTAATTGAAATTGTTGTTCAAATCTAAACTTGACTACATCTGTAAATCACTGTTATGGGAGATATAGAATTCATATGTTGACTACATCTCTAAATTACTGTTATTCAATATCAATACGAACTGAGGTCGTGGCTTTTGGCCAAAGTTCATTTATATAATTAATTTGCATTACCAGAGGCTGAGTGTGTTAGTTGGTGTTTCTTTGGGTGTGTTGTGGTTGTTTGTTTGGGGGTGATTTTGTCGAATGGGGAGATGTTTGATTTTGCCTTGTGGGTTGTCTGGTGTATTCTGTGTGTTTCATTCCTGGTGGTTGTGGCTCTGTTTAGGAACTTTCAGGACCGGTTAATAAGACTGGAGGATTACTATACGAATATGTTTTACATGCTCTCAGTGATCTCGATCCATTAGTTGAGAGAGCAAGTGCTTAGTCTTCATCTTTTGAATGGCTTTTGCAGGATCCAGACTTTTGTGACATGTTGCTGTGCAATTTTTTATAGTTCTGCAGCTGTATAATTTCTTACGGTCATCTATCGTTGCTTGTAACATCTCGGCTGCCAAAAAACAATTAGTTAAAGTTTAAAGCTAATATTTGCAATTTTTTTTTTAGAGATTCTGTTTATACCTGATTATATAAGACGACATAGCAACTTTAAATTATTCTAATTATACAAAATTGAGATCAGTGGTTAAATTAATAATCTAAACTAATGATTTTGTCATGACAATGTAAGATTGTCATGTCTTTCTGGGTGCTGGTGTGTGTTGTCTGTTGTTTGCTTTTCCAGATGGGTGGTCTGGTGTGGTTTGGTTTCCTTGTGTGTGGTCGTTTTGGGTGTTGGGTTGTGATGTGTATGAATTTAGGGAGAGAAAGAAGAGAAAGAACCAAAGTAGATTTAGGTTAAATATTCCATGCTTTTTATTAAACAACTCAACCCATATATAGACTGTGAATACAAATCAACTAAAAAAGAGATAAATACGAAAGCTAAGAGATAAATTATGATCACCTAAAGAGATTGACGCTATCATCAGTTAGCATCCCGATGACTTACCTCATCTCCCGACTAATTCATTCAACTAACTAATACCAACTAATTTATTCAACATAACTATTCATAAACGACTTCAAACTCTTCAGCTTGGCTTCCTCTTGCATGCATGTTGTGCACCATTTATTTGGTACATATCATTCCACCCCTCTCAAATTATCCTTGTCCGTAAGGATAAAGTTGAGATAAGTTTGTGATATACGCCACTCGTTTTTCGATATTGCATCTTCTCGCGATGCCCCATACCATTTCACCAGAATTTCCAACCTAGGCCGATATTTTCCCTTTTGAGTTATACATTCCCTTGTTCTTCAATTTGTCAACAACTCGAAAGGTCCAAGGACGGTTGGTTCCGGCTGTAGCATGGAAGGAAAATTCCAGGATTGGTTCTGTGAAAGTTGATTCGCTAGACAATTCTTCGGGTGTGGCAGAAAAATCTAGTACACATTTTTTGCTCCTTTCACAAGCCTCTCGGCCTGTAATCCGACAGAATGAACCCTGTGTAGTATTAGAAGACGGGATCAATTTTTGGTTGGGTAGAGAACCAAGTGGAACAGTGGTGGTGGAGCGGGAAGTGTTGAATTGGTTAAGGGGTTGTGCGGATTCTCCAGAAGCAAAGGGGTTGATTTTGGTTTCAGATATGCTGCGAGAGAGGCGCAGGGCTTGGAGTTCTATCATAATAGTTTTGAGGGTAGAATGTGTTTGGTCAAATCTGGACTCATGTCGAGCCAGAATTTTGCAAATTCCGTTACGAAACTCGGCATCCATGAACCGAACGGCTCTGATACCACTTATGTGTATGAATTTAGGGGGAGAAGGAAGAGAAAGAACCAAAGTAGATTTAGGTTAAATATTCCATGCTTTTTATTAAACAACTCAACACATATATAGACCGTGAATACAAATCAACTAAAAATGAGATAAATACGAAAGCTAAGAGATAAATTATGATCACCTAAAGAGATTGACGCTATCATCGGTTAGCATCATGATGACTTACCTCATCTCCCAACTAATTCATTCAACTAACTAATACCAACTAATTTATTCAACATAACTATTCCTAAACGACTTCAAACTCTTCAGCATGGCTTCCTCTTGCATGCATGTTGTGCACCATTTATTTGGTACATATCAGGTTGTTTGTGTTGTTATCGTGTATTTTGGGTTGCTGCTGTGTGTTTTTCTTTCTTGTCTTTCTGATGGTGGTGCTGTTTTCAGCTTTGGCCTTTTTCTTTAGCCTCTTGGTGGTATTGCTTTTGGTTCCTTTTGCTATAATATATTGAGCCTTTTCAAAAAAGAAAGTTATTCACAAGTCTATATTTTATTTGTCACTTGTGTGTGTATATTGTATTGTGTTTTAGTAACTGTAAGCATGAAACTTTCTAGTAATACACCACATCCAACAGTGGTATGTGGAGAGCAATCACCCTTTTTCATGCTTGAACAGGTGGTGTTACAATTTAATTCTAGATAATCTTGTTCAAGCGTTGTTATCCAAATCTAGAATGTTGTTATCCAAATCTAGAATGTCACTTACAGTTGATATATTTGTTTGTTTTAGATAAAGCAGGTCAGACTGTGGGATATTTACCCTCAAATTCTTGGAGTACTTGTGGGCTGGAAACCGTTCGACTTTGAAGCAAAAAAACGGAGCAGCCCTTAGTGTAAAAATTGCAATTGAATTTTTTTAAAAATCTAAACAAGTGTCATGTAATAATATAGTTGAAAGTAACTTAGTTGAAAATGATTGTAAGTAACAGATTGTTAGTTTAATTAATGAGAAATCTATTTGTATTCGATATGGTAGTAATTGAGTGTGAAATGAAATGTTGGGAGATGAGAAGTGTTGTCGATATTGGGAGTGTCTTGTTTGCAGTTACAGAAAATGGTATGAATTTGTTGAAAATACAAACAATGCTCTGCTACATTTATTATAAATTCAGCAATCGTCTAATTCATTTTCAAGTTAATGGGATATGGAATTGCTGCAAGCTAACGGAATATTGATCTCAAGTAAAACCAATCAATATTCTAGGGAAAAAAAAAATTCAACCAGAAAATAGAAGTTAAAATGTAAACTGATAGGTATAGTATGTATTATATGACCACGAACAAATATTGACATTTACTTGGCATCAAAAGAGAATGTCAGATGTGATGATATTCTATTTCATTAAAAGATGAAAATGGATGTTACAAATTCTAACCTTTGTTGTCAATATAGCAGAGATGCGAAAATATAAACAATGCATTCCTTAACGATGCACCGAACTTGATAACGTGTTGTGTTTGATTTCATTACCCTAATCTGGAATCGGTTGGTAAGAGCATACGTACCTAATTGTGATTGCAATTGTTGCTTACTTTCAAACAATTCACCCATTACAATACACATATCAACAGGTCTTGGTGCAACTTGGCCAGAATTAATAGAATACAATGTACATGGAGGTGGAACGAGCCTTTGGACATATTCAAATTGATCGTCAGACCGATTAGGAATAGGGTTGAACTGTGGTTCTAGAAACATTTTGATTTTCGGTGGTATCATGGAAACCAAAATGACAATGAGGGGAATTACCATTGCTGGCAATTTCTGTAAATCATATTGAGTTGCATGGTGTGGGTCGGTGAGGTGGCTCTAGACGAAAATTTTGCTTCAATTTTGGACGGTCATCATCGATTTGCTCAACACTTATGCAAACTAGAGGGTCGACATTATCTCGGCACAGCAACAATGCAACATCATCATCATCAATAATCTCAATAGGCAAACTAGGAAGAATGGTTTGTGCAACTGTCGTAAGAGTAACCCAATAATGATTTCTATCAATCCCGATCACACGGTACACTTTATCTAATAGTTGATCATAATTTGCATCATTTGGAAAATCAAATGCCCGTCCTCTCTGACCGTTGTACCAATATACACCGTGATCACTTTTCCGTTCTCTCCTCCAATTCAAAACCAATTGCACATTTGTCATCTTCAATCATTGAAAATTTTAAAGATAGAACATTAATTAAAAAAAACTGTACTACAATCATAAGGAATGTAAATTAATATTTAAACACATAATTTTTTTTAGAAATATTTTTTCTTGTTCTTCGGGTCACGGCCTGAAGAACAAATTTCATGACTTCGGGTTGCCCTCTACTCAAAGGCTTGAAATTGATCTTCGGGTCATGAGTGACCCGATCGGGTCACATCTGACCCGAATAACGTTTTCAAATTTATCCAACCAAAAAAAAAAAAAACTACCCATATTATTTAATATGGATTTAAATGAAAAAATAGTTATTATTATTATTATTATTATTATTTTGAAAACTCACCTTGTCACCACTTCATTTAAATTTCTTCAACGTTTTTATGCATCCAAAGGTAAAAAAAAAAATATGAATTAGAAGAGTTTATTGTCTTTTATTTTTGTATTATTGATTGGTAAAAAGTAATAATGGTAATAAATATGGTGGTTATTATTTAAGTGGGAGTATTATTGCAAGTTTGGGGTATTTTTGTAAGTTTTTTACTACATGGGGTATGTTTCAATTTTGGCCTTCAAATAGGGCATTTTTGCTAAAGTCCCTTTAAATTACGTATTTAAGTTACAAACTTTTTTTGAATTATATATGTACCGTATAAGTTAAAAACTTAATATATTTATACCCTTGATTAATTTAAGTGCCAATTATATCTCAATTAAATGAAATTGGTTTTAAAAATGTGAGTTGGATAATAAATTCTTGCGTCAAAATAGTACACAAAATTATGTTCTAATTTCGTAATTATATTAATGCCATTTTAAATTACCGAAATGAATTAATTTATCCGTTAAGTGGATTTCATTTTGTGCTATCAATTATCATTTTTTCACAATTGAAGAGAAATTTTAACATTAATTTGTTAAAGTGTTAGTAGAGGATGAGATGGGTTGGCGTACACTATCATGACTTTGAGTCATATTCCCTCTCTAAACTTTAAATTTATTGTAATAATTGAAAAAAAAAATCAGGAGAGAATGTTCTTAAAGACTCGTTAGGTACACCGTATTGGACTGTATTGGATTGTGTTGTATTTGACTGTATTATCATTGACATAAACTCGTGTTTTGTTATGCACCGTATAACTGTATTATATTGTATTAAGTTATTCCTATATGATTTTATTATATTATTAAAATATAATATTTTTAAAAAATAGTTAATAATTAATTTTAAATATCCTTACTATGAATAAATCAATAAATATTTATTTTAATTGAAACAAAAAAATAAAATAAATATTTTCTATATAATTTTGAAATTATAAAAAAATATTAACAACAAAACACATATTTCATCAATATTCCATATTTATTGAAAAATATATATATTTTTTTTCTAATACAATACAACCTAATACCATAAAATATAAATGTATTAGCTAATACGGTGTTAGTTAGTAGTGTCCACGATTCGGTTCCGATTCGGTTTCGGTTTGAAACCGTCGGTTCCGTTTTTTTTTTTAAAATAATTCAATGCTACATGTTAATATCTGATTGGTTGTGTGATTTTTTAAATTTTTTTAAAAATTAGATATAAAATCAGCGGTTAAACTGGTTAACTGTTGGTATTCAGCAGTTTTTAGGCATTTTTAACCGTAACCGAACGGCTCAAAACCAGTTTCCAATCTATTTTGTAACTACCGGTTTCGGTTCGGTTCGGTTACAGTTTAGTTCCGATTTTTTTCATTTGATTTCGTTTTTAACCATCGGTTTAACCAAACCGTGGACACCTCTAGTACTAGTTTTATTAGACAATTAAAATGTACTAAAATAATACAATATAGTATTTTAAATACTGTATTATATTATTTTAATACAAACACTATATTGTATTATTTTAAAATATACTAAAATAATACAATATAATATTTTAAATACTGTATTATATTATTCTAATACAAACACTTTATTGTATTATTTTAATTATCTAATACAATACAATATATCAAAACAAACTAGGCCAAAGGTGTTACAATGCTACGAAACATTACGAACAAGCCTAAGGACACATTTGAATAAGTATTGATATTTAAAATTCAAACCCCGTCTGCGGCCCCAAGTCAAGCAATATTTTTGCACTAACAAACTTAAAAGTCAGACTTTGATTGGAATAGCAAGGAGAGACTGAGACTTGTGTAAAGTAAGACCAAACTTTTCAGACATATCCATATTTTTTGGGTTCAAGTCATGAGCAAGTTTCCAATCGAAAGTATAGAGAAGCGATGCCAATGTCAATTGTACCATTCTTTGAGCCAACGGCAAGCCAGGACAAATCCTTCTTCCTGCTCCAAAGGGAATGAGCTCGAAGTCTCTGCCTTTTACATCAATTTCACTCTCTAGAAATCTTTCAGGCATAAATGAAGTTGGATTTTGCCACACACTTGAGTCTCGTCCCATGGCCCACACGTTCACTAGAATTTGGGCTGATTTTGGCACCACGTAGCTGCAGATTTCCACTTCAGTTTCGGCTTTATGTGGTATCAGGAATGGGCCTGGTGGGTGCAATCGAAGTGTCTCTTTCATTACAGCTTGTAAGTAAGGCAACTTTGTGATGTGAAACTCTTGAACTAGCCCGTCCTTGCCAATCACTTGTCTGAGTTCAGTTTGAGCTTTTGTTAATTTTTCAGGGTTTTGTAGTAACTCTGCCATTGCCCATTCTACTGTGCTCGAGGTTGTGTCAGTTCCTGCAACAAATAAGTCCTGACACAGAGTACTATCAGAGGAGATGACCATCTGTGTTGTGCAATATAACAATATTTGAGGTTAAGATTGGTGCTTACCAGAAGCAGATGTTTTATACAAGTGAGACTCAGTTGATCAGAGCTGTTTTCTTCAACAAGATTGAGGAGAGAATCTAAGAGATCGTTGCTCTCCTTAGACATCATTTTTTCCCTTGCTTGTATTCTTTCATAGATGATACCATCAAATATGTTGAATATTTTCTCTGCAACAGTTGTTAACCGTCTTCGAATGCCTTGTGGGTCAACTGATTGGAGGACTGGGAAATAGTCTGCAATGTTAGGTGTTCCAACTCCTTCCATCACACCGCAAACAAGCTTTTTAAAGTTTTGAGACAGATCAGACTGATAGTGAGCTAAATCTTTGGAGAAAAAAGTGTTTGATATTGAATTCATAACTGTAGTGAAGGCAGCCTGACCAATATCAACAGCAGAACCACTTCTACAACTTTCATGCACATAATCAATTAGTTCTTGCACCTTTTTTCCGCGTACCACTTGGGTCGCATCCAGCTTCTGTGCAGTGAACATCTGAGTAGCACAGACTTTCCTGAGGTTCCTCCAAGGACCAGACACAGGCAACCACGCTACAGAATGTTTGTGGTGGTCCAGATTTCGAGCACCGTCCGGGATTGTTCGGCTGGATAAGGCCTGGTCATGTTTTTGAAGCGCTTCTTTGGCTACTTGTGGCGAGGACATGACTATGGTGGTTATGCTACCTAGCTTGAGGGACATTATGGGTCCATAAGTTTTTGATAGGTTTGCAAGTGCTTGGTGAGGTTTCTTCCCGAGCTCGAGAATGTTTCCGATGAACAGAAAAGGATGCGGCCCTGGTGGGAGATTGACGGGGCAAAATTTTGTGGCACCTAGACTTTTTGTTAGGAAATAAATGCAAACTAACACAAAAGAAACCCCGAGTAATAATAACATGTAGTCCATTATCATGAGTTGTGACCTCCCTTTGGCTTTGGTCTAAAAGATCTATATGGTATTTATAATTGAACGGTTGGAATTAAACTACTCGATCTTCCAAATAAAATAACAAAACCATGTAGATAATGTCGACTCACATGTAATTTGGATGATTATTTCATGCATAGTTCCGGTATCGGTCATAATTGAACGGTCTCTATCTTTTCAGTACGTTGATAAATATCACTATACTTTTATTATCTTAATTATGATAAAAATATAATAATATATTAGTACACTCAGAACATATATTTGTAAAAGAAAATTAAATCAGTGTTCGTATAATTTGACATCCTCCGTTGAACTATTGACTTTTTCAACGAATAGATTTGTTGCGATGCGGAAAAAAGCTTCTATGAGACAAAGACATCACAATCAATTGTCATTGTGCGGGCTTGGCTACGGTAAAAACCCACATGTGGGGTTGTTGTACCGTACAAATCAATAAAAAACAATAAAATTGATAATAATAAAATAAAAGTGCGTAACAGCTATTAGAAGTGACCGGTTCCAACCGGTTGCTTCAATAAAAAATACATATTTATTATATTATATATATTAAAAATTAATTTTAAAAAAAATAATGAAAAAATACATAAAAATTAGATATTTTATTATATTAAGTAAATAAAATAAAATACAATTTTATAATTTTGAATTTCAAGAACAAGTTCAATGTAGGTTGAATAAGTTTAACGTTTAACGTTTAACTATACCTTTATGAACAAGTTCAAAGTAGATTGAATGAGTTTACGTTCATCTGAACGTTAAACTCTTTGAGATAAACGTAAACTCGTTTTGTGAACACATCAACGTAAATCTTCATGAACAAGTTAAATGTACGTTGAACGAGTTTAACGTTTATCTAATAATGGTAAACTCGTTCATTAAACAAGTCAATGTAAATCTTTATAAACAAGTTCAACATTGATTGAACGAGTTTAGCGTTCATTGAACGAGTTTAACGTTCATCTCAACGTTAAACTTGTTTCGGTGAACAAGTTGATGTAAACCTTCACGAATAAGTTCAACGTAGGTTGAACAAGTTTAACGTTCGTTGAACAAGTTTAACGTTCATCATCTGAACGTTAAACTCGTTCAGTGAACAAGTTAGCGTAAACCTTTACGAACAAGTTTTTTATCATCTCAACGTTAAACTTGTTTGGTGAACAAGTTTACGTAAACCTTCACAAACAAGTTCAACATAGGTTAAACGAGTTTAACGTTCATCTCAACGTTAAACTTGTTCGGTAAACAAGTTTAACGTAAGTTGAACGAGTTTAACGTTCATCTCGACATAAAACTTGTTTGGTGACCAAGTTAACGTAAACCTTCATGAACAAGTTAAACGTAAGTTGAACGTGTTTAACGTTCATCTCAACGTAAAATTTGTTCGGTGAACAAGTTAACGTAAACCTTCAAAAAACAAGTTCAACATAGATTGAACGTGTTTAACGTTCATCTCAACGTTAAACTTGTTCGGTGAACAAATTGACGTAAACCTCCACGAACAAGTTGAACGAGTTTAACGTTCATCTCAACGTTAAACTTGTTTGGTGAAGTCTTTAACCACTAATGTAAGAAAATGGACCCTTGGTAAACGGACACAGTGGGCAGAAACCTTTCTAAGAAAATACTTCTTTGGTGGTTTGCAGAGCACACAATAGTCTGAGAGTATTAACTCTTTCCTAAATCGGTTCTTGCATAGTAGGCTCAAATTGTATGAATTCATGAGTTATATCGATAGGGTAATGTCGTGCCTACGAAACAACGAAATGAAGGATGATTTTGATTGCAGAACGAGCATCCAATACTAATTACCCATCTGTTACAGTTGGAAAAACATGCGGCCGAAAATTTTACTCGAAATACATTTCAGTGGGTGTGAGATGAAATCAAATCAGAGACAAAAGTTAGTATAGTGAATTGCGTTGATGATATGGAGAGTGTGGTGTATACTTTCAAGAAGTTTACCGGTGGTGATAAAATTCGGAATGTGAGGTACACACCATCCACAAATATTTTCAAATGCTCTTGTAAAATGTTTGAAACATTAGGTATTCCTTGTTGCCATGCTTTTAGTGTCATGAAAGCTGCAACCCAGCAACACATACATGAGACACTTATAATGCAGTGGTGGACAATGAATGCCATGGATGGATCAGAACTCAAATCTTCTTCTGGCACGTCTACTCCAAATATAATGGAAATTGCTAGGTTTGCATTCTCATTTTTTTTCTAGCATACATTGTGCAAATACACCTAATAATCTTCTTTTGGTAAACATGTTATGATGATGTAGATATGGAGTTTTGAGTTCTAAGTTTAGCAAAATGAGCTATTATGCAGCAAAGTCATCTGGAAGTTTTAAAGTTGCAAACATGTCAATTGATAAGTTAACAATTCAAATGAAGGGACTGCTGCCATCGTTATCTACAATAGGGGAAGAAAATGCAGATGGTACAAGAACACAATCACCCGTTGCAATTAAAGACCCAGTCATAGCAGCTACAAAGGGGTCGATGAGACAGAACAAAAAATCAAGTGGGAATGTGCATAAATGTGGACAGTCAGGCCACACGACCAAGACTTGTAATGTCCATGTTAACAAGAACATGTGTGTAATGACAAGCAATTGAGACGCCAGAACGGGGTCCACATCTCAACCAACAGCGTATGCAGAGTTAGTCCAGTCTTGGGACTCTCCATATGTTGTGAACAGTGACGACCGTTTTCAACCTTATGCTTTTCCTAATACTGAAGTTCCAAGCCCTCCTTTTACCAATCAGTTGAATGACAATGATTTTTCCATGACAAACTCAACACAAGCTATGTACATGCAACAAAACCAATAGTGGAGGTCGCATAGCTTCATGTGACCCATTTATGTGATATTTTAACTTTTTGTAATGAAGACATGTAATTATGTACGTTGTGTTCGTAATTGGTCGGTGTTATTATGCTTACAACCGAATATTTTCAATGGTGGGAGCCATTATAAGAAGGCTATAAAACCTTACTCGCCACATCTATTATATCTTTCAAATCGTTTGTTTTCAATATGCACATTACTATTCTGTTTTTTTTTATTGATGCCACAAACAATTAATTATAATCTGGGTTGTGTTGGAATAATAGCATGCATAACTTCCATAGCAATGGGTCACACATATGTTTCGTGATGACCAAGTTAATAAACAACTTTCGGACAAAGCGAGACAATAAAACCACAAACGTTTTCATATATATTGATAACATTTAAGAAATCAACATCACTTGTTCACTTCCATATATACATGCCTACTACCATGTACACATAAGTGTATGCATATATTACATTATCACTGTAATACACGAAGACCTAGCCCACCCTTTTAGAGGGTCTCCTACCTACTTGCCCAGTTACAAAATGAAGAAATTACAAAAACACTTTTTAAGAGATGGAACCAGTCACATTCACATTAACATTGCATTTACAAAAATAACCTTCAAAACCATCACATGTAACCCATACAACAACATTCAAACCATGAATGTCGCGACTTTCTCTCGCAACTGCTGGATGGGCGGTGGTCTCAACTTGACAGAGGGCACAACTTCATTATTGGCGAGTAATCTGTTATAGTGGTCTTGGGCATTTTTCTTCAGAGACAACACATTGTTGTTACCCGAGAAGAGGGATAAGAAACAAGCTAACAACAAGCATTAACACTGAGATTGAAACTGTAAAACAAGTGACAAATGTCATGGATATGTCAGCCCAATAATTGTGCAGTAAATAGATATGTAGGAGATCTTTTTTGAAAGTGAACATACTGATTTCATTTGAAGCGGTGTTGGGAGTTATCATCCATGAATAGGTAAAGTAGAAGGCCACAACCAAAGCCATTTGACTGACTGGGCGCTTTGGCATTTGAGATATTGAATGATGCAAACGAGAAGGTTGTTGGGAAGGCAACAAGAATGTCATCACCAAGAACAATGTCGAGCGACACCATCTAAATGGAATACAAAATGTTCATTAAAGCATATCGTGATTAAACTCGAAAAATATGGATGAGTAGGGAGCTAAACTACATATGTTACAGGCGTACCAAATTTTTAACTTGGTTAAATCTGGTCATATCATCCTTCCTTTGTGGTGGATTGGAGTCCCAAATTCGACACTCTTGTTTTTGACGTCCACTAACGCCAGATACCAATGATTCCGTAGATCATTGATATGAATGTAAACCTAAGATGTGCAAGAAAACCTCATTACAAGTACACATAATAAAATACACAATAATCACATCATCAAACAAAGGTTTACATAAAATAACCAAGGGTACTCATGTGTCACCTTTTTACACCTACGAAGATCGTACATGTAGGATTCTCGCAATCTTGAAAGAGATTTGTTCAATGATAATTAATTCCCATATGTACAAGTCAAAACAGTGTATTGTGTCCGCAAAGTACACAAAATTTATATTACATGTGCCAAAACGTTAAAAAGTTAAAACTATTTACATATGAGTTGAGAATTAAGCGCAAGTTTACCGCATAGTTCCTAAGCAGGAACCAGGAAAGTTGTGACCTTTTAGACTTAAAAATTATAGATTTGTACTCGGGAATAAGATTAATAATCTGCAAAATTTATCATTAACCATGAGTAATTGTAAGTGAACAACAAACCAACATAGTGAACCGACTATTACTGTCTAAAAATCAGAGAGTATGAGTTGAGTGAGATTATTGGCAATGTCACCTCACTGTCAACAATTTTGGAAGGTTATAATGTTATGAAACTTTTACGAGTTACATGTAAATTGCCGATATTTACGATAACCTCACTGCAAATTTGAAAACAACAATAGACAACACGAATAGAAAACTGTTAAACATCCTAAAGTGGATAGAAATAACCTAAAATTGCACAACATTGTACATTTAGGTGTACAAAAAATATAATCAATGCTTACGATGCTGGTAGGGTTTTGGAAAAAATGTACGTGATCAATTGTTCATCATATGTATTCAGTGCAATGCCTATTCGGAAATGCCCATATCTGTACTTTGTGGACACATAAATAAGTATGACAATGTACGGTGAAACTTGATATCGGTTCGGCTTCCGTTTTACGGTTGATCTTGTATTGATTAAACTCCGCTTGTTAGAAGATTGCGACTCCTATTCGTTGGTATCATCATTCAAGGTATCCTAAAAACAGTCTGTAGTCAAATGGAATTGTTGTTTATCTTTTTTAGAAAAATTGATATTTCTATCAAAATAGTTAGAGACAATATTGAAGAAACATGATCAAACCTCATCTGAAAACGCTGATAGCATATACTGAAAACTGTATTTTGAAAATGAAAACGGAAAAAACGCATTTGGTAAGTTAACCGAAAACTATCAAAATTTGAAATATCAATTTTGACATTTTGTTTAACATTATTACAACTATAAACAAATTGATTAAATAATTAACCAATATAATTTTTGCATTGTAATTTTTAAATTAAACAACAGTAGCACATAAAAAATTAATTCAAAAAAACATATCAAAAAATGAATTAATCAAAACTAAACTCTTAAATTATAAATAAATAATTATATTATAATAATATATATATATATATAATATAATATATAATATTTTATATTATTAATAATTTATAGAATATTAATATGTAAATATTTTATATAATATTTATATTACTATATATATATAATAATATAATATATTAATAATTATTATATATATATATATTATTGAATGAATACTTTTAGTTTTAGTTGGAAATAAATTACTATAGAATATATATAAGAGGGACACTTTGATCATTTAAAAATCTTGTCTCGTCTTGTCTTAACCATATCAAACGCATAACATTACAATTAATAGTTTAAAAAATGATATTTTTTATATAAAAAAAGTGAAAAACAAAATATAAAACAAAATAAAAAATAAAAAATAAGTATTTTATGTTTTTTAAATCTTTAATTTTAACATTGGGTTTGTTTTTTATTTTACTTTTTTTCGAAAATAAATTGAAAAAACGGTTAACGAACGTGTTTTTAAATCGTTTTTAAAAAATAAAAACGAAAACAGAATGAAAAATAGACGTAAGACGTGCCATAAGTCTCTCTCCAAATTAGAGCCCTTTTTAGCCAAACTATCATCATGTCTGAAATGATCTTGAGTTGTAAACAACAGTCCGCTGAATTGGCAAAGCCTAATGACAACAAACAACAAACAACAAAACGAATAATAATATTAATAATAAAACTGCGATTAATCAGCCAACTAAACTTCAATCTTTGAAAATAATATAGAAAGATCTAGAATTGAGATTTGAGACCAAGATCGAAAAAAATCGAAATGCGACAGAGAAAGCGAGCAATGAAATTACCATGAGTGTTGTGCCTTCAGAGAAGTGATAGAATCAGAGGGAGCTTCTAGTGTGTGAAGCAGAGAGAAATTGACGAAGTAGACGGCGATGGGAGGGGCTTTAAACGGAGAGAGAAATGGGGGTTTTTGAGGTTTGATGGTGGTGATCAGTGAAGATGATGAAAGAGCCGCCGCCGCACCAGCCTTGGTCTTTTTCTCCTTCCGCCGAATTCCGCCATGACCCTCTTCTCTTCCTCGCCGTGACCTCCCCTATCTTCGGCTTTCTCTCTCTATTCCTCTCTTCTGATGTGCGTGTGGATTGAAATGGTTTGGGTGTGAATGTGGTGGTGGTTTGACAACAAGAGAAGAACAGGGAATTCTTCGAATCCCAGAACAGGGAACTTGGCTTTCAAAAAAAAAAAAAAAAAGTTTCTGGGTTTGGATTTGGGTTGAGCTGGTTTTTTTTTTTTAAAGGTCAGAAAGGTCAAGTCTTGACGAAATATGTCTCTACTAACATAGTCCATACTACTACTCCCATAATAGAGGAGACAGAACCTACATTTGGGATTAAAGGCCAAGGAGGGACAAATAATATATATATATATATATATATATATACACCGCATGCGTTGAACCGTGTTGATGGAGACTCCTAAGGGAGAGTCCAACCACATTGATAAGAGGCCTTGTGCGGTTTGGGTTGAACAATTGAAGATGAATATTTTGTAAAAAAAAATTAAAACATTGATGGAGAAATATGGAAATCATTTATTTTTATTTTTTAAATTTTCTGAAAATATGTTCTTTTTTATTAATTTAGAGATCATGAGTTGTTTAGTCATTTAAAGGTATCAGTTAGTTGACAGTTAAGTTTATATAAAGGTAGTCGGTAGAGAGTATAAATATCAATTAATGATAAATTTAATTCTGGGTATAAGAGACCAAACCTCAAGAAGGTTGAAAGCAATTTGTTCTAAACAAAATATGAATCAAAATAAAGGAAACTCAATAAAAAAAAATACCGAAAAAATTAGTTCAATCACAAGAAGAATTCTTAATAAATTTGTTGTAAGTAACTAAGTATATACTAATTAACACAAATATAAATACAATCATGCAGTTCAAAACTTGATAATCATACTGTACTTATCACTGACACTAGTATTGTTAACTACGTACCTTGTCCTGATCTCATGTGCATCTACAGCCTACAGGTGCCACAAGACTGTTTCAATCACTTCCTTCTGTGGATGTTCCCGTAAGAACTAGAGAACATTAAGGGAACTAGAGAACTTAAGGGACTGAGGATGAATAGAATACGTTAAAAAAAAAAGAAAAAAAAAAAAGAAGAGAAGCTGGTTGTATTGAAGTTGATTTACGGTTTGCGAGTTTATGTGTATAGGAGGTAGATGGCAAAAAACATTGAGCTTCAACTATATTGGTTGAAATCAAAAGTAATACGTGGTTTAAACAAGTAAGACTAGTCTTAATCCAATAAAAATCATTTTAAATATATAAAATTATGTCGTATTGAGTCAAAGTGGACAATACCTCACGAGTAGTGGTGGATTTATAATTTTTTTTTTAGATTGAGATACTTGAATATATTAATAAAAATATTAAAAAATTAAGACCAAAACAAAATGAGTTTATTATAATATAAATGTTGAAATTAATCTAGTCAATCTCTCTGTCTTGGATCAGTTTTTTAAAGATAATCATATCTTAAGTGTCGATAGTCTTATCAAATACTTTTCCATATTACATATTTTATTTAAAATATATATATATATATATATATCTAAATAAAACAAAAAATAATATTTATATATAATAAAAAATTAATATTAAAAAATAAAGAAAAATATTAAGGTTCAAAATAAATGAATAATTATAATACAATAAATTAAAATTTGATGTTTTAGAATTTTATTGATCTGATAAATACCAAACTAAAACTATTTAAAATAAGAAAAACTCAAAAGCATAATAAATAATTTAATATAAAATTGAAATTGAATTAACTAACCAGAAATCGAATGCAGATGAGATATTGACAATGACTATGAAGTATGAAAAGAGGGAATGAATTGTTTTACCGTATAAATAGGCAAAAAATTGAAACATTTACTGTAATCAATGATTTTTTTTTTAAAGAATTTAGAATCAGAGAAGAAGAAGAATATAATATAAAAAAATTAAGTAATATTAAATTGGAAAGAATTTATTCTCATAATTAATTACTTATTATAAAATAAGATGTAAAACTGTAATTATAATAAAAATAATAGCAATAACAGGAACAGAGGAGACCGAAGGCGACGTCACTTTCCTCTAAGCATAAATATGGACAGGGACCGACTGCTGTGCAGTTGGCTGCACCGGTTTCCAACCGGTTGTCACCAAAAAAAACTTTTTTTTTTTTAATTTTCAAACTACTTTAGATTTCTGTTTATAAAATTTTAAAAATAAAAATAAAAACTAAAAAACCAAATTAAATAATTAAATAATTTATTTAATTAAGATCAATTAATTAATTACATATTTTTATATAATTTTTGATATTTTAATTTGTATCTATTTTTACGACGATGGTAACCATTTTCACGGCTCTAGTAACCATTTTACGGTTTTGATAACAACTTATTAATTTTTGAAAATTTTGAAATTTTGACTTGTAGCCATTTTCACGGTACTAGTAACCACTTTCTTGGATTTAGTAACCATTTTATGGTATCGGTAACCAGTTTATAAATTTGAATATTATGACTTGTAACCATTTTCACGGCAATGGTAACCAATTTAACGGTTCCAGTAAACATATTACGGCTCTGGTAACCACTTTAAAATTTAAGAAATTTTGACTTGTAACTATTTTCACGGTATTGGTAACCACTTTACGGCTTTGGTAACCGTTTATACGGGTTTAGTAACCATTTTATATTTTTTAATATTTTAAATAGTAAAACCATTTTCACGGCAATATTAACAATTTTCACGGGTTTAGTAACCATTTTACGGGTCTGGTAACAAAATTTTAATTTTTCTAAATTTTGACTTGTAACCATTTTTACGACAATAGTAACCAATTTAACGGTTCCAGTAACCATATTACGGCTCTGGTAACCACTTTAAAATTTAAAAAATTTTAACTTGTAACCATTCTCACGGTATTGGTAACCACTTTACGGTTTTGGTAACCGTTTATACGGGTTTGTTAACCATTTTATATTTTTTAATATTTTAAATAGTAAAACCATTTCCACGGTAGTGGTAACCATTTTCATGGGTCCAGTAACCATTTTACGGGTTTGGTAACCAATTTTTTTTTTCTAAATTTTTACTTGTAACCATTTTCATGGTGATGGTAATCATTTTTACGGTCTCAGTAACTGTTTTACGGGTCTGGTAACCACTTTTAAATATTTTGAACTTTTGACTTGTAACCATTTTTACGGCAATGGTAACCAATTTAACGGTTTCAGTAATCATATTACGGCTCTGATAACCACTTTAAAATTTAAGAAATTTTGACTTGTAACCATTTTCATGGTCTTGGTAACCATTTTACAGATTTGGTAACCGTTTATACGGGTTCGGTAGCCTTTTATACGGGTTCGGTAGCCGTTTTTTATTTTTTAATATTTTAAATAGTAAAACTATTTCCACGGCATTAGTAACTATTTTCACGGGTTTAGTAACCATTTTACGGGTTTGGTAACCAAATTTTTATTTTTCTAAATTTTGACTTGTAACCATTTTCACGGCGATTGTAACCTTTTTCACGTGTCCAGTAACTATTTTACGGGTTTGGTAACCAAATTTTAATTTTTCTAAATTTTGACTTGTAATCATTTTCACGGCGATGATAACCATTTGTACGGCTCCAGTAACAATTTTACAGGTCTGAAAACCACTTTTTAATTTTAAAATTTTTAACTTGTAACCATTTTAACGGCGATTGTAACTATTTTAACGGCTATAGTAATAATTTTACGGCTCTAGTAACCACTTTTTAATTTTTGATATTTTTGATTTGTAACCATTTTCACGATGATGGTACCATTTTCACGGCATTGACACTTACATTTATTTGGCTGCTCTAGTATATATGGAGGAAAATCACAGATGCATCCCTTAACGAGTCTCTATCCGAATTTGGTTACCAAGGAAACACTACTTACACCGAATGAACTCGAATCTTTTAGAATTTTTTCATCTCAGGTAAATTAGTATAGCCATAGCTTATTCCTTTATAATTATAACAGATTCTTTACTACATACTAGAGTTACTAACTTTGTTTAATTAAGGAAGTCTGTGTTCCCTGACATGGTAGAAAATTGCCATGGGTACAGATGGCAGCATTGGATTTTATAGCATGTGCAACTGCTGTTGTCTTTTCCATGATTGACTATGGGAGCTAGCTATCATCTTTAGTGTCTGGATCCCGAACTTACTATGGTGGTGGGCATGCTCTTAACTTGTGCGGTTGCAACAATTTTTTCGGAAAATGTCACCATAGCAATGGTAACCTTGTTTACGGCTATAGTAATCTTATTCAGCTGAAAGTGAAATATCTATTAAAGTTTTGTTTTATTTTATTTTTTATCTTTATATGGTGAAAGCGAAGGTTTATATTTTATTTTCATCTTTTTATTAACTCTTTGTAATATAACTTTTGTTGTTGCAGAAGTTAATGTTAGTTTTTTCAAATATGTAATTTTCTCATCAATTATTTTCCCTTTATTCTCATATCGAAGGTGTGTGATATACATGCTTGCAAGAATTTTAGCTTTCACTTTTGTGTTCGGGAGACGGGAGGGGAGACCTTTCTTCTTCACTAGAGAAGCTTCTAAACCACACTTAATCAATTAATTTAATAGATAAATCTTAATAGAGATCTTTCATTTGTTTTGTGACCGGATTAAGGTCTATTAAAATCTTTCGATATCAAGCACTTCAAGTGAAATAACACCATAACACAAGGGTGAACCCCATCTCAAATAGGCAGGAGAGATGCACAAACATTCAAACAAGAGTGGATGTATTCATTTTCTAAAATCTTCTTTTAAAAATACTTTTAAAAAATCTTTAAATAGTTTAAGCGAGTACATGATCTAATTTTTGAACAAAAAATAACCTCCATGAAAGAGGAATACATAATATAATCTTCAAATGAGAAGCAAAGTCGACCTAAAAAAATTAGCTTAGTTTGCTAGCAAGCCTGAGGCTGTATATCGAATCAATACATCACAACGATCTTTTAATGTATTAACTCACTGTCAAGCCAAAACCCAAATCTGTAGTCTTTTTTTTATTATCTATCTGCAAACATCAAATTTAAAAAAGCATTGTTAACAACCACAACTCAGCAAACTCTACAAGACAAAAAAAAAAACACAAACAAAATATTAAAAAAAAAGAGTTGTTTTTGAACATACTATATTGATCCTCACAACGATCTTTTATGATCGGGAGACGGTAGGGGAGACCTTTCTTCTTCACTAGAGAAGCTTCTAAACCACGCTTAATCAGTTAATTTACTAGATAAGTCTTAATAAAGCCTGACTTGAACCTAGGGTCGCAAATATCTAGAACATTTTATTGGACGTTTTATCTTAGAGGTCTGGCAAAACCTGACCAAGACTTGGCCAGCTTAAGAAAATAAATGTACAATTAAATATGAAGATGATAAAGAGGGAGAGAAAACTAAGTTGCCATTTTTCTGCCTTGCAAAATATATATGGGATCCTGGGGTCATAATCAGGGATTTGATTACACTCTTCATTTTAATTCTTCTTTAGGATATATAAGTGTATATAACTATAATTAGGTCAAAGTGAAATCTTTAATTGGTGAAAGAACATGATATATATGTTTAGTAAAAAACATGCAACACAATATACACATGGAGAAGAAATCTTCTTGATCGTTTCTGGTAAAGTGTTAAAGTGTTTGCATGGTTCGACCTAGCGGAGGTGAATATGCAAGATAAATATTCAGTCTATTCATTAATTATCTCTGCCACATTCAAATTTTGTAGTTTACTCTAGATAATAACTGCTCAAATTATACATGAATAATTACTAGATTAACATTTTTTTCTTCTTTACAAGTAGAATTCTGATAACAGTAACCCATCGTTGGTTCCAAATAACAATCTACCTGGCTACCTCCTCTTTTCAACCGTCAAAGTTCACATACAATACAACTCACAATAAACCTCTATCTATCACATTTCTCTCAACCGCAGCAGCTGGACAAGGCAATTTATAACTAATTATATATCCTGAGGAGGACTGAAAAAAATAAATAATTAAACTTATGAGTTATTATTCTTAACAAAAATGAATATTCATATAAGTTGTTGAGTGACTTTGACCCTTGTACTATTGAAGGATCTAATTGGTCAAATATGGTCAAATATGGTTTGCTTACAAAAGTGACTCTGACCCTTGTACTATCGTGATAATTAATTTTTTTTCTTACACTAATACATTATACATTATTAGTAACAATTTGGAGCATTAATTTGATAATCACCAAAAATCATTTACTTTATATATATGTTTACTTGATATTTTCATCTTTTAAATAACTCTCTGTAGTATAACTTTTGTTGTTGCAGGAGTTAATGTCCGTTGGCAAATTTTATAATTTTCTCATCTTTTAAATAACTCTCTGTAATATAACTCTTGGTCAGCTTAAGAAAAAAAATGTACAATTACAAATATAACTTGCTAAATTCTACTGATAACAATTTCCCTTGAAATCAATATAAAATTTTAATTTTTAACCTTCTTTAGGATATATAAGTGTATATGACTATAATTAGATCAAATTATAGAGATATCTATAATTAGTGAAAGAACATGATATATGTCTAGTAAAAAAACATTAAACTATAAAGAAATCTATAATTTGTGAGAATGGAGCAACTACAATATCCCTTATAGCTGCACCATAACATCCTGCATAACTTTGCATTTCTAGACAAAACATGGTTGATCGACAAACAAAATCAAAACTTTAAACTGTTTGAATTTCCAAGCAAGCAAGCAAGCAATTTGAGGGAAGCTTACAAAGCAATTTGAGGCACCGTTTCCAAGTGTGTGCAAAAGGCACCCTACTTTGTTTCAAAAATTATAAATTCTGAATAAAATTTGACAAATACATCATAAATGGGTTCTAGGCTATGAGTATTTAAATAACTTATAGTTTTAGACTATGAGTATTTACATGGTCTCAGAGAACATCACCCTAGGCCTACCCGATTCAGCTAATCATTTTAGCAGCACTTGTGCATAACCTTGTTTATCATTACTTGTGCAGAACATCAAATAACCACAATCATTATGTTAATTGAAATAACAATGTAAACTCATCCAAAAATTAAGAATTGATTCTCATTTTCAACGGTAACACAACGACGAATTTCATTTCAGATGTGTTTTCTCTATTAAATTCTTTAACAAGCAGCATCTTGATTCCTCAAGGATGAAAATCAAACGACAAGTAGGCCGAGTAACTACATTGAAAATTTTGTCTTCTTTTTACTGATCACACTCTGCTATACATGCTCCTTTGTGCCTCAACAAGAAACCATTTTTATTCTTCCCACTTGATTGACACATGTAAAAAATTAGACACAATCCATATAAGCTACTCTCGACGATATAAAACCAAGATTCAATTCGAAAACCACAAGAATCTTATTATAATGGCAGTATCAAATTTACACATGGGTCATTGGATACAGTGTTGAACCAAGGTTGAGCTTACCACCTCCGGATTAGATTAGTGATACCATTCTCCTGTTGTGGAATAGATTTGTCATCACCATATTAATCTATTTCTCATTAAAGAATAACAAAAGGTAAATTCATAATATAAATGTAAAATAAATACAATATAGATGCACGAAACACATTGTTGAGAACTTACCATTTTCTTGCTTAAACAAGCCATATAATGTCTTGAATGAGCAGTCCTGCTATTATGGGTCACCACAGCAATCAAATCATAAATTCGACTTGAATGTGTTAAACTTGTTAGTGTCATATGTAACACCTGAGGCATAGAGTAAGTATGAAAACATAAAAAAAAGATGGTCAAAATATAAGAAACTTACAAAAATAATGTTAAGGATTTTATGTGTTCATATATAACTTAATCACCTCTGCGGCTCTGCATCCATTATTTTGAGATTGTTATCTTTTGTACTAGAGCTCTTAATTCTCACCGGACTCTAAACAACCTTTTTACCGTTCCTCATCCATTAGTTTCTGAAAGTATAAAAATAGCACTAATGAATTGAGATTGAAATAGGAACTCCTCAAGCAAAAAAAAAATAGTTACCTGATGAGGGGCACCCAATATTTTGCAAAGATTGCTAAATGCGGATCGTAAACATCAAAAGACAGGGAGTAAGAGAACTTCCTTAGTTTTGTTATGGACATCATCCAATTGAGTGATAAACGACTGGCACCCCTGTAGCTCGATAGACCTAATTGCTCTAAATTTGGAGGAGGTTGGAAGTCTTCAAGAGCTTCTTCATTAGTATTACTAAATGACAATTCTATCCCTAAACAAATGAGTTTTGTCTTATTCTTAAATTATGCCTTATTAATCTCACCCACATCCACCCCTTTGCATTCCATGGCAAGGTTTCGAAGGTGATTCAAGTTTCTTAGACATTCGAACTTACATGCTTTCTTATCCCCACTTACGATCACTCTGCCTAATGTCCTCAAACAAGTTAATCTCTCGATTCCTTCCTGCATATACTTGAGATTACAAAATATACTCGGTATTCTTCACTAAATCCACTGCACTGAGATATTTATATGCCTCTAATCAAATTAATATGTACATTAAACAAGGCTTTAGTGAAGAAAAACTAATTATACCAATTTTGTTAAGAGTTTTCTGCTTTAAATGATTTGTAACTTGTAAGGAAAAGTGTGGCTGAAACAATTGGGAGACCTTAATGATTGTAGTAGTGACTTATGTCTAACATTTCATCAAACATAATTTCGGAATAAGACGTTCTAAAGTAATATTAACAAATTGAATCTCTAGATTCATATTAAAATAATAATTAGCAAGTTCGACTGAAATATCAAATCTAAAAAAGGAGATGAAAAATTTACCCTGATCTTGGAGGAGAAAGATGAAACCACTACTAAGACATGCAGGTAACAACTAGAAAGAAAACATATACGTGAACTTTTCTCCTCTTTTCCAGCAAGAAATTTAAGTGTCTCTAAATCAAACATATACCCTATAAGATTATTGACTTCTTGAGTAATATTTTATAGTAAAATGATCTAGATTCTAATGAAAAAATTAACAAGAATAGTCAAACAAACAACAGTGAAAATTCAAGAGTGAATTAAGTTAAATCTTGCACCTTGCACCTCTTCTGCTTATTAATGAATTAACAATAGTGATTATGTTAATGAAAAGTAAAATACTGAAAATTCATCCTTGAAATCATGAATTACCTGTGAATGGGTGGTGGCAGTTTCAGTTGCTTGAGAACTCATCCTTTACATCGTCTTGAATCAACAAGAGAAGCTCTCTAAATCGTCACAAAAACTGAAATACAATGTTATTTTAAAATTAATGTATAACTGAATTTGTTAAACAAGTAATTACAAATCGACAAAGAAGGATACCTATGAATCGTTGACGTCGGCAATTTCAGTTTGATTCTCCACATCGTCATGTAAGGAGACAACTGATGGAGAAGAGCTCTCCAAATCATCAGGATTTTCATAAATTTTGATCTTAGGAATGCCACAGTCCTTGACCGAGTTCTCTGCTGTCTCCACTTGGTAACATCTTTCTAGAATATGACAGTCACCAATCCCAAATTCCTCCAAAGTTGTCGATTGCAGAAGGTAGTATGTCAATGTCTTTAATTTTGGACATGAATAAAAAAGCAAAGAACGAAGACATGGCATAAAACACACACATTTATTTAATGATTCAATATTCAACAAACCAATTATAACAACCAAAAAATTCATTCGAATCACTCAACTGTATGTGCACTAAACGATTCAGCAAGAGAAGGGATAATTTCCTCATGTTTCCCATGTTGAATCATTAAATTCAATCCCCTGTTCATCAATTTTTTTCTCAAGTCAGCCAAACACTCTATCAGGGATTGCCCTCATAATGCTGCAAATCAAAATATAGCTAAATAGAAAACCAAAAACGACAGCCGGTGGTGGCAGAGCAGACATAGAAGCCGAAGAGAGAACCTGTCGTAGACGGAGCTGATCTTGGGTTGGGTTGGGTTGGGTTGGGTTCGGGTTTCTGGTGCAGAGCTGGTCATGATTCGAGCTGAGAAAGCGAATGTGCTTTGAGTTGGTTGTTTCAAAGGAAGAGAAGAGAGTGAGAGACGGCAGAGGTGGCGATCTGCAAGCGGAGGTGGAGATCTGCCGGTGGTGGCAGAGCAGACATAGAAGCCGAAGAGAGAAAATTTGAGAAGAAGAACATGAGACCTAGATCTAAGAACTGAGAACAATGGAAGTCCAACAGATGAATGAGATAATATTGTCTTAAAACTTGTAACCAGTTAAACTAATTTATTTTATTTTAATTAAAGCAGATCCGTTGGATCAAGTTGCTAAATGATCCAACGGACTGAATGAATCACTATTCATGACTGTATGATTTTTCCCCTAACTGCATAGCAGCCAGACCCATATGGATAAGCTGAAGACAGCACATGGCCCACTTGCTTACATCACTTTCCACTTATATTATTAACTTGTTTTTTTCAAAAAAAGGTCACTTGGACTAAGACCCGGTTTGATATTGTTTTCCCAACTGTTTTTGGGGTTAAAAGTGATTCTGGACCTAAGACAAGGTATTTGGTAAAACTGTGAGAAAGTGCTTATGATCACTTTTAACTTCTCTTAACTGAGTTTTTGAGAAGCTACGAATACATGCTTTTGGATTTTGGCTTCTGCTTTTAGAAAACGCATTACAGTGATATTAAATGAAATTGTACTAACTTTCCAACTTTATCCTTATCTTTAACGAAATTTAACAACAAAAATTGGACTTATATTTCTATACGAAAAAAAATGTTGCCATAACTGTATAAAATAATAGGGATAATTAATTCAATAAAGTAGAATAAAATAAAAAAATAAAAAAATAAAGAGAGGCTAATTAATTAAATAAGTAGAGTAAAAATGGGGCTAATTAATTTAATAAAGTACCATAATTATATAATACTAAACACAAATAAATAAGAAAAATGTAAAGTATAGCACATTAGTACCATTTAGATGTCTATGTCTTTCTAGTAATTTTACATACTCACAACACTTTTTATTTCAATTTACCAAACACATTGAAATTGCTTTTAGTTCTCATAGCACTTTTGAAAATCAGTTTACCAAACACTCAGCTGATTCTTCCCACAGCAATTTCAAAAGCAATTCCCCTACAACAATTTCAAAAATATTTTCCCCCACAGCACAGTAATGTCAAATTAAACCTAAGTGTGGGTCCATCCCTGCTCGTGGGTAGCGTCTTGTGCTTAAATAAACAAAGTTTTGATATCAACAATTGCGTTATTACAAAATTAACTGGAACTTAAGTCAAAGAAAGCATGACAACTTTTGATATCTTATTTGGAGTATTACTAAATCTCGTTCCATAACATTGGTGAACAATTCTACTCGTATGAATGACATATGAGGTTCAAATAGTAAGTTATGTAAAAAAAAAAAAATCAATCAGGTCTAGATAAGTGTATATATAGATAGATATTATCAAAAAAGAATAATCAATCGTGTCGCATGGTGGGAAGACAAGACATCTATGGGGTGAGTTTGCATTGTATGCGGGAACAAGCTATGAATCCTCTGGTAGATAAGTATATCACAGACCATACAAACTTCTCAAAGCATCAAAGGCTTGTATTATAAATTTATAATCAATAGTATATTTACAGAAAATAATTAAGATATTATAAAAACGTAAATCCAAGCATACATATCACATAAGCACAAAAATATAATTTTGGAAAATGGGAAATACCAAATAGCGTCGGAAACCGACAATCCCCAAAGGGCAACAGCTGCCCTCTCTTGAAGACCCTGCGAGGCATTTGAACAAGTTTGGGCAAGGGCAACATAAATAATCCACAGAGATTCAACATGTAGTCATACCAAATCCATGGAAAAAAGAACAAAATAGAACTCAAAATTTTAACGATATTGTTTAAAGAAATATTTTCTGGCCACAAAACAGAGGTATAACTTGCAACAATTTAGATGTCACAGTGCTCAAGAAAGTAAATTACCAAATTGTTCCAAGAAGTTACGTTGTATCATGTTACAACAAAAATCTGATATGTAATCAGCATTTCTTGCAAAGTCATCAGTGCCAGTGATAAACAAAATACTAACTAAAATATATCATCAACGCAGCTTGACTGCATTGTATGATACAACAAGAAAGAGCATACTATACAATTTGTGAAAAGAAAAAAAAAAATCATGGTCTTGCACGCACGTTACTATTTAATATGTATCTTGACTGAAATTTGATAATACATGAAGAACAAATATTATATAATTATTCACAGTGTTGCAGAAAGTGCCCGATGGGCGGTAAACCCCGCCTAGCGCCTAGCCCGTCTAGTCGGGGACTAATCGAAGACTAGACGGTTGGAAGGAAGTCGACCGACGGTCGGTTGGAAATTTTTTTTAATATATTTTTCTATTATAATTGAGTAAATGTTTATACTATTTCATATATTGAACCACAAATTGAAAATAAAATTATAAAAAACTCAATATTGAGAATCAAAATATATAAACAACTAAATAAAATCTAATAAACTCAATCAAATTCCAAAAAATCAATAATAAAAAAAGTTAACCTAATCGGTCAATGGCGATTAGTCATTGACTTTGACCGACTAGACCAGCTAAACGGTAAACCGTTTAGTCGAGGCGGTGGACCACTGATTAGGGACTAAGTGACGCCTAGTCGGCCCTAGTCGAGGATTATACGTGACTGTTAAAACATCTTGGAGTTGTGATTTGAAACACATGATCACAGATTATATAAATCAGGATACAATTATAGCATATAACTTCTGTTGTAACATAGATTGAATGTACCTTTGAGTTATGCTTTTTTCTTTTTTAGTTACTCTTTTCTTTTTTTTTGCTAACAGGCATTCAGATTACCACTAAGGGGAAGCTCCTCTCCACTCCACCCCCGCCCCTCTACGCCTAGACAATTCCATATAACAGGTATCAATCACTAGCATTTGAGAACTCCTTGCTCTTAAAGGAATTTGAGGATGCCAACTTCCCAATAGGCAATTGACAATGTTACCATTACTGGAACAATTATATATTTCAACCAACAAAAATACTAGAATTCATATATTCTTGACATAGAGAGAGTGGATGTCTCTTCGGAGGCATCATTGGAATAATCATATAAAGTTTGACAAAATATGCATGGACGCTTATAATATGTACGTGCACATAGAAATCACCCCACTATAAGACCAAAAAACACCCATCTTCTCAAGTATCCATCTCAAAATCTCGGAACAGTGACTTCAAGGTCAGCTCTACATTGCAACATCCAGCATCCAAACCATTTAGAAACTCTAACATCAGTAAGAGGGTTTTCAGCAACAAGTTCCGGTCATGATAGATCTCTCAACAAGAGTGTTAATTAGAAAATAAAGAAATTAATTAAATTATTTAGAGTAAAATAAAAAGTGTGATTTCTTCATTGTTAATGATAGAAGAGTGATGATAGCAATTTAAGTATTTAGTCTTTCTTCACCATTCATGTACTCCCCTGAAGCATTTTTTTAGAGTACTAAGTTGTGCGGAAACTACCTTATATTACAAAGTAAATATAAGTTCTATCTAAAAAAAGAGAAACACAGTACCAATGCCTCAACGCCACCGGCTGCCGCAATTGCTTCTCGATTCCTGTCATCATATGATAGATTCCACAATGCCCAAGCATAAAATACTATTATTTAACAAGTTTTGCATCTATATTTCATCTGTAACAAGTTTTATATATAAAGCTATAAACATATTATTTCTAATAATAATTTCATATTGTATAGAATAATATTATATATTATTTTTTCTTAAATAATAAACAACATTATTTAAGCTTCTAATTAAATTATAAATTTATAATGTAATTTTTTTTGTTTTTATTTAATAATTTATTCTTTTAGATTATTAATAAAATCATTTACTTACTTTGTCAAATTATATCTATATAAAAAGAAAAACATTTTTATTGTAATAAAATAGAGAAAATAAAAAATAACCACAACTATTATGAAAATTTTGTTTTTAACCACATAAGAAAATTTTGTTTTTAACCACATAAGAAAATTTATTTGTTAATAGCCATTTTTTTAAAAAAAAATTAGTGTATGTCCGTAAATTATAAAAATATCCCTGGATTTGATTTTTAAAAAAAAACTGAAACCAAACTTGAAGTCATGACTAAAATCTGTAACCAAACTTGAAATCACGGCTAGAAACTTGAAACTTGAAATTTGAAATCTTGTTTAAAAAAATAAAATCTTGAAACTTGAAACTTGAAATCTTGCTTAAATTGAAATGTTGAAACTTAAAATCTTGACTAAATTGAAAGTTGAAACTTTAAATGTTCTGGGTTTTTAAGTTCTTCGTTTTCAAATTTTGAAACTTGAAATGTTGTCTAAATTGAAATGTTGAAATTTGAAATGTTGAAATTTGAAATGTTGACTAAATTGAACTGTTCAAACTTGAAATATTCTAGGTTTCTAATATTACGTTTTTTTTTTCAGCAGATCTAATCGTCGACGGAGGGGGAGCTAGATGGTGTTGATGGGCGGTCGTGAAGCCCAGGCGACGGCACTCCGGCAAGCTGTCGACGACATGTGAGAGAGAAAGGAAATGAGAGAGAAAGAGATGTTAGTGAAAGAGAGAGAGAAAGAAGAGAGAGAGCTACGGGGAGAGAAAAGAGAGGTTGGGTGAGAGAGAGGGGAGGCCGGCGACGATTCGCTGGCCTTCGTAACGATGCCGGCGACGGTTCGCCGGCGAGAGAGAGATCCGGGAGAGAGAGAAATCGGGGAGAGAGAGGAAAGGAGAGAGAAAAAAAAAGAGAAGAGAGAGAAAATGGTTGGGGATGGTTTTTATATGGGGGCATTAAAGTAATTTCTTAAAAAAACGGCTATTAACAAATAAATTTTCGTATATTCTTAAAACCAAAATTTTCATAATAGTTGTTGTTATTTTTAACGATTTCCACTCAAATATATCAATTTCAAATTTTAATAATATCGATTGGATTTGTTTCTATCCCATAAATTATTCTTTTCGTTTGTATTCTAAAAACTAAAAACAAAGAAACTGACACAAAATTATTTATAAAAAATAAAATAAACTAAGAAGATGAAGATGAAGAAAGAAATTAACACGGTCGCATGAACACGACTTCATTCTTGCATTTGGGTCATGTAACCCACACATAAAACACAACAAGGATGACCAAATGGGCATTACGGATTTACGGCATTAAATACTAGGATCAGGAGCATGATCGGAACTTATCTTTATGGGGAGAAATAAGAAAAGACCACGGTGCGTTAAAATTTTCAAATAAGTTTCCACGAAACCCATTTCTCATTTTCTTGCTTTGTTTTTCCTTTCGAAAATCATTGGAATTGAATTGAAATGTACTAAGGTATGGTCAATGAATACCATGATCATCAACTCTATTAAACGAGTTCAACCCAAATCACGAGATCAAAAAATATTATGTCCATCAGACGGTGGAGAGTAAAGAGGATGTAGAATTTACGCATCATGTTGGCCAGGCCTCTTTTTTCATTTTTTTAGTTTAAGAATTCACTATATAGAAGAAGGAAATTATTTGGGTGCTAACCGGTCAATATTTCAAATACCGATCCATCAATGAGATGTTGGTATGTGGCATTTTTTTTCTTCACTTTTTATATTTATCTCATTATGTTTTTTCAAAATGGATTACGTGTCAACATCCCATCAATGGATAATACCCAAACATAGGAGAAAGCAAGAGGATCTGTTTGGCCTCCATTTCCTAATAACAAAGTCTTACAATTTACTTTATAATTATAATATATATATATATATATTATAAGAAATTATAAGATAGTTGCGCACCTATCCATGCATTTTAAGTTTAGTTACTAAACAAGTCACGTGTAATTACAAATTTAGTTGTTAGTCAATTAAAATTTGAAAAAAAAAACATATGGTCCCGTTCTGCGGTTGTTTTTCGGTCCGTTTTCGTTTTTATTTTTCAAAAATGATTTCGAAAACGCGTTCGTTAACCGTTTTTCATTTTATTTTAAAAAAACGAAAAAAAAAAATGAAAAACAAAACCAGTGTTAAATATGAAAAATTTGAAAAACATAAAATACTTGTTTTTTGTTTTTATTTTTATTTTTTATTTTGTTTTTCACTTTTTTGATATAAAACAAAAATAACTATTAATTGTACTATTATACGTTTCATATGGCTATGATAAGACGGGACAAGGTTTTTAAATGAACAAAGTGTGTGTGTGTCTCTCTCTCTATATATATATATACATTATAATATTATATATTATAAAATAATATATTATATATAATACTTGGGGTTAGAACTCCACTACCATCTCACAGAAAGAACCAAAAACCAGTGTTTTTCCCCACTGACGGCCATCATTGCCTTAACAGGGTACTTTCCCGGTCAGATACTAACAGAGATGGATGGAGATCAACAAGCCAAAACTAGTCAGTACGGGGCTTTGTTAAACCTGAGTTCATCCTAACCAGCAACATTCTGGTTCCGGATGTGTCCAAGGTGTCCAGCCAATATACCAAACCAGTATAAAGGATCTGTTCTGATATGCAGGATCCTCATAAGAGGCAAGCATAGAGCATACTAAGACCTTGAAGAATCATAATATCAGACACAAAGCTATCAGAAGATTAGGAGGAGAAACTGTTTAGAAAGCCATAAAACACAAAACACAATCTTTATTGATTTTTCTCGTCCCTTTTACATAGAGGCTTGTCTTCCTTTTTATAGAAAGGAGACCTTACACGATCGATCAAACCTTTTTACAAGAGATAAGGATGAGAGTCGAAGCTTATCTTACAGAGGATAAGAGGCCAACCAGTGGCCGACATAAAGAGGGAACACAAAAAGGGCAAAAGAAAACAGGACAGCTGGAAAGCGTTATAATAATGGAACAGTTACGGGCTGCTCAGGTTGCAAGTGGAGTGGTACTCATCGTCTGAGTTGAGGGCCCCACAGATCGAACAGGGCCACGTGTCAGCCTGGTCTTGAGAGTATTGGAGGAACGAATCAGGGAGAGGGAGAGGGTGAAGGCTCCTTGTGGGGTCTCTTGGGACGTCAGGGAGGATAAAGATGACATCCGTGTTGTCATTATTGACGTCACAAAGGAAGTTGAGGAGGGGTATATGGATGTTGGTCCGGTACAGCCTTTCGTAGTCGTATGAAGTATCCCATTCGTAGCAGATGTTGGAGGTCCAAAGGAGTTGTGTATGTGGGTTATAGCTATAGGGCCTGCCGAAGATCCAAATGCAGCATACTTTGGAGGCCTGGTCAGGGTCCATCTTCCAGAGATGGTATTGGCCCATGAGCTTGGTGAGCTCGGTCTGCCAGGCATGCAGGGGCTTCAACCACTGTAGAAAAGTCCGGAGGTTTGCAGAGATAGGATCTTGGACAAAACCGTACAGTGCTTGGAGCGGAAAAACCATGGCGTGACGATGGAGAACAGATAAACACCATAGGAACCATAACATTTGGTCGGAATAGTAGTAAAACGGAGGTGATATGAAAGGGTCAAGAAAAGATTTAATGAGGTTGGTTATCTGGTGGTGACAGCCCTGACTGTTGATCTGGGAAAGATATTGCGGTAGGTACAGGTTGGCAAATGCTTGGATTTGCTGGATGGTAGGGGTTTGGCCTGGAGAAAGGGTAGCTATGAACTCTGGAGGGAAGCTAGATGGTATCTGGGGAGCTTAAGGAGCTGTGGAAGAAGAGGCTCGGGGGACATCATGTAGATCAAGGGGATAGGGCCGGTACGGGAGAGGAGGTTAACAGGTTGTGGCCGTGAGAGCATGTCTGGAATGATGTTGTGATGACCTTTTATATGTTTGACCGAAAAGTTGTATCTGGCAAACCAGTCCTTAAGTCTCAGGAGCTGGGGATTTGGTGGGAGCTTATTGCGGAACTCAAGAACTTTTGGGAAGGACGAGTTGTCCATCTCAAAGTTAAACTTGGTGGTTCTGAGGTGGAAGTCAAACTTGGAAACCCCATTTTTTACAGCAATGATCTCTTTGTAAATAGTGTGATAATGTTTCTGGGAATCTTTGAACTGTCCGCTGGCATGGCCACAGTAGTGACGTTTTCCTTGGGTTTCTTCAATGAGGATGGCACCCCAGAAGTGATCGCTGGCATCTGTTTGTAGGATGAGGTGACCAGATGAGGAAATGTGTAAGGGTGGAGGTCTCTGTGCAGCACGCTTGAGGTGAGAGATTGCTTCAGTGTGGAGGGTATCCCATTGAGGGGGATCTTTCTTGAGAAGCTTGGATAAACAGGTGGTAAAACGACCGGATTGTGGGATAAAATCCCTGATATAGTTGATAATACCAAGAAATTGTTGGAGCTGCTTCTGTGAGAGGTTGGAATCTGGGGAGGTCAGCAGTTGGCTTGCAAGGTGAGGTCCAGGGGCATAAGTTCCATCTTTGATTTGCATGCCAAGAAATTCAATTTCAGTGACACCTATCGAGCTCTTTTTATCAGACAGCATGATCCCATACTCATCAAGGATCTGGTGGAATCTCGTCAGGAGATCACTGTGTGATTGTTTGTCTGATGAGAATAGCAGGATGTCATCGATGTACAGTAAGGCCGTACTGAGCAGTGGTTGAAAGATCCTGGTGACAGCCTTTTGGAACAGGGAAGGGGCTGTTTTAAGCCCAAAAGGAAGTACGGTCCATTGGTAATGGGCATTGGGAAGGCAGAAGGCCGTTTTGGGCCTGTCATGTGGTTGTACTCCAATTTGCCAGAAGGCCCCCTTTAAGTCAAATTTGAAGAAAATTGTGGCTCCAGGTATTTGGGAGAACAATGTATTAGCTCTGGGGACTGGGAATTTGTCATCTTGGAGGAAAAGATTGAGAGGCTTGTAATCAATGACGAGTCGTTTCTTTCCTCTGACTTGTTCGGATCTTTTTTCAACGTAGAAGGCCTGGCAGGCCCAAGGGGATGAAGTGGGCTCTATAAGGCCTTGGCTGAGGAGCGACTCACACTCTTTTCTGGCCAGGGAGAGGTCAGAAGGGGACATTCCTGTGTGAGTGGCCTTTGTGGGGTTGGCATCTTCATTGAGTTTGAAAGGAAGTTCTATGAAGAAGTCAGGGTTCTTCCATAGTGGGTGTGGGTGTTTGAAGTCTGTATGGCTGGTGGTGCAAAAGAGCTGGAGTTTTTCTTGTATTTTTTGGAAGTCTGGATTGATGACCGAAATGGGGAAGATTTTTGGGACATCAATAAAAGGTTTAAACTCCCTTTTGAATCGAATACCCTGAGGTAAAATCCTGATGGATTTGGATTGGCTGTAAATATCCCATCCGATGAGGATATCTTTATCTGGAAGAGGTGTGCCAATGACGTGTGTCCAAAGAGTGAAAGAATGGAAAAACTGTAACCCAATCTTATGCTTAGAGATTAGGTGGGTGTTGAAAAGTTGTCCGTCTGCTGCTAGGAACTGGTTGTTTTCTTCTTTCCAAGCTTCTGCTGGGAGGACACTGGGGTTCATCATGGAGGAGTGGGCTCCTGTGTCAAAATAGGCAATGACTGGGATTGGTTTAGAATATTTTGTAGGTAGGATTTGGATTTTGATTTGTGGGCCAGAATTCTCTTTATTGGTGGCCTGGTAGGCTTTTGACGGGCAGTCGTGGTCTGGGATGCTTGATTGTTCTGAGGAACTAGAGTCATCCGAGTCTAACACCATGAAAGAGGTTAGCTGGTTGACATCCTCTTGTTCTGAAAAGTAAGATTCAATGTCAGCATCTGAGGGAATTTCTTCTGCAACCTGCCTCAGTTGTCGGATGAGTTTGGCCGACTTTGTTCTCTTGTTGGGACATTGTTTGGCATAGTGTCCTTCCTGTCCGCAAGCAAAACACTTGTTGGACTTGTTCCAAGATCTCCTTGCCTTCTTCCTGTAGTATTTGTATTTTCTGGAGCGTGAAAACCCTTTCGGGTTTTGGGTCATGTGTATATTTTTCTTGTAGGGTCTGTTTGCCCTGCAGTTGCAATGTTTATTGGAGCTGCATTTGAGATGGTAATCCGGAGGGAATTTACAGTGTCTGCTGTACTTCTTCCCTTCTTTAATCATTTTTTAGAAGACCTGTTGAGTAGCACAGAGTTTTTCTAGGGCAGTATGAGTGAACATGTGGATTTCTCCTAATGTGATCTCTCTGAGGCCTTTTCCTGAGAACTCAATCAACCTTTGGAGCTCTCCTTGGAGTTCTGAGGGAAGCGAATTCAGATATACTTGTCTTAGGGTTTCATCATTGACACCACCGAGTGCATGATACCTGAAAGACATGCGTCTGTAGTGATAGTCAATGTCTTCTTTGTTCAAAGAGCATACTGTCATTTCGAAGAATTCCTGTCTGGTCTGTTTATAGAACTGGGAAACGTCTCCGAGGAATTCTCTAAAGATTATCCCTGTTGCTATAGAAACAAATCCACATCTGACCAGTTGTAACTGTCTGTATTCTCCGAGGGCCTGGTACCAGTCTCTGAGAGATCCGGTGAACCTAGAGACAAATTCTCTCAGAATGGATTCCGTGTTGTCACCTCCTTTTGCAATTTGGAGGTCGAGCCAAGCGCTCATTTCTGACATTCTTTTTCTCCACTGTCTAGGAGCGACTTCGTCAAAGTTGAACCAGGGACCGTTGGTGGGTTTTGGGAGAGGAGTGTGTGCTTGTGCTCTATCTCTTTGGTCGGGTGGTTCGTTAGCCACTGGGGGAGGTGCTTCAGTGGTTTCTGCTGAGGACTCTGATGATGTATCCATGGTTTGTGTGGATGGTTGCGGATCGGCCCTTGTGGCCAGGTAAATTCGTGTGTGATCATCCGGGTCTGAATAGTTTGAAGAATCCGGTATCTGGTCAGAGTGATAAGTTTCCCATGACGAGGTGGAGGAAGGTTCTGTCGTTTCTGTCTCTGTTGAGGAGGTACTTGGAGAGTAAGGTTGGCGGGAAGACGTGTAGAAGGCTTGTTTTTGGTGGTTTGGTGGTGAGCGTTTGTGGGAAGAATGTGTCTTCTTTTTCTGTGAGTTTTTCCTGTCTTTACTTGTTGATGGTCTTTCGGTGGGTAAAGGTGGGTATTTTCGGAAGAGGTCTCCGGTTGATTTAAAAAACTGGGAATGGTCAGGAGGTCTTAAAGGGGGTGGCGGTGACTGGGTTGGAAATATCAAGGACGGGGAGTAAGGATGAGGGCTTGGAAGGTAGGGTGTGCTGATAAAGTGATCTTTTGTTATTTGGTCTAACTGGTCCTTGAGACGTCTGATTTCCCTTTCTTTGTTGTCAAAATCAGGGCCAAAGTATCCTTGGCTGATGTACTGATGTAGGTCAACATCCAACCTAGAAACTCTTGATTGCAGGTCTGTATACATGTTCCGCAGCGTGGAATCAAGATGTTGTAACTGGTTGTCCTGTTGAGAGACGTGGTGAGAGACCTTATCAATCTTCTGGTCGATAGAGTGAAGCACTCTATTTTGAACTGTTGCATTACGAGTGTGCCAGTTGAGGACCTGTTCAGCCTGGGAGGGCTGTTTGTGGGATCCATCAGGTAAGACTTCTGTTGATTGGATGAAAGGTCTGGAGAATAGGTTCCTTTCGGGAATCGATGAGGAATCCAGGGGAGGGAAGTCTTTATCGTAACTGGAGGCCATGAAGCATGGGATAGGAGTCGGGACAGTTGGCAGTAATTTTGTTGGTCTATCCAGAAGTAAACCTTCTTCTCTTAGGATTTGGAGTGCCCTATCATAGATGGGGAGGGGCCTGTTTTTTATTGGTCGTAGACCAATCCAAGGGCTGTGAGGGTCTTCAGGCCTTTTGAAAGAGGGAACAGGTTTACAGGATGTCCCTTCAGATTTGTGGCAAGTCCTACATTTGCAGTCTGCATCACACATGTCTGGGTCTACGTCCCAGATGAAATGCCCGTTGACTTTGTCTGTGTAGACTGGAGTTCCATCAGTCTCAAAATGATGGATGGGGATTTCTTGTTCGGTTGTGACAGGTCGGATTGCCAGGATTTGAAAAACGGGAGGAGCACTTGGTGCTGTCTCAGTGGCAGGAGTGCTTGCTTCTGAAGTACCAATTTGTTCGTATGTAGTTTGGATTGAGCCATCCGCTAACTTTGTGAACTTGGTTTCAGTTGCCACCACTGGCGTGGTGTTTTGAAAAGCTCACAGAAATTATGCCCTTAAACTGGATCACCAACTATGAGAAGGCTTTTCAAAACACCACGCCAGTGGTGGCAACTGAAACCATGTTCACAAAGTTAGCGGATGGCTCAATCCAAACTACATACGAACAAATTGGTACTTCAGAAGCAAGCACTCCTGCCACTGAGACAGCACCAAGTGCTCCTCCCGTTTTTCAAATCCTGGCAATCCGACCTGTCACAACCTAACAAGAAATCCCCATCCATCATTTTGAGACTGGTGGAACTCCAGTCTACACAGACAAAGTCAACGGGCATTTCATCTGGGACGTAGACCCAGACATGTGTGATGCAGACTGCGAATGCAGGACTTGCCACAAATCTGAAGGGACATCCTGTAAACCTGTTCCCTCTTTCAAAAGGCCTGAAGACCCTCACAGCCCTTGGATTGGTCTACGACCAATAAAAAACAGGCCCCTCCCCATCTATGATAGGGCACTCCAAATCCTAAGAGAAGAAGGTTTACTTCTGGATAGACCAACAAAATTACTGCCAACTGTCCCGACTCCTATCCCATGCTTCATGGCCTCCAGTTACGATAAAGACTTCCCTCCCCTGGATTCCTCGTCGATTCCCGAAAGGAACCTATTCTCCAGACCTTTCATCCAATCAACAGAAGTCTTACCTGATGGATCCCACAAACAGCCCTCCCAGGCTGAACAGGTCCTCAACTGGCACACTCGTAATGCAACAGTTCAAAATAGAGTGCTTCACTCTATCGACCAGAAGATTGATAAGGTCTCTCACCACGTCTCTCAACAGGACAACCAGTTACAACATCTTGATTCCACGCTGCGGAACATGTATACAGACCTGCAATCAAGAGTTTCTAGGTTGGATGTTGACCTACATCAGTACATCAGCCAAGGATACTTTGGCCCTGATTTTGACAACAAAGAAAGGGAAATCAGACGTCTCAAGGACCAGTTAGACCAAATAACAAAAGATCACTTTATCAGCACACCCTACCTTCCAAGCCCTCATCCTTACTCCCCGTCCTTGATATTTCCAACCCAGTCACCGCCACCCCCTTTAAGACCTCCTGACCATTCCCAGTTTTTTAAATCAACCGGAGACCTCTTCCGAAAATACCCACCTTTACCCACCGAAAGACCATCAACAAGTAAAGACAGGAAAAACTCACAGAAAAAGAAGACACATTCTTCCCACAAACGCTCACCACCAAACCACCAAAAACAAGCCTTCTACACGTCTTCCCGCCAACCTTACTCTCCAAGTACCTCCTCAACAGAGACAGAAACGACAGAACCTTCCTCCACCTCGTCATGGGAAACTTATCACTCTGACCAGATACCGGATTCTTCAAACTATTCAGACCCGGATGATCACACACGAATTTACCTGGCCACAAGGGCCGATCCGCAACCATCCACACAAACCATGGATACATCATCAGAGTCCTCAGCAGAAACCACTGAAGCACCTCCCCCAGTGGCTAACGAACCACCCGACCAAAGAGATAGAGCACAAGCACACACTCCTCTCCCAAAACCCACCAACGGTCCCTGGTTCAACTTTGACGAAGTCGCTCCTAGACAGTGGAGAAAAAGAATGTCAGAAATGAGCGCTTGGCTCGACCTCCAAATTGCAAAAGGAGGTGACAACACGGAATCCATTCTGAGAGAATTTGTCTCTAGGTTCACCGGATCTCTCAGAGACTGGTACCAGGCCCTCGGAGAATACAGACAGTTACAACTGGTCAGATGTGGATTTGTTTCTATAGCAACAGGGATAATCTTTAGAGAATTCCTCGGAGACGTTTCCCAGTTCTATAAACAGACCAGACAGGAATTCTTCGAAATGACAGTATGCTCTTTGAACAAAGAAGACATTGACTATCACTACAGACGCATGTCTTTCAGGTATCATGCACTCGGTGGTGTCAATGATGAAACCCTAAGACAAGTATATCTGAATTCGCTTCCCTCAGAACTCCAAGGAGAGCTCCAAAGGTTGATTGAGTTCTCAGGAAAAGGCCTCAGAGAGATAACATTAGGAGAAATCCACATGTTCACTCATACTGCCCTAGAAAAACTCTGTGCTACTTAACGGGTCTTCTAAAAAATGATTAAAGAAGGGAAGAAGTACAACAGACACTGTAAATTCCCTCCGGATTACCATCTCAAATGCAGCTCCAATGAACATTGCAACTGCAGGGCAAACAGCCCCTTACAAGAAAAATATACACATGACCCAAAACCCGAAAGGGTTTTCACGCTCCAGAAAATACAAATACTACAGGAAGAAGGCAAGGAGATCTTGGAACAAGTCCAACAAGTGTTTTGCCTGCGGACAGGAAGGACACTATGCCAAACAATGCCCCAACAAGAGAACAAAGTCGGCCAAACTCATCCGACAACTGAGGCAGGTTGCAGAAGAAATTCCCTCAGATGCTGACATTGAATCTTACTTTTCAGAACAAGAGTATGTCAACCAGTTAACCTCTTTCATGGTGTTAGACTCGGATGACTCTAGTTCCTCAGAACAATCAAGCATCCCAGACCACGACTGCCCGTCAGAAGCCTACCAGGCCACCAATAAAGAGAATTCTGGCCCACAAATCAAAATCCAAATCCTACCTACAAAATATTCTAAACCAATCCCAGTCATTGCCTATTTTGACACAGGAGCCCACTCCTCCATGATGAACCCCAGTGTCCTCCCAGCAGAAGCTTGGAAAGAAGAAAACAACCAGTTCCTAGCAGCAGACGGACAACTTTTCAACACCCACATAATCTCTAAGCATAAGATTGGGTTACAGTTTTTCCCTTCTTTCACTCTTTGGACACACGTCATTGGCACACCTCTTCCAGATAAAGATATCCTCATCGGATGGGATATTTACAGCCAATCCAAATCCATCAGGATTTTACCTCAGGGTATTCGATTCAAAAGGGAGTTTAAACCTTTTATTGATGTCCCAAAAATCTTCCCCATTTCGGTCATCAATCCAGACTTCCAAAAAATACAAGAAAAACTCCAGCTCTTTTGCACCACCAGCCATACAGACTTCAAACACCCACACCCACTATGGAAGAACCCTGACTTCTTCATAGAACTTCCTTTCAAACTCAATGAAGATGCCAACCCCACAAAGGCCACTCACACAGGAATGTCCCCTTCTGACCTCTCCCTGGCCACAAAAGAGTGTGAGTCGCTCCTCAGCCAAGGCCTTATAGAGCCCACTTCATCCCCTTGGGCCTGCCAGGCCTTCTACGTTGAAAAAAGATCCGAACAAGTCAGAGGAAAGAAACGGCTCGTCATTGATTACAAGCCTCTCAATCTCTTCCTCCAAGATGACAAATTCCCAGTCCCCAGAGCTAATACATTGTTCTCCCAAATACCTGGAGCCACAATTTTCTTCAAATTTGACTTAAAGGGGGCCTTCTGGCAAATTGGAGTACAACCACATGACAGGCCCAAAACGGCCTTCTGCCTTCCCAATGCCCATTACCAATGGACCGTACTTCATTTTGGGCTTAAAACAGCCCCTTCCCTGTTCCAAAAGGCTGTCACCAGGATCTTTCAACCACTGCTCAGTACGGCCTTACTGTACATCGATGACATCCTGCTATTCTCATCAGACAAACAATCACACAGTGATCTCCTGACGAGATTCCACCAGATCCTTGATGAGTATGGGATCATGCTGTCTGATAAAAAGAGCTCGATAGGTGTCACTGAAATTGAATTTCTTGGCATGCAAATCAAAGATGGGACTTATGCCCCTGGACCTCACCTTGCAAGCCAACTGCTGACCTCCCCAGATTCCAACCTCTCACTGAAGCAGCTCCAACAATTTCTTGGTATTATCAACTATATCAGGGATTTTATCCCACAATCCGGTCGTTTTACCACCTGTTTATCCAAGCTTCTCAAGAAAGATCCCCCTCAATGGGATACCCTCCACACTGAAGCAATCTCTCACCTCAAGCGTGCTGCACAGAGACCTCCACCCTTACACATTCCCTCATCTGGTCACCTCATCCTACAAACAGATGCCAGCGATCACTTCTGGGGTGCCATCCTCATTGAAGAAACCCAAGGAAAACGTCACTACTGTGGCCATGCCAGCGGACAGTTCAAAGATTCCCAGAAACATTATCACACTATTTACAAAGAGATCCTTGCTGTAAAAAATGGGGTTTTCAAGTTTGACTTCCACCTCAGAACCACCAAGTTTACCTTTGAGATGGACAACTCGTCCTTCCCAAAAGTTCTTGAGTTCCGCAATAAGCTCCCACCAAATCCCCAGCTCCTGAGACTTAAGGACTGGTTTGCCAGATACGACTTTTCGGTCAAACATATAAAAGGTCATCACAACATCATTCCAGACATGCTCTCACGGCCACAACCTGTTAACCTCATCTCCCGTACCGGCCCTATCCCCTTGATCTACATGATGTCCCCCGAGCCTCTTCTTCCACGGCTCCTCAAGCTCCCCAGATACCACCTAGCTTCCCTCCAGAGTTCATAGCTACCCTTTCTCCAGGCCAAACCCCTACCATCCAGCAAATCCAAGCATTTGCCAACCTGTACCTACCGCAATATCTTTCCCAGATCAACAGTCAGGGCTGTCACCACCAGATAACCAACCTCATTAAACCTTTTCTTGACCCTTTCATATCACCTCCGTTTTACTACTATTCCGACCAAATGTTATGGTTCCTATGGTGTTTATCTGTTCTCCATCGTCACGCTATGGTTTTTCCGCTCCAAGCACTGTACGGTTTTTTCCAAGATCCTATCTCTGCAAACCTCCGGACTTTTCTACAGTGGTTGAAGCCCCTGCATGCCTGGCAGACCGAGCTCACCAAGCTCATGGGCCAATACCATCTCTGGAAGATGGACCCTGACCAGGCCTCCAAAGTATGCTGCATTTGGATCTTCGGCAGGCCCTACAGCTATAACCCACATACACAACTCCTTTGGACCTCCAACATCTGCTACGAATGGGATACTTCATACGACTACGAAAGGCTGTACCGGACCAACATCCAGATACCCCTCCTCAACTTCCTTTGTGACGTCAATAATGACAACACGGATGTCATCTTTATCCTCCCTGACGTCCCAAGAGACCCCACAAGGAGTCTTCACCCTCTCCCTGATTCGTTCCTCCAATACTCTCAAGACCAGGCTGACACGTGGCCCTGTTCGATCTGTGGGGCCCTCAACTCAGACGATGAGTACCACTCCACTTGCAACCTGAGCAGCCCGTAACTGTTCCATTATTATAACGCTTTCCAGCTGTCCTGTTTTCTTTTGCCCTTTTTGTGTTCCCTCTTTATGTCGGCCACCGGTTGGCCTCTTATCCTCTGTAAGATAAGCTTCGACTCTCATCCTTATCTCTTGTAAAAAGGTTTGATCGATCGTGTAAGGTCTCCTTTCTATAAAAAGGAAGACAAGCCTCTATGTAAAAGGGACGAGAAAAATCAATAAAGATTGTGTTTTGTGTTTTATGGCTTTCTAAACAGTTTCTCCTCCTAATCTTCTGATAGCTTTGTGTCTGATATTATGATTCTTCAAGGTCTTAGTATGCTCTATGCTTGCCTCTTATGAGGATCCTGCATATCAGAACAGATCCTTTATACTGGTTTGGTATATTTGTTGGATACCCTGGACACATCCGGAACCAGAATGTTGCTGGTTAGGATGAACTCAGGTTTAACAAAGCCCCGTACTGACTAGTTTTGGCTTGTTGATCTCCATCCATCTCTGTTAGTATCTGACCGGGAAAGTACCCTGTTAAGGCAAGGATGGCCGTCAGTGGGGAAAAACCCTGGTTTTTGGTTCTTTCTGTGAGATGGTAGTGGAGTTCTAATAAATATATATATATATATATTATTAATTGGAAGTGAAAGATTATTAATTGAAGAACAAGAAATTCTTAGAAAGGACCTCAAAACTGATAGACAAAGGTTAAATTAAACAATTGGTCAATAGATTGACGAGTGAGATCTTCCATTTGAAATTGATCTTGAACGATCATGGTGTATCTGAATAAAAAATAAGCAATGTCACTTTTCTGAAAGCGAGGATGGGGCTTTATGATGTTGATTTGAATGATGCAGAGTTAAAGGTAAATGAACTGGGGGTGTTGTCTTCGTTTATCCTTGGACCAAAAGACATGGACCAATCTATGGAAATCACAATTGAGTTAAAGATAAAAGAAACTTGGACTCAATTGGAAGAGTCATTTGCATGATCTCTCAAGTAAACAACTCCATATATTGTAACAGATGTTGCCTTATGTGTCACTCATTCAATGACCAAAAACGGTGATGCAATTTTGCTTTGAGACTCAGGTCCTTTTCATTATTTTTTACATTGATAAACAACTTTGAGACATTAATAGACAAGGAGAATTACTTTGATATCCATATATTGCTGTATTTTTTCTGAATGGTGGTGTGTCTGGCCATGAATCATATTTGAATTAATTGAAAAATCAAAGGTTGTATCTCTATGTTTATAATTTCAAATTGAGGATTGGTTTTTCTTTTGTAAATAATCCCATGATAGTGATTGTCAAGGGTTCTGGAGTTAGCTTCCAACTACCACCAAAATCACCATGCTTTATCCCATACATTCGCAGATTCCTTTGAAATTGGAAACATAGAGATACAGCCTTTGATTTTTCAATTAATCCAGATATGATTCTTTTGAGTTATTTAAGAAGAAGCCATATCTAGGAAATCAATGTATCAGACTCAAAATAGAATTCTAGAAGCACAAATATTGAATACTTGAGCAAAAAACATGCTACATTATATTGTTTGACTTCATGGCCAGGCACACCATCCATAAGTAAAAATATAACAATATATGGATATCGAAGTAATTCTCATTATCTATTAATGTCTCAAAGTTTTTTATCAATGTAAAAAAAAAAGACCTGAGTCTCAAAGCAAAAATGATTCACCATTTTTGGTCATTGAATGATTGTCACAGAAGGTAGCATCTGTTGCAATATATGGTTGCTGGTCCTAACAAATGTTGAGTTGTTATTTACTTGAGAGACCATGCAAAGGACTCTTCCAATTGGGTCAAGATTTCATTTATCATCAACTCAATTGCATTTTCCAGAAATTGCATTTTCTAGAGATTGATCCATGTCTTTTGATCCAAGGATAAACGAGGACAACACCCCCAATTCATTTACCTTCAACTATGCATCATTCAAATCAACATCGTAAAGACTTGGCCTCACTTTCAAAAAAGTGACATTGCTCATTTTTTATTCGGGTACACCATGATCGTTCAAGATCAATTCCAGATGGAAGATCTCACTCATCAACCTAATGACCAATTGTTTAATTTGGCCTTTGTCTATCAGTTCTGAGCTCCTTTTCAGGAATTTCTTGTTCTTCAATTCATAATCTGTCACTTCTAACAAATGAACGACTTTGGTGATCACAACTGACTTCGGATCAGCTTTAACATTCTCAAGTGAATATTTGAATGTCTGAAACATTTCACCGTTCCGATTGCAGAGTAAAATGACAATCTTTAGATTAACAATCAAACGAGAAAGCTTGGCCCCAAGATTGACCGCTAGATCTTTTACAGCTTTTAAATCCTCCCAATCATCATCTGATTCTCCACCATCTTTTAACAAAGCAATCAAACGTTTCTTTACACAAAACGTCCATAATAAACGTCCAAACACAGATCTAGCGGTCAATATCGGGGCCAAGCTTTCTCGCCTGATTGCTAATCTAAAGATTGCCATGTCACTCTGTGATCAGATCGGTGAAATGTTTCGGACATTCAAATGATCACTTGAGAATGTTAAAGCTGATCCGAAGTCAGTTGTGATCACCAAAGTCGTTCATTTGTTAGAAGTGACAGATTATGAATTGAAGAACAAGAAATTCCTGAAAAGGAGCTCAGAACTGATAGACAAAGGCCAAATTAAACAATTGGTCATTAGATTGATGAGTGAGATCTTCCATCTGGAATTGATCTTGAACGATCATGGTGTATCCGAATAATAAATAAGCAATGTCACTTTTCTGAAAGCGGGGTTGAGGCTTTATGATGCTGATTTGAATGATACAGACTTGAAGGTAAATGAATTGGGGTTGTTGTCTTCGTTTATACATGGATCAAAAGACATGGACCAATCTCTGGAAAATGTAATTGAGTTGAAGATAAATGAAATCTGGACCCAATTGGAAGAGTCATTTGCATGATCTCTTAACTAAACAACTACTCAACATTTGTTAGGATCAGCCTCCATATATTGTAACATATGTTGCCTTCTGTGTCACTCATTCAATGACCAAAGGTGGTGATGCATTTTTGCTTTGGGACTCGGGTCTTTTTCTTTATTTCTTACAATGATAAGCAACTTTGAGACATTAATAGACAAGGATAATTACTTTGATATCCGTATATTGCTGTATTTTTTCTGATTGATGGTGTGTCTGGCCATGAATTATATTTGGATTAATTGAAAAATCAAAGGTTGTATTTCCAACCATGCTCTATCCCATACGTTCGCAGATTCCTTTGAAATTGGAAACGTAGAGATACAACCTTTGATTTTTCAATTATTCCAGATATGATTCTTTTGAGTTATTTAATAAGCCACATCTAGGAAATCAATGTATCAGACCCAAAATAGAATTCCTGAAGCACAAATATTGAATACTTGAGGAAAAAACATACCATATTATATTGTTTGACTTCATGGCCAGACACACCATCCATAAGAAAAAATCTAGCAATATATGGATATCAAAGTAATTCTCATTGTCTATTAATGTCTCAAAGTTTTTTATCAATGTAAAAAAAAAAGACCTGAGTCTCAAAGCAAAAATGCATCACCATTTTTGGTCATTGAATGAGTGTCACAGAAGGAGGCATTTGTTGCAATATATGGAGGATGGTCTTAACAAATGTTGAGTTGTTATTTACTTGAGAGATCATGCAAAGGACTCTTCCAATCGGGTCAAGATTTCATTTATCTTCAACTCAATTGTATTTTCCAAAAATTGCATCTTCTAGAGATTGGTCCATGTCTTTTGATCCATGGATAAACGAAGACAACACCCTTAATTCATTTACCTTCAACTATGCATCATTCAAATCAACATCGTAAAGACTTGGCCTCGCTTTCAGAAAAGTGACATTGCTTATTTTTGGTTCGGATACACCATGATCGTTCATGATCAATTCCAAATGGAAGATCTCACTCATCAATCTATTGACCAATTGTTTAATTTAGCCTTTTGTCTATCAGTTTTGAGCTCCTTTCCAAGAATTTTTTTGTTCTTCAATTCATAATCTGTTACTTCCAACAGATGAACGACTTTAGTGATTACAACCGATTTCGAATCAGCTTCAACATTCTCAAGTGAACATTTGAATGTCTGGAACATTTCATCGATCCGATTACAGAGTGACATGACAATCTTTAGATTAACAATCAAACGAGAAAGCTTGACCCCAAGATTGACCGCTAGATCTTTTACAGCTTTTAAATCCCCCAATCATCATCTGATTCTCCTCCATCTTTTAACAAAGCAATCAAACGTTTCTTTACATAGAAAACGTTCATGCGGTCCATGCTTTGATACCAATTGACGCAGCGGGGTATAGCGAAAAATAAGAATGATCACTTTGTCGAACCCTGAGGCACATTCAGACGAACCTTGACGCAGCGACCGGTAGTTACCTAAGCCCAAGCATGGACCGCCATGCAGGGGCAATCATTCCCTAATCTTCGTTAGAAAATGGTGCTCTCGAATCTTCAAAGAGCATGTCGAATCCACGACAGATAAATGTTCCAAAGGAACGATTTTATTAAAATCAATCAAAGGTTTAAAAGTTACAATAATTGAAAATAATAAGACTATTTATAATAAACTAATCCTAATAAGACTCGAATACGACATTCCTACAAAAAAGACTAAAACAAGAAAAGATCAAAACTAATCAAAATCTTCTAGGATTCATGACTCCTAACTTGACTTGAAAACAAAGATCAAATCTTACCCAAAAGGTAAGTTTGATTTATTTCCAAGACCTAAATTTAATTCCTAATCAAACTGAAATAAATAAACTTACTAAATAAGAAAAGACCCAAATTAACAAAATAAGAAAATAAAGGAATTGCTCGACATGGCCCGCGGTTCCTTTATCTCAAACAGTCTTTCAATTTCATCACCGTAAGATACATTAGCCACCAGTTTCCTGCCTTATTAACGAATCAAAAAATAAAATCTTGCTATTATAAAACCACACCTATCCTCCAAGAAATGGTGTTCTCTCTCCAACAACAAAAGCCTTTTCTTGTAACTTTGACACTCTTGTGCAATGTAATCGACTCATTCGTAAAGGCATTGAATCGATCCTTGAACATCTGATGATCTCTAACTACTCCGTTGAGTGTTGCCCTAAAATATTTAACTGCACGCCCATCAATCAACGAATCTTCGATCGTCATCAATCTTTTGAGCCTCGTCTCCACTGTTTCACTAAAGTATTGAAGAATTCTGCTACAAATTTGGAGATTTTGCTCATCCGTTGCTACCTGATTTTTCGTTTCTTGAAACCTAGAAAAAATTGAGAATTTTTTTACACAGAGCGAGTGAGTGAGACTTTGTCAAAATTGATAACTTTAGTTGAGATGTTTGTAAAAAAAAGTTGAGAATTTTTGCAGCGAGTGAGTGAGAATTTGTCAAAATTTTGACAACTTTAGTAGAGATCTTCTTCTAAATTGGCAAATTTACAGAGAACTCTGTATAAGGTTCAGTGGCTAATTTTTAGTGGAAATCGGAGGAAAATGTCCTTTCTCAATGTTTAGTTTCTAAGAAATAGCCCATTGGTGAAAAAAATACACTTTTAGCAACCACATTTACCACATTGCCCCTTAAAAGGCCTCACCTGAAATTTTTCTCAATACCTTCCTTCAATATTTTATTCAATATAAATTGTTTAAGTTTATTAAAATACCCTCCAATTTGATTTCCCACAAAAGCAACAACATAATTCAAAAAAAAAATGGTTGCTTTGTATGTGAAACTCAACCAAACAACAAAAACCCAGAATTCGTTCGACATAAAAAGAGGAAAGAGAAGTAAGGTCATCGTCGTCGTAGCCGTTCAATTACAAATCAATAAAAACCCTTCTTGTTATTGCTCTATGTACCCTAACGACCAATAAAACTCAAACCCAAGCAAGAACCTATAAATAGAGAGGAAGAAGGTTGCCGGTCGCCGGTCGCCGGTCGTCAGTCGCCGTTTAAAGCATAAGGTCGGCAATCGCACCCCAAACCCTAGATGAAACGCAAAGAGAGTGAGACAATTTGAATGTACTTATTTGTTCAAACTACTTTAATTTTGGTGATAAGGATGCTGGAAATAATGTTGTTGTTGATAAGGATGTTGATGAACTATATTCAGTTTGTGAACTTGGTGAACTTGGTAAGGGTGCTGATGAGTTGTTGAAGTTAGTAAGGGTGGTGAGGAAGACGATGCTTTTGTAGATGAGGATGATGCTGCATTTGAGGGTGGTAAGGGTGGTGAGCAAGATGATGTTGTTGGTGATAGAGATGTTGCATTTGAGGTTGGTAAGGGCGATGAGCAAGAGGATGTTGTTGGTGAAATTGGTAAGGGTTCTAAGCAAGGTGTTGGCAGTGATGGTGTGGTTGCCAGGGATGTTGCATTTGAGGGTGATATGGTCGAGATACATTCTATAATAGTGTTTTTGTCATGCATATAAATGGTTTTTGTTTCACTTAATAATTTTTTTATGTAGGGCTCGGGGAAAAAATCTATTCTTGACGTGGATGAATATCCATTCTCATCAGTGTGATTTATTGCCTAAAACATTCTCAGTAGTGTGGTAGCGTTTGATTGGGTCGACCTTGATGTTGAATACAGAGACATCGACAAACAAAGGAGCCGAAAGCGGTCTAGGTATCTCGAAAGCCCGTGGACTAATCTCATGCCCAAGAAGAAAAGGAAACCACAGTCAAACGAGGAAGAAATAAATTTAGTTGAGTTCATGTCTTTACTGAAGAACGACGACCAACTTAGGTAATATTTCATTCTTATTATCTGTTACATTGGATTGGTACTATAATGTATTCATTTTTGAATATTTTTCCTAATATAATGTAACGGTGGCCTTGAATAGTTGTTGTACCATTCAAATCCTTCCCATGATCGTGGAGATTTTCTAAACCTAGTCAACATCGAAAAGTGGATATCAGATTTGGTAACATAATTAACTATCTCTCTCTCTGGTTTTAAGGCTTTATGTTACTTATTTCTTAACGTACATCACTGTATTTACACAACACAATCATAGTTTCTTTGATATCCTATGAATGAGGCAATCGACCAGTGACCTTAACTACTTGCAAAGTATTGGATTGGTTAACACATTTTTCTTTGTAAGTATCTCCCTAGTTATATGATATGGCATATGAAAATGTGTTTATACATGTTTATAAAAATATGTTATAATGCATGTATGATTTTGAGCCTATGATTGATTGATATAAGTCTGGGAATGGATGCTATGAGCTTAGGAATTATCAGCTTGGAATTGATGCATGTATGCTTTTCAGTCTGTTTTTAATTGATATAAGCTTGGGAATGGATATCATGAGCCTAAGAATTATCAGCTTTGAATTCATGCATGTATGCTTTTGGTTTATATGAGCCTGATAATGGCATTATCAATTGGGAATTAATGGTTGTATGTAGACTAACATGAACATTAAGTGGGCAATTGAAACAGATACAATGGATGCCATGAGGAAGATAGCAAAATTTGAGAAGGATAAGGAAGAAAGACGTCAGTAGAAAGAAGGTGATGCAAGGTGTGTGAGTAGACAAGGGAGTCGATGGCTGATGAACTCCTTGAAAATCTAACATGAGGAGTTGTACCATAATTTCATCAAGTTATTTCGACATGGTGCCGGAGCAACGAACACAACAAAAAATAAAAAATCTTAGGATGGTTGATTCCTAAGTGGTTGTACCTTGTGGTGGGGTATGTGATTCTCAGTATGGAGAGTCGTGGGTGTGGACAAAGGTCTTAAGAATTCAAGTCAAAAAGGAGAATTGTTAGGTTTTGGTTTGTATTCTCAAGTGAACCCAGTGTGAACTAAACGAGACTCAATGATGTGGAACTTCCTGGGGACGTGGAAAAATGTTTTGAAGTTGGAGTTGGTGTTTGAGAGAGGTTTGAAAACCTAGAAGAACTGAAGAAACGAAAAATGTGAAGCATTCCAAGTGATCTGTAACGGTGTATGGTAAACCGTGACCTGAACCGTAGCCAATCATAAGCATGAGTGGAACGAGAAATCTTCAGCATAAACGAAAGTAATTCTTCTGGAAGTTCTTGTGCTTGAAGGAAAAAAATTTCTCTTTACAAGAAGACTTGTCATAAAAGAAAATAGTATTTATGTGGAACAAGCAAGTCTTGTATGCATAGGAGATAGATTTCCTTGTTGGTCTAGCTCCATGTAACTAGTATATATAGAACATTGTGTCTAGGTTATTTTGTGTGGAGCAAAAATAACACATGTAACATCAAAGAGTGGGTAGTTCTGGGGGGGGGAGACCCCTTGGAATATCCGGGGAGGCCTCCAAGGAATATCTAGGGATCTAGTGGAAAGATCCGTGGGTGGTATTCAAGGGAAACCTATGGGGATATTCTTGGATGAGGTGTACTCGGAGGGAAACTCTGTGAGCGTTGTGAGCTGAGAGCCATGATGTAAAGCTCGGTTGTGAGCTTAGGGGTTTGGTAAGGCTCGGTAGCTTGGGGTATGGGTTGTGAGAGAGAATTCTATAGTACATGGTTGTAACAATTTATCATATAGATAAACTTACTATGTCGTCTTGACGATCATTGGTTTTTTCCCTGATTTAGGGTTTTCCACGTATATCTTGTGTTGTATGATTGCTTATTTTTTTCTCATCTTATTTTTCTGCTATAGACGTTAATTGCTATGAGTTATGAGTGAATATTATACATATCGTTTCCGCATTCATTGGTACAAATTCCCAATGGTTTGATAGTACAGTTTCAATTATAGCTTTCATGACTGTGATGGTGCTTGAATGATACAATCAGGTGGGAGAATTGAAAAATGGATGAGACAACGAGGCAATTCCAACAAGGATTGGTCGAGGTTGAACTGAAGTTGAGCATATTCTTCTAGCCCGACATCTGGTAATTCAATCGTAAAACTCTCTAGTTTTATAACTTTACTAACACATATATGTTGGAATTGCAATACTCTATTTGGATACTGTAGATATACGAAAGTCAAATGAAAATTGAGTGTGACATACAGGTCGTTTATCTATTAATGTAGCTATTACAAATTCATTTTTTGCCATCAAGTTAAAAGTTTTCCCTTTTTGAAAAGCAATGAAAATTGATGTTATATATGTAGGCCAAAATCAATTTGATTGTGATACAACTATACAAGTAGTCAAGTATTTGGTAGGACCGAGTTTCTGATTGCGTTGATACAAGTAGTAAAGTGTTGTAGGTGATAAAAAGAGTTATTTATCATTCATCTTTCATGCACTCCTAGTCTCCAACTGTGTGCTTCTCTTATTTCGGATAAAGGGTTCCACTGAACTTTCTTGCCATTGAAACCCTGGCCAAGGCAGAGGAGATTTATTAAGACAAGATATTCACTTTTTCTAAAGATTTGTTAATCAAATAAAGTTCTTTTTTTCAACGGATGAAGTGAAGGTACATATACATATTATTGCCAAACATCAACTCCCAGAAATTGCTTTCAGAATTTGGGGATGATCCGACCTAAAATGTAATATTTTTAAATATGATTCAAGCACTTGCTTGTCAATCATTTGCGTTAATTATTAGTTATTGTTATTTGGACCGAAAAAGAGTGCCGAAATTTATAATTCACGTACCATTCGTCAACAATTATGAACAAAAATATGGAGTCTTTGCACAAGATCGGCTCAGCTTCAAATTTTTCTCCTCTAAGGGTATGAGATGCCGGGTTGAATTAATCCAGCATGTTGCAGATTTCAATACACATTGATAGATCTATAACTCATCAGGACACTTTATAGCTCTTATATCTTTTAACCGCCAAGTTTTACACTGTTGACAAAACATAGAGATAAGGGTCGTTGAGTAATAATTTACAAGACTATCATTGGCATATTCATTTTCAACTTGAAAAGCCTTCATTCATTCATTCACTTATCTTGCAAAGTAACAATCGATTACATGAAGAAATAAAAATTATTTTGAATCCCAATTCTGCCCATTCTTTTTCTTTTTCTGAAAACCAGCAAAGGGCTAAAAAAACAGAAACAAATTAAAATTTCAAATGTCTAGTGTTACGCAGTTGTTAAGCTTTGGAAGTACATACATATAAATAGATTACTTTCCCTCTTCTTTTTAAAATATTACAACACAAACTTCTGCATAGTAAATAATTAAATATATATAGTTTGGGGATGTTGTGCCACATGTGTTTCTCTCATCAACAATTCAAATTTGCTCTTCTGGTGGATATTTTTGGAACGTATTCCAAGAAAATAATTTGTTTAATTACCAAGTCCAACTTTAAACACATTATCAAGACATACTTATATATCGGGTATGTCTGAATAAAAAGGGAATTGTACTAAAAAATCTTTAAGAAAATAAAAATTTTACTTTTATTTAGATTTTTTTTTTAACAGCAAGTTTATTCATCAGCAAGAAAAGCACAAGAACCCAAAAAAAGCACAAGAACAGCTCTGAGCAAAAAAGAAACGAAGACAACGCAGAGGAAGCAAATAACAACAAAACACACTAATAACAGACGAAACAACCAGCTCTTGAAAAAAAAGACCCTAGAAAAACATAGCAGAATACCAACACCGCTAAACCTCCGGCAAGGGGCAGGAAAACAAAGCAAGAAACCCATCCAAAACGCAAACCCCAAAGCCTTGCATCCAATGAAGAAAATTACTCTTACTGATGCAGAATTTAACATCAACTGCACTAGGAGTCGTTAAGCTTAGCATATCCGGCTCCACATTTTTTTTGTTCCTCATCCAACTCCCTTTGAATACATCCGGTTCCACATTTTTTTGGTTCCTCATCCAACTCCCTTTGAATACATCCTATGATTGAGGTCCCCTGTTTATCCACGCAAAACTGAACCTCATTCAAATGAAATATGCCACCATCATCCCCATAACATTGCAGAACTATACTATCCGGTACTTCGGTTTCACTTTCTATGACATCCCAGTATTTAGCTCTGATGTAAGAATTTCTAGGAATTATACCATCCTGGCCAACGATATGACACAATTATGAGCAGTGGTGTTGTACCATTCGATGACTTTGGACTTTGGAAAGATGAGTGGAAAAAACATGACCGGTTAAATCCCTCTTACAACAACGATGTACTAGAATATTTCAGGACTATTGCTGCTAGTAAACTTGAAGGTGCAGCTAGTGCATCATTGTTGTATAAGGAATCTAACTAGCCATGTTTTTTCCACTCATCTTTCCAAAGTCCAAAGTCATCGAATGGTACAACATCACAGCTCATATTTGGCCATAATTGTGTCATATCGTTGGCCAGAATGGTATGATTCTAAAAAATTCTTACACCATAGCTAAATACCGGGATGACATAGAAAATGAAACCAAAATACCAGATAGTATAGTCTTGAAATGTTATGGGGATGATAGTGGTATATTTCATCTAAATGAGGTTCGGTTTTGTATGGATAAATAGGGGAGACCTCATTCATAGGATGTATTCAAAGGGGGTTGGATGAGGAACAAAAAAAATGTGGAACCTGATATGTTACACTTAACAACTCCTAGTGCAGTTGATGTTAAATTCTACATCTGTAAGGGTGATTTTCTTAATTGGATGTAAGGCTTTAGGTTTGTGTTTTGGATGTGTTTCTTGCTCTGTTTTCCTGTCTCTTGCTAGAGGTTTAGCAGTGTTTGCATTCTGCTCTGTTTTTCCAAGGTATTTTGTCTCAAGAGCTAGTTGTTTCACTTGTTTTTCGTGTGTTTCATTGTTGTTTGCTTCCTCTGCTTATTTTGTTTGCTTTGTCTTCTGCTGTTAATTTTTTGCTCTGTGCTGTTCTTGTGTTTTTTGTGGGGTTGTTCTGCTCTTTCTTTGCTCCGTTTTGCCTATGGCATTTCGATATTTAGCTATGGTGTAAGAATTTCCGGGAATTATACCTTTTTTTCCTGAAGATTCAATTAGGAAAAAAAAAAAGGTAAAATTCCCGGAAATTCTTAAACCCAAATTCATCCTGATGAGTTTGAATTTTCAAGTTGAAGACTCATCCCATTAATAAATGATAAAAATATAACTATAAAACCCAACTTCCCTCTAGTAGACTTCTTTGGTTCACCAACAACTCGGCATCCACTGACTAGGATAGGTGAAGCCTGAAAGACAGATACATACATTGAACATAGTTACATTCATACTTTAACAGAAGAATGTGGTTACATAAATAAAATAAGGTAATGAAAGCAACAGTAAAAATATAATGCTGAATAACTGCAAACTGAACTGTGAAAATAAAGATGATATGGAAACCTGTCATCATTCAACTTTATAAGAATTAAACATAGCATCTCCCTTACCTTCACAGCAATAAAGTCAATAATCGTTTATTACAAAACATAATTTCAAATTTTAAGTAGACACTGTAAATTTGTAAAACTCGATAATAACAATAGAAAACAAAAACATAAAAACAATGTAAGTGGTAAAACAAAGCTGGAGCATGAAGTTGCAAGTGAGCTTTTATCAAAAATAAAGAATATAACTAATAAGAAAAATCACATCAAGGAGCTATTGCATGCATTACACATAGAAAGAGAGAGATGCACATTCATTATAGAGGAATAATAGGTGAATCAATAACATTTTCATAACAAGGATTTAGAAACATATTACCAACCCGCATTCAAAATAAAAATAAAACCCAGATTTCCCATCAAGAAATACTCTTGCATCCAAACTACCCATTCCCATGAAAGAAAAAAGGATCCAAGTCATCCACAAATTATGCTACATATTGTTAGTTAATCATGATGTGTTTACCGGAAGACTACACAAACAGTCCTAAAAAATTGTATAAATGGTTTCAAAACTTGCATAACCCTTAATTTTGGTTTATCTAGATGTTTTAACTAACCATTCTTGGCTACAACATCTTTCAATTATCTGCAGAAGATTACCACACTTCATCAAATTACCAAACAATCCAAACCTGCATACCAACCAACTGATTCCTAAGATACCCACGGAATTCAATGTTTCCTAGTGCAAACCTTTTGATGCAATAATCGACTAATTGTAAGGTCAAAATAGAATCACCAAACAATTACTAGTTTTGCTCAAAGAAACCATCTGATTGATTGTAAATGGTTTAGGACTTTATCTACATCTAAATCACGTAAAGCCACAAAACTAAACAAGCTAAACAATGCAAACTATGAACACGAATATTATTTAAATCAAAAGAATACATTGACAAGTTATGCAATCCAAGCATTAAAAACATGTTTATCATGTGTTTGTCATATAATAGTGTACCCTATTGACTAGTGTCTTGACATAAACAAGCATCAAAGGTCAGAAATAACCTTAGATTTTAGTTTGTCTATGAACATTTGTATGCGTGAAACGTTTGTGCCCTAAGAATTGCATCAAAGCTTATAAATATACATAAATGATCACAAAATCTATGCACCCCATAAATATAATATATAAACCAGAAAAATCCACAGAGATACTGTTTTTCTTCCAGAACGGAAAGAAAATCACGAAATTCAAATAAAGAAACAAATAAGTCAAAAATTTGACCAAATAAATAGTATGTTCAACCGATACACTCACAAACCAAAGCACAAATGGGAAACAAGAAACAAGTCACAGCAGCGCAGAAACTAATCTATACCTCTATTGCTCTTTGCACAGCAATTTCCTCTTTCAAATTCCACAAAGCCAAAACAAAATCCCTGCGATTCAACAAAAGAAAAATAAATATTAGTACCAAATATAGTTAACGATACATTGCAACAAGTGCTTGTGTACCTTCTGCATTTTAATTTGAATACTGCCAATTCTTATAGTCCCAAAAATTTAGAACTCATTCTCAACTAAGGCAAGTGTGGCATTCACGGGCAGACCTTTAAGATAGACAGAAGGACCCTCAACTGTTCATAAAAGTAAACAAATCAACGAATAATCAAATACATAATGATGCTACCACCAATTCATCTGCAGATGCACAAGCACATATTGGCATTCGGGCTGGCTACTGGTTTCTCAGCCACCAAGTATGGAGTTGACACAGAAGCTGGTTGTTGCTCTTGGCTCTTTATAGACCTCATAGAAGCTTGTGTAGGAGATGATGATATAGAAACAGAACTGTCCTTCATAACCTTCCCCTAGAAAAACAATATTTGCCATTCAACACGTTACCATGAAATCAATGAAATAGTAACATAATATGCCATCAACACGAATTACCTCATCACTAAACAAATCAAACATATAAATATTACCAGAAAGGCAATAACTGAAGCAAATCAACCCCAAGCAGTCTGTAACAAGTAAAGTATATTACATTGTGCTACTTACAATGTAGGCATAGGACTTCTTTGGTGCCTCTTCAATTTTAGAATTAGACTAAGCATCAATGAGAGTATCATCACTCATCAGGAATCTCATCAACAACCTCTGCTACAGGTGCTTCCTCTTCTTCGACTGTGCCATCTCCATTCTCAGAGGGATTGTACACTTCCTCCTCATTGATTTCCTCTGACAGAACAGCTGTTTGATCTGGAACATGATTCTCTTGCACAGGTGAAACATCTGCGGAGAGAGATATCATCTTCAACAGTCAACACCAATTAAGGGAAACCAAAAACTCTAATATAACACTGTCTGGGGGTTTCCGCAATTACCTTGGTCAGGAGTAATGGGAGCTTCAACATTTTTAATGGAAGCTTGGTTTCCATGGTTTGCATTATCAACATATCTAAAGACATCATTCAGAACAAAGTAGCCTTTGTCTTGGGGTGCCAGGAAGAAACTCTGAGTAAACTTCCGCCTCACATTGTCCTTGCCAGTCAGAGACCCGGTGACAAGAACAAGGACACCCCCATTGTAAGATTCTTGTGCATCCACAGTGGTTATCTCAGCACTGAATTCTCCATAATCGAGGGAAAGTATCTTGATTGATAGCTTGCTCCAAAGAGTCAATCAATCATGTAACAGTCAACTCTCCTGTTTACATGGAAGAAACAGATCTATTTACCCCTACTCTATTAACCTAACTCTCCATTTCGTTTCTGTACATAAATAGTTATTCAGAGAGTAGCAGTAGCTGGAGAATAACCAAGTCATTTTTATAAGATTGAAAGAAAAAACTAAATCATCTCCTTCAAATTTGACATATACCCAACATTATTAAAACTTCATTAACAATACCTGATACAAAAGATTGGCTAATATATAGGAGTTTTCATACCATATGTAATAAAAATAAAACAATGTTTCTCAACTGTTTTAACACAATGTTCTCTCAACATTCTCACACAACCAGATTATCATTAATCACGATTTAACAAGATAAGCAATAAATGTAACAAGGAAACAAGATAAGCAATAAATGTAACAAGGAAACGAAAGGTACAGAATACAAGTCTATGGATGTAGAAAGAGAAAGAGAGAGGACTCACTTGCATAGTGGTTGTAATACTCATGGCCCCATCTTCTTCTGGACGGCCAAGCTTACTGGCATCCTGGTAAAATCGATGAACAAGCGCTGGCGACTGGTGCAATATAAGGTAGTATTGATGAACAAAGGCATTGCCAACCTAAAATTTTGACCACAAAATTACTCAAAACCCAAACATAGGCGTAAATGTCTTCAATTAAAACAAAAATTCAACAAAAATATAGTAAAATGAAAAACATACAATATCAGCAGTAGGAGTTGTTGGAGCTTGCTGCATCGGCGCTGCCATGGCTACTACTTGTTCTTGATCTCGCAAAAGTAATCCAAAACCCTAGTTAATAAAACCCGAAAAAATAAAAAATGAAAGAAACCCTAGTTGGAGACAACATAAACATTTACGTTAATGGATCTTGGAAGGAAAAAAAAAAGTAGTCATGGATATTATATTGGAGTACCTGAACTTCAGATTCGGATCGGAGAGAGCGAGGGACCTTTCGGAGGGAATACCAGTTATAAGTGTGTGTGTGTGTGTGTGTATATAGCAAGTGTCTCTGTCTCTCTTTCTCTCACACCTCCCTCAGAGGAATCTAGGGTTTGTATTCTGTTTTTCTCTTAGATCTTGAAGAAAAGCGAGAATAAGGGAGGAGGAGAAGGAGGAGGAGGGAAGAGAGGGTAGCAGCAGGAGAGAGGGATTTTGGTGGCTTTTTATTTGCTTTTCACGGTGCTGCCTGTAAACCAAATCGAATATAAATCTGAAATGGATTACCTTATTAACACGTATAAAACTGAATTTATACAAATCAGACACGATTTTGAATTGCCAAAAAATTAAGATAACGAATAAACCGAATAAATATTATATATATATAGTTGGTCGAACTACAATCGAAGCGAGTCAGATCGGATTTAGGTCAGACTCAAGCAATTTAGTCTAACATATCGAATCGGTTGTATCGTATATATAAAAGAGATGAAAACAACCATAAAAATAATAGTTAACGAATTATTATGTTGAGCATTAATAGAGTGGATGACTGGATATAAATTAATGATTAGATTTTGATTACCGAAATTACTATTTTGACTGTGTTTCGGTTAGTAAGAGCTTTGAGTTGTGGGAGCAAAATCAAAATCCCTCCTTCATGAGTGAGAGGTCTTATTTATAGGTCTCTATTGGGAACCGATCACGAAAGTTGTTTAAAGATATCGTGGAGGATCCGATCCCTGAAATCTTGGCCAGATTTCGTGGGATGCCAAGATCTCATGGGATGTAGCATCTTAGACCTGTTCAAACTCTATTTTTGTTATCAAATAGCAGTTGTGTAGATGACTAAGTCAAATGGTAATTCAAGTAAGGCCATTTGGGTCGACCCAGATTGTTGGGTCTAGCCTGATATATACTTGAAATTGTTAATGAGCTTTAAACGTTTGGCCTATAAGCCATTTTTCGCTACCACGGTTTGCCCCCCACTCTTTAAAGAGGAAGTCTCCGAGTTAGAGAATGTAAATTTTAGTCGAGTCGGGCATGGGTTCAACAATGTGTCGAGTATGACGGTTGAAAAGAACCTTCATTGTAATAAGGTGTCAACTTCATGAGTTTCAAGGGGCTATACTGATGGGATTGAGGCAGTTCAATACCTAGAGCTGGCGTGGCACCTTGTTTTGGTGCGATTTCACGTTTTAGGCGCACTTATCGAAAAGATTGAATTTCAAATTAACTCTTGATCAATTACCCTGGTTAGTTGGTAACCATAACGATTACGACACGTGACGATCTGGGTTAAAGTGTGAGTTTATGTAACCAAAAATTTCTCCATTAAGCTTTTCATTCCATTTCTTTGTATTTTTCAAAAGAAAAGATTGCTTGAAATCTTCAATATTTGCGAACCTCTTAGTGCATTTTCTCAGTGTAATCTTCGAACTCAAACTTTAAGGTAAGCAAAAAATTCTCTTTTATATTGATTTTACTTGTGTAAGACTTAACCTTTCTGCACATAGGAAACCAGCGAAGCAATATCTAGGAATTAACCTAGAAATATCATTTTATGCTCTTGTGTTGTTCTTGTTATTCTTCGCGTTAGGTTGTAAAATTGATTTAACAATGGATTAGATCCACCATTGCGAGGTTTCGGGTGACTCGTGTCATTTATAGACTGTTGTGTCGTCATAGGGTTATAGACTCATAGTCGATCGTCTTAGATTTGCTAAGGTTATATCATATCGATACCATTCTTAGGTCTTGATGATATACGTAAACCCAAGGTTTTGATTTTAAAACCTAGGAAGTGATTTTAGATCTCACTTTATGCTCGACTTTTGTATTTTTTTTTTCACTCGTCAGCAATTGGAGATAGCATGTCGAGCGAGGCTATGACTTCAGATACAGTTCATCCATTGCCCCATTTCATTATGAGGGATGATGTCGAGCTAGATGTACAGTCTGACAATAATAATGTTGAGTGACAAATCTCTATTGCCAACCCGTCTGAAGTTCATATCGATAGATTCGGTATGCTAGAAATAAGGGTCGTGTGTGCCGTCGCACAGCGAGTTAAATTCCTAAAGCATATAGAAATTGAATAGGCAACATACTCAGGTAAACCGTTAGGGATTTTGGCCAATGATGTAAGGAGCGTAGTCACAGATGAAGATATGAGTTGTCTAAGAGCGACACATGGTGTCCCTGAGTCTGTCGATCTGCATGCTGTGAATGAGCACAAGAGGGTACATTGGGACGTACCAGGGTGGACGTGCTTTTATGAGTACATCCTTCATCTGGGATAGAGATTTCCTGCTCCTTATTTCGCTCGTAAGCTTCTTCTTTGGCTCATTATTATTATTTTACCATAATTTGACTGAAGATGCATTACATATGAAAATTAAAGGTAATTTTATTTTAATTATTACAAATTGATATTAATTACGAGTTCTTAAGATTTCTAGCACTTTTTGGTGTTGATTTATTAGAATTAGTATCAATTTAGTAACTAATAACATCCAAAATGTGTTTCGACCAAAATATCATTCAAACACAACACACAAATAAGTCGCGTATTTTTTTTTCAAGCCTTTGATCGTGACTTATTTTCTTTGATCGACACTTTAGGCTACGTTCGACAACATTTTTGAAATGCGTTTTTGTGTTTTCAGGCATTCAAAAATGACAAGAAGCCGTCCGACGGTTGTTTTCCAATTTATGAGTTTAAAAAAAAATGAATTTAACTTTATGGGCATGGGACTAAAAACAATCTATTGTTGTCTTGAGTGTTTTCGTTCCCAAACACAAAAAGCGGGATTCCACCATTTTTTACAGATTTTTTTCTTACTCTACTTCCCTCACACAATATTTTGCCTCAAAATATTCTCCATCCTCTCTTCTCTTTCAAGATATTCTTCATTCTCTCTTCTCAAATATATTCTTTATCCTCTATTACAAACAGAGGAGACGATGGTCTATATGAATCTATCATCAAGATCTGTTTACCGATGAGATTCATATATATCAACTAATGATGGCAATATATGGGTGATCTTAATCCTGAGTGCCTTATAGACTCCTTCAGGTTAGATTGTGGTATTTGATATACCATGAGTGAGGTCGGATGCAGTTCCTAATCAATATACTTCGTATGTTGGGATTACTATTTAGTTTATGGCTGGGAAGGTTTGTACACAATAGATGAATCCACTCTTTTTTCTGAGAAATAGAAGGTAGTTCCCTTAAGGGTTGATTCGGGGCTTGAACAATATGAGCGCTCCCCTAATTCCGTGAGGAAATAAGATTTATTGTTCATTAGAAAATCAACGGTACTTAAAGGATATATGTAATTAGAAGGGTATAACAAACATTATAACCAAGCTCTAATTATGAACTACTGTGGAGGATCACACCATGAGTAATATTTATATCGATGGTCACCAAGTTGTATCGGTCTGTGTAAAAGCGTCTGCAGTTAAGAGAGTGCAGCTTCGGGTTTTTAGTGGAATAACACCAGAGTTAATAATCAATAAATATTAATTAAAGAGTTTAATTAATGATTATGATGATTGTTAGAGCTCAAAATAATGTGGGTCCATTAGATCCATTTGCTAACCCGATTGATTTAGGTAACAAAGGTCACAGTTAATTAATTAGATTGTCCAATTAATTGTGTTACGAAAGTGACACGTATTTATTCGAGAATTAACTGAAACGGACATTATAACCCAGCTCTAATTATGAACTACTGTGGAGGATCACACCATGTGTAATAGCTATATCGATGGTCAACGAGTTGTATCGGTCTGTGTAAAAGTGTCTGCAGTTGAGAAAGTGCAGTTTCGAGTTTTTAATTGGAATAACACCAAAGTTAATAATCAAGGAATATTAATTAAAAAGTTTAATTGATGATTCCGATGATTATTAGAGTTCAAAGTATTGTGGGTCCATTAGGTCCTCTTGCTAGCTCGATCGTTTTAGAAAACAAGAGTCACGGTTAATTAATTGGACATTAATTGGATTATCCAATTAATTGTGTTACGAAAGTTACACGTATTTATTTGGGAATTAATTCAATAATTAGATTATTTGATTAATGAATAATAGTGATTAAATAAATTAAATAATAAGATTATTTAATTACGTTATTAATCACTAAATGGATGATGTTTGTTGATATTTATTTTTTAAATAAAATAAGATAATATGATTGTTTTATTTTATTAAATAAAATATTTAATTTTTGAATTTAAATAGTTTGAATTCAAATCAAATCAAATAAACAAAATATTAATCAATATCTTTAAAGATATATGATATCTTAAAAGATTAGATTGATTGTTTTAATTAACTATTAATTTTGAATTTAAAATAGTTTATATTTAAATTAGATGACACATTTTAATAAAAATAAAATAAAGATTTTTTTTTAATAAAAAGATATCATTAGGTTTTTAAAAGAAAAAATATATATATATAATATATTATTTAAAAACCGATCAAAATAAGATATCAATTAAACTAATAAAATTTACAAAATATTATATATATTTGTTAAAATGGAAAAAGACTTGAGAGACACGTATCATTAAAAAAAAGAGGCAATTGGGTGCGTGAATCAAAGAAAGAGAAAAGCAAAACAAAAAGGGTGGTGCACTACTGCACTGTTTGTTCGTATACAGTATTTCAATCGATATATATAGGTAATGTTACACTTATCTAATGTCATCGTAAAAATATATCTCAATCAATATATATACAAGTGTGTCCCACATGGATTGTATGCGGTTGTGATGGATTTGAGATGTTTTTTTAGGATGAAATTTTGATAGATATAGCATTTTCATATATATATATATAATATATATTTTTTTAAATAACTAGAATGGTTCAAAATTGTTTTCTCTAAGAAGAAAAAGTTTCTTCAAGTTTTTTCTTTACATTCTTCATTCAAGTTTCTGAAACTGTGACGCGTCCACAGGCAGTTACCAATGTCGGGATATAGCGAGGAAGATCGAGTAATACAGACCAAGAGGATTACAAGAAGTGAATGAGCCTACAAACGTTGATAAGATTTTATTCTTATGATAATATTGATTACAATTTCCTGTGATTACATATTGTATGTATTAGTTCCGAAAATAATTACGATCTCAAGTTCACTTATCCTAGATCGTTTATGATCTGTATAAACAATTTTAAAATCTATTTTTGTTGCGTTCCCAATGAACGGGGTTCCAACACCGTTGTAGTTGTGTTTGAGTTGTAGTGTCTACCTGTCTATGTTCATGTATGCATTTCTCCACATGTCTTCTCAAATACAGGTTCCATTCTTACTATTGGAATAGTCCATAGGACAAAACTTACATTTAACTCTGGGCCGTACGTCCTGTCTGAGAGTGTCATTTGTACTATGTCAAAACACTGTTAGACATCCGATGTAAATTTTTTGGGACGTGATATTGGTGTAGCGGCGAGTCACATTAAATTGATTAATTTACTAACAAAATATATTAAAAAAATTCACTACTACAAATAAAAATTATTAACTTACTAACAAAATATATTTAAATTAACTACTATACTTAAAAAATATTCACTAACTAACTAAAAAGTATTAAAATTAACTAATAATCATAAAATACTTAATTTACTAACACAATATATTTAAATACTACACTTAAATGTTATTAATTTACTAACTTAAACAAATATTAAAATTAACTACTACACATAAAACACTTACTTTACTACCTAAAAAATATTAAAATTAACTACCGCATATAAAATGGTTAATTTACTAAATAAAAAAAATATTAAAATTAACTATTATACATAAAATGTTTAATTTACTAACACAATATAATATATTTAAATTAACTACTACACTTATAATTAACTTACTAACTAAAAATATTAAAGATAACTACTACACCTAAAATGCTTAATTTACTAACTAAAAAATATTAAAATTAACTACTACAAACAAAATGGTTAATTTATTAACTAAAAAATATTAAAATTTACTACTACTACATATAAAATGCTTAATTTACTGCCACAAAATATTTAAATAAACTACCACACTTAAAAATTATTAACTTACTAACTAAAAAATATTAAAATTAACTACTACACATAAAATGGTTAATTTACTAACTAAAAAAATATTAAAATTCACTACTACATATAAAAATCATAATTTACTAACAAATATATTAAAATTAACTACTACAAATTAAATTCATTAATTTACTAACAAAATATATTAAAATTAACTACTACAAATTAAATTCATTAACTTACTAACAAAATATATTAAAATTAACTACTACAAATCAAATTCATTAACTTACTAACAAAATATATTAAAATTAACTACTTCAAATCAAATTGATTAACTTAGTAACAAAATATATTTAAATTCACTACTAAAAAAATTAAAATTAATTTACTAACTAAACAATAATATTAAAATTGACAACTAAGTATAAACATAAAATGATAAATTTACTAACTAAAAAAATAAATAATAATAACTAAAGTCAAAACATGAAATTATAAATTTACTAACAAAAATTAAATAATTAAAACATAAAATGAAATAATAACATTTAAAGAAAAATGTACCTTTAAACTTTTTTGTGTTAATGGAAAATTAAGAGAATAATAGGTAGATAAAAATTAGTAAAATTGTATTAATAGGAAATTAGTAAAATGTAGAGAGAGAGTAAGTTAATGAAATTGAATGAAATGTGTAGAGAATTGGAGAATGAGAGCATAAGAGAATAAGATAAAGTGAACGGTAAATGGAATAGTTGAAAGTATTTATAGGAAATTTTGAATTGTGGGTCAAAATATAAAATAGAAGACCTTACGGGCCATTTTGTATTTTTTTTTGCCTCCAAAAGTTGAATTTGAAAATTCAACCGTTGGATTGGTTGGAAAAAAAAATTGCCGGTCCAAATGGTCGGACTGCAAAGCCGGTCCGCCATGCCAGTCTTGCATGCCGACCGTGGGCTTAGCACGCCGGAGTGGCATGCCGTGGAGAGCTGGCACGAAGGACCTGGTACCTACGACCTGGCATGTGGCCCACCTATGTGTCGAGTTTGGTTTTGTTCATTGCCCCTGCAGGATGTGCTTGGCACAACCCACCTCCATTCACAGACCGAACGGACCGGCCTTTTTAGGCTCGGTCCACTTTTACAACACTAGTCATGCTTCCAGATTGTGGGCCCATATGGTTGTGGGGGCCACAATTTGTTGATGCCATTCAAACTTGAATTATCTTTTTTTTTTTTTTTTTGTATTGTTCCTTCTCAGTTTTTTTTTTTTTTTTTTTATTTTCAAATTCTTCCTCGATGTTTAATTAATCCCACCGTTGTTAATGTACTTGTTTAATTTTTTATTTTTTTTTGGTTTGAATTTGATGGTGTGAATATAACAGTGTGACGAATGATGCTTCATTTTGATTAGTTGTTTCATCTCAATCAAGTAGGAAGATTTGACTTGTGTAAACTAAATAATTAAACAACAAATGATTTTTGTGTACATGTATTCTCTTATGTTTGTTGTGGGTGCATATGAATCAAATGTACTACATATGAATCTAGGCTGTGATCAGGAGCACGATCACCGTTAGATGTAGCAATGTCGTTGTCGTTGTCGTCATTCCGTTTGGGTTCACATGAGCGGTTTGATGCGATGACTTGTTTTTTTAAGTGGGGATTTTAAAACGGAGTTTTGAATGATAAAAAATTGATGGCGGTGATAGTCAAGGAGAAGGAGAGGGTCTGGAGAGTGCTTCCTGATTTTGGGCCCACGTGGTTGTGGGGTTCACAATTTGCTAATGTACTTGTTGATTTTTAATTTTTTTTTTTGGAATTATACTGTACGAATATAATAGTACGATCAAATATGCTTCATTTTGATGAGGTGTTACATCTCATTATCTCAATCAAGTAGGAATATTTGACTTGTGTAAACTAAATAATTAAACAACAAATGATTGCTGTGTTTTCTTAGGTGCATATGAATTTAATATACTACATATTAATAATAGAAAAATGCGTGGGTACTGACCCCTCCAATGGGGTGTTACAACGTGTTTTTTTTTTTTTACAATTATCAATAAAATAGGTCACGTGACACCATCCATTGGTGGAGTCAATACTTTCGGTATCTAAGTATTGTTCTTAATAATACACCACCCCAAGACTTTCTTCCAACAAACAAAAAAAAACTTTCTTCCATCCTGATAAGATATTCCTTTTGGTGTTTGTAACTTTATATTGTATTTATGATACTAAGTTTAAAATGTATTATTTTGCCATTTAAACATGACTCAATAGTAAATGGCAATCATCCAAACATATATTTTGGAAAGCAGAAATGGAGCTACTAGGAGTCTAGGAAGTAGCAGTAATAGTTTATACACACATTATTGCGAAAATTCTTCCCATGTGAAGCAATATTTTAGCACTTAACAAACTTAAAGACTCGCTTTGATAGGAATAGCGAGGAGAGGCAACTTAAAAACTCGCTTGGATAGGAATAGCGAGGAGAGGCTCAGACTTGCGTAAAGTAAGACTAAACCTTTCAGTCATGTCCATATCTTCTGGTTTCAAGTCATGAGCAAGTTTCCAATCGAAATTATAGAGAAGCGATGCCAACATCAAGTTTACAATCCTGGGAGCCAACGGCAAACCAGGGCAAATCCTCCTTCCAGCTCCAAAGGGAATGAGCTCGAAGTCTCTGCCTTTCACATCTATCTCACTGTCTAGAAACCGTTCAGGCATAAATGAAGTTGGATTTTGCCACACACTTGAGTCTCGTCCCATGGCCCACACGTTCACTAGAATTTGGGCTGATTTTGGCACCCGGTAGCTGCTGATTTCCACTTCAGTTTCTGATTTACGTGGCACTAGGAATGGGCCTGGTGGGTGCAACCGAAGTGTCTCTTTCATTATAGCTTGTAAGTACGGTAACTTTGCGATGTCGAACTCTTGAACTAGCCCGTCCTTGCCAATCACTTGTCTGAGTTCGGTTTGAGCTTTCGTTAATTTTTCAGGGTTGTGTAGTAACTCTGCCATTGCCCATTCCATTGTGCTTGATGTTGTGTCAATTCCTGCCAAAAATAAGTCCTGACACACAGTACGTAGTATTAGAGATTATATATGTTGACATGTTGTGCAATGAATCATTTAAGGTCGAGATTGTTGCGTACCAGAAACAGATGTTTTATAATAACAAGACTCAATTCAGAATTATTTTCTTCAGCAAGATTGAGGAGTGAATCTAAGATATCCTTGCTCTTCTTAGACATCATTGTTTCCCTTGCCTGTATTCTTTTATGGATGATACCATAAAAAATGTTTAAAAGTTTCTCCATATAAGTCGCTGTGCATTTTCGAATGCCTTGTGGATCAATTGATCGGAGAATTGGGAAATAGTTTGCCATATTAGGCTTTCCAATTTCTTCCATCACACCATATGCAAGGTCGTTAAAGTTTTGAGATAGATCAGACTGATAATGAGATAAATCAATGGAGAAAAAAATGTTTGATACTGAATTCGTAACCATAGTGAAGGCAGCCCGACTAATATCAACAACAGAACCACTTTTACAGATTTCATGCACATAATCAACTAGTTCTTGCACCTTTTTTAGGCGTACCACTTGAGTTGCATCCAACCTCTGTGCAGTGAACATCTGGGTAGCACAAACTTTCCTGAGGTTTCTCCAAGGAGCCGATGCTGGCAACCACACCATAGAAACTTTGTGGTGGTCCTGAACTCGAACACTGTCCAGGATTGTTCGGCTGGACAAGGCCTGGTCATGTGTTTGAAGCGCTTCTTTAGCTACATGTGGCGAGGATATGACTATGGTGGTAATGCTACCTAGCTTGAGTGTCATTATGGGTCCATAAGTTTTTGAGAGCTCAGCAAGTGCTTGGTGAGGTTTGTTCCCGAGCTCGAGAATGTTTCCGATGACCGGAAAAGGGTGTGGCCCTGGTGGGAGATTGACAGGGCCAACCTTTGTAGCACCTAGACTTTTGGTTAAGAATTAAGAAATGAATGCAAGCTAACACAAAAGAAAGACCGAGTAATAATAACATGAAGTCCATTGTCGTGAGTTAGTTGTGACTTCCTTTGGCTTTGGTGTAAGATATATAGTAGATACATGGATGTACACAACACAAAATGTATCATCCAATTTGCAGCACTCGCAGACGCTGGCTTCAACATTTTTAATGTCGATTGTGTGTAACAAGTGGTTTGCTTGAGATTTGAGAAAAGTCGTTGGGAATAGGACATTAGATGCAAAAGATATTATTGAATGTCTTCTTGAATATTTTAGATTTTTATTTAAAATATTTCTATAATTAATTCATATTATTTTACTTTCATCTATTATGTATCTAATTAGATAGTTAATTATTTATGGTCATATCTTATTTCCTTATTAATGTATCCCCATTGTTGTGATAAATTATCGTGTCAATGCTATAATTGCTATGATTTAACACAAAGTATAAAAACCACACTCCAATGTAGTGCCAAATGCCATGCCAGATACCGTACCAAAATTAACATATGCTATATTGTATGCCAATTGACATAGGCTATACTTTGTACCAAAATTAACACACTATACAATATATATTAAATTTAACACAATAATAAATGCTCATTTTTAATTAAAAAAATATCATTATATATTTTTTAAATATTAAAAATAATTTAAATTTAATATACATTAATGATATTTCAATTAAAATCTATTTCATCAGCAACTATTCTAAGAATGCGTTAAGTGTTGACTTTTATCATTTAAATTAATAAAAACAATAAAAATAACATTTTAAATAGAATTATGTATTTGAACACAATGCTAAATTGATATGCCATATATAGTATTTTACAATTTTTTGTGTTTGATTTGATATTGGTATTGACACATGCATTGGAAATGGTCTTAGATATGTTTTTAATGTTTCAGGATTCTAATATTTTTAATTTCCATTGTTATCTAAATCATCAATTTCTAAATTATCTCTTTTATAGGGAAAATGATAATTTTATTGTTTTATTAGTTATTTTAGGTTTTTAATTTCTTATTTAAAGACAATGTACCCTAGGGGGCACCCAAACTGCCAAACCGATCAACACGTCCAAACCAAACCAATTTAAGCTGGTTGGTTTGGTTTTGTTAAAGAGAAAAAAAACAGATTGGGGTAATTTTTTTAGTAACCCGATTGGTTTGGGTTGGTTTGTAGGTTGTGTTTTATCAACCCGCATAACCCAATCCAAACCATTATAGACTTCAATATATATATATAATTTAAAGTTATCCTAATATTATATTATATTCATATCCAAGGTTATGCTTTATCAGTTCTAAGCTCTAACTCCCTTTATTTATTCTTAAAACTATTTCATCTCATCCGAAGTTGTTGACCATAAACAAATTTATTTAGGATAAGTAACTAGTTTAAAAATAATGTAATTTTTTTATTAAACCACCAAACCAAACCGATTTTTATTAGTTTGATTTGGTTTGGTTTTACCTTATAATCGGTTTGGTTTGGGTTGAGTTGTAAGAAAATAACCCGATTAAATAATGGTTTGTTTTGAGTATCGTAAAACCCAACCCAAACTAACACCCATGCACACCCATATATTGTACCCTATCAGAGATTTTAGTTTTTGAAGATTAATAAAAATTTGAGAGGGTATCTCTTTATTTCTATTTTTGGTACCTTTGCGAGGGTCAATGAATTTGAAGCCTATTATTCTGGTATATGTGTGCGGATCAACATATTAATAATAGGTTTTGCTTTTTGTATTCTTGCGTGAATCAACGGATCCGAATCGTTTATCCCATTTCTTTTATCTTTAATTTATCGATTCACGTTTTGTGAATTTTCCCACTGTATAAGTTGTCACATAAAAGCCGAAACAACAAGCTTGTTGCTCACTTGCACATGATTAACCTGGCTCTAAACTGATGTAGGCGGAAGCGTTTTGAAAAAGGATATTCACGCGCAAGCGAGCAACAAGCTTTCTCGTCCCTGCTGATTCAAAAGATTGTCAGGAAAAAGAAGGATTTCAGAGCAAATGCTCAAAAGGAAATTTTATTTAACTAATTTGATTTTTAAACCCTAATACATTCTATTAATTAGGGAACGAAATAAACTCCTAGACTCCTAAAGCAACTCAAATAAGTCGGGAAAAGAATCCCAGATAAAACTACAAAAGAAATCCCAAATCTAATCCTATTTGAAAAAAGGAAAAAACACTTAATTGATGCGTAAGAAATTTAAAGTGCCAGTACAATAAACTAAACGACCTTTTTTGGGCCTCTTCTAAGTCTAATCATGAGAGTTTCCTTATTAAACTGTAAAGCTCGTACTGTGCTGTTCGAAAATATATTATAATAGTAATTACAATCCCGTATGCAAAAGTTATGCCCCTACGAAGTTAGACCAGTATTTGGTGCTCCATGCAACCCAAATACAAAAGCGAAATCTGTTTCGCATCATCAATGATGAAGGAGATATTATTGAAGATTTTTTATTTTTAAAATAATTTTATAATTAATATATATTATTATGTTTCTTTTTATTGTATATTTAATTAGGTGGTTAATTATTATTTGATTTGATTTGATTTTTATTATATCAAATCTTATTTTCTATAGGTTTTTAATATTTTATGATTCTTTTGACTTTCTTTTTAGAGATTTGATATCTTTTTCATTTGAGATTCTTTTTTATTTGATTAAGATTTTTGTCCATATTTCTTTCTTGTTTAGAATTCCAGATGAAACAGAATCCCTATGGATTCGTTTACTTTTACTATGTAAGTAGCTGGTATTAGGATTTGAGAATCGGTTATTGAATTAATAAAAATTAAAGAGTTGTCTCTTTTATCATCCATTTTCGGTACCCTGCGCGGGTCAACGAATTTGAAGCCTATTTTTATGGTATCCGTACACGGATCAACAGATCAATAGCAAGGTTCACTTCCGGTATTTGTGTACAAATCAACGGATTCGAATCGGTTACCCATCAATTATTGATTGTTGTTTTGTGTTGAATTTCTCGCTACAGCAGTTGATATCAAAGCCACCGAGTCTATCAATGTGTTAGGCTCATCGTCCACAGACCACTCCCCGTATATATATAAAATTCCATGAATCCTCAAAAAAAAAAAAAAAAAATCCTCCTACCATTCATTATTTTTCGATGAAGATTATATGTCGAACCCGATTATTGTTGACTTCAATATGCCACCAATTTTTGATGAGGAATATGTGACAGAATCTGTTATCGTTGATTTTGGTAAACCATCGATTTTCGATGAAGACTTATTCCAGAACAAGCATGGGAGGAACTCAATTTTTTAGGATTATTTCATAATGTTGCCGTGTTTCGTCATTCAACGACATCTCAAATATATGTGTTCCTCAAAGCTGTCAAAATTTGAGGATGAATTTTGTCCACACTAGAGAGAATGATGCAGGAAATATTATTGAAGATTTTCTTGAATTCTTTTTAAGAAAATCTTCAATAATAGATATTATTAATTTCTTGCTACCTATTACTGATATAGAGAGATATTCAACGCAAAACAACGATCGTTAAAAGAAAGGGTATTTGATTCGAATCTATTGATTCACACATGAAAACTGAAAACGAACCCTATTATTGATCTGTTGATTTGCGTACGGATACCAAAAAAATAGGTTTATAATTCGTTGACCAACACATGGTATCGAAAATGGACGATAAAAGAGAAAACTCTTTAATTTTTATTAATTCAACAATTGATTCTCAAAACTTAATACAAGCTACTTAAATATTAAAAGTAAACCGAATCCATAGGGGTTTTGTTTCTCCTAGAATTCTAAACAAAAAAGAAATCTAAACAAAGATCATAATAAAATGGTAAAGAATCCCAAATGAAAAAGATAACAAATCTCCACACAAAAAAAGAGACAAAAGAATCTTAAAAGATTAAAAAAAATACTTTAGGAAATAATATTTGATTTAAAAATCAAATCATAAAATAATTAACTACTCAACTAAATATACAATAAAATGAAACATAATAATGGATTATAATTACAAAATTATTTTAAAAATAAAAAGTCTTTAAGAAATTCTTCAGTAATATCTTGATGTAGCAAGAAATTCAACACAAAACAACAATTGATAAAAGAAAGGCTAACCGGTTCAAATATGTTGATTCGTGCACGAATACCTGATTGATCCAAGCACGGAAACCATAAAAATAGGCTTCAAGTTAGTTGACCCGCGTAGGGTACCGAAAATGAACAATAAAAGAGAAAACTCTTTAATTTTGATTAATTCAACAACCGATTCTCAAAACATAATACAAGCTACTTAAATAGTAAAAGTAAATAGAATCCCTATTCTGTTTCTTCTAGAATTCTAAAGAAAAAAGAAATCTAAACAAAAATCATAATCAAATGGGAAAGAATTCCAAATGAAAAAGATATCAAATCTCCTAAAAAAAAGTCGAAAGAATCTTAAAACATTAAAAAAAAAACCTTTAGGAAATAAGCTTTGATTTAATAAAAATCAAATCATAAAATAATTAACTACCTAATTAAATATACAATAAAGATAAACATACTAGTAGATATTAATTACAAAATTGTTTTTAAAATAAAAATTCTTTAAGAAAATCTTTAATAATATCTCATGTATCATTCTCTTCAGTGTGGAGAAAATTCGTTCTCGAATTTTAACAGCTTTGAGGAACAAATAAATTGGAGATTCCATTGAATGATGAAACATGGAAACATCGTAGAAATAATCCTAAAAAATTGAGTTCCTCCCATGCCCGTTCAGGAATAAATCTTCATCGAAAACCGGTGGCTTATTGAAATCAACGATAATAGGTTCCGTCACATATTTCTCATCAAAAATTGACGGCTTATCGTAGTCAACGATAACCGGGTCCGACACGTAATCGTCATCAAAAAACAACGAATGGTATGTGGAAATTTTGGCTTGGGGATGTAGGTGGAAGCGTTTTGAAATAGGATATTCATGTTTTATGTGAATTTACCATGTTTCTTTATCGAATCCTTTATCAATTCTATATATTGATCCTTGTGTGCGTGATTATTTTCTCGCTACATCAACATGTTTCCGACAAAAAATTTGGTGCGTGATTGGCATAGAAGCTGGAAATATAAATATGCCTTCCTTTAAAAGTTTATCTCATCACCTCTATAATCAAGTTAGATAATTACATTAGAGAGGTTTTTCTACCTCATTATCTAACTATCTTATGTGGCACTTAGTTTTCTCTAAATGAATAATGACATTGGAGATGCTCTAATACATGCACTGTGTTGACTCGTGACATTCCTGGGCACATCACGAGTCGACTAGTTCAGTTGTAGGGATGTCAAAATTACTCATTGGTCAGGAGACCCACCCTATTAGGGACAGGTTTATTACCTACAATTTATATCATTGTATGGGTCAGTATTTATATCATTAGGATTTAGAGATGTTTAGTTTATATTAAGAGTAATGCTATTTTGCCCAAATTTAGTGTCCAATTGATATGGCAACACTCTAATCCATTCATTTAAATCATGCAAATATAATACAATTTAAATGAATGACTTATTTTGTTACCACATCATTTGGACACTAGATTTGGACAAATTAGAATTATTGTTATATTTAACATTACAAATTTACAACAATAATGCTACTTTCCGTAAATTTGGTGCACAAATGATGTGACATCACTACAATCCAATCATTTAAATAGTATTAGAATTTATAATTTAAATGAATTGATTATAGTGATGTGATGCAATGAACTGTGAATGGAATTTTATGAATCATTTTGACCATCCCAAGAAGAACAATAATTAGAATACATGCATTTATTTATGTGGGTTCACTGTTTTCAAAACTATTTCGTTAATTTTAGTAAATGAACCTAGGAATTATAAAATAAATTTAGAGATTCTAGGAGTGAACCTAGAAAACTTAAAAGTTTTATTTATTATTGATAGATGTATTATGTTTAGCCTATAAATAGGCTTGTATTTCCTCCGGTTTGCAAAAATCCCCGATTAGGCGCCACCTAGTCCCTAGTCGGCTGTCCGCCACCCAGACTAGGTGGTTTACCGCCTAGTCGACCTAGTTGGTCAAAGTCAATGACTAGTTGCCGTTAACCGACTAAGATGACTTTTTTAATATTGATTTTTTAAATTTTGATTGAGTTTGTTAGAGTTTGTTTAGTTGTTTATGCATTTTACTTTTCAATATTGAGTTTTTTTAGAATTTTATTTTCAATTTGAGGTTCAATATATGAAATACTACGAATATTTACTCCATTACAATAGAAAAATATATTTTAAAAAAAAATCAACTGATCGCCTAATCCCCGACTAGACGGGCTAAGCGCTAGGCGGGGGGCTCACCGCTCGACTAGCGCCTAGAGCTTTCTATAACACTGATTTCCTTCCATTTGAGATTATCAAATTATGAGTTTTTTTTTTCAAATAGAGAGATTTCTCTTTTCTTTCCATTGTTCTTGGTATTCTTAAGGGAATCAACAAGACTTTGATGACTTAATTTTCGGCATTCTTTTCTGAATCAAAGGGTAATAAGAATGTTGTGATCAATTTTCCATATGAGTCTTTCTTGTAAAAGCTTCCGCTACATAAGTTGGTATTAGATTCAGTCTGATCCTGTGCCATGCCACCGAGAAGACGTCAAGATACCCAGATGGACGAGGTGAACCGCTGAGATGAGGTTGCACAATTGCGTCAACAGGTTGAAGCATTGACGCAATAGTTGGCTGCTTTTCAACAGGAGCGCAATACTTCAGATTCTGATTCTGCAGATGACGATCCTGATCAGGGAGGCAATCCTTTCGCTCTTGATCAAGGACGATAGAACAATCGACGTTGGGAGACGAGGTTTAAGGTTGATATTCTTGAATTCCATGGTGGATTGTAGGCTGACGAGTTTCTTGATTGGATTAACACAGTCGAGAAAGTCTAGGATTTTTAGGCCAGACCCTAGACGTGTTCCTTTGGTGGCTACCAGGTTAGGGGTAGGGCTGAGTCTTGGTGGCAACAAACCAAGGTAACTAGGGTTCATACTGGTAAGGCCAAACTTGTTTCTTGGGAGAAATTTAAAAAACACATGTGTGCGGCATTTCTGCCTAATAATTATGAACGTGAACTATACCAGCATTTACAGAATTTATGTCAAAGAACACAATTTGTAGATGACTATACAGATGAATTTTATCAACTTTTGGCATGTATGGAGATTATTGAATATGCTACCCATTTGGCTTTACGTTATATTGGCAACTTGCAGATCCAACTTCAGGTTGTCCTCAATATGTTTGATCCATTGACCGTTTCTGAGGCATACAAATAGGCTTTACAGGTAGAGAAACAGTTAACTCGCCGAACCACCAGCAGTTTTCGTGCCAGTTCAAATACTAGTCCCAGTACTTCTGCACAACCGTAACCACCAGCCCTGTGACTCACAGATTACCTGCTATCTTATAGCTGAATCGACCTGCTAATGGGATTCGTTGTTTTAATTGTGGTGACACAGGTCATCGCCAGACCAACTGTTGAAAACCTAAGTCCCATGGGTTGTTTGCTATTGATCTTGATCCAATGTCTGGACCAATTTTTGATACTGTTGATGATGAAAAAATCCAGGAAAAACGAGTGGAAGGTGATATCGGACCGTTGTTGATGCTTTGACGCACCTTTCTAACTCTGTGCACTGTTAATGCTCATGATTGGTGTCGTACTGCCATTTTCATGCACAATTAATGGTAAAATGTGTTCGTTTTATCATTGATTCGGTCAACGGTGAAAACGCTTTATCTGAAATTGTCTTGGAAAAACTAGGGTTAATAGTAGAGAAGCACCCAAAACCGTACAAGCTGGCTTGGTTAAGTAAAGGGACTGATGTCACTATGACATGTCACGCTTTTGTCAGTTTCTCTATTTGTGTCACGTATAAGGATGAGAGTTTGTGTGATGTTGTTCCCATGGATGTCTGCCACTTGTTATTGGGATGCCCTTGGCAGTTTGATCATGAAGCTATTCATGATGGGTGTGCTAACACCTACATATTCTTGTTTCGGGGTAAAAAGATTGTTTTACTGCCCACTAAGGATGGAGGAACTCCTATTAGGGACTATAACACCCTTTTGACTCGGGCCAAATTTGAGCATGCTATGGATGATTCTGGTGTAGTGTATTTATTGATTGGTAAACCAAGTCTGTCGTTGTCAACTGTTCCAGATCTTGTTTGGCCTTTATTCGTAGAGTTTACTGATATTTTTCCCAAGTCACTGCCAGATGAGTTACCTCCATTGTGTGACATTAAACATCAGATTTATTTAGTTCCTGGTGCTACCTTGCCTAATCGTCCACACTACCAAATGAGCCCTAAGGAATATAAGGATTTTCATCGTCAGGTGGAAGAGTTACTTGCGAAGGGACACATAAGGGGAAGTCTTAGCCCTTGTGCAGTGCCCGCCCTCCTTACACCAGAAAAGGACAATTTCCGAAGCATGTGTGTCGACAGTCATGCCATCAACAAGATCACGATGCGTTATCGCTTCCCTATTATGTGGTTGGATGATCTTTTGGATCAACTTGGCAGAGCAACTGTGTTTAGTAAATTGGATTTGAAGAATGGTTACCATCAGATACAGATTCAAAGAGGTGATGAGTGGAAAACCACTTTTAAAACACGTGAAGGACTCTATGAGTGGCTGGTTATGCCATTTGGATTGTCTAATGCTCCAAGTAACTTTATGTGTGTGATGAATCAAGCTTTGTAACCTTTCATTGCTAATTTTTTGGTGGTTTATTTTGATGATATTTTTATCGACAGTGCTGACCATGTGGTTCATTTACAACAATTACGGGAAGTTCTTATTGTCCTTCGCAGAGATAAGTTTAAGCTGCTTTTAGTAAGTGTGCTTTCTTGTCTGATAAAGTACAATTTCTTGGCTATGTTGTGTCAAAGAATGGTTAAACAGTTGACAACACGAAGATAGAGGCCATTCAACATTGGCCACAACCTAGAACCATCACCGAGGTGCATAGCTTTCATGGCCTTGCATCGTTTTACAGACGCTTCATTCCTTATTTCAGCATCATCATGGCACTGATTAAGGATTGTATCAAGGGCAACAAATTTACTTAGACTCCTAAGGTCGATGATGCTTTTCGAGAGATTAAGCTCCAGTTGACGACGATCCCAATTCTTGTACGTCCGGACTTTAGTCAACCATTTGAGTCACATTACGACGCGTCTAAAACTGGTATTGACATTGTGTTAAGACAATTTGGTCACTTGATTGCCTATTTCAGTGAGAAGTTATCTGGTTCCAAACTCCGATTCAGTACATATGATTTTGAGTTCTATGATATAGTTTAGGCGGCAAAGCATTGGCGCCATTACTTATTCCAGCTTGAGTTTGTCAATTTTACCTATCATGATACTCTCAAACATCTATCTAGTCAAGATAAAATGTCGGCTATACATGCTTCTTGGCCTTTATATTTGCAGTAGTTCACATTTGTCATCAAACATAAGGTTGACACGTTGAACCGTATGACAGATACTCTCAGTCTCATTGCCTTATTGCAGAAATGTGTGTCACCGTGCCGCATTTTGATACTTTCCTGGATTTATATTTTCTGACCCTTTCTTCTCTAGTGTACTACTCCAAGTACAGGGTGGTGAGCACACCGAATTTTTGCTACATGATGAGTTTCTTTTTTGTTGTTTATAACTCTGCATTCCTGAGAGTAGTCTACGTTTAAAGATTATCCAGGAACTGCACAATGAGGGTCATGTTGGCCGTGACTGTACTTTGCTCATTATCTCTAGTTCTTATTATTGGCCAACTATGCATATGGAAGTTAGGAGATCTGTTGATCGGTGTCTTGTTTGCCAGTTGGCTAAGGGTTCAACAACTATTGGTGGGCTTGTATATGCCTATCACTATACCCACTCAACCCTAGACTGATATTAGTATGGATTTTGTATTAGGTCTGCCACGGACACAGCATGGTAACGATACTATTTTTGGTGTATCGTTTCTCCAAAAAAACACACTCATCCCGTGCAAGAGCACGGCAAATGTGGTCATGTCGCACTCTTGTACTTTCAAAAATTTTGCCACTTGCATGGCTTGCCTTCAACCATCATTTCTGATTGTGACACTCGGTTTCTCAATCATTTCTGACGGAGTTTGTGTAGGCTGGTCAACAGTACTCTAAACTTTAGTACGACATATCACCCACAAACTGACGGGCAGACTGAAGTGGTTAATCACTCATTGGGGAATTTGTTGAGGAGCTTAGTGGGTGATCATGAAAAGTCCTGGGATCTCAAATTGTGTCTAACAGAGTTTGCTCTTAATCATGCTGTTAATCATAGTACTGGCTTTAGTCCCTTTCAGGTGGTTTATGGTTCTGTCCCTCGGGGTCCTCTAGATTTGCTTGATCTACCAAGCAAGGTTCATGCTTATAGATAGACTGCAGACTTCATTGCTAAATTACAACATATTCATCAATAGACACACGACCACCTTGTTGCTGCCACCGAAAAGTATAAGATGTTTGCTGACAAGAAACGTCGTCATGTTGAATTTTCTGTGGGGGATTTTGTTTGGGCGGTTTTGACAAAGGACCGCTTTCTTGCTCATGAGTATAACATGTTGGCTGCTCAAAAAATTGGTCATGTGGAGATTATTGAGAAGATCAACCCGAATGCCTATCGTTTGTAGTTGACAAGTCATGTGCACACTTCTGATGTTTTCAATGTGAATCACCTTATTCCATACTATGGGGACGATTCGTCAGGTGATAAGCAGACTCCTGATTCGAGGACGAATCTTCTCCACCCTGGGGAGAATGATGCAATGAACTATGAATGGAATTTTATGAATAATTTTGACCATCCCAAGAAGAACAACAATTAGAATACATGCATATATTTATATATGCTCATTGTTTTTAAAACTATTTAGTTAATTTTAGTAAATGAACCTCAGAATTATAAAATGATTTTGAGATTCTAGAAGTGAACCTAGAAAACTTAAAATTTTTATTTATTATTGATACATGTATTTGTCATTGTGTTTGGCTTCCTCCATTGAGATTATCATGTTAGCATTATATAACGAAATATAATTCGATCTCGTATTGTATGTATAAGTATGAATAACGTGTACCTGGAAGCGCAACGGAAAATATCAAATTCGTAGAGTCTTAATCCCGAATCCATAATAATACGAAAACCTGAAAATAAAACAAGGAAAACAATTAAAACAATAAAGAGTCTTCTACTCTTTTCTCACCTTCCTCAGATTGCCTAATGGGGAGACAATTCTGTTATTTTTTATTACGAGTGAGAGTAGGGACCCCCTATATATAGTATAACTTCCTAGAATCCTAACTCATAAAGGATTCTCAAAACCCTAATAGGATGGCTAGTCCTAATAGGAATACTAGGCCACACATATACAATAGCCCATACCATATCCTACATATATTTAATGTAGCTAAGGTGCACCGAGCCCAACAAATATTGATCACATTAATAACGAGCTTTATCCGGTCAACTCTCACTTACTTAAACATTCCAATCAATTCGGTTTTTTACAAACTCAAAATATAATGTAATATGTTGCTCACAATTTTATAAAAATCTTACATTCTCCCACTTGAGCTACATAGACATTATTATTTTAGTTTTAAAAATTCATTTTAGAAAACGACTCTCCGAATTGACAAACAATTATATGTGGCCACAAAGAATGTTTAAGAGAGTAACACATTCCTTCCTCTTAGTCCAATAGAACCTTAAGTATCAAACTACACAGATCATTACATCTTTAGTCAACATAAGACCATATGTAATCAAAATACCCTTAGTTCTACCTACCCGGGTAAAATGGTATGTATGTGTGGTATGAAAATTACATGCAGATGTGATCATCATGTCTATTTCCATATATGTCCAACTTCGCATTATACGAAGCAGCTTAAGACGATCAACTTAATGTCCTAAGCATTTGACACTCATTGACCAAACACTTTGACCATGAGTTCAACCTCCCTTAAGATGGGTAAAAACTTTATGTCTTAAGTAATGTTCACTCATCGGTGGAAACTTAATACCTTATGAGTGAATTGCCCCCTCAAACTAAAAGTTTGAGATTTCTTGCCATAACCAACCATCCGCGTGCACACAATAACAAATATGGCAAACATCTTAACATGCATATACAATATATTCTCGAGAATATGAAACAAACATGTATAGAATAAATGCAGTTAATCTAATTAAAGACAACTCCCACTAACCAAACACATCAAAAATTTCAATCCAATGCAGGATACAACACGCTCCACAAAACTTTCGGAGTCAAATATCTTGGTTAGTGTATTAAGAGTTATTTTACTTATGGCTATTAGAAATTCGCAACTCTTAAATCTTCTCTCACCACAATATCCGTATGGTTAAACCTCCGAGATCTCTTAGCGGTGAAATTATCACAATCTAACTCAAAATATGATTTCACAATCAAAATTCTTTAGAGTTGCAATATATAAAGCCACATATTTCTTTATCCATACATACACGTGAGCATGAAGCAATTTACCTCTACATATATGATGAAACCACTTTTTTTTATAACTATCTATTGATACATGTCAAATTGGTTTGAAATCCGTAAAGTCTACTAATGTAATAATATAATCAATACATATATATTAAGTTTACATCAAACTATCATTTGCGAATATATACATGACATTTTCTTATGAGAACGCTCCAATTTACTTGAGGAATTAAACACTTATGAAAGTTTATCACTTTTACCAATTGGTACCTCAAACAAGTAAACATGTAATCATACTAAACCTTTAAGTGCTCTATTAATATATTTTCTCAATAGCATTATCAAAATATGCTTGTTCGAGATTTTCACCTCGAAATACTAGAGAAAAGATTCTTAATGTCACACACAAATGACAACATAGAGTACATAGAAAATAAACTTACTCTCATTGACCTTCAGTTATGTCTAAAGTCATAATAAAACTTTTAACCAAGTCAGAAAATGCCAATACTTATTAAACTAAACACCATTGTCTGGAAACTTGATTAACTATGTCAATGAAGTTTTTAAGTATGCAAACTTAATACTCGTTTTCCAAGTAAAACAAACAAGTCATAAATCTTACCATATGACTTTCAACCAATTAGTTTGCAACTATTTGAATATTAAGTTAAAACCCTAACTCCAATGACATCCAAAATTACAATTCAACAAACATGACATTTATTCAACATAAATATCACAAACACAAGCTTTCTTCATTTATGCAAGTCTTTGAAATTATACATTCTTAACAACATCACTCTCTCCCCCTAAGAATGTATAATGCCTAGATACAATTATTCTCATAAATAAAATAAGACAAGTTCTATTAACTATTCCCAATAGTTTCTAATCTTTGCAGTCCTATCCTTATATTTTATGACGTCACTTTTAATTCAATTAATCAAAAGACTTAAAACTGAGAATTTAAAATAATCAAAATGTCATACGAATCAATTATCTCAATTCTACCTTTGGTCATGTGATTAAAAAGATTATATCTAAACTATAAGAACAATAATCAATCTAATTCTAAAACTAAAAAGTAGAACTTAGAATACGAGAAGAGTTCGAAAACCCATAAAGATTATTATTTACAGAAATCACCATATAACTTGCTAGGTGAAATCATAAGCAAGAATCTATTATCTTGAATAAGCTTCAAGATATTAATTTAAATTCTCAGTCTTATTATGAAAATTGTATTTTGCTATACATGACCGAAATTGGAAATATCATCCAATAAAACTTTTAGAGGTTAAAGATAATCTAAGTAATATCATGAATTCATATGAATAAAATAAAACCTCTAAACTACATGGTCCTTATTAAATACCGAGTTCATTGAAATAATATATAATTCCATCATTGCAGTTCTATAGATGAATACCTCAGGATGATGAACCTTCTACGGAGATGAACATCACCTATCACATGTGATAACCCCCCTACAGCGATGATTAAAACATAAATTTCCATCTTTACATTTCAAATTTAAAAATTGATAACCAACGAACATCTCAAAATCTTAATGATTAGTCACTACGTGAAACATAATCATCAAATTCACGAGAATATTCTATCAATTATTAAAACTTAACAAATTAATAATCGTTAACCAACTATATTCTCAAAAACGAAATGACTAGTCACTAACCACTCGAGTCACAAGAATATTCAAAGCAAATTATTAATTTTAACCTCATCAATAATTGATAACCGACGAATTTCTCAAAACCTTAATGATTAGTCACTACGTGAAACATAATCATCCAATTTATGAGAAAATTTATCAATTATTGAATCAAAATCATTAATAATTGATAACCAACGAACGTCTCAAAATCTTAATGATTAGTCAGTACGTGAAACATAATCATCAAATTCATGAGAAAATTCTATCAATTATTAATTTTAAACAAACTAATAATTATTATGAAAACTAAATGATTAGTTACTACGTGAAACATAATCATCCGAAATCATAATAATTATTTATGAACTGCAATTATATTTCATAAAAAAATTTGGAAAATTTTAAATTTGCCTCATGATTTTGGTAAATTTCAAATTGGCCCATATACTTATCAAAATATTAAATTGGCCCCAAATATTTTTGAAATTATAAATCTGCCCAACACATAAACAATTACACATTAGCACCTTGATGTTTTATTAATTCTAAAAGGCCCAAGAAAAATTGCCTAACAGACCAACATTCTTACTAATTTAAAAAAGGGATCTAGGCAAATAACAAAACAGTCCTTATATTTTATCTAATTCTCAAACAACCTAGGACAATTTCATAACAGTCCAAAACCTAATCTAATTTACAAAAAGAAGCCCCTAGCAAAATCAAACCAGTGGAAACCTTAGGTTCTCTTTCGTTGCCGCCGCAGCCACCATGCCGTCACCTAAAGGCAATGGCGCACGGCAGCGCAACCAGCGGGCTAATGACGGCGATCGATCCTCTCAAACCGATCGGATGAACGGCGGCGCAACATCGAGAGGCAGTCGATCTGACCAGATAGTGGTCGAGATCGCGATCAAAGACCGGTGATCATCATCCTCGTCGCAAAGCTCACACGTTTTGAACAAGAAATCCACTGGAATAGTTTAGACCTGGTGGCTTTGACCGAGATCGACGGTGGGTCTAGGTTTGAAACCCATCGACCCAAGTGATTAGTGACCCAGGTCCTGTGAGTTCTACACATGGGCACGAGTTGGGTTTGAAAAACCCAAACACTGGTTCAATATGGATCGATCTGATCCAATCGTGAAGAATAGCAGGTCTAGGTGTGAAACCTAGGGGTGGGCACAAAAGTGTGATCCGACCCGAACCGACCTGAACCGACCCTAAAAAGGGTGTTTGGTTCGGTTATTATGGTGAGTTCGGTTCAATTCGGATCGAACCGAATGAACCGAATTGATTTTGGGTCGGTTTCGGTTCTCATAGACTCAAAACCGAACCGATCCGACGAACCGAGGTATAAATAAAAAAAACCCTAATTTTTTTTCCCTCATTCACCAAAGTTGTCGAACCAAACCACTGAACCAATATTTTCTTTTCTCTGTCGAACCAAACCACTGAACCACTCCAACCAGTCAGCCACTCCAAGACTCCAACCACTTACTCCGACCTCCACCAGTCAGGTCGCCACTTCTTTCAACCTCCACCAGTCAGGTCGCCACTTCTTTTGATCTCCACCAGTCAGGTCGTCAATTCCTCTGACCTCCACCAGTCAGGCCGTGACTTCCTCCGACCTCCACCGTCCCGTCAGCCGCCTGTTTTCATCAAGGTTAGTGACTTAGTTCCCTGATTTACTAAACATGTTTTCATATTTTGTTCGATTTTGATTTTGTTTGATTGAATCTCTCTGCGTCCGATTATTTTGGTATATGATGAGTTTCTAAAATTTAAAGTGAGGATTCCTAGGTTTGTAATTTCTTCCAGAGCCACAAGAATTAATCACAATAGTAAAAGCATTGACCTCAAATGTGTTAGTCTTTTTTGAAAATTAAACTCTGTTTTTCATCCTAAAGAATAAGACAGTGTACTCGATTCACAGTAGAAACTGGATCCATGAGCAAATTCATAGTACAAAATCAATAACAATAAAAATAAAATGAAGGTTTTGAGTGAGTGAGGAAAAAAGTGAACCTGAATTTTGTGGTTTTTGAGATAAGGATGACCAAAAGCTGCCTGGTGAGAAATGTGAATACAATCTATAACATCCCCATCTGAACTCTGTTCAAAAGAAATTGTATTCAGAGTTACTAAACAAAAGTACCTAATAACACTTATGTTCTCTTTGATTCCTGACAAAACGTATTACACCACCAAACACCCAAAAAAATTGAACTTTTCATTATTATAAAATTATTATATCTTCAAGAACCTAGTTTCCTATGAAAAATATAAATTTTTGGTTGAAATTTTAAAATTAGCTGAAAACTAAGAAATACCTATTTGATTTCATACCTGTATAATTACTACCAAAATGTAGTATGAAAGAAAGCAACCATTTCTTCTGTAATAATTTCTTTATCAGTGTCAAAACAATAAAACCACTACTGATATTGAGCTTTAATAAAAGTAAAGTTACATGTAAAGTTTCATGTACTCATTAAAATACCCAAAATCTACATACAACACAAACCTTAAAAAATCTGGGTGTATTTTCCTTTTATTTTCCTGCACTTTCTCTCTCACTTTCCCACAAACCAAACAAAAACACTTTTAAAGAGAGTATAGAGAAAGAAATTGTTCAAACGATCCAAGTGCTTTTGGACTTCAAGTTTACAAAATTCCGATTTCTACAAAATTTTCACAGTAACAATCAAATTTTGTGGAGAGTTAGAAAGATATAATTGAAGATGTTAGATTTGTACTATGAATAAGAGTATAAGACAGTGTAATCATTTTATAGAAGACAGTGTAAGACAGTGTAATCATGTTAGATTTGTCCGCATTTAGCACATGAGGGCGTATACTTGATCAATTTAGGAGTTCATTGACTCCTAAAATAGTTGAAGGCTTAATTTTGACCGGAAATTGGTTGTCAGCCTCTTGCCCTATTGCTGAACCGTGTGTTGTAGAAGAGCATGCTAAAAATGATGATAATTCGGTTCAAATGTTAGAACATTATACCAATGTTGAAACGGGTAAGTCATGATAATAAGCTATCAAGTTTGTTGTTTTTTTTCCCTAAATATATTCATTATTATTCACTAAGTTAGTTAATTACGTTTTTATTGTCTTAATTTAGAGCATGAGAACGGATTGGCAAGTGCAACAATGGATGAAGATTGAGGAGAAATGAAGGTAAGAATTTTATTTCGCTGTTGTAATTGTTTTCTCTATTCATAATTATTATTTTTCTTCTTATTTTAGTTAATTATATTTTCTCTATTTACAGAATTGTAGCAGAAGATCTGAAGTTGAAGAAACACAAGGATAACATTTGAATTATTATGTTTTGTTTTATTATATTGCATTTTGGACTTCTATCCTTCTATATAATTGATGTTTTGTGGATTCAATTTTCTAGACTACTATAATTTTCTAGACTACTATTAAGTATTTTGATTAATTTGGACTGTAATATTACTTATATGTTGATTATGTGGATAGAAATGACTGAGCTATATAGTATTTTGATTGATTTGATATGTATTTTTATTTATATGTCGATTATGTGGAGTTGTGGACAAAAATGAAGCCCAACAAGTCCTATTTATACATTCATTTAATTCATTAATTTCTGGTTTTTATTTGTCTCTCTTTACCTTTAGAGCAATGAATTTCAGAAGGGTACAAGGAATCAATGTTTTATATAGTATCAGTGTATGACATTGCTTATTAATTTCATTAAGTGGATAGAAATGAAGCCCAATAGGTCTAATTACAGTCAAAGTTGTTAAAAAGTTAAAAAGTTAAAAAGATATGAAGATTAAAAAAAAATTGCGGCCCAAAATGTTCAAAACCGAATTGAACCGACCCGAACTGAACCGCGATAAGGGTGTTCTGGTCAATTCGGTTTTTGGTTCAATATGGGTCGAACCGAATCATATTTTCAAAAATCGAATTGAATTTGGGTCGGTTCGGTTTTAGCCAAAACCGAATCGACCCGACCCATGCCCACCCCTAGTGAAACCCATCAACCCAACAGACTGAGATCAGTGATCTGATCCAACAACAACTGATATCTGTTGTTATCTTAAAATAATTGTCAACATTATTTATTTATTTATTTATTTATTATCGGTCTTAACTGATTCAAGTAATCAAATCCGAACATGTCGGTATGTCAAAGCATACAACCCCTTCTACACCGAATTCATATCAATAAACATGTCAAAACAACATAAAATAAAACTTATATTTTAATTTTTTATTGTTTAACGTTTATTTATCATTGTAGTGATAATAATTCAATCCGGTGCATAAAAATAAATAAACACAGATACTGTATCAAAAACATCCAGCCTATACAACAATATGATTGGCTCTAATACCACTGTTAGCATTATATAACGAAATATAATTCGATCTCGTATTATATGCATAAGTATGAATAACGCGTATCTGGAAGCGCAACGGAAAACATTCAATTCGTAGAGTCTTAATCCCAAATCCATAATAATACGATAACCTGAAAATAAAATAAGGAAAACAATTAAAACAATAGAGAGTCTTCTAATCTCTTCTCACCTTCCTCAGATTACCTAATGGGGAGACAATTCTGTTATTTTTCATTACGAGTGAGAGTAGGGACCCCCTATATATAGTATAACTTTCTAGAATCCTAACCCATAAAGGATTCTCAAAACCCTAATAAGATAGTTAGTCCTAATAGGAATACTAGGCCACACATATACAATAGCACATACCATATCCTACATATATTTAATGTAGCTAAGGTGCACCGAGCCCAACAAATATTGATCACATTAATAACGGGCTTTATCCGGTCAACTCTCACTTACTTAAACATTCCAATCAATTCGGTTTTTTACAAACTCAAAATATAAAGTAATATATTGCTCACAATTTTATAAAAATCTTACATATCAGATTATGAGTTTTTTTTCAAATAGAGAGATTTCTCGTTTCTTTCCATTGTTCTTGGTATTCTTGAGGGAATCAACAAGACTTTGATGCCTTAATTTCTGGTATTCTTTTGTGAATCAACGGGTATTAAGAAGGTTGTGATCAATTTTCCTTGTGAGTCTTCTTGTAGAAGCTTCCACTATATCACGATGCCACATCATTTGAGCACCAGATTTGAATACCAAATTTAGGTAAAGTAGAATTACTCAATTTACAATAAACAAAACTAATTTATATTAAACATTACAATCATCCACATCTCAAGCAATATTATTTTAGCACTTACAAATTTAAGAGTTGATATGAATAGCAAGGAGATGCTCAAACTAATATGGAGTATCCAATGTGCGGTTTAGCTTTGGAAACGACCAACCATTTGTTCCTTAACTGTATTTGGTCTAGTGAGATATGGAGGAGAAGTATGGGCTGGTGGGGAATGCAATGCTGTCTGAATTCGAGCTTGGTAGATTGGTTGAATGGGTGGTCGGGTCTGTGTCATTCGAAAGATAGGAAAAGAATATGGAATGTTTTGTCTTTTGCTATGGTTTGGACTAGATGGGAGAGTCGTAATAAAGTTGTTTTTTGGGAGTCCCTTCCATGTTTGGGTCTGGGTTTCTGGGTTTGGACTCTATTAAATTTAGAGTGGCTTTATGGTTCAAGAATTTTGGGCATGGGTCGAAATTTGATGTATCTTTGCTTATGGTGGACCTTAATGAGAGATGCGTAGATAATGCGAAATGTCAAGATAGAAGGAGAGTGGCATGGGTTCCGCCAGTAGGCAGTGAACTTCATTTCAATGTCGATGGATCCTCAATTGGAAACCCCGGAGATGCTGGTATATGCGGTGTTCTTAGAGATTCATGTGGTAAGGTAGTTTGTATGATTTCATTTTATGTGGGGTTTGTAGATTCGGTGCCTGTTTGGAAAAGCTCTTTTTAAAAAATATTGTTCTGTTTGGTTGTCACCCAGTAGAGCTTTTAGATAATTAAAAAAGTTGTTTTACGTCAACTCAAATTTTAGGTTTTTCTAAGTAGATCTTTTTAAGCTTTTTTAATAACACTAAAAAGTCTAATATAACCTTATCATTTAAAATATTTTTTAAATATTTTACCATTTAAAAAAGTTTTTTTTTAATTGACAACCAAACGACCAACATCTTCCTATTAAAAGCTCTACCAGTAAAATGTCTACTTTAAAAGATCTACTTGAAGAAGCTCTCCCAAACGGAACCTCAATAATGGCTGAAGTCCTTGCCATCCATAGAGCGTGCCATTTAATATGTTCAAAGCCTCAATTAGCTAGTAGGTTTATTACTATCATTAGCGATTCGAAATTAGATGTCTCGTGGGCTAATGGTAAGGATTTTGGAAGTCTCAAGTTGGTAAATTTGATTTATGACGTAGAAGTGCACTGCAGCATATGGTTAGTCTCTCAATTTGTTTCAGGCACAGGGGATCCAATTCTTTCGTGGATAGTTTGGCGAAAGGAGGTTCGTGTCAAAGTGGGGAATACTTGAATGGTGTGACTTTTGATTGGGTGGTTAAGTTTTGGCTCTGCATCTTCTCATCTGGTCGTTTTTTGTTTCTTTGGTTGCTGCAGTTGTGTTTTTTTTCCTTTTCTGTTGTTTTGTTTCGGCCCTCTGTTTTGCTTTGGATCTGTTGTTTTCGGTTAGTTGGGAAACTTTGTTTTATGCCTCATGGGGCCCTGTTTTCTAATAAATTGAGCTCTTTCAAAAAAAAAAAAAAAAATTGTAGTAACTCTGCCATTGCCTATTCTATTGTGCTTCATGTTGTGTCAATTCCTGCCACAAATAAGTCCTGACACAGGGTCGTATTAGTATATGTGTTATGCACATGGCGGTTGCCTAAGCCCCAACAAAATTATCAAAAGTTTATTTAGGAATTATTTTTTATATTAAAAATTTTCTTATGATTTTCAACAGTAATTCTAAAAATAGGTACTCTAATAGTTTTTTTTTTATTTGAGTTTTTCTAGCTAAAACAAACACAACTACAAAAAAAAAGTGTTTTTTGAGGGTTTAAGACGGTTTTAAAACGTCAAGAAATCAAATGTCAAGAAAAAATGATTGAACAACAAATTTTTATCACCGGTTGGAATAAGATTGAACAAATCTTTATCAAGAAACAAATTTAAAAAAATGATCTTATTTTTATACCTCACATATCACAATCAAACAAAAAAAGTTATAAAAATCAAAATTTTTAAACCCAAATTAATATCACAAGGAATCAAATTTAACTTAAGAATATAAAAATAAACTATTGAAAGGAGAAAATAAATGAAAATTAAAAATTAAAAATAAGGAGATATAAAAAAAATGTAAAAGAAATAAAGAAAAAAAAAAAACAAACCTGGATCATAATAGAAGTAGAAGAAAAGCCCATTTACAGAATGCTTCTTAAGAAAATTTTGAAAGAAAAAAAATTGATATAAGTTGTTTAGAAGGTAGCTCTGAACTCTAAAAGTAAAAGAAAGTGAAAAAATTACAAGTTAGAAGTGTGCTTAATGGAGTTGTTAAAACTTAGTTGTTAAAACCTAATAGTAATGATGAGATCTATTATTTCTCTCTTTTATTTTTTTCCCTCTTTTAGTTTTAAATTACTTTTAACTTTTTAGTTTCCCTCCTTCCTTTAATTTTAAATTACTTTTTATCTTTTTATTTTCCCTCCTTCAATTTAATTAGGTTACTTTTTTTTTTACTTTTTAATGTACATTCTTTAACTATACATAATCAATTTGTAATATTATTTTATATTTTTATGTTATAATATAATTATAAAAAATTGATTCAATAATATAATTATAAATGAAGTTTATAAAATACTATAATTTTTAAGTTTGAATAAAATATTTTATAATATCTTATAGAATTCACATAATTTATAAAAAAAATCAATTATTTATATTTGTTTTTTACAATATCTATTTATTCAAAGCCCATGTATTTTTTAAGTTTTTTTCTTTTTGGTAGGATTCGAATCGCTGACTTGTGAGTCATTTGTTCAAAGCTCAAACTTACCCATCTACCAATTGAGTTAAAACAAAAATAGATAAAACATTTTTAAAAGGTTAATTATTAGATTATGATAATTAAAAACCGTCATCCACCCATGATATTTTGTTGTTTTTATTAAAAAATATCACAAGTTACGACAGTTTTTAAAAACCGTCATAAAGTTATGACAGTTTTTAAAAACCGTCATGATATGTTAATGGTTTTTAAAAAAGTGTCATAACGTTACGACGGTTTTTAAAAACCATTGTAATGTTGTGATGGTTTTTAAAACGTGTCAAAGTTTTGACATTTTTTAAAAAACCATAATCGGTATGTGTCATAAATCATCATTTTTGTAGTAGTGAAAATTCTCTATTTGTTTATTTTTTTTTGTCAGTTTTGATGTCTAAAGAAATATGAATCAAAATACAAGAAACTCAAATAAAAACAAAAACAAAAAATACTGAAAATTTTAGTTAATAAATTTGTTACAAGTAACAAAAGTATATACTAATCAACACAAATATAATCATACAGTTCAAAACTTGATAATCATACAGTAGTATCACTATAGTGACACTTGTATTGTTAACCACCTTGTCCTCTAATGTGCATCCACAAGTGGCACAAGACTGTTTCAATCACTTCCTTCTGTGGATGTTCACGTAAGGACCAGAGAACATTAAGGGACTGATGAGGAGGAATAGGGTAAAAAAGAAGAAGCTCGTTGTAGTGTTATTGAAGTTGATTTTACGGTTTTTGAGTTTCCTGTATGGAGGAGAAAGTGAGCAAAAAATAGGGTGAGTTTCAATCACATTGATTGAAGCCAGAATAGTTTGTAATATAAATAAATAAGATAGCCTTAACCCAACGAAGAAACTTTTAAGGATAAAACCATGAGGCCCGTTAAACTAAAATGGATAATACCTCATGGGTAGCACTTCATACGTACAGAGACTAAATTTTGATGTCAACAATTGTGTTATTACAACATAGCCTATATTTAAACAGGATCTTAAGTCAAAGCATATACGGATGCATAGTAACTTTTGATATCTTATTTGGAGTATTACTAAATCTCGTTCCATAACACTAGTGAACAAATCTATTCATATGAATGACATGAGAGGTTCAAATAGTCAATCAAGGTAAAAAAAATATCAAATCTAGATAGGTGTATGAATAAATACCACAGTTAATCATGTCACATGGTGGGAAGACAGACATGGGATGAGTTTGCATTGTATGCTGGAACAAGCTATGAATCCTATACGGTTGATTAGTTGATAGTATATCACAGACTAGAAAAACTTCTAGAATCATCAAAGGCTGGTATTATAATCAAATAGTAAATTAACTGAATCATCAAAGGCTGGTATTATAATCAAATAGTATATTAACAGAAAATGATTAAGATATTATAAGAACGTAAATTCAAACATACTTATCACATAAGCACAAAAATGCAATTTATGGAAAATTAGAAATACCAATTAGCTTCGGAAACCGACAATCCCCAAAGGGCACCAGCTGCCCTCTCTTGAGGAGCCTGCGAGGCATTTAACAAGTTTGTGCAAGGGCAACCTAAATAATCCACAGAGATTCAACATGTAGTAAAACCAAATACCATGGAAAAAACGAACAAAATATAACTCAAAATTTTAATGATATTGTTAAAAGAAACGTTTTCTGGCCACAAAACAGAGGTATAACTTGCAACAATTTAGATGTCACAGTGCTTAGGAAAGTGAATAATCAAATTGTTCTAAGAAGTTTTTCATGTTACGACAAAAATCTGACATGTAATCAGCATTTCTTGCAAAACTGCAGTTTCTAATGATAAACAAAATACTAACTAAAATGTATCATCATCGCAGCTTGACTGTATTGTATGATACAAAAAGAAAGAACATAATATACAATTTGTGACAAAAAGTCCCGGTCTTGCACGTTACTGTTTAATATGTATCTTGACTGAATTTTAATATACATACATGAAGAGCAAATATCATATATGCACTCGTATTCAACTGGCACATAAAAGTTGCTCACAACTCAAAATCAAATTTTAAAATAAAGATTTTGTTGCAATTAATATAGTAAATAATAAGTATATAATATAGAAGTAATACAACAATTCTAAAAATACTGCTAATCACAATATAATATTTCATTTGAGAATCTTTTCTACTATTTTAGGAAATCGGTAAGAAAAGGTTTTTCTTTCCCAATAGGAAACGAAGAAATTTTAGTGAACAAGCAACTAAAAAGGGCCATTCCAGACATGGATGACATGTGTCAATGGAGGTAGACATGTCGGTGGTTCGGTTCAAACCGGTGAACCGAACCGTCAGAAACCGAAACCGAAATCGAAACCGAACCGTTTGGGAAGGTTTGGACTGGATCTGGAACCGGGTACTGTAGCGATTCCGGTTCCGGTTTCAAATTTGTTGGAACCATCCGGTTCGAACTGGACGGTTCCAACAAATCTGTTTTTTTTAGCAAACCGTTGGGTCCTACGATTTCTTCAAAGATGACCAACTTGATGCCAGAAGTGGAACAGATGATCAGAACAATGTTTAGTCCTTGTCTCCAAGTCATCACCTAACTGGCCAACTTACAATAAAAGATAAAAGAGCTATGTGGCATTTGATTCCTCTAAAGTCCCCTAAGAGGATACGTAGGCAACTTAATCATAGTAAAAATTAAGTGCAATGCCTTCATTTATTTAGTTTTATTTTAATTTTTTAATTTGTTATTTATTTTAGTTCAAAAAAAATTAGACCCAATAACATGCATTTACAAATAAATTTACATTTGCATATATGTCATATTTTATAGAAGAAAAAAAAAACAAACCGGACCGCCGGAACCGGCGACAAGTCTACATGGAGGGGGTAAATTTGTCTAAATTTACCTTCTCCATGTACACATGTCATCCATCAAGAGGGAGGTAATGCTCACCCACTCTCAAAGGGGGTGAGCAAAAGTGAACTCAAAAAACAGGAGACCCTCATTTAATTTCTTGTGATAATTTAAGAGATCATGTCTTTGTTCCTCAAAAATTGTTGCTTTGCTACTAATTGGTTGTATAATACATAAGCGAATTTACCATTATATGTGACTGTTAAGACATCTAGGAGTTGTGATTTGAAACACCTGATCACAAATTATATAAATCAGGATATATAACTATAGCATATAACGTCTTTGTTGTAACATAGATTGAATAGAACTTTGAGTTAAGCTTTTTTCTTTTTTCTTTTTTATGCTAACAGGCGTTCAGATTACCACTAAGGGGAAGCTCCTCTCCTCTCCACTCCCGCCCCTCTACGCCTAGACAATCCCATATAACAGGTAGCGGGACTAGATATCAAAGCTCATTTATATTTATATGATAGTAGATTTAGTAATCATATTCAAGCACAATTAGCGACAGTTGAAGTAGACTTAAGAAATAAAGTATCTGTAGTAGGATGTCTCCCAGATATAGATATAGATACAAGTGAGTTTGGTAAAAAGATAAAACTAAGCATACAAACAAAAGGATTTGATATGAATGCAGAATATAAAAATCTTAGGATAAAGATATTTGTGTTAGGAAGATGTTATAATAAATATCATAAGAAATTTAGGTTTATAAATAAAAGTATAGTAGAACACTTTCATAATGATTATGTAAAAATGCAAATTCCTAAAAAGTTAAGTAATAGTGAACTTAAAGGAATGGAATGGAAGTTACCTGATTTAGAAATTAAAAGTGCAGAGATGCCAGAAGATAATACTATATATATAGATAAAAATAATCAAGCCTTTCAAAAATTTAAAGATTACAAAGATCAAGTTGAAGTAAATGAAGAAGAAGAACTCGAAGAATAAATTATAATAATGGATCAAAAAATTGATAAAGAAAAGACTTTAAAAGAAAATAAAAAAGAAATTATCAATATTTTATTTAATAATTCCTCAGAATTCTTACCAGAAGAAGTTTTTGAAGAAATTTGTAATAATCTAGAACCAGATGATAATAAGATAAGTATAATTCTTGAAGAAAATATAAATTTTTAAAGAATAAGTGAAGAAGAGTCGATAAAAATCTATTACTTAGAAGATGAAATATATGTAGGAGAAGATATACCTAAAATAGAAATAGGAGAAGGTAGTGGATCGTCAAAAATTCCAGATATAGAAGGTCTTCCTACCAGTACTAGAATAGAAGAATATTTAGAAAAAAGAGGAATTCATGATTCAAAAGAAGAATATAGAGATTATAAAGATAAAGAAAGAATATATAGAGCAAAAACAAAATTAGAAAGCTGGAGGAAAGCCCCAGAAGCAAAAGATGTACTAATTTTAAGCTTCCAAGGTCACAAACCTGAAGATTGGAAGCATATATTTAATAAATGGGAAGGAAATTTAATTAGACATTCAATGGAAGTTCTTAGTAATATAACATATTATAAATATAAGTTAGTATATTTAGAAAGTACTCTAGGATATAATGAAAAGCAATCCTTTTTATGATGGAGAGAATTTATGAAAAAAGATGAAGAAAGAAAATTAGAACTAGAAGACTTTGAAGTTAATATTACAGTATTAAGTTATATTGACGCAATTAGGAAATGTATACTAGGTGCCTCTATGGAAGAATTAGAAGATACTCATAAGCAAATCAAAGCAATTAGATGTTTAGAACAATTAAGGATATGTGATATGCATTATTTGATAAATATGTAGATTTATTTTGTAAATACTGGAGTCAAATAGGTAGACCCCATGACGAGAATTTATTAATGAAGTTTGTTAATAAGCTACCAGGAAAGATAGGAGAAAGATTATATAAGGATGTAGATAAATGGTTTAAGGAAAAAACTAAAGAAGGATTATTTTGGCAAGTGTCATTTATCCCTATTGTAGAATTTGTTAGAAAAAGAATAAGAAATTTATGTGATGAAGAGAAACTTAGAAGACAAGCCAAAATACAATTTAGTAAGATGTGTGTAGATTTATATGAAGTTCCAACCTTAGGATGTGGAAAACAAAAGTATAAATATAGTTAAAAAAGAATGAGAAAAATATATAAACAGAGAAGAAAAAAGTATGTACCCCCTTATATACCTTTTAATACACCTTATTCAAAGCCTAAGAAATTCTTTAAATTTATAAATAAAGATAAAAGAAGAAAGAAAAAACTAAGAAAGGCAACTAAAGATAATAAAAAGATTTATAAAAGAAAGAATCATAAAGATTGTAAATGTTATTTATGTGGAAAGACGGGACATATTAAACCTAATTGTCCAGATAATAAAGGAAAGGAAAATCTAGTAGAATTTGATGAAGATTTAGAAAATCTAGAAGAAATCTATAATATAGATTTAATTTCTGAAACCGAAAGTATATGTATAATAGAAAGCTCAGAAGAAGAATCAAGTAGCAGTAGTGATCATGAGACGGATGAAGATAGAGAAGAACTAAGTAGTGAATCTGAAGTTAACATGATAGAAATAGTTTCTTTTCTAGGAAAAGATTGTTACAACTGTAAGAAAGAATTTAATAAAGGTTTTAGAAATAACAAAAACTATTACTGTACAAATTGTAAAGCTATTATTCAAGAAAATGAATATGAAGTAAATAGAGCAGGAAGTGAATTAATATTAATAGATATAGAAATTCTTTATAAATTAAGACCAATTAAGACTAAATCTATGAAAGATACTGGTGCAAATAAGTGTATTATTCATGAAAGCTTAGCCCCTGAAGCATATAGAACTAAATTAGGAGCTAATATAGGACTAAGAACTTTTAGTGAGAATACGATTCAAATTACGGAATGTTTAATAAATGTACCTGATAGGATTAATGGAGAGACTCATTATTTACCTCAAACATTAATAACTAATCATCCAGCTATCTATAAGTTTGTTTTAGGATTAAATTTTATATTAGGAAATAATGGAAACATGTTAATTACTCCAAATGGAGTTAATTTCTTTAAAAAGTCAACATTTGTTCAACCCAAATTAGAAACTACTAATCTTCCTTATATAAAGAAAGAAGTAAATAAATCAGCTATATCTCTAAGATTAGAATACGAAGATTCAATATTAGAAGCTTTAGATGAGAATTCTAATATAGAAGACTCTTTAAATATTGAAGAAATGATAGAGTATCATAAAGAAATCTGTATGAAAATAGAAATACAAAAGAATGAAGGTAAAAATTGGCCTATAGAAATAAGACAAAAGATAGAAGAATTAAAAGAATTAAAAATAATAGGTGATAATCCTCAAAATCAAGAGAGTACAGAAGTATATAAAATAGAAATAATAAACCCTGACATAACTATAATCACTCAAGATTTACCATACAGTCTAGAAGATAGACAGCAATGTAGAATGTATATAGAAGATTTACTAAAACTAAAAGTAATAAGAAAAAGTACTAGTAGGCATCGAAGTCCAGCATTTATAGTTTTTAGTCATAGTGAACAAAAAAGAGGAAAGAGTAGGATGATTATGAATTATAAAAGATTAAATGACAATACATTAAGAAATAGTTATAAATTGCCTAATAAAGATGAATTAATAAATTGTATACAAAAAGCAAGTTGGTTTTCAAAATTTGATTGCAAAAGTGGATTTTGACAGATAAGACTAGATGAAGAATCGGTAAGTTGGACAGCATTTAGTTGTTCAGAAGGACATTTTGAATGGCTAGTTATGCCATTTGGATTAAAAAATGTTCCTCAAGTATTTCAAGAAAGAATGGATAAAATATTTAAAAAGCTGTCAAATTTTTGTATAGTCTATATAGATGATATTCTAGTTTTTAGTAATAATAGATATATACATATGCATCATGTAAGACAAGTTTTAGATATTTTTAAAAAGAACAATATAATAATATCAAAATCAAAAATAGAATTATTCAAAAATAAAATAGAGTTTTTGGGATTAATAATAGACAAAAGAAAAATAGAATTACAACCTCACATAGTTACAAAGATTCTAGATTTTCCCGATAAAATAGAAGAAACTAAAGAATTACAAAAGTTTTTAGGATTATTAAATTATGGTAGAAAATTTATTCCTAATTTAAGTACCTTAGTCAGGCCTTTGTATAATAAAGTTAGTAAGAATGGCCAAAAATATTTTAATAGTGAATATGTAAAATTGGTACAAAGAATAAAAGAAATAGCCAAAAATTTAAGCCCAATAGCTTTACCTATTGATAACTATTACAAAATAGTACAGACAGATGCTATTAGTAGAGGCTGGGCTGGTATTTTAATTCAAAAGCCCACAAAGAATAGTTTAAAAAATACTGAAGAAATAGCAATGTATGCTAGTGGAAAGTTTTCTGAAGTAGAATCTAGAAGGTCTAGCACTGAGTTGGAAATATTAGGGATTATAAATTCTTTAAATCAATTCCATATTTATATACAAAATGAAACTTTTACTATAAGGACTGATTGTAATAATATAGTAGAATTTTATAAAAAAGTACAGAAAAAGAATTTCGAAAAGAAGAATTCATTTGTTAGTAAAAGATGGATAGGATTTTTAGAGACATTAACTGGAAGAGGTTATAAAGATGATTTTGAACATATAAGTGGGAAAGATAATACTATAGCTGATATTCTTTCAATACTAATTGATTGTTGATTATTTTACAGGAATGACAGGAAGTTCAAAAGATAGTCAAAAGAGTTCAAAAGATATTTCTCAAAGCAGTAGTGGTAAAAAAATTAACATTGGATCTTATGCTATTAATTTCTGTCCATGTGTTCCCTTTCAGCCATTAGCACAATTGAAAGACAAAATTACTGAAGCTCAGCAAGCAATATTAAATAATATTTGGTTTTTTAGAAATGATAATAAAGGTTTTCTCCAGTCTTTGAATATCTTAAGCCATCAGTTTTCTGAATCAAATAAATTCGGTTTTTATGTTGTTTTTAGAGGAAGAAGAACAAGGATCTTTTCTACATGGCAGGAAACTGCTAATTCTATTGAAGGTTTTCCAAATCCTATCTTCAAAGGGTATTTTAATTATGATGAAGCCTATATAGCCTTAAAAATGTTTTTTGAAAATCAAGATGGCTTCGAACCCATTTTGGAATTTAATGGTTGTACTTATAGTAGAGATCAAGTGAAAAGCTTCATGAATCACTTTAAAAATATAAATGAAGCAAAAATAAGTATTAAAGCAAGAATTAGTCAAAGCTGAACAGCTAATAGAGCAGTTTCAGAAGATGGAAACTAGTGAAGGAAAAGAAAATGACTTCCAAAAATGCCCTTACTGTACACATTTTTAAATTATTTCTTTGACTTTAAGTTTTGGAAGATACTTTGAAGTTGTCTGAGATCTACTTCTCTCTCTAACTGTCTTAAAGTTAAAAGCTCTGGAAACTAAGTTCAATTTCTTCTCCAACAAGTTCGACGTTCATATAGTTACATAAGATCACTCACCTTATCAGTTTGTGAATATCAAACTGATAAGATGAGTGATCTTATGCAACTTCAATTCGAAAAATGCAAATACTGAGCAATTGCAATTTAAATAAGGTATAATATAATGATGGTTCTCGCCTCTCAATATCGATTTCAGTGAAAAACAAGGTATGTAAATTGAACGATTTGATTTTGAATACCGATTAGATTGAGGAAGACTATGAATGGTATAGAGGTTAGTAAAAGTCTCGAAACATGTTAAAGTTTCTTCAAAAGTCTCGGACAGTGTTACAAAAGTCTCAAATTGATAAAATTGTCTGAGGCTTTTGTAGAATTGTCAGAGACTTTTGTCAGAGACTTCTATAATAGGTTCCAAGACTTTTGTACAGGCAATTGTGTCCTAGTATTTTATAACAGGTTTCGAGACTTTTGATTAGGCTATAGTGTCCTAGACTTTTATAACATGTTTCAAGACTTTTGTAATGTTGTCTGAGATTTTTGTCCAAAACATTTTTCATAGACTTTTGTCACATTGTCCGAGACTTTTGGTACACTATCTGAGACTTGTGTAACATTGTACTGTTCATCATCTTCCCCACTTGAAAATCTTGAACCTCATAATCAGAGCTCGACCCCCGAGTACGTCAGTGTAGCCCCACTCCGTCACCGTTCGAGTGATTATTTGGGTTTCAATGAGACTTTCTCTCTCTATTTCACAACTCTGTCACTGTAAACTGAATAAAAGAAAGCTGATGTAGAACAATTGTTTGGGGTATTTTTGTTTGCTCACCATAATATGTGAAAGTGCCATTTAGTTTTTGGACTCTCTCGATTCCTGTCATCAAATGATAGATTCAACAATGCCCAAACATAAAATACAATTATAAAATGAGTTAAAAGAATTAGTTTTGGTTTTTTCTTTTATATTTTTAATAGTTTCGGTCATAATAGCTTGACTATACCAGACCCAGTTACAAATCAGGTCAACAAAAATCGGGCTGAAAAAGTCATAACTGGAAACGAGTTCGGTTCCGGTTCTTAATTTGGTGGATCCGGATGGTTCGAACCGGACTAAAACCGGTCAATTCGAACCGGACTAGAACTGGCGGTTCCGTTTCGGTTCGAACCGACAGATTCTTTAATTTTTTTTTTAAATAAAATAAAAATTAGGTTGAACTGTTGGAGGCCCGACGGACTGCTGACGTCAGCATACCATTAGGCCTCCAACATTCAGATTTTAAATTATTTATAAAAAAAAAATCTATAAATACCCCTCCCCCTTCCCTTCATCTCTCCCTACTCCAGTTTTCTCCGAATTCTCTCTAATTCTCAATTCTCCAACTCTCCAACTCTAAGTTTTCAATTCTCTCTCAATTAATAAGTTTCCAATTTATTTTATTTGTATTTAAATTGCAATTACTAAGTTTCCAATTTCATTTATTTGCAATTTAATTTATTTTTAATTTTTTTTATTTACAATTAAGTTTCCAATTTATTTTATTTGCAATTACTAAGTTTCCTATTTCATTTATTTGCAATTTAATTTATTTTTAATTTTTTTATTTGCAATTACTAACTACTAAGTTTTGAATTCTCTACCAAATTTATTTCTAACAATTTATTTCCGTCAATTTTACAATTCAATTTTTTAAATGGCAAGTGGAATTCATGATGGTCATATGCATTCAATTTCGATGAAAGGTTAGGATCGTATAACGAATAATCTCAGTTCTGATGACATGGCCTATCACGAGTATCTGCAACGCCAAGTATATGCCGAAGAAAGTTACGCAAGAAGATGAAACCAATAAAGTGGTTTGCAATTACTGCAAAAAAGTATTTAAGTGGCACTAATTTGGAGAATATGGCACATATCATAAGCATATACTGAAAAATCACCCAGAAGAACAGGCTAGATCGAGTTCACAAGCCCAAATTTCAGGTACGCTACCCCTAGCCAACAATTATTTAAATATAGTGATGAAAACAATAGAGAAGAATTGGCCAGAATGGTTGCAACATAACACTTACCATTTAGTTTTGGTGAAAATGTTGATTTTATTAATTATTGTAAACAAACATTAAATCTCGTTGCATTTCGTGTTTCAAGAGCCACACTCACAGAAACACTTGAAAAAATTTATGGTAGAGAAAAAAGAAAGATGGAAAAATATTTTTTTTAAAATAAAATGGTCGTGTTTTTGTATGTGCCGACATATGGAGTGACCATTGAAGAATGTATTCATACTTGGGTGTCATTTACCATTATAAAGATAATGCATGGACTATCCAAAAATGACTTCTAGCATTTAGAGTTTCTTATGAGACACACACTACTGCTAATATTTTTAAACATTTTAGAATTACTTTTACAGAGTATAAAATTGAAAGTTTACAATTGGTTTTGATAATGCTTTTAACAATACTGGTGTTATTCTTGCTTTAATTGAGTTATGCAAACATTATCTTCGTGGTAAATTTTTCATCAATGATGTGCATACCATGTTATAAATTCATGTATTTAAAAAGGATTAAAAACTCTTCAACATTTTATTCAACCTATTAAAGTTGTCCTCTATTATTTGTGGAGACATCCTTCTGCAATGAAAGTATGAGCAACATATTGTAAACAAAATGATAGATGTATAGTTAGATTTCCTCGTGATGTTTCAACACGTTGGAATTCTACATATAAATAGCTTGCTAGAAGTTATGATTATAGAGATTTATTAGTTAGTTTTATTCAATTTCATGATAGTCACATTAATCTTTATCAAAGTGATGTAGAACAAACAAGAAGGAACCACGGCCCATGTCGAACAATTTCTTTATTTTCTTATTTTGTTAATTTGGGTCTTTTCTTGTTTAGCAAGTTTATTTATTTTAGTTTGATTAGGAATTAAATTTAGGTTTTGGAAATAAATCAAACTTACCTTTTGGGTAAGATTTGATCTTTGTTTTCCAGTCAAGTTAGAAGTCATGAATTTTAAAAGATTCTGATTAGTTTTGGCATTTTTCTGTTTTAATCTTTTTTATGAAATATCGTATTCGAGTCGTATTAGGATTAGTTTATTATAAATAGTCTTATTATTTTCAATTATTGTAACTTTTAACCTTTTGATCAATATTAATAAAATCGTTCATTTGGAACATTTATCTGTCGTGGATTCGACATGCTCTTTGAGGATTCGAGAGCACCATTTTCTAACGAAGATTAGGGAATGATGGCCTCTGCATGGCGGTACATGCTTAGGTAACTACCGGTCGCTGCATCAAGGTTCATCTGAATGTGCCTCAGGGTTCGACAAAGTGATCATTTTTATTTTCACCATATCCCGATGTGTCAATTGGTATCAGATCGACCGAGTCTACCTCTGTGCTAGGCTCAGCGTCCACGGACCACAACCAACTCCCTTCCTAAACACCATATATTCTCCCTTCATATTCTCCCCATAAAAAAAATAAAAAAAATAAAAAAAAATAGAGAAACGAAATTGAAAAATAAAAAGAGTGAGAGTGTTTGTGTGATAGTTCCGAGAATTAACAATCAGCCTCAGAGACAGCAGAAATTATGGATCAGCCTCAACAGTGCCAGAAGTTTCAGATTAGGCTCATGAGTTCTAGATATTTCAGATCACACCTATTAAAGTCGCACTCGTCACACACACCTGAAGCCGCGAGTGAATTTATTTTTCGTAAGCAGTTCTCAGGGTTCAAATTTTGGTACGTTTTTTTTTCGAAATCTGATTTCGGTTCTCAATGGGTTTCAATGGTTCTCTTGGTTCTAATAATTATTTTTTGAGCTATAATGATTATCAACCAAGACTTCGATTTTTTTCTAGACATATGGAAACTGAAGAATTTATTAATTGGTTTGAAGAAGTTGAAGAATATTTTGCATATCAGAAAACTGAAGAAAGTCTGAAAGTTTTGCTTGTCAAAATTTATTTGAAAAACGATGCATTAATTTGGTGGGAAGACCTTCAAAAGGATCGGAAAAAATTTGGAATGGATAGGATCCAATCATGGCCTGTTATGAAACAAGTAATACATGAGAAATATCTTCCAAATGATTATTTTGAAGATTTTTATCATGCAGAAGATACAGTTGAAGATATTTTGTATGAAGTTGAAATTGTTGAAGTCATTGAAGACGAGCTTTTGATCTTAGAAGTTGAAGACTACGATCCAACCATTGATATTGATTGCACTTAAGATGTGGCTAAAGCAAAACTGGAAGCTAAAGCAAAACTGGAAGCTAAATCAATTTCCATTGATAAAGTTTCCAAGGGTGACAACTTATTTGAAAATCCACACAATTTTTATTGGGGTAATTTTGACGCAGTGGGATATGGTGAAAATAAGAATGATCACTTTATCGAACCCTGAGGCACACTTAGACGAACCTTGACGCAGCGACCGGTAGTTACCCAAGCATGGATTGCCATGCAGAGAGGGTCGTGCCTATTTCTTTCTTTCTTTGTCAATTTTCTATCTAACTCTTCTTCAAACTCCAAAGCTAATTGTCCTACATCAAATTTGAAGATTGTTTTTCTTCAATTGAATTTTGAAGATCCAACATTGTTGTTGCCATCTGAAGATTATTCGTTCAAGCCGATGATTGACAAGATGGTATATTTGAAGTATCATCCACCTAAACAAAACCTTGTCAAACTCGAGGACGGGTTTTTTTTAAGAAGGGGTGACTGATGTAGGATAAAGAAGAAGGAACCGCGGCCCATGCCGAACAATTTCTTTATTTTCTTATTTTGTTGATTTGGGTCTTTTCTTGTTTAGCAAGTTTATTTATTTTAGTTTGATTAAGAATTAAATTTAGGTTTTGGAAATAAATCAAACTTACCTTTTAGGTAATATTTTATCTTTATTTTCCAGTCAAGTTAGAAGTCATGAATTTTAAAGATTTTGATTATTTTTTATCTTTTCCTATTTTAGTCTTTTTTATGAAATATCGTATTCGAGTTGTATTATGATTAGTTTATTAGAAATAATCTTATTATTTCCAATTATTGTAACTTTTAACATTTTGATCAATATTAATAAAATCGTTCCTTTGGAACATTTATCTGTTGTGAATTCGACATGCTCTGTGAGGATTCGAGAGCACCATTTTCTATCAAAGATTAGGGAATGATGGCCTCTGCATGGCGGTACATGCTTGGGTAACTACCGGTCGCTGCGTCAAGGTTCGTCTGAGTGTGCCTCAGGGTTCGACAAAGTGATCATTCTTATTTTCACCATATCCCGTTACATCACAAAGTCATTTGGATCTTTGTAATAATGTTTGTGGTTTGTTAAAAGTCTTTCATACTACTACTAACAATTTATCTGTTGTTTATTATCCTACAACTAATTTATTTATTATAGAGAGTCGTAATATTGTAGGTGATTGCTTCAAACTAAACGTGTTGACTCTCGTAATAGTAGGAGGTCGGAGCGGTAGTATAGTGACGAAGTAAGGATTGTTCCCACAAGGACAAAGATTATGATTACTGAATTTTAAAGGCTTGCAAACTATTTGAATAATCGAAAATATGAGTTTCCAAGGTTTTATACTAAGGCAATCAATCTAAAACAAAAGAGAATATCAAACACAACAGATGAAAAATTTGATATGAACGTGTTAGAACTCGAATCCACCTCACCCTTCTAATGAAACACTTGACTATAATGACCTCTATATTGTGAGTGCATATGTCATAGATTCGTATCCCCTAAACTAATCTCTAATCTCTCTCGATGTCTTAGAGATAACATCCATATATATCCGAAATCTCTCTCAAGCATTTCTGACAATATACATGAATCCATTAAACATTTGGGATACTCAAACGAACCCAATACGCTAGCCTAGTTGTTCTAGCACTTTCTAGTCAAGCATAGTGAATGTTTATCTAAGCATTGTCAAATATGTCTCCTCTCGATACATAGCATTTAACCATAGATCAATTACAAGGTGATCAAGCGATCAAGCAAGTAAAGGCTTTAAGCATTCAAAACATCCATATAAGTCCACAAGCACAAATAGAGAGATCAAAGAGTCATTTACAAATACATCAAGGGATTTTGCATCTTGTTCTAACACTACTATATTTAGCTCATATTACACAAATAATCCATACATGAGTTAAGATAACCACATACCATGAAAACATATGAAAACTAAGAGAAAGAGAGTTTAAGAGATAAATTATGTTGAAAAACTCTTTCTTGTGAAGTTAGGACTTCGATAGCTTCCTTGGTGGAACCAAAACCCTTTCTTTGTGCTTTAATTCTTCATGAACTCAAGCCAAAATACCTAGAGAGAGCTCAGAAAATGTTGGAGAAGAAGAAGAGGGCTGGTGTATTCTGTTTTCAGATCCCTTTTCTCTCTCTTTAATCTCCATTTTTATCACTTCACACAATCACCAATCTACTAATGGAGGAGAGCCCCAAAGGCACTCCATTGGCTATACAAGAATGTCCCTTCACGATACCCTATCAGGGATAAGAGAGAGGGACCCACGAGCTTTCACTTCTTTGGCTCGCAAAACAAAGTGATGGGCAACTAGTTACATACGCGGTACTCCACACGGTACACATTGACGTGGCGTACCGCGTGGCTCTTTATTTGGATCTACTGTGATGATTTGCGGTTGGTTATATGGTTCACCATTTGTTCTAACGTGGTTCGCATACCGTGTGAAGAGCCTCCATACACGATCTCCTGATATCTCCTGCGGTTCACATGTTGCGGTATGTTATTCCTTTTGTTGTGGTACGCGTACCGCATGGCAATATGCATGGATCCTCTGATGACTCACGCGGTACGCACATGCGGTACGCATTCTCTTCTGATGCAGTACGCGTACCACGTTGCATGCTCCTTCACCAACTGGAAACTTTGATTTAGCCCCGAACATCTCCCGAACCCGCTCAAGGACACTCTTATCATGGAAAGGCTTGCAAAAGCTATATGGAACATTAATAGATGGCATTTGCAAAGAAAATGAGAATAAAAGTATATGAAATGATGGGGGATGTAAAGCATAAAATGAGCTTATGAGTTGGTGCCTTAGCTCATTGTGAAAACGACCCACAATTGATGGAGTCCGTTACTGCTATGAAAACGATCCACGTTGTAGATTAGAAAGTTTGTCTGATTATCTATCTACTTATTATGAACAAGGTTTAAAAATATAGTATGATGTTGATAAGTGTTGTGATAGAGTTAAGGTATTATTGTATGATTTATATGATGAATATTTTAGAGTTTATGGTTCATCACTGAACATAGATGTTCCACAAACTCAAAATGTATCTAATTCCCTATCATCCTCCGGATTTATGAGTTTAGGGTATAATCTTCTGTTATCCAAAAAAATCAAAATATTATGAGGTTCTTCTTCATCAAGCTCCAACACGTATTCCAGGCTTGAATCTTATCTAGGTACCTCTTTTGAGTTTATAGAAGACACTGAAGATAAAAAAAATTGATATACTACATTGGTGGAATCAGCATGAAAGGTATTTTCCAATCTTGTCTATGATTGCCAAACAAATTCTTTCAACATCAGTTTCTAAGGTGGCGGTGGAACAATAGTTCATCGCCAGTGGAAATATTTTAGACTCCAGACGTTCATTTTTAAGTCTGAAATCAATTTAGATACAAGCTTGTGGCGATGATTGGACGAAGACATAATATATACAACAAGAAATCGATCAAGAGGAATCCTACGATTTCTTCAAAGATGACCAACGTGACTCTGGAAGTAGAACGAATGATCATAACAACGTTTAGTCCACGACTCAACGTCATCACCCAACCTGCAATAAAAGGTAAGAGAACTATGTGGAATTTGATTCCTCTAAAGTCTAAACCCTAAGAGGATATGTAGGCAACTTAATCATGGTAAAAATTAAGTTCAATACCAATTTTACATTTGTTTAGTTTTATTTAATTTATTTAATTTGTCATTTATCTTAGTTTTTTTTTTTTAAAGTAACTCAATGTCATGCATTTACAATTTTACATGTATAATATTTTTTAGTAAACAAAAAAGAAAAGGAAACCGCACCATCGGAACCGGAACCGGAACCGGAACCAACTAAAGCCAATTCCGGTTGCGGTTCTGATTCCCCCAAAACCGGTATCATGCCTACTCCAAACCTGCTCCAAATGGATCAGATTCCCACCGATTTGGAGCAGGTCAGAGATTTTTGCCATCCCTTCACTACCATCCGACATTCATCAACCTCATTGTAGATGGATTCCTTTCTTGACCCAAACTCTAATCAAAACACACAAAACGAAAGGATTTAACTTTCTAGAGAGTGACGAATAGTTCTTTTCCACATTCGGGTTAGTGAAATTGGCTAAGGTTTTGTGAATTTTAATATTAATTTTGATCTAAAACAGTTTAAATATATTTGTTAAGAGAGCATCGTAATTCAAATCCAAATTATTTTTAGAGAATTTATTCTCTTATTAGCCTCTGTTTATTTGTTTTACCATTTCTTTTAATTTTGGTAATCAAAATTTAAACATTCATTTATTTGATTTCAATTTTAATTGTCACTTCAACCACGCATATGATTCTTGTACAATCAAATTACAATAGAAAGAAATTAATATTATTATTTTGATTATAAATTAATTAGTAATACGTTTTCTACGTGCGTCACCTAATTTTTCAAACCGTAGTTCAGATTATGAATCAACAAGCAACAATAGAAAAAAAAAATATATGAAATTATTTGGCATGAACTATGTTGAAGGCCAAGAAATGTTTTGGCAAAAAAGAAAAATGGTTTATAAAATTGAATTCTTACAGCATTGCATGCATTAATGAAAGTCTGAAGGAGACATGTTTGAGTTGGACAAGTGATTGGGGAATATATATGGAGGAAAATATTGGAAAAATTAAAAGTACTGAATAATAATAATAATATGTGGGCTGGAACTGGAAGTGTCAAACGGATCGGATTCCGATTATCTGAATATGATTTTTTCTAGCTTTTTGGATGAATCCATTTAAAAATAAGGAATCAAATTTTTAAATTTTTATTGAATGATAAGTTGTTGAACCTTTCGGTTTACAAGACTATTTAAAATGAAAACCCTAACTCTAACCCTAATCCTTATTGGACAAGAAACGAGATTACATATCAAAAGCCGTAAAAAAATAACGAAAACTGCGTAAAATAATGAAATTACAAAAGTTACGGAAATAAAGATACTAACGACCCTAAACAAGCCAGAATTGACGGTAGACTATTCTGACTTGTCAAAGTCAACTTAAGACTAAAAAGGAAAGTTTCATAAAATAGAAAAAACTGTAATTTCGGGGTTCAAATGATGAAATTTGGCAGAAACGACGTGCATCACTGCCCCGATCTGAAAAGATGTCGTCGATCCGCTCCAAGAGAAGTGATATAGCCTTGAATTTAGGATGGTCTTTCAAAACCACGTAGGAGTCCACTACCTATTCTACATCAAAAATATTTTGATCAGATTTTTTCTAAAAAATTGTCTTCCAAATTCCAATCCAGCATACAGATATGGATTTTTTTGATACGGTTCATATTCGGATAAGGATTCGGTGCGGATATTTTCGGATTTGGTGGATTTGGTTCCAGATTTTCTTTGAATCCGATATTTTCAGTCTTTTTGGATTTGGATTAGGATTTTTAAAATAAAAAAAATGTTGTTGAATTTGTTCATGGGCAGCGTTGTATTTTTGGATGGTGAGAAAATTACAATAAAAAATGGAGAAGGCTTGAGAAATCAATGAATGATTGAGATAAAAACAAAAAAGGGATTAGTGATGATGAGTAAGGGATTAATGTTGAATTGTTGAGTGATCGGATAAAATTTGGTTGAGTGATCCTCGAGGAGAGAGAGAGAGAGAGGAGGGTTATCTACTAGATAGATACAAATTTAATAATAAAAAATAAAAGCTAAATTAAAGTATATTAAAATTAATAGCATGAAGCATTTGAGCCGTGTGCCGATTCAGTTTCCAAATACAATTGGCGCTGTATACCTAAAAATAATGAAAACAAATAATTAATATGGATTTGGATACTTTATTAATTTCAATTTTTTTTTAATACGTGGTTGGTTGGTGATAAAGTAGCTGTGAAAATCAATCATATCTTAACCACATATTTATTGTAATGTTTATGTGTCATGAAATTAGATGAGATCAGAAAAAAAATCAGATCAGTAGAGAATTTAAATTCAATATATATATAGACACGAACGTGTAACCGTATTCGTACTAGGACTAGGTAAAATATGGTTATTTTATTAAGGTTCATTTGATAGAACATATTATATAGTATAGTATTAGATTGGATTGTATTAATATATAAAAATTATTTATTTGTTGATGTATTGTAATAGACTATATTAAATAATAAAAATGTTTGGGTAAATTAATGATTATAAATTAATAATTTTTTTTTTTAAAAAAAATAATAATTAAAAACTCTCTTAATCTCCTAGGAGATGACCAGTTAACTACAAAGCCAAAGAAAACCCTCACTGTACAACGCCAATCCCTCAAATCCAATCTCCATTGATATATATCTCTCTCTCGATCTTCAAAATCTCCTCGTCCTTTATAATCGTTTTCCAATTCCGATTCCAATTCCAATTTCAATTCCTTCTCTTCTTCTTCAACCAACAACAACTTCAACATCACCGGCACCAACAAATCTGCTCCGCCACCTCCTCTTCTTCCACCTCCTGGCTCTCTCTCTCTTTCTCCATCTCTTCTGATGTGCATGTAAAGTGTGTAGACTGAAAAGGTTTAGGTGTGGATTTGGTGGTGATTTGGGTATGGATTTGGTGGTGGTTTGGTGTGGATGTTTCTAGGTTTGGGTTGAAGATGAAGGAAGAGAAGAAATTGTTTGATGTTTGGTGTGGATTTGCTGGTGGTTTGATGAAGAAATCTGGAATATTTAATCTGAAAATCTAGGGTTGATAATCTTAAAATCTGAATTGTGGGGTTGATAATTAAAAAATATTCATTTTTGTTTCTTGTTGTGATTATAGATTTAAGAAACGAAATTTTTTACAAGAATTTTGATTGGAAGAAAAAAAAATCATAATACGCCCTAAACCCACCTCTTGACATTGTATTATATAATACATCAGTTGTTGTATTAGAGGTACTGTTTACATTATCTAATGCAGTAGTTGCTCTGCAAACAATCCAACTGTATTACTTAGTAGTTAATACATTTTAACACTCTAATGCTATACAATACACCCAAACAAACACGCCCTTAGTTCCATATACCGGATCGGATCTGGATTTTCGTGATCAGATCTGGATATACGAATACGGTTTACTCCTATATATGGGCAGGTTTTTGTTTTGCACGACTCTGGTATTTGAAAACACTAATGTTAGTCAAGCTAAAATTGAGTTAAAATTTAGACTAAATTTTTGGATTGTCTAGCACTGCTTATCTAAAAAAGCCATACAACATTATCGGTTCATAACTTTAACCAATTTGCCATCAAACTATATGTTAGGAGGCTCTCTTTTTCTCTTATCTTTCCACATTACAGATTCTCTCTCTATTGATTTGTATCATTGTCCGTGAAGTGATTTTAGACATTAATTTTAGGGAAAGTATCATTTTTCCCCTGACTTTTGCCATATTGCTAAGACTAGGATAAGTTTTAACCATATTTGTCGGTTTCCCCCCTCAAATGGAAAAAATGTATTATATGTCATTTCTATTACCTTTTCCATCCATTTTTAAGTTTAGTGGTGTAATAATGGAGTGGCTCGGCCCATTAGGCACGCCCTGGCCCGGCCCGTTTTCAAAAACGGAGGCACGACACGGCACGCCGGCCTGCCTCAGGTCCGCGTGCCTGGTCTGGCTGGCCTGACGGGCCTAGTCCGGCGGGCATGGCTGGCCTGGTCCTGCTTGCGTGGCTGGTTTGGTCCATAATCATTTTTCAAATTAGGGTTTAAGGTTTAGGGTTTAGGATTTTAAATCCAAAAATGAATAAAGAAAACGGATAATTTTTTATTTATTTAATTATTTTTCACTTATAGAATTCAGTATTACATATTTACATGATTGCCTTATTAAAAACTTTACCAAGAAAAACCTAGTGGGATAAAAACTTGGTAAGGGAAAAAAAGTGCAACCGTATTACAACTTACAAGTAAATAATAAATACATTTGTAAAAGTATAACCTAGTTCTGCCCCTAGCAACTACCTGCAGGTTCATCAATATATAAATTGTTGAAAATTAGAATAAGCTCTTTATCTACAGTTTGATTTTGCAACTTTTTTCTAGCATGCTCCCAATCCCGAAGGCATTTTAATACCTCCACCATCTCCGGAGACAAACAACTTCTTCTTGGTTCAATTAAGCGTCCACTGGTACTGAAAGCTTGTTCTGAAGACACCGTTAACACGGGAATAACCAGTACGTCACGTGCTAAGTGTGACAGAACTGGATACCTGTACGTATAGGTCTTCCACCATAATAACAAATCAAACTCTTCCTTGTTTTTAACAACATCGAACTGTGCTTCAAGATACCTAATCAGTTTGGTACAAGAAGATGGGTCAAATCCTTGCCTCGAAGAAGTACTTGCTGATTTGTCCTTTTTTAGCCGTTTCAGAAGACTCCAACTTGTTTGCTAAAGCTATGTCTCCGGTTGTGTTGATTGGGGGGTGTCAATGTTGTCAGGCGTGCTCTCATAAATACGAAAAATCTGGAACAACTTGGTTCGAATGTCAGTAATTTATTCTGAATAATCTATTGACAAATTAGTACCAATAAACTCAAGTAAAACTTCTAAACCAGATAATTTAACACTAGGATCTACTATAACACTTAAGGCATAAAGTAGAGGAATGTTAGCCCAATATTTTATCAACTTTGTCTCCATGGCAACAACTGCAGTGCCTAGATGTTAATCTTCTCTAATAATGTTTAACACTTCAGACATTTCCACTATCTGATGGATTGCCTGGGAAGATGTGGGATAATAGACCTCAGAAAGAGTTACAGTGACATTGTAAAAAATCTTTAAAAATTGAACAAAAACCCTTGCGACATACGAATCGTCTGTGGTAAGTGTTTTTGTTTCAAGACGACCTGTTTCAGCCAATTTCATGTTATAAAAACATGTAATGGTTGTATCATATTCCAAACAATTTTCCAACATTAAATAAGTAGAGTTCCACCTTACCTGCATATTAGTTTGGAATCGTCGAGGTTTGAGACCGTTTAATCTACAGTGTCTTTTGAAATCACTGAATCTAGGATTAGAACTGCAAATCCAAGAAATGACATCTCTGATGCGATCTATTTGGTCGCTTACCTGCTTTAAACCAGCATGTACAACTGAATTTATAATATGACATGCACACCGTCTATGGAAGAAATAACCTCCATCTTGCGGGATATTTTTTACAACAAACAATGCAATAGAGCTAGTATTTGCAGATACATTATCTAATGTGATCGGAAGGATGCGATGCGTGATTTCATAAGTTTCTAAAACAGAAATAATGACATTAAAAATGTTTTCTGTTGTTGTGCAAAGTCCATAGGATGAAAACCAATAATTCTTTTTGTTATCCTCCAGTCAGAATCTAAATAGTGTCCCGTGACACATAAATAGTCCTGTTTGGAACATTCATTCCAAATATTAGAAGTTAATGCAACAGAGACACTTAAATATTGTATTTCAGCAATTAAGTCATCTATTTGTGTTTCAAATAATCTTATCAAATCATTTCTAGTGGTGGTTTTAGAAACAGGTTCATATTGGGGGTTATATGCAGATGTGATTAATTCTTTATAAATTGGACTCTCACCAATACTGATCGGTTGATCAGTTTACATAATGTATCGTGCCAAGCACTCTCTAGCGTGCATGGCGTTGAACTGTCGCGTCGTAACGGACCCGTCTGGGTGCCGTTGTAGTTGTGTCCGAGTTATAGTGTCTACCTGTCCATGAGCAGGCATACATTTGTTCATATGCCTTCTCAAATGTCTGGTTCCCCTCCTACTTGTGGCATAATCCTTATGACAAAACTTACATTTAGCTCTAGACTCGGACATCCTGCCTGGGAGTGTTATTTGGACTATGTTGAAACACTGTCACACATTTGATGTTAATTTTCTGGGACGTGATAATAGTCTAACGGCGGAACTAGAAGGTCCCGCTTGACTATTGGTCGGCTCCGAAATATCAAATTCATCGTTGAGCATGTTCAAACCATCCGGAAAATAAGGCTGTTGGTTATGATCCATTTTCTGAAGTCAAAATATGAGCACTATAGTCATTAATAGTCAAATTAAAAATCAATATTTACTAACAAAATATTTTTAAATTAATTATTACCCTTAACAATCTTAATTTACTAACAATAATTAATAAAAATAATACGACACTTAAAAATTTTATTTTACTTAAAAAATATATTTAAATAAACAACTACACTAAAAGTTCATAATCTACTATCAAAAATTATTAAATTCACTACTGCAAATTAAATTGATAAATTTACTAATAACAAATATTAAATTATATACTACACATAAAAATCTTAATTTACTAATATAACTTATTCAAATTAACCACTACACTTAAAATTCATAATATACTCACAAAAATATTAAAATAAACAACTACACTGAAAATCCATAATCTACTAACTAAAAATATTAAATTCACTACTACAAATTAAATTGATAAATTTACTAACAACAAATATTAAATTAAATACTACACATAAAAATCTTAATTTACTAATAAAACTTATTCAAATTAACCACTACACTTAAAATTCATAATATACTCACAAAAAAATATTAAAATAAACAACTACACTAAAAATTCATATTTTATGAACAAAAAATATTAAACATAACTACTACTCTTAACATTCATAATTTATTTATTAAAAAAATTAAATTCAATAATACAAATTAAATTTCTAAATTTATTAATAACAAATATTAAAATTACTACTAAACTTAAAAATCTTAATTTACTAACCAAATAATATTAACATTAAAACCCAAAAATTGATAAACTAACTAACTAAATAAAAATGTTTTCATTTAGTAACTACAGTCTAAACATAAAAATATAAATTTACTATCAAAAAATGTTTGAGCAAAAGTAATAAAAAAATTGTACCTTTAAAATTTGGTGTGTTGGTAGAAAATTTAGAGAATTTTGTAGAGAGAGTAATAATGAAATTGAATGAAAAAGTGTAGAGAATTGGAGAATGTAGAGATTAAGATTTGAGAGAATGAGAGATTGAAAGAATGATAGAGAGAGTGAATAGAAAATGAAATTGATGGAAGTATTTATAGAAAAATTTGATTTGTGGGTTAAAATTTAATTTCAAAGATTTCAGGGGTTGTTTGTAATTTTCAGAGCCTCCAACGGCTGGAATTCAAAATCCAGCCGTTGGCTGACGTCAGTGAGTTATCAGGAATATTTTTAAAAAATAAAAAATAAAATTAAACCGATTGAATTGACGGACCGGCATGCCTGTCCGACGTGCCGGTCCAGGGGCATCGCAGGCCGGAAAGGCGTACCGTGGCAGGCCGACCAGCGGCCCGGCACGCAGTCTGTCACGGATCTGGCCTCGGCCTCGGCCTGCCTCCTTCACGGGCTGTGCTCGGCACGGCCCGTTTGGCTTCACGGACCAACCTGACCGACCTGTCTCTGGCCGGTCCATAATTACAGCACTATTTGAGTTGACCGTCAATCCTTATGATCAAATGACCATTTTATCCTTCAATTGGCTCAATTAAATAAAAATTATATTTAAAAAAATAGAAAAAAAAAACATAATTAAAAAAAGATGGATCTCCACTGTTCATCTCTTTATCTTTAAGATGGACGTTGGAGATATCTCCTTTTTATTTTTTATTTAGATTTTTTACTAATAATAATAATAATAATTTTTACCTCACCAATTTCTGAGTTAAATGGTTTTAATTATAAATATTTTAATAATTGAAAAATCAAAAAACAATTAAAAATTGATTTAATGAAAAACCTAATATTAAAAAATATAAATTATAAATAAAATATATCTATCTCTCTCCGAAAAAATCTCAGCTTCACACCACCCATCTCTTCATCATCTACACCACCACACAACTCATATTTCAATACAAAACAAAAATCAGATTTGGGTCTTCCTCTTTCATAACGCGCTCTCACACCGCCACTCAACCTAAATCTCACGCCCTCACGCCACCGCTCGACGCTCACTGTCTGGTTGTTGTTCACCGTCTTGGTCGTCCGATGCTTGCTTCCTACCATCGTTCGACTCTCCCCTCCTGGTCATTTGATCGAGTCATGATAACACTAGATTTCGAGTCCACCTTCTTATGCTTATTACCCAATTCTCAAGTAAAATCAAGTGTTTGATGTCTCGATTAAGTGTTTTTACAGGATTTTGTATTAGGGGTATCATATGGGAGAAATGAGTGATGTTGGGATCCAAAAGAGCTGAAAAATGGAAACTTGGATAAAAAGACACGAGATGTCACGGTCGTGATGCGTCGTCATGAACGACCGTGACAAATCAGGCGACAAAAACTTTCCTAATCAGTGTCGCTCAAAGTGTTGCATGGAAAGAAGACGCGGAATCGAAGAAGCGAAGTGTCGCGGTCTTCATATCGTCATGGACAACCGCGACATCCAGGTAGGTGACTGTTCGCCAGCATGCATTTCTAGGTTGATTCTTGGCCTATTTTTGAACCCATATAAATACCCATATGAGATTCTGGTGATGTAACATTAGCCACACGAACTTTTAGACACCTTTACCTTTCCATCACCATCCTTAGACATTTTCATTCCTCCATCGATCAAGGAACCTTGGAATGCAATAAGAGGAAGCGTACAAATCAAGGAACCTCAAATGACCAACTTGGGTTTCTTCTTTAACTCTTCTTTGTTTTATTTCTTTTCCTTGATGTGTAACTAATCTCTAAGTTACGGGATTAATGTAACCGATTGAACAACTCGTGTAATCCTATAGTCTAATGGTTTTAATTAAATTCATTGTTAGTCTCTTTTATTGAAATACTTGATTTAATTCCTTACTTATATTCACTTGAGACCTCAATGAATGTTTGTGTTAGGATTAGTTTATATATGAGGTTGAGGGTTAGATATGGGTGACCATCCCATTTAATCCTTAGCTACTAGCTTAATAACCGAGAAAAATCCCATATGCATGACCTTGTTTTGTGTGTTTTGGTTTAGAGTTTTAACTAGAAATTAATTCTAACCATTGCTCATTGCACGACCGTATGCGAGTAGTGGGAAGGATTAAGTGCTTCACGAAAACAAACCCTATCAATTGGATTAAAATGCCTTAATTAGACTTGTGGATTACATTGAGTAGTTTAATTAGGTTGCATTGATTCTCTAACGTTTCCTTCATATTCATATATTCGTGTGAGCTTTTGTGTTAATTAGTTTATTACATTTTTGCATATTATTGAATTAAAATACCAATCAAAGACAAGCATTATGCCATTTACTTTTATTGCATCTAGTTAGGTTAGTCGAGTTAATTATTTTCAACTACTTTGAATCACCGATCCCAATGAACGAACATATCTTTTAAATTGAGTAAGATCAAAAGTATTGCATCATCATTGTTCGACGATCGTTTCTAGCCTTTTGCTGGATGGATTTTCTGGTGAGTGAACTATGTTGATATATTTAAAAAGATTTTCAAATGGGATTTTTGGTAAGTCAACCCATTTTTGATCGGTTCAGATTTGGTGAATCACAATTTTTTTTTCTTATTTTGTTGGATCTGATTAAGAAGAGGCTAAGTGATGATTATGATATTTGTATTGTGTTGGATTTAGTTGTGAATGAAAGAAGATGGAGAAATGAATTTGGGTTTTGGGTTGAAGAATCTAATTTTTATATTGTTTTTTTCACAATACAGAAATTCAACATGTTTTTTACTTCTTAGATTGTGTTGATTTTGTGGGTTTGATTGTGTTGATTTTCTTAGTTTGATTGTATTGTTGAATGGGTTTAATTTTGTTATTGAATGAATTTGATTTTGTTGTCGAATGGTTTTGATTTTATGAGTTAGAATGAGTTTGATTTCCTGGCTTTGATTTTGGTGGCGGTGGTGGTTGCAGCGACGATGAGGTTGCTTGGTTCGGTGGCGGCGAGGTTCAGGTGGTGTTCTATGTTCTTAGGTGTTCTGCCCCCACAATGTCAATTATGATAATACCCTTTCCATTGCACGGTCAATTCCTCAAATGGACGAAAAGTGTGACAGAAGGGGTCTTTTTAACATTTATTTATTTTTGGGGAGAAAAACGGTCAATATATCGAAAACCTATCATCGTCTTAACAATAGGGTAAAAGTAAGAAGGGAAAATGATACTTTCCCTTAATTTTAACCCTCTCTCTCAAGCACACTTTTATAAATCTATTTAATATAATATATACTAACCGAGATTGTCATATTCAGACGGGTCTGTATAAATAAAAGGGTTAATATTAAAAATCTCTCATCACCTTTGAACTATTATTGGATATATAACTACAAATGTTTTTATTTTATAAATCTACCATATAGACTAACACCGTTAGCATTCTGTTTGTATTTACCGAGTTTGACCGTTAAAAAGTCTAAAATATCTATATTTAAGCTTCAACTATATGAATTGACAATTATACCCTCATACGTTTACCTAATAAAAATTAATAAAATGATACAAAATACGGGAATGTTAACTTGCAAAGTAGAAGTTATTGTGGACAATTTTATCCCAAAAAATAACAAAATTACAAATAAACCAAAAGTATTGAAAATAAACCAAAATATGTATTTAATTATGTATTTATTTGTATTTTTTTTATAAATTCAAGTAAATATTCATTTTCAACGCTTTTGGTTCATTTGTAAGTTTGCTATTTTTAGGGATAAAATTGTCCACAAAATAACGTATCCTTTACAAGTTAACATTATCACATTTTATATCATTTTATTAATTTTGTATAATGGACTGAAGCTTAAATAAAGATATTTTAGACTTTTTAACAGTCAAACTCAATCAATATAAACGGAATGCTAACGGTATTAGTTTATAGGAGAGATTTCTAAAATTAAAGTATCAGTAAATATACATCCAATAACAGTTTAAAGGCGAAAGAAAGTTTTTAATATTAATCCTTGATAAAAAGATCCAAGGAGCACACAATTTCAGCCACAAAATATAAGCTTTAAAAAAAAAAAAAACCTTTACACTTCTTCTCTTGTAAGAGAAGAAATAATGTAAAACAGAATTAATGGATTCACTATTTATTTGTTCACAATCATGAACAAAAAGACCTTTGAAAAAGCAGGAAAGATTATTTGTAGATGTAAGGAAGGCAGAATTGCAAAAAAGGATAAATGATCGGAAAAATTGTATAAACTTTCCATGAATTTAATCAATATTGTACTCATATACAATTTTTATTAAAATTGTACATACTTCCCCTACTTTTCATTGAATAAAGTTTGACAAGCCTTAAAATTTAAAATGACTAAATTACCCTCAAATTAATTATTTTATTATAATAATTATTATATTTGAGGATTTTATTATAATAAAATTAATTAACTAATCATTTTTTTTATTTAAACCTGTTAAGAATTTAATACAAATAGAACCTAATTAATTAACAAACCATTTTTTTATTTAAAAAAATATACTTTTAAGAAAAATAAAAACAAATCGATAAAAGTGTTTTTTTAAAATAAAAATAGTTAATTAATTAATTAATTATGTTCTATTTATAATAAAATCTCTAACTGTTTAAATAAAAAAAACTGTTAATTAATTAATTTTATTATAATAAAATTCTCAAATATAATCATTATTATAATAAAATAATTAATTCAGGGGTAATCTAGTCATTTTAAATTTTAAGGTTAGTCAACAAATTAGTCAATGAATAGTAGGGGAAGTATGTGCAATTTTGACAAAAGTTACATATGAGTGCAATATTGATTAAACTCATAGGAAGTTTGTACAATTTACCCTAAATGATCATACTATCATAGGTTAGTAGAATAGTAGGTGGAACCGAAGATCAAAAAATTGTACATACTCTTCCTGTATGGATGACATGTGTCCAGAAATGGATATCCTAAAAGATAATAATGTTTGGATAAATTTATCCCATTTATAGACGTATGTCATCCATATAGGAGGGGGTAATTCTTACCCACCCAGTGAGCAAAAATCGAATCATTCAAAAAACCCCCTCCTATATGGATGACATACGTCTATAAATGGAATAAATTTATCCAAACATTATTATCTTTTAGGATATCCATTTCTAGACACATATTATCCATACAGCAAGAGGATAATACCCACCCACCTTCAAACTTAAAGGGGTGAATAAAAATGAACTCGTTTTGAATTGATGGAGAGCTAGTAATACCAGTACATTTGTACATGTCCGGTCAAAGTAATATTGAGTATCGACCACTCAGAAGAATTTAAGAAATAGATGAAAAAAACATAAGTATGAGTTGTACTTATATAACACTACTAGCCAATCATTAATTAATGCAAGCCATAAGTAGTAGTATTAAATTTTGCTGAAAAATCAATAATACGTATTGAAACTTTATGCAATTTCTGCTGATATTTATTTTCACAATCCCAACAAATATTGAACAGAAACTGGTTGGCTACTGCATTCATTCACTTCACCTTCCTAACCCGGGAGAATCTCATTGGATTAATCGGATACTAACAAATATTGTAATTATATGGTTGATAATAATTCATTGCTACAGTAACATTGGATGTTCTAAATTTTTTTCCATCTCAAATGAAATAATATGTGAGGTATCAGTATCTTATAAATATGAGATTATGTAGTGATTGATGCGATGTACCTTACGTATCATATCATTTGGAAAAAAAAATTGGAACTTATGGCATTATTCATTTTTTAAATGTTATTAAAACCATACATATTTTTAGGATGTTGAGAAGAAAAACGAGGAGTATTTTAGATCTAATTTATATTTATTTTTTATAAACTTTTTTTAAATTTGTCTTTTTATTAAGTATGAATCAACTGTAACTTATGTAGTTTTTATTAAGGATGAATCGACTGTAACTTGTGTAGTTTTCACACCGTACTTTTCCTATTATTTTTAAGGATTTTATTCTATAGTTATTATTTAATATTTAAGTTTTTTATTAAAAATAACTATTGAATAAATAGAAATTATACGGTATCTATATTTTAAAAAACAAAAACGTGGGGTGGGGTGGGGCGGGGCGGGGCATGATCGGTATTTGTAGTCTCCGCCCAGAATCCGCTGCATTTACATCCCCTGAATTCACTCAGTTCAATTTTGTTATTTTTATTTTATTTTTCTAACTTTTTACATGCGTGCCGCTCTCATTGGAGGATCACCGCTTTATTTGGCTTCAGTAACTTCACCATTTTTTTAACATCTATAACGGATAGAAAAAACAGCATCCTATGTTTTTTTTTTTTTATCTAAATAGTAGTCTTATTTTTTTTTTACTTCGGTTGAAAACCATTAGGCATAGGAACACCAAACCAAAATCTGTCGACCATCACTAATTCGTCCAGTTGTATCCTCCAAGGTACTACCGTCCTTTTTCCAGAAGATGCTCTAACTCAAATGGAGCAAAGAAAAGAAGGTTTAGTATTCATGGGTTGTTAACAAAGGAAGGATTGTACAAGGAGATTCATCACTTGCCCCATAGGCCAAGCTGGCTGATACGGTATATTCTTCAATTCTATCTTTTTAATTTTTTTTTGTTTTTGTTGCTTTATTACTTTCGTTTTAATTATTATTTTAATTGTTTCAGTTGAATGATCAATGTCTAGTCAATGATATGATCAATTATGGCCAAATATGAACAGTATTATTGTATCAGACGATGACTTTAAATTTTGCGAATCCCAACTGCACGGATGCAGACGCCTATTTCAAGATAACTATTGGGGTGGCTAAACTTCAAAGTGTAAATCTAACTAAATCTTTTATTAATAAAAATATATAACCAGATAAAAATATATATTTTTACTAATAAAAGATTTAATCAGATTTACATTTTGAAATTTTAGTCACATCGATTGTCATCTTGAAATAGGTTACTGCATTCATTGTTAGATTTTGATTCGTATTCTCAAGTGAACTCAATGTTAACCAAACAAGATTCAACTGATATGGAGTTTCCTGAAGACGTAGGATAACGTTTGGAAGTTGAAGATGGTGTTTGGGGGGAATTTGAAGGCAAATAAGAATTGAAGAAACGAAGTCTGGTGGGTTCCGCGGTGCAGACAGGTACACAGACCGTGGCAGGAAGAACGGTAGTGTCCAGGAGATCAGGAGCGATGTAGACCGCGGTGGAGGCAAAGGCATGTACTGCAGCACAGAGAGCGGTGGTTGACAGTGGATTTACACGGTATAGGAAGCGAGGTACACACAGCGACCTAGACCGCCCTAGACCGCCCTAGACCGCAGAAACAATGTATCTTGCCCAAATAGGAATGTTACACGGGAAAATAGAAAATATGTTTTCTTTTGGAAGTTCTTGTGCTAATCGAAAAAAGAAAAGAGTTTATCTTCATGAAGAATAGGAAAGTCCTGTACTAAAAAGAAAATGATTTCTTTTAAACAAGAAGATTTGTCATAAATAGGAAATAATATTTATGTGGAACAAGCAAATCTTGTACGTTTAGGAGTAGGATTTCCTCTTATGTTAAACTCCATATAACTAGTATAAATAGACCTTGTAATTAGGTTATTTTGTGTGGAGCAAAAAGAACACCATGTAACATCAGAGAGTAATAGAGAGATCGGTGTGAGAGACCCGTGGCAATATCAGTGGATCAAGTTAGAGATCCGTGGGTGATATTCAGGGGAGACCTATGGGATATTGTGGGGTTCTTGGTAAGGATCTTGTGAGTCTGGTTTGGGGTTTGGGTGTGAGAGAGAATCCTGGAATATATGGTTGTAACAATTTATCATATAGTGGAATTTTCTCTCTCGTCCTGACGGCCCATGGTTTTTTACCCGATTTGGGTTTTCCACTTAAATTTTGTGTTGTGATTGGTTTATTTTCTCTCATCTATTTTTTCTGCTATTGACGTTATTAATTGCTATTAGTTATGAGCATATATTAGGTACGACGATTCTGCGATCATCGGTTCCGAAAATTCTCCAACATCCATGTAATTAGGATCTACACAGCCATGTCTTTCCCATTCTCTTTTCCAAAATTTAAAATCATCGTCTGATAGTACAACAATGTTCAGAATTGGCCATAAATTGACCATATCGTTGGCTAGAGATTGATCAGCCAACTTAGAATCTCCAGCCAAGTGAAACAATTAAAAATAATAATTAAAACAAAACTAATAAAGCAACAAAAACAAAAAACTTAAAAAGATAGAATTGAAGAATATACAATATCAGCCAGCTTGGCCTGTGGGGTAGGTGATAAATCTCCTTGTACAGTCCTTCATTTGCTATCTACGGGCCACAACCCATGAATGTTGAACCTTTTTTTCTTTGCTCTATCAGAGATAGAGCAGCTTCCAAAAGAAGGACTCCGGCAGTACCCATAGAATATAACTGATGAACCAACGACGGTCGACAAGTTTTGGCTTGGGGTTCCTGTGTCTAATAGTTTTAAATATAAGTTTTTTTTTTAAAAAAAAAACTACTATAATTAAGACAATAAAAAAACATAGGCTACTAAATTTTTTTTATCCATGATAGATGTGAAAAAGAGGAAATGGTGAGATATGTCACCTTTTTTATTGTGTGTTGTAGTGATGTCACCGCTTTAATAACTTAAGTTTAAAAGGCACAAATTATGGTGAACTATCCAAATTGCCCTTAAATAATCTATTTTTTTAATCCCATTGTGTTTCCATCTACACTTTGAAAACGATAACTCATCTCTCTCTCCAAAAAACTTGTCTCTCTCCAGATTCTGCAAAAGAATATAACTTATATTTGTGATCTTCGTTTATATATTTTTATATATTTCTGTGTGGTTTAACATGTATCCATTCGTTATGATTTGTTGTCCAGTCTTTGTATGAACAATTTATTTTTCAAAGGATCGAGCATTTTATTTTTGAAAATAATGTTTAGTTAAATCGAGCATATTTGTAGCCAAATCGAGCTTTTTTTTAATATGATCGAGCTTATTCTTGAAAGAATCGAGCATTTGTCAAATGATCAAGAAATTTTCAAAGGATCGATAATATTTTTCAAATGATCGATAAATTTTTTCAAAGGTTCGAGAAATTTTTTCAAATGATCGAATCGAGAATATTTTTCAAATAATCGAGATTTTTTTCAAAGGATCGAGAAGATTTTTTAAAGGATCGAGATTTTTTCAAAGGATCGAGAATATTTTTTAAAGGATCGAGATTTTTTTCAAATGATCGAGAGTTTTTCAAAGGATCGAGAATATTTTTTAAAGGATCAAGTTTTTTTTCAAAGGATCGAGATTTTTTCAAAGGATCGAGAATATTTTTCAAAGTATCGAGAATATGTTTCTAAGGATCGAGATTTTTTTCAAAGGATTGAGAATATTTTTCAAAGGATCGAGAATTGTTTTCAAATGATCGAGATTTTTTCCAAATGATCGAATCGAGAATATTTTTCCAAAGGATCGAATCGAGAATATTTTTCAAAGGATCGAGATTTTTTTAAAAGGATCGAGAATTTTTATCAAATGATCGAGATTTTTTCAAAGGATCGAGAATTTTTATCAAATAATCGAGAAGATTTTTCAAAGGATCGAGAAAATTTTTCAAAGGATCGAGAATTTTTTCAAAGGATCGATATTTTTTTAAAGGATCGAGACTTTTTTTTCAAAGTATCGAGAATTCTTTTCAAAGGATCGAGAATATTTTTCAAATGATCGAGATTTTTTTCAAAGATCGAGATTTTTTTCAAATAATCGAGAATAGTTTTCAAGTGATCAAGATTTTTTTTCAAAGAATCAAGCATATTTTTTAAAGGATCGAGAATATTTTTTTTGAAGTACTGACCAGAAAAAAAAAAGTTAGACCCCCGAATGCGTCTGCGTAGCGTATGAGTTTCAACGAAACATTTTTCTCTCTATTTCATAACTCTTACTGTAAAAAAATGAATGAAAGATTCTGATGAAACAACTATTGGGGGCATTTTTATCCGTTCATCATATTTGGTGCATTTTAAACATAAGTTATTAAAACTGTGACAATATTGAAACGTCACCTTCAAAAAGTGTTATTTATTTTTTGAGCCCTGTGAAAAAAATGGTGAAGGTACTGAAGCCAAACAAGGCTGTGATCCTCCTGTTAGAGTGGTACATGGGTAAAAAGTTAAAAAAATAAAAATTATATATATAAAAACCTGAGAAAACCAAAAGCATGCAAAATTTTAAAAAATCAAATAAAAATAAAAACTCTGTTTAGAGACACAAATGAAAACAAAAGAGAGAAAGAAAACTTAAAATTAAAGGATATTATTAAAAAAAAACCTATGGTTTGGATTTTTTGCCAAAAACCACTATTTGGGTTCATTATTGGCCAAAAACCTCCATTTAGTTTTGTTATTGGCTAAAAACCATCTTGCTTTTTGATTTATTGGCCAAAAACCACCCTACCTTTAATCCTAGAATGCATTATAGTCGATCAAGGGTATCACTGCACTATTTTGAAACTTTGGGGTCAGAACTGTCATTTGATAGGAATTTATTTGAATGATTTCAAAACTATTTGGGCCGCACAAGAGTTTCTAGAATATAGGGGACCAAAATGGAATTTAAAATTTCAACGGTCATACTTCTGAAGTTACCGCTGAGTTAGGGGGTCAAAATAAAATTTCCAACACTAGAGTGACTGTAATATAATTTTCCGTTAAGAGTTATGATGGGTAAAAATGAAAATTTAAAAATCTGAGGGACTAAACTGTAATTTCCATTCCAACGGGCAAAAAATGGCTACTTTCGTTTTGGCTATAAATTAAGGAAAAAGCTTAGGTACTGACCGGTCAGTACCCAACTATACTTACCCAACTATACTTACCCCCCAATGGAATGTTGCCACGTGGTAAAAATTCTTTCATTTTTTACCATTTTTTCCTTACTTTGGGTTACGTGGCAACCAACTATTGGTTGATCAGTATAGTTGGGTATTGACTGGTCAGTACCCAAGCAATGTCCATAAATTAATTCCTTCAAAGTTCAACCCCATTTGATGACTTCCAAGAGCCTAGCCAACTTCTTTAACATCAAAATGAAGTGTGTAATGTCTTGGTGAGCAAAAATCTTCAATCATACACATAAAATATTAGAATGTGCTAAGATTGATATATTTTCTCTTTGAGAGAGTTGTTGTCTTGTGCTTTAATGTCTATTATTTGTATTTGAGAGGGGAATACACTTTGTAAGAGTGAGATTATTTATTTGAGAGTGTGAGAGACTAAGAGAAGTGTGTTCTCTTAGTGAACTTGGTGTAGAGACACCAATTTGTTGTAAGTTGTAAAACTTGGGTCTTGAGGACCCTTGATAGTGGATTTTTCCTATAGAAAGCTGGGAGAGCTTGGAGGCGTGGAGTAAGCGAGTCCAACCACGTAAAAATTAGTGTTTGATTTTCTATCCCTTTATCTCTTTAATTTGTACAATTTATTTATATTGTCACTATTTATATTTACACATTTTGTATGCAATTTTAGAATTGAATATTGTGGGTAGAAAAGTGCTTTGATTGTTTTAAATTGCTAGGTTGTCTTACGGCCCAACACTAATTAATTTTAGGGTTAATATTAAAAACCACCATGTAGTTTGAGACTTTGAGTTATTAGTCAATAACCACCTTCTAGTTTCATTATTGATCAAAAACCATCATACTTTTTAATTTATTAGTCAAAAACAACCATACAATAACTTCTGAAACATTTTTAACCAAATTTACCATTTTACCCATATATTTAAATATAAAAACATAATTAAAAAGAAATTTTCATAAAAAAAAAGATATCCAGAGATCTAAAGATGGATCTTCAGACCTACATCATCTTCACCATCAGAACACCATTGGCGACTCCTTCACTTCCCAACCACTCAATCACCGTCTCAAACAAGAAACAAAAAACAAAAAACAAACAAGTTTCTAGAATCAAAACTTGTAGAATCACTTTTCAAAGGAAAAAAAAATAGAAACTAGTAGAATCAAAGCTTTAGTTACAATTATTTTCCAGAAACCTCATCACCCAACTCCTTTCTCCCCATCAGCAAACCCCACAACATCACCGGTTCGTATAGATCGGTGAGATATGTGCGAACGGGGCAACGAAATCTTTGGATTTTTATGGCCTTCAGGCTTGCCGGTGACAAATCAGCGTGGAGGAGGGACGGTACCGAGCTTCCAGTTTGGGATGGCTGGAGATTAGTGGCGGAAAAGCAAAAGTGGTTGGTGATTCGCTTTGGGGGGTGGTTGGGTTTTGGTTGAATGAAGATGAAGATACGACCAAATTTTGAGGAAGATGGAGTGAAAAAAAATGTATTTTATTATTTGAATATTTTGTTAAATAATTTTTAAATCAATGACTTGGGAGGCAGTGACAACGACCATAAGAGCTAGTTAGAGCATCCACGATGGTAACACCCCAAAACAAAACCCATTTATTGTCACATCATCAAAATATGTCCTCTTTTTAAAAAAATGAGTCTTATCATTTGGATTCACTTAATTTGAGTCTATTTTCCCTAAAATGGTGGTAAATTGGAAAAGTAAAAGTGGATCCACTTTTTTAACTTTTTTCCAAACAATCATTACTCTCCTTCCAAATATTATACATACATATATATATATAAAATATCAACACTATCAATAATTATCTAACAAATTACAATTAATTTAAAATAAAACAATTTATTCATTTAAAATTAGTACAACCGAATTACATCAACAAAAATAAATCTTTAAAACAAAACAGTATTTACGATCGATTACCACTACAACCACCACCGCCATCATTTCTAATTATATCCCTTTGTTGTTGTCTAAGCCAAATTCTTGCTACAGGTGAGGGCAACAAGTTTGGATCGCAAAACATAATTTTTTATTCAAAATTTTTTTCATCTATTATTCATTGTTTTTCCTTCTCTGCAATGTCTTTTTGTGCAAATTCTATTTTTTTTTCATCTCACGAACAAAATTTCTTTTTTTTCTTTCTTCTACGACTGCGTTCAATGCTACATCACGTTCATATAATTCGTTACGCCGAGCCTCATATCCGAGAATATCCTCAGTTAACACATTTATGTTATAAGGCTTTGCCTTTTGTTTTCTAGCTTTTAACTGAACTCGACAATAGACGTCCATGGGATGATCTCATACACTCATCAACACTTGAATTTTCTAAGTTCAGGTGAAACGAATAGTTGTTAGTACAACCCTTATGTTGTCACCTTTCACACCTTTCACATAATGATACCACTTTGTAGTGTCCTTCACAATACCCAACGTGTTTCCAATCTAAACGGTTTACCGAGAGTTTCTTGGAAGATGTGTTTCGTTGCAATTTTCTATCAAAACAAAAGAAAAAGAATTGTGAAGGTGTATTACAAATTTATATAAAATAGTATATTGTATTGGAAGAAATTTAAAGTGTAACTTACATTGTCTGCTGCATTGAAACCACTAGTAGAAGCCGTTTAAACATGCAATACGCAAGTAGAATATTTATTCAGATCCAACTGAATTGTTTTGAACCGACTATTCAAAGCAGATGTTGTACGAGTTGTTTTGTAACTCAACATTTCTTTAAAAATATTTTTAATGTTTGACCAAAAAGAATCTCGTTTTTTAATAGTGCCAACAATCGCATCCTCAGATACACGTAACCATGCCTGTGTAATATCTTTTGGAGTGGGAGGTAGTTCATTTGTAGTGAATTGAAGTGTTTGATTGAATGAGTTTGTCTCATCGGTTGGTGTGTAACCATATGACGAAATGTACGCATCTTGGGTGTAGCCATGTGAGCTATCATACTCATAGTTGTAGTAGTTGTTGTTATCCATTGAAGAATATATGTGAGTAAAAACATATAGCTCATGCTTTTCTTATATAGCACATGAATTCAACGGCTACAAAGGACATCAAACGGCTATAACTATTTTTAAATTTTTAATTAATAAATCAAACTGTACACATCAGGTTTCTTTGATAAAAGCATGTCTTACTTAATAGTGTTTTCTATGACAAATAATTATACACTGCATGGTTTCAAAAACATTTGACAAAAGGATGTACACAACATGCTTTCTTTGACATGACATGTCCTTTCTAACTATTCAAAGCATGTACATAACATGCTTCTTTAACTATTTAATTTTAATAAATTTCACATCATTATATTATATTTCACACCATGTACAGAGCATTATCAACGTCTACTTTATTAAGAACTCAATAAATATCCATTATTATCTTATTATTCATCAACACACCACAACCATCGTATTATTATCTTAGTATTCATCATTCACACTTCACTTAGAAAATACAACACAACACAACACAATCATCCTATTATCATCTTCAATTTTCATATTGTTGTCAAATGGAACCCTCAAATAGGTATGAGTATGGGTACGAGATGAACTATTATGATGAAGAAGAGTCGATTGTGCTCCGTCAACGACATGGCTCTATATATACTAGTTGTACTAACGAGAGATCAAATGAATGGTAGATGGTATATTAATCGAGATCGAAAGGGAAGCCATTATCAACTTTGGAACGACTACTTTACAATCGACTTTGGAACGACTACTTTACAAACGATTGTAAATACCTATCGGAATATTTTCGGAGATGATTTCAAATAAGGCATGACTTATTTCTACGAATCTTATCAAATTTCGAAGCTCGCGATATTTTTTACGTCACGAAAAGGGATGATGTTATTGGTCGATCGGGAATGTCTGGATTACAGAAGATGACAACTGCAATTCGTTTACTACCATATGGTTACACGACAGATTGTTGTGATGAATATTTACAAATTGGAGAGACGTCGATCGTTGAGAGTATGAAACATTTATGTGACGTCGTAATTGTATTGTACGAGACAGAAGATGTTGAAGATGTTGCATGATTGTTACAAGAAGGAGATGTAAAAGGATTTCCTGGAATGCTCGGATCGTTAGATTGTATGCATTGGGAATGGAAGAATTGTCCCACTGCTTGGCATGACACACACAGAGGTCATCATAATAAGCTCACTCTAATATTAGAGGTGGTTGCATCGAAAGACTTGTGGATTTGGTATGGCCGGTTCATATAATGATTTGAATGTCCATGAGCATTCACCTTTATTTGACAATCTCATCCACGGTAGACACACACCTGTCAATACGAGGTAAACGGACACCATTATACAATGAGATATTTTTTAACTGATGGAATTTACCCTAGGTGGACAACACTGATCCAATCAATCTCATACCCTACTAGTGGTAAAGAAATATTGTTTGCAATGAAGCATGAGGCTACTCGTAAGGACGTGGAACGTGCATTTGGTGTATTGCAAAGTAGATGGGCAATCACTCACAATCCTGTTAGATATTGGCAGAAAAATGATCTCTGTAAGATCATGAAGAAGTGCATTATATTGTATAACATGATAATTGAGGATGAACGACACATGAACCTTCAACCATAGGTACTGTTACGAGAAGAAAACATCAAACTTCCTACATATGCACCCGATGTCTTGTTAGGGGCTCATATTGCATCTCGTCTTGGTAGAATACACTATAGAGGGATAAATAATACATTACGATCAGATTTAATGGAGCATGTTTGGATAAATTATGATAATGAGCCATAATACAACTATTAATGTAACATGTTTAATTTTTTATTTTTAAATAAAATGTTATTTTATTATGTAACAAGTCTAGTGCTTATAATTCAACTCTATTATAATTAATTACAAAAATCATGTTTTCATTCAAATTATTTTAATTTTATTAAAATAAAGTTTTATAATTAAAATTAAAATTATTTTTATATTTTTCATTATATATATAATTATTGAAATTTAGAATAATATATTTAAATTATTATAATGTAAATATATATATTAAATTTATTTATATTTGTTTTCATTATATATATAATTATTGAGATTAATAATAATATATTTAAATTATAATAATAATTTAAATATATATATATATATATAATTTATTTATATTTTTTTAATTATATATATAATTATTGAAATTAATAATTATATATTTAAATTAATTGAAATATATGTATTAATTTTTATTTATTTATTTATTTATTTATTTATTATATATATATATATATTCAAGTCAATACGCACTGATATAAATTTGTCAGTGCGTTGGATGTGGACCATTAGATTTGCATACTTTGACTCAAAGTGTATGTACTTATTAAAACTTTTCCATAATCAATAGTCCATATGTAACCTACTAATATAAGTTATATCAATACGCACCGATAGAAAAACCAATATATATATATTTGTGAAAGTGGCTTACCCCACTTGTATTGTAAATGTAGCACCGACTCCCCCACTTGCTTAAACATTATCATGTCTTCACTTTATAAATATTACTAGTCCGAGAGATGCACGTACGTGTTAAATTTGTTGTATTAAATCTTAAATACAATGGTCAACAAGACTATTAATAATATACTATATATAAATATATTTATCTACTCATAAAGAAAAGTTCAAGTTATATATAACAAAACATTTTAAAGAGAAATTTATATCGTAACGTTAAGGTATAGATAAAATAACAACTACATCTTATAATAACAACGTTATCAATTATCAGCCGTATTCAGATTTTTGTTTTAAAATACCTTCGTATTGTTTAATTTTGGCTTTCAAAGTTTTATTATTTTCAAGTATCTCATCATATCCTCCACTGATTTTGTGATAACACCACTTATTGGTAGTTCGAGAAGTTAACATCACAAACTTCAAATTTGTAATGCTTTTGTAAATAATCAATTGTTTCGTTAACGGCATCCTATTCAAAATCAATTTTGTGCTTTGAAAGTTTTCCCCAAAACACTTCTGTATTGTATTCTGAGTCAATATTAAGATCGATCTGAACGTATGCTTTAAATAGTTCTGGACCATCAACTTCATATCCTTAACTGTACCTGCCTATTTTTAATTTTCCGACGATATTTTCAAGTAAGTTATTATAACACATATCGACACATAAAATTTTCATATTTATTAATCTGCAAATGCACAAATAAAAGGTAATCATATTACAAAATTATAATATATAAACTAAATAACTTCGTAAATTAATTTAAAACTCTTTTCTCTTTTTTAGATACGACTCTTCTTCTCTAGTTCCTTTTTGTGTGGGTGTTAATAATGTCAAAAACAATAATAAATAAATAAATAATAATAATAATAATAATAATAAAATAATATTGATAATAATAATCATAGTATAAAAATAATAATAACAATAATAATAATATATATAAAAAATAAAAAGATAGACATGCTATGTTGTTCAAATAAAACATAACTTGATACTAGTTTTTTTATAAAAAAAAATACAATTTCACTCAAAAGAAGAAGACACATATTTATTACTTAACGATAGCAATAAAAGTACAGTGGTTTAAATAACTAACCTCGTATAATATCTATATTTTTTATCAAAGTCAACACTTGTTTAACCTATAAACAAAGAATGCATTAGATAATGTCAATAAGCTATTAGGTAGCACTGTAATAAAACCAGATAAATTGTACAATCTTATTAAACGGTCTCACCAAGTGACAATAAAACTGCACCATTGAAGATTTTCTCCAAACATATATAATAGTCCAAGAATCACTCAACATCAACAATAATATAATGTTAAAAAATATAAATAAAACCTATTAAATTAAATTAAATCATTAGTGTAAAATAATAAAATATAGTAATAGAGAAAGTTTGAGATGTAATAGAATCCCTAAAAGAAAAAAAATATATTCCATCTTACGTATTTTTGAAATCGGTGAGACCATCCCATTGAAGATTTTCTCCAAACATATAAATTATTTGCTAGAAACAACATACAGTCATACACTTATTCATCGAATCCACGTATCCCTATCTTAAAACTTAAATTTATCATAATATTTATAAAAAAAATCTCAATCTTACATCATATTCAATTGTATTTAACTTCTTCATCTTTTTTTTGTCAATTCAACTATATTTAACTTATTAAATTTATTAATATAAAATTTTAAAAAATAATATCTAATAATTAGATCTCTAAAATGTTGATAAGATAAATGTAAATTTAATAAAATTAATTTTTAAAGAAATATATTATAAACACCTGTAACCCAATCTAGATTAGTATATTGTATCGGCAACCAAACCCACCCTAATATTTCATCATTTCTTTCTCTCTCCATTCTGTTTCAGCAACCTCCATTGATTTGCAAACAGAAGACTTCTGTTCCTTTCTACTGATTTCCAGATATAAGAGGCATTAACTCTTTAATGTTTCAATTATAAAAGGACTCACTCTCTTTATAGGTAGAAAATTTTGAATTGAAATTTTCAACCAAGTTTTACAAATTTGAATGAGAATAGTGGAATTGATGGATGGGTTTTTACGAGGGAGAGAAAAAATCATCACAGACCGGACAAGACGAGGGACACCAACAAGACTACTGAAGTAGCGTTTGCTCCTATATGTTAATTCCATGAGCAATAACAGAGAAAAATTGTTTGGGTTTCATTGGTTTATACAAATTGGCAAAGACCAAAACTTTCTTGAAAAAAATATGCAGTAATATTCTCCGTTAATTCTTGTAAGGGACCCTTGAGAGACACAGAGAGACATGGGAATGGAAAGAAATGAAGAGTCATGAGAGACGAAGAGAGAAGACATAAGAGAGACAGACAGGTTAAAGATATGAGAGGTGTTAAAAGGGATAAAAGGATTTATAGGTAAATAAGGTAATTTATTCCACCAAGAATTACCCTTTTAAAAATTTAAGGCTCTTTTATATATACTAGTAGGAGAGGCACGTGCCATATTTATAATATTAATTTAAGACAATAAAATTAATAATATATATTATATATAAATATATTTATCTAATCACAAATAAAAGTTCAAGTAATATCTAATAAAATATTTTAAAGAGAAATTTACATTCTAATGTCAAGGTATAGATACAATAGAAACTAACATCTTATAATGACAACCTTACCAATTATCAGCAGTAGATTATGCACCATCGTCGTCCGTTTTTTGTTTTAAAATAGCTTCATATTATTTAATTTTAACTTTCAAAGCTTTATTCTCTTCAAGTATCTCATCACATCCTCCACTGATTCTGTGATAATACCATTATAGTATTGGTAGTTCGAGAAGTTAACATCACAAACTTCAAACTTGTAATGATTTTATATATAATCAATTGTTTTTTTAGCGGCATCATGTTCAGACTCTATTTTATGCTTTGAAAGTTTACCCCAAAACACTTTAGTATTATGTTCCGAATCAATATTAAGATCGATCTCAACGTATACTTTAAATAGTTCTTGATCATCAACTTCATATCCATAACTATATTTGTCTATTTTTAATTTTTTGACGATATTTTCAAGTAAGCTTTTATAACATATATCGACACACAAAAAGTCTATATTGATTAATCTGCATATGCACAAATAAAAGGTAATCATATTACAAGATTATAATATATAAACTATATAATTTCATAAATTAATTTAAAAACTTTTTTCTCTTCTTTAGATATGGCTTTTCTTCTCTAGTTCTCTCTTGTGGGTGTTACTAATGTCAAAAACAATTAAAATAAAATAAATAATAAAAATAAAAATAGAAATAATAAAACCAAATAATAATATATATAATAATTCTAATTATTTCATACTAATGTTTTTTTAGACATATATAGTTTATTTTGACAGTTACTAATACATTTTCTTAAGTGGAAATGGTGAGGAATGTTACCTTTTTTTTTGTCACTTGTATTGATGTCACCCTTATAATAAGTTAAGTTTAAAAGACACCTATTATTGTGAGCTACCGAAATTGCCCTTAAATAATCGATATTTTATTCTTTAAAGGCTGTCGTTTAATAAAGTTGTCTGAAAATCAATCACCTACTCCATCTTTCTTCACAAAACGAGCTCCATTCCAGATATTGCACATATTCCAGATATTGCACAAGAAGGTAAAATAATATTTCTGATCTTCATTTCCATTTTTTATTGTATTTCTGTGTGGTATAACACTGTATGAACATTTATGAACATGTTGTCTCAAATTTTTTATGTTGATGTCTTGGAGTTGTAAACTTTTTACAAAGAATGAATGAACAAGTATGCATATTTTTTTATATATATATTTGGGCGAGTTGAGTTGTAGTGGTGCAAACAAGTTTATAATCTTGGGCATAAAAGCTGGAAAGGTTTTAAAAAAAGGTCGAAACATTTGTAAAATGCTCAGAAATGTGAAAAAAAGTTTCGATCAAATTCTAAAAAAGCTCGATCCCTCGAAAAAAGACTCGATCCTTGCCAAAAAAAGCTCGATCCATCAGAAAAAAAGCTCCATCCTTGCTAAAAAAAAAGGCTCAATCCCTCACACAATTAGCTCGATCCCTTTTCAAAAAGGCTCGATACCGCATAAAAAAAGCACGACCCCTCACAAAAAAGCTTGATTCCTAAAAAAAAAACTTGATCCGTAAAAGTAAAAGGTCGAGCCATATATGAAAAAAGCTCCAGCCATATATGAAAAAAGCTCCAGCCATATATTTAAAAGCTCGATTATGTAGAAAAAGAGCTTGGTCTTGAACAAAAAAAGCTCGATCCCGTTAGAAAGAGCTCGATCATGTACAAAAAAAACTCGATCAGTTTTAAAAAAAAAGCTTCATATCTTACACTTTTGATTTTTGTTTAATCCTTTATGATTGTAAATTTAATATGAAATATTTTTTCCTTATTAATGGTTTTTGATGTTGGTTTTGACAGGACAATGGATAGGGTGAGAATAGTCACGGTCGATGGGAGCAATTACCAGACGGAAATCAGAGGTATTTAGGTTCCGATAACCAAGGTTTGTATGTGTCAAAGAATTTGAGTTACGATGAACTGGTGTCGATCGTGCAAACCATTATGAAGTTTAATGAGAACAAATACAGTGTTGAGCTACAGTCTCTATCAATTGTTCCTGGGACTACATGTCGTACATTTATAAGAAACAATGACGATGTTCAGTTTATGCTAGGGGAAGATAAGGTGATCCCTCAAGTATGTGTTAGTCTAATCGAGAGGCCAGTAGGAGGTGTTATTGGTGAAGATATCACTCATCCTGATAACACCCAACAATTTCGATCGTCAGGCGGAAGCAACCAATTGTTCACAGAAAGAAGTGGGATTGATGGTCGGGAAAACATATGTGTTGTCCCACCGGAAGTAGTCGCCCATGATAATAGATCGGAACCTCAATTCGATGATGTATTTGGTTGTCATATTGAGATGAATGGTAGAGAGTACAACCACCAATACAATGAGATATACAATGACATCAACAATGAGGAGAATACATCACTGAATGTTGGGGTGAATCATGAGGTGGATAATGAGGGCAATTTAAATTATGTAGAAAATGTAGAGGACAATCAGGATGATGTAGAACCTGTCGAAACGGAAAGACGTGTAAGACATGTACACAGATTTAATTCCAGTGCACCAGATATAGGTGAGACCTCCGATGGGAGGGCTAATGTAACTGCAGATGATTCTGATAATGCCACAACATGGGTTATTCCAGGAGCAGAATCATACTCGTTTGGTATTGGTGGAAGCAGAAACTTGTTTGAAGATGAACCTACAAGCATGATATATAAAGGCCAGTTTTTTCCAACGAAAAAGGATTTGAAGAGACTAGTAGTCCATTTTGCAATGCGGCAGAACTTCGAGTGGAAGGTGAAAAGGTCCAATAAGACAATATTACATCTAGTTTGTTTGATGGGAAATTGTACGTGGAAGTTAAGAGATGTGAGGAGAGATGAAGACACATACTTTCAAGTAAGAAGTTTTGTCAACGAACACACTTGTCCGTTAGATGAAATTCACCGCCGGCACCGACAAGCTAGTGCAGTCACAATTGGAGAAGTTATTGCACTTAGACTTCAACAACAAGATGGTCGACTAATGTGCCCGAAGGACATAATCGCCGACATGAAATCAATGTATGGAATCCAAATCATGTACAGTAAGGCACACGCCGCCCTCGATTATGCGTTGTCACTGACATATGGGACGCATGAGGAAACCTTCCAACTGCTTCCATCATTTGGTTACGTTTTGGAACAACAAAATCACGGTATAATCAGAGACTTACAGTGAGACGAAGATGATAAATTTCTATACTTTTTCATGTCGATTGGTGCCTCACTTAGAGGATTCCGGACGTGTATGCGTCCAGTCATTGCCGTTGATGGTACCCATTTGAAGGGACAATTCCGGGGTACAATGTTTGTTGCAACAACACAAGATGGGAACGAACAGGTGTATCCAATTGCTTTTGGGTACGGCGACTCAGAAAACAACCTTTCATGGGAATGATTTTTGGATTGCTTGAAGGGTGCCTTAGGTCATATTGATGAGCTAGTTTTCATTTCTGATAGGTATGCAAGCATTGAAGCAGGGATTTGTAAAGGGTTCCCTTATGCCACCCATACCATATGTTGCTGGCACTTTGCTGAAAATATCAAAAAGCGATTTCATAGGAAGGATGTTACAACAATAATGGACAAATTAGCTCGCGCATACACCGAGTTTGAATATAACCAGCATATGGAAGAGTTAAGAAACTTGCATCAGAATGCATATGATTATGTAATTGATGCCGGTCCACACAAGTGGTCCCGTGTACACTGCCTGCAAAGAAGGTATAGGGTGATGACGACTAATGCTGCAGAATGCATTAACTCATGCCTAAAATTTGCACGCCAACTGTCTATGTTGACTCTGGATGAGTTCATTAGGAATATGCTGCAACGGTGGTTTCATGAATTCTATAGAGCTGTACAAACCATGCGTCATCAGTTGACCGACGCATCACACCTTGTGCTCTTAAAACGTGTGGAGAAATATGGTTATTTGACCGTAAATCCAGTCGACTGGAACATTTTTTTGGTCAAGCGGTCTGGAAAACAGTGGACTGTTGACTTAGCTCGGAAGACTTGTACTTGCAACAAATTTCAAATGGATAATTTTCCATGTTCTCACGCCTTTACGGCGGCATGGTACATTACTGAAACTTGGACTTCACAACTTTAAAAACCTACTGATCATTTTATCGGTGAAGCTGATCGTTTTCAATGTTTTTTACAGTGAGCGAAACTTGGACTTCACAACTTTGTGCAAGAACTATTACAAGAGACAGACACTTATTAACGCGTACTCGGTTCCTATTATGCCGGTGGGCCATCCTTCCACTTGGGTTGTGCCATCTAACATTGCTCAGAGGGTGATTTTGAATCCAAACTCCAGGAGACAAGCAGGACGCCCGAAGGGCGGTCGCCATGTCTCGTCTTCTGAGAGGACAACTACACAATCCTGTAGAAGATGTGGACAACCAGTGCATAATTCCAGGAGATGTCCTAATCCACCTATGATTAATGAAGGTACAAGAAGAGTTATTCCCGATGAATACCGTCGCAAGTGTAGCATCTGCCATTCTTGGACACAACAAACAAACGTGCCCTAACGTTGACTCTAATAGGGAATGAACGACAAAGTTTCGATCACATTGAAAACTTTTGGATGTGTATCATATTGTAATAATTTGGATTTGCAATAATTACTTATTAATGAATGAATTAATATTAATGAATGAATAATGAACGAATTAATATTCATGAATTAATTACATGTCCGTGTACATATAAAATGGGAATATACAAAAAATCACTTGGCGGGCCTGGAGTTAGAAAAAATCTCCACAACCATTTTCTCCCGAATGATCCCAATGTCGTCCTCTGACCAATCAAAAGGCCTTCGACCGGCCAGTATGTACTCGATAAGTCTCAAAGTATGGGGACCACAGTTACCTCTGTAATTCGGCACATAAAACACCATTAGAAATCGTTCATAAAGAATATCTAAACATGTGAATGAAATAGAATGTTTTACGATTTCTTTTGTTGGGGGACTGTAGAAGTATGCACCAGGCTGACCGAGAAGGGCTTATTTTCCCGAGGGAATGCCCGACGACCAGCTCGTCGTGTTGTATGGAACCCCACGTCACTCAACACGGAGGGTAAAAACCACCGTAATAGCCGGACCTGCTGGTGCCTGATCTGATAAGGGACTTCCTGTCTCCAAGGGTCATAAATCACAATCTTCCCGCGACAAATGTCGACGCTCACCACCAGCCAATGTTGGGCCCCAACATTGCACAGAATCAGTACCTGTAATAGTTTGCATGCCGTGTTAGCTAAGGATATACGAACAACTTTTTTTTAATCATCTCCATCATGTAACACTTACTAGGTCAACCTCGTGCCATGGGCGGTTTCCACTCGTGGTTGCTCCACGGATCGTCAGAAGGTCCTCTTCCAACCATCGGGACTGTAACACATTCCACCTTGCCGTGGTCACAGCACCGTGCGAATCGCGAGGCATCATCCTCTCCCACATGTACAACATAAGTGGCTGTACAAGCATTGATAAGATCGTATTAATAATACAAAAGCATAAAATCCAATGTGATTCCCAAATGTTATAACTACTTACATAAAATTGTGTATCCAACACGTTGATCCTTTGGTTGTACACATTATGGAATCATCGCTGACGCTTGCGAAGAATATTGAGGTATGCATCCATATGCTGACAAATAATAAAACCACCGTAATTGTTAACAATTCAACAATACTTACACAAACGTTAATATGAAATATAATAAGTACGTACTGTGTCCTCCAAGTCCATGAAGTTGGACTGCATATACACGAACCATCCCGCGGTAACTGGTGACAGCACGTCCACATCACGTCTGTTTAATGATTGAATTACCTTAGCTATACATAAATTAGAATAAACAAGAAATGTACATCCATTTGTATTATAAAAAGTTGGACTCACTGTTCCCCGTTGATGTTCATCTTGAAGGCCTTGTATGTCGCAAGGTGGTCAGCATCCACTAGTACGTGGGGGGGGGGGGGGGGGTCAAAAAAGTGTTTCACGAATTCGGGCCGTGTCCTCAACCTCTTTAGACGGCATGGATATGTGTAAGGGCTCACCAACTGCCATCTGAGCTTACCTAAATGCTTCGACGGGGGAGGGGACCGCTCCGACTCCCCCGACGTGCTGGGTGGGGGAAGGGACCGCTTCGACGCCACGAATGTGCTGGGTGGGGGAGGGGGCCGCTGTGGCTGAATCGATGTGCTAGGAGGTGAGGGGGATCGATGTGCTGGGAGGTTGGGGGGACCGCTGAGCCTGGGTGTCTGTCCCCCCAGTAAACCTATCAGTCGACCCTTCAGGACTAAATAATTGATCAGGAGGTGGGGGGCCATCCCGGTGTGTACGCAAGGTCGAACCTTGAAGCCCCCAGATCATATCCAGTAACAATCAGTGTTGCTGCTGACGATCCTTATCACTCTTCCGGATCATATCCAACAACTCCAAGTGTTGACGTTGTCGATCCTTGTCACTCTTCCGGAGGGCTTGACACACATCGTTCAACATTGCAGTCCACGAAGCTTGAAATCATGTCTACATTGTTAGTAAAAAACTATCAGCACGTGTTAATAAAAAACACTAAACTTTGTTTTCAACTTACCTATCCATCACGTCCAACGCCCCCACGGGAATTATCTGCAGATGTACCATGTTCGGGGGTGGAAAACCGAACCCGCATATGCCTATGCCTTTCTCGTTGAGGGTCTGTCTCATATCCCTCACTGTCAATGGTCCTGTCTGTACCACTGATCCCGCCTAAGGTGGTCTGATCAGGGACCTCAGGCGGCATATCATCCATGTCATCTTCTACATACAGGCTCCCCCCATCGTCTAGCCAGGCATAGTACAGTGCCTATTTCTCAGCTGGTGTTGGCACCAGTTCCTTGATCGCAAACATCTGAAATATTAGTTAGAACAATGTCATTTTACAAATACTAACTAATATAAACATTAACAAAATAAATACATACCCTGGCTTTGAAAATCTTTGCTAGCTTCTTCCCTCTCGGTTGGTTGGTCAACTCCCACTTCAAAATATGGGGAGTCAGATCAGTAACCCTCCGGACACCGACCTCTTTGGCCAACTCAGGGATCACCTCTAAAGCAAATATCTACATCATAGATAAGTACGATAAGTATCCATACAATTTTGGGCATCAACAATAAAGTACAATTTGTAGTTCGAACTTCTTACCAACTAGGCATGAGAATGACCGTATATGTTGTAAGTCTCCACCCTGTGTACATTAGCGCCCTTTTCCTGTCGGCGTCGCTCGAACTTGTCTTTTCGCCCGTCAAGCGCATGCTTGAATGAGTGAATAGAATTCCTGTACACGTGGGCACCCCACGGGAACTCGTCGAACGTATCGAGGTCCTCAACCAGCCGAAACTGCCAAACTGGAATCTTGAATCTCTCATCCACCCCCATCAGTATCCAGTTCAGCATATATAGGAGGCAGAGCTTGACAACATCTTATGCATGTCCGAAATTTGTACCGGTGACAACACCCCTAATATGCTCCAGCGACACCTCCTCGGCTCCAGGAAAGTACCGCTCATGTATACCATTCTCCACTGCTGCATACATGGTGGTCTCTGGTATAACTCCAAACCGCAGTCCGGTGATCAGACAAAATTCCACCTTCGAAAACCTCACCGGCTGGGTTCCTAACATGAAGTGCATCTCATCTGTGGGGCTGTTATGATGGAGCTCCCTCAAAAGCAACCGATGGATAATATCACCGGAAAAGTTCATCTCTCTATGCATCGTCAGGAAATGCTCGAAATATGACTCCATGAACCGCCGGCGGTCTTCATCTGTAAATTCTACAGGGACACGGTTCAGTGCGTCGTCTATATGGGCAATGACATCAAAATGGTTATGTCGTGTCAATTTGCCCTCGTACCAGTTTCCTTCTGGAATTTTAAGAGAATCTCTCATCCTAATTCTCATCTGCAATGTAACAGAAATACAACATCATTAAACAGAATTTTTAAAAAAAGCTCGATCATTTTCCAAAAAGCTCGATCCCTTTGAAAATAGCTCGATTGCTTTTCAAAAAAAGCTCGATTCCTTTTCAAAAAGGCTCGATCCCTTTGAAAACAGCTCGATTGCTTTACAAAAAAGCTCGATTCCTTTTCAAAAACGCTCGATTCCTTTTCAAAAACGCTCGATCCCTTTGAAAACAGCTCGATTCCTTTTCAAAAAGGCTCGATCCCTTTCAAAAAGGCTCGATCCCTTTCAAAAAGGCTCGATCCCTTTCCAAATAGCTCGATCCCTTTCCAAATAGCTCCATCCCTTTTATAAAAGCTCCATCCTTTTTAAAAAAAGCTCGATCCCATTTAAAAAAAGTTTGAGCCCTTTTAAAAAAAGCTCGATCCATTTTTAAAAAGGCTCGATCCCTTTTCAAAAAAGGCTCTATCCTTTTTTAAAAAAGCTCGATCCCTTTTAAATAGGCTCGATCCAATTTAAAAACAGCTCGAACCTATTCAAAAAAACTCGATCCTTTTCAAAATGACTCGATTCTTTTTTAAAAAAAGCTCGATTCCTTTTCGAAAAAGATCGATTTACCAAAACCTAATTTTCACTAAAAAAAATAGCTCGACTAATCAAATAAGCTCGATTCTCTTGAAAAAAGTCTCGAAAACCCATATTTCATCTTCCTCAACTGATATTCAACCAAATTACAAACCCTAACCTACACTACAACCATTCTCACATCTCTATTTTAACCGGTTTCTACAATTTCTATCAACAAAACTCAATTCTAACATGTAATGCAAGTTAACAACAACAAAAACGAGGAAAAATAATCAATCTTACCTTTGTCAATCACAGCTGTTCCGGTCACTTCACTGTCGATTAGTTTCCCGTTGGTTTGACTGTTGCTTCTCTCTGACTTTGAAAACGACAACTTCCTCACTGTTAAAATATTTCGAGGTATTTTTGTCTCAAAAACTCTTTTGGTGCATTTTAAACATACATTAGTAAAGTGGTGATATTTGCACAACACACCCCTCAAATAGTGCCAATAATTTTTTGACCCCTTATCATTTGGGTCATTTTACATGACAAATCTACCGTAAGTTCAAAAAAAATGAGGAGATTTTTGTCGGTTTATGAAGATAGATATCCGGATTGTATAAAAATAATTAATTAAAAAAAGAGAAATTTAAAGATGACAAAAAAGCTTTAGATCGGTAAAAGATAGATCTAAACAAAAGAAAAGACAAATAATAATATGGATCTGAACTGACATTGTTTAACATAGAGAGACATGGATCTAAATCCTATAAAAAAATGTCAGGGTTTGATCCTTACTCACTACAAACCCTAACCTTAACTAATTACCTTAAGATCTGCAAGAAACACTTATAATGCAATCCTAGAAACACTTATACTGCAATCCTAGAAGATCAAAGTACTAACAATTTCCTTATCTGGAAATATAGAACAAATATGAGGCAAGAAAATTAAAAAAGAACAAATATAATGATGAACGGTAAAAATAAAAGAACACAATAGATTATCGTGGTTTGGCTAAAAATGGAGCCTATATCCACGTTAAGTCTCCCATAGAAACTCTCTCCACTATATAAATGTTTTACAACAAATATTACAACCTAAATCACCCAAATATCAACCTAGAAATATTTAAGAACACTCTGATGGCACATGATCAAACAGACATAAACCCAATCAAACCCGGGACGGTGTCACCGATTTCAGAAGTACTATACATATATAATAATTCTAATTATGTCAGACTAATGGTTTTTTAGACATATATAGTTAATTTTGAAAGTTACTGAGGTCTAATTGTCTGCCATTTATAGTTATGTGTTTAGTTGTATTCACTATGTTGTTCAAATAAAACATAATGTAATACTAATATTTAATAAATAAATACAAACAATTTAACATAGAAAAAGAATATGACATATTATGAAATTATTTGACAAAAACATAGTATCTACACTTTTATACCAAAGCTAATGGAACTTTTTTGTCAGCGTCAACACTTGTTTAACCTATAAACAAAGACTACGTTAGATAGTGTCAATAAACTATTAAGTAGCATTGTAATTAAATCAAATAAATGGTGCAATCTCATTAAACGGTCTCATCAAGCGGTAATGACACCGTCTCATTGAAGACTTTTTCTAAATATATATAATAGTCCAGAAATCATTCAACATCAACAATAATATAATATTTTATAATTTAAATAAAACCCATAAAATTAAATTAAATGGTTACTATCAAATAATAAAATATAGTAGTAAAGAGAGTTTTAGATGTAAGTAATGTGGAGTCAGGGGTTGCCATTTTCTTTTCTTCGAATTGTTGAATTACCTTTTTCTAGAGGTGTCCACGGTTCGGTTAATCCGTTCGGAATCAAACCGAAACTGTCCATCTGGAACCGTAACAAAAACCGAACTGTACATGTTGGTTATGAAACCGGTTGGAAACTGATTTCTCGACGGTTCGGCTACGGTTATCGTTCCCCAAAAACCGCCATAAAACCAACGGTTTAACTTTCGGTTTTGATATTATATATATATATTAAATTAACCAATAGAATTGTGACACATGACAATTATCATTATATTATTATTTTTAAATTTTTAAAATACTATTATTATTACTGTATACTATTAGTATTATTAAAGTTTATTATTACTATTATTTTTAAACTGTATTATTATTATAATTATGATTAAATTTATTAATATTATCATCATCATTATAAGCATCATCATCTCCTTGTGCTTGAAAAATTATTTGGGCCAGAAAAAGTTTTAGCCAAGAATTATGTGGCCCGGAAAATACACGTGCTCATTTCCTTTTGAACCCAAAAAGCTTTGGTTAATATTTCTTTCTAACCTAATTTGGGCCAGACCATCCTTTTTGAAACCCAAACCCTCTTGCATTGATAATGGAATTTTGACCTGTTAATTTTTTTTTACCCATTTCGTGTGATTGTGTGAGATAACCCTAATTATGAATGCTTTCCTTTAAAAAAAATTCAACAGAAACATCAGATATTATGATATCTCAAACACACCCAAATCTCTTCTCTCTCATCAAACTTCACCTTTAAATCTTAGATATCTCTGTACTTTCTTACCAAAATGAAACAAAATCCATGTCGAAATCCCTCTAAAATTGCCTAGACCAATTCCTTTCTCTCTTCTTCAGATTTCATCACCGGTTTGTATTTTTAGATTTCCTATTTACATATCTGAGGTCTTTGATTCCTAAAATCGGATATCTTTTATTTCTTGTTTTGAGGTTATTATGTGGTGATTGCATGTGGATTTTTTTATAAATAGACTCCCTCTTCTTTTCCTGAGATCTGGATTTTAGATTTATTTTATTTCATCCACATCTGATTATTGTTATTTTCTCTTTTTCAGATTTGTATCTTGGTTTTCTTCTCTATTTTAGAATTAACATTTCGATTTGAAGAGTATTTTTTTTAATTAGATCTCAATTTTAGATTTATTTTATTGCATCCACATCTGTTTAATGTTGTTTTCTCTTTTTCATATTTATATCTTGGTTTTCTTCTCTGTTTTAGGGCATCTCCAACCCGAATAGTGTATTTAGTGCAAAATTTGCACTAAAATAGTGCAACTGTTGCACTATTTTACTATTCCATCTCCAACCCACTGCACCAAACTTTACATTAAAGAGAATATTCCCCATAATATTCCCCATAATATTCTCTTTCTTTCCTATTTTTTAATATTTCTACACAATTAACATTTCACCCCCTAATTAACATAATATTACAAAATAATAAGAAAATGTGAAATTAATACATAAAAATAAATTAAATTGATTAGGTTAAATTTTGCATTTATTATTGAAATAACTTGAACATTACATTTCAGGAAATATAAAAGAAAAAACATAAAAATAAAAGTACATATTGATCATTATCTAATTATCTGAATTAGTATAATCATCCCACAAATGATCTATTAACGCATTTCAGAGTGCAATGTGGGCGTCTTTATCCCTGATTCCTCTATGTCGAGCTAAGAATTGTTGAAATCGGGTATTTTCATCTAACATCATCTCAACTTCTGGAGTTGGTGTTTCCATATGATCCTCAATTGATGCAGTTACATCACGCTCATCCGCGATTATCATGTTGTGCATAATAATGCACGTAGTGATTATATCATGTACAATATGTTTATGCCAAAAACGTGCCGGTCCTGCCACAATTGCAAATCGTGATTGGAGAACTCTAAATGCACGTTCCATATCTTTTCTACAGGCTTCTTGTTTCATTGCAAATAATTTTTTTTGGGACCATGTGGATGGTGAATAGTTTGTACAAGCGTAGACCATTTTGGGTATATACCATCAACTAAATAATAACCCATATTATATTCTTTTCCTTGAATGACATAATGAGCTGGAGGAGCAATACCTTGAGTAAGGTTGGAAAAAAGATGGGATGCCTCCAACACATTAATATCATTATTCGTACCAGGCAAACCAAAATATGCATGCCATATCCACAGATCATAATCAGCAACAACCTCTAAAATAATAGTTGGGGATCCACTACGACCTGCATATTGCCATGCCCAAGCTGTTGGACAATTTTTCCACTTCCAGTGCATACAATCTAGACTACCCAGCATTCCTGGAAAACCACGATCTTTACAAATACGAAGTAGTCTTGCAACATTAGTAGCGTTTGGTGATCTAAGATACTCACATGCAAATTCCTCCACAACAGCACGACAAAATCTCTTCAAACTCTCAATTGTTGTGGACTCTCATATTTTTATATACTCGTCAGTAGCATCTGCTGGACAACCATATGCCAACATCTGAAATACTGCTGTTATTTTCTAAAGCGCGGATAAACCCAGTCTACCCACACTATCTCTTCGTTGCATAAAATAGTTATCACGAGCTTCTACTTTTTCAACAATACGAAGGAATAAACTCCTACCCATTCGAAAGCGTCGACGGAACATTTGATCGTTGTATCGAGGGTTCTCTGCAAAATAGTCGTAGAACAAACGACGATCAGCACTTTCCCTGTCTCGATTGATGACTATATGACCAGGAATTGAGCCTCCACGTCGCACTGGGTTATTTTGTTGATTGAGATACTGAGCCATGGCCTGTTGGAATTGTCCATATTGGGCAATCATTTCTTCTTCTTCTGCATCCATCTCACCAAGAGCTGCCATAATTGCCTCTTCCTCTTCATCGAAAGATGAAGATGAAGATGACAAATTTGATGGACCTCCAATATTGAAATTCATGTTTTTCTTTGAGTTTAATTGAATGAGTTTTAGCAGACTTTGGTGTAGGCTATTTATCTTTGTACATGTGACCGACAATAATTGCAAGCCCACATGGAAACAGTATAAACGGATAAAAAAATATCTAGCAATAATTTCATTCAAGGAATCTTATCTTCGCATTTCCCAAAATATGAAGATAAGATAAAATATGAAGATAAATGTTAACCATTGGATGGATTGCATTACCATCTGAACCGTAGGATTCAATCTCTACAAAAATATCTTCTCTTTGTCCATGTGACCGACAATAATTGCAAGCCCACATGGAAATAGTATAATCGGACAAAAAAATATCTAGCAATAATTTCATTCAAGAAATCCTATCTTCGCATTTCCCAAAATATGAAGATAAGATATCCTATGAAGATAAATGTTAACCATTGGGTGGATTGCATTACCATCTGAACCGTAGGATTCAATCTCTACAAAATTATCTTCTCTTTGTCCATGTGACCGACAATAATTGCAAGCCCACATGGAAAAAGTATAATCGGACAAAAAAAAATCTAGCAATAATTTCATTCAAGGAATCTTATCTTTGCATTTCCCAAAATATGAAGATAAGATATCTGAGTAGTTAAATGTCAACCATTGGATATATTTCCTCACCATCTGAACCGTAGGATTCAATCTGAAAAAAGTACCTCCAGGTTTCTATAAATATCAAACCACACTCAATTAAACATATACCACCAAATCTTTTATACATTCAAACTACTTTTCTCTTCAAGTCACGTTTCCCTTCAAATATCTTATACCTTCAAAGAACTTTTCTATCCAAATCACTTTTCCCTTCAAATCCCTGTTTCCACAAAATGTCTATGAAAAGAAGTTCTTCATACACAAATGCAGAAGACACACATCTTTGTCACATATATCTTGATGTTTCACAAAACCCGATCATAGGTATTTATCAGTCAAAGGATATGTTCTGGAGCCGAGTAGAGAATGATTACAACAATAGCAGACCATCTTTTATTACTGAAGTTCGTAACAAAAGAAGTTTACAGTGTCGCATGCAAACTATCCTTACTTCCATGGGAAAATGCGAGGATGCATACGACAGATTGAAAGGCTGAAACCTAGTGGTGCCTCGGAAGCTGATATTGTGAGTATTTGTTAAAATTCAATTTGTAGAAAAAACATATTTCATATTTGATTTTAACAATATTTTTGTATCATTTTACAGATGAACCAGACAAAAATTTTATTATCCCAGGATAACAAATATAAACATGGATTCAGGTTTGACCATGTGTAGCCCATCCTAAAAGACCTGGAAAAATTTACAGACAACGAGACAGAAACCCAGTCACCCTTTCAACCGGAAACTGGTCATTTCGTTTCATCACAAAAAGACTCTCCAACTCCAGAGTCTCCCACCACGGTATATCCTGGACTATCTTCGTTTTCTTTAAATATAAGTAGTGATGACGGTGGGGGTAGTTCATCTCGACGGCCCATTGGGGTGAAGAAAGCAAAATCAAAAAGAAGGGTTGATGAACATAATTCAACCGCCTTCAATACTTTGAAAGAGAGACAAGAATTTTTTTTTGGAATTTTCTAATAAAAACGCTATGCAGAGGGAAAGACTTAACGATATTTTGGAGAGAAAAATGGAGTATCGTGAACTCATAATTCTGATGATAGATTTGAATACCATAACTGATCCCAAAAAAATGAGAGTTTATGAATCAATAACAGTTAAAAATTGAAGCAAAACGAGCTGAACAACAAGACAAGGGATCTCAAAATGTATCTGGGTCTTTTAGTGATTTTTTCGAAAATCTTCAAGGACCCGGAAATGGTCTTCCAGACTACTAATGGGTTCTTGTAGTTTATATTTTATTTTTTCTTCATTTTATTGTATTCCAAATTGTGGTAATTTATGTTATCACTATGAAGTTTGTATTTTGTTCTTAATGTATTTTGTTTTAATTTCCGTTGTATTGAATGAAGTTACTTATTTACAAATATTGCATTTTAAATTTATAAATATACACTACATTTTAATTTATTATAAATAAATATAACAATAATAATTAATTCACAAAAAAATTTATTAAATATTAAAAAGGACCAAATAGGAATAAATTAAATTTATTAGGGTACAACTGTGATTAAATAAAATCTTGAAATGAAGGATATAATCAAAATACATTTTATTAAATGGGGTTAAAATGTGATTATTTAAAACTTTTGGATAAAAAAAAACAGAATTTTTTTGCGCAAAACAACAGTGTCGCACAATCTATTGCGCGACATTGTTCACCACCTGAAGTTTTGCACAGAGAATGGTGCGGATTGGAGGTGATTTATGGTGGGATTTGGAGATTGGTGTGGTGTTTGATGATGGGTTGGAGAAGCTCTTAGAATTAAAATTTCGATTGCAAGAGTATTTTTTTAAAATTATATATGAAGTTCAAGTGTATTTTTGTTTAATTTTCGTTTTTAAATTTCAATTCAGATCCATGTAGTAACATCAATTTATTAGTTTAGCTCTTTTTTTTTTTGTAGATCTTGGTTTTTATGTTATGTTCATCGGTTTTAGATTTAAACATATTATATGTTTCTTTTCAAGTTTAGATTTTTGTTTTCAAATTTCAAGTCTAGATTTTTGTTTTCAAGTTCTTTTTTTTGTCCTTTTAATTACTTTGGTTAGTAATTGGTTTTTTTGGAACTGCTTATGTGTTTTGTACCTTCTATTTGCATAAAAGATTTTGATTACGATTTGAGTTGGAACTATTTTTAGGTTATATGTTAATAATTATGATTTTAAATTCAACAAACCCAATAAAAATAAATTAATCATATCCAACTATCAGAATCATAACTACAACCTTTATACAACAATATCACTGAGTTTTAAAGCAATTAATTTGAAATCAAATTCAACAAACCTGGATGGTATGTCTGTATTCCAGTACCTATAAGTTTCAGCAACCAGTTTTTTTTTCCTCCTTTTTTCTTCCTTTTTTTTTTCTGATTCATTCCTCTTTATCTCATTTCTCTTTTTTACGTTTATCCTGACTTTTCCACCTCTTTGCCTAAACAACAGAGCCTATCATAGGTTTGCCACCTTCAATCTCAGAGTGTACATGAGTGACACGTTAAAAGTTGATATTTAAAAAATAAAAAATAAATAAATGAAAGGATACAAAAGGAATAAATGAAAAGGATATAGAAGGAATTAAGGTAATTCATTCCACATGAATTACCCTTTTTAAAAGTTAAGCCTCTTTTTATATATATAGGATATAGGATATTTGTTGATAAGGTTTGGTATCTAAACCTGGCGAGGCTTAGTAAGAGGATAGACTTGGCCTATATATATATATATATATATGGCCTTTACATTGTAATTGAATCAGACTTTTGAAATAGAATAAAATCGCTTTTCTCTCTCCAGAAATTTACAAATCAGTTCTTTGACTTCTTTCATCTTTCTCAACTCACTCATATCTGTTTATCTATCTGTTCCTCTAATCTTATTATGTTCTTCTATTGTTTTTCATCTGTTCTTCATTTATTGTTAGGTTTTGGCTCGTATTATCAAGTGAATCCAATGTTAACCAAACAAAACTCAATTGATGTGGAACTTTCTAGAGACGTGGGATAACGTTTGGAAGTTGAAGATGGTGTTTGAGGGAGGTTTGAAGACAAAGATGAAGAAAAATAGGAAAGATATTTTCTTCTGGAAGTTCTTATTCTAATCAGAAAATGAAAGAGTTTGTCTTCATGAAGAATAGGAAAGTCCTTATGAAGAATAGGAAAGTCCTATACTTGAAGGAAAATGATTTTTCATTAACAAGAAGACTTGTCATAAATAGGAAATAGTATTTATGTAGAACAAGTAAGTCTTGTACGTTTAGGAGTAGGTTTTCCTTTTATGTTAAACTCCTTGTAATTAGTATAAATAGACATTGTATCTAGGTTATTTTGTGTGGGGAAAAAAGAACACCATGTAACATCAGAGAGTAGTAGAGAGATCCGGGTGAGAGACCTGTGGGAATATACGGGGAGGGATCTAAGGGAATATCAGTACATCAAGTAAGAGATTCGTGGGTGATATTCAAGGGAGACCTAGGGGATATTGTGGGGTTCTTGATGAGGATCTTGTGAGTGTGGTTTGGGGTTTGGGTGTGAGAGAGAATCCTGGAATATATGGTTGTAACAATTTATCATATAGTGGAGTTTTCTCTGTCGTCCTGACGGTCCGTGGTTTTTTACCCGATTTGGGTTTTCCACGTATATCTTGTGTTGTGATTGGTTTACTTTCTCTAATCTATTTTTTCTGCTATTGACGTTATTAATTGCTATGAGTTATGAGCATATATTAGGCACGACGATTCCGAGATCATCGATTCCGGGAAAATCTCCAACAAAGTGCTTTGATAAGAATTATTTATTTCATTTGTTCTTCATTCGATTTACAACATATATATATATATATATATATATATATATATATATATATATATATATATATAAGCTCAACCTAGTAATCGAAAGATATTAGAAACCCAACTGTAATCATTGAATAAGATATAAATGGAGTTCTAAATTTAGAATCCAAATTGGGTCTAGTGAGGTGGAGTCCACATTTGAGTCTTCTTTTTTGGATCTTTTTTTTACCATTGTAGCACCTGCAAGATCCAAATAAAAATGGATCTACTAATTTGGATCCCTTTTATCCACCATTGTGGGTGCTCTTATGGGTGTCATAATGGTAAAAAAATAGATCCAAACTCTCGTTTCATTCCACTGGACCCAAATTGGATTTTACTTGCCTAATGATTGGAGTTGGGTTCCCAATATTTTCATATATATATAATTATTAATTTTAATAATTATATATAATGAAAAATATACAATTATTAATTTCAATAATTATATATATAATGAAAAAACATAAATAAATTTAATATATATATATATATTTCAATTGTTTTGATTTAAATATATAATTATTAATTTCAATAATTATATATAATGAAAAAGTATAAATAAATTATATATATATATATATCAATTATAATAATAAATTTAATATAAATTATAGAACTTTATTTTAATGAAATTAAAATAATTTGAATGAAAACATTAATTTTAATAGACTTGAATTATGAATACTAGACTTGTCACATAATAAAATAACATTTTATTTTATTTAAAAATAAAAAATTAAACATGTTATATTAATAGTTGTATTATGGCTCATTACTATAATTTCTCTAAACATGACCCATTAAATCTGATCGTAATGTATTATTTATTCTTATACCGCGTATTCTACCAAGACGAGATGCAATATGAGCCCCTAACAAGGCAGAGCATGTGCATATGCAGGAAGCTCGATGTTTTCTTCTTGTAACGGTACCCATGGTTAAAGGTTCGTGTGTTGTTCGTCCTCAATTATCATGTTATGCAATATAATGCACGTCTTCACAATCTTACAAAGAACATTTTTCTGCCAATATCTAACAGGATTGTGAATGATCGCTCATCTAATTTGCAATACACCAAATGCATGTTCCACGTCCTTACGAGTAGCCTCATGCTTCATTGCAAACAATCTTTCTTTACCACTAGTAGGGCGTGAGATTGATTGGATTAGTGTTGTCCACCAAAGGTAAATTCCATCGGTTAGAAAATATCTTATTGTATAATGGTGTCTGTTTACCTCGTAATTGACTGGTGTGTGTTTACCATGGATGAGATTGTCAAATAATGGTGAATGCTCAAGGACATTCTAATCATTATATGAACCGGCCATACCAAATCCACAAGTCTTTCGATGCAACCGCCTCTAATATTAAAGTGGGCTTATTATGATGACCTCTGTATGTGTCATGCCAAGCAGTGGGACAATTTTTCCATTTCAATACATACAATCTAACGATCCGAGCATTCCAGGAAATCCCCTTGCATATCCTTCTTGTATCATTCGTGCAACATCGGTTGTTGTTAGTGCCCGTATATATTGTGACTAGTAAAATGCAATTACGATGTCACAAAAATGTTTCATACTCTCAATGACCGTCGTCTCTACAATTTGTAAATATTCATCGCATCAATCTACCGCGTAACCATACGATAGTAAACGAATTGCAACTGTCATCTTCTGTAATCCGGACATTCCCGATCGACCAGTAACATCGTCCCTTTGTGTGAAGTAAATAGTGCGAGCTTCGACATTCGATAGGATTCACAGAAATAAGTCATGCCTCATATGAAATTGTCTCCAAAAAATATTTCGATGGGTATTTACAATCGACTGTAAAGTAGTCGTTCCAAAGCCGATCATGGCTTCCCTCACGGTCTCGATTGATATACTGTATACCATCCCTTTGATCTCTCATTAATACAGCTCATGTATATAGAGGTTGGAACCCATGTCGTTGACGGAGCACAATCGACTCTTCTTCATCAAAAGAGTCCATCCTATACCCATACCCATACCTATTTGATGGTTTTATTTGACAACAATATGAAAATTGAAAATAATAATAGGATGGTTTTGTTGTGTTGTATTTTCTGAGTGAAGTGTGAATAATGAATACTAAGATAATAATAATATGGTTGTGTTGTGTTGATGAATAATAAGATAATAATGAATATTTATAGAGTTCTTCAAAAAGTAGATGTTGGCAATGCTATGTACATAGTGTGAAATAACATAATGATGTGAAATGTAATAAAATTATAGTTAAAAAAGCATGTTGTGTACATGCTTTGAATAGTAAGAAATGACATGTCATGTCAAAGAAAGCATGTTGTGTATATGCTTTTGTTAAATATTTTTTAATCCATACCGTATACAATTATATGTCATAGAAAGCACTATTAAGTATATCATGCTTTTATCATCAGAAGAGTAACCATTAGGACTAGGCTGTTTATGGCCGTTCATGCATTATTATACATCCGGACATACTTTTATCAAAGTGTGAAATGTAATAAAATTAAATAGTTAAAGAAACATATTATGTACATGCTTTGAATAGTAAGAAAGGACATGTCATGTCAAAGAAAGCATGTTGTGTACATGCTTTTATCAAATATTTTTGAGACCATGCCATGTACAATTATTTGTCATAGAAAGCACTATTAAGTAGAACATGCTTTTATCAAAGAAGCCTGATGTGTAGAGTTTGATTTATTAATTAAAAAAATTAAAAGTAGTTATAGCCATTTGTTGTCCTTTGTAGCCGTTGCATTCATGTGCTATATAAGAAAAGCATGAGCTATATGTTTTTACTCATATATATTCTTCAATGGATAACAACAACTAATACAACTATGAGTATGAAAGCTCGCATGGCTACACCCGAGATGCGTACATTCCGCCATATGGTTACACACCAACTGATGGGACAAGCTCATTTAATCTGACATCTCCATTCACTACAAATGAACTACCTCTCGCTCATTCAATCATATATGAGGATGCAATTGTTGGCACTAATCAAAAACCAGATATGTTGTGGTCAAACATTAAAAACATTTTTGGAGAAATGTTAGGTTACAAAACAACTCGTACAACATCTGCTTTGAATAGTCGGTTCAAAACGATTCAATTAGATCTAAATAAATATTCTAATTGTGTATTGCACGTTCAGACGGCTCTTACTATACTACAAAAAAAGTGTCATTAGCGACTAACTATTTTCGACGGTTATAATTACCGTCGGTGATTTAGCCTTTTTCGACGGGCTTTTCAACACCGTCGAAAATAATGAAAAAATTAATACCACATTTTATACGGCAAAAGACTGTCGAAAATAGTCAAAAAAATCCATCAAAAATTATCCACATTTTCGACGACACTATATGTACCATCGAAAATGACGCACATGTTCGACGGCACTATATGTACCGTCTAAAATGATGAACGAATTAATATCAAAATTCCGATAGCCCAATGGCCATCAGAAATAGTTGAATAATTTGGTATTATTTTTATTATTATTTGTTACGGTATTCTCATGAAAAACATAATTAGTTAAATATTGTAATATAAATTAATAAATTATAATGGAATACATTTATGTATGTGATAACTTATATACTACATTAAAAAATAACTTATAAGTCAATATTTTAAATACATCAAAATAGGTACTAATTTTTTATCACTATATTTTTTAACGAAATCACTCTATGAATTTTTTTCACCAAGTATTTTAGTTCAATTTTGAAATATCAATTAATTTTAAAAAAACGTAAGGACACATTGGGCTAAATTAATCAAGTATGAAATATATCAAAATTATTAGTAATTACAAGAACATTTGGTTATTTTTAATTATATCTACTAAACTTGACTATATTAAAAAAAAACAACAAGTATGCTCTAAAAAAACCTTTTTTTAATATCTATTTGTATATTTTACAGAATAATTATAAATCTTTTTTTAAATTAATAAAAATTATTACTTTTTCATCAAAATATTGATTATAAAAAAGATACATATATAAAATGCATTACCTATTAAAATATGTTGTTGTAGCAAAATGGTAAAATCAAGTTATATTTTTCTATCAGATAAGAGAATATTTTAATAAAAATATTTAATTTGAAACACAATATCATAACATATTAAAAAGTATGCAAAATATAAATTCAATTGGATCATGTGTAAAATATATCAATAGTTTATATATAGATAGAATGTAAAATATATCATATATGAAGTTATAGCAAAATGGTAAAAGCATCACTTACCATCTTCAAGGTCCATGGTTCAAACCATGGAAGTTGCATTAATTATTTGGAATTTAACAATGGATCTGGGTGATGTGGGGTGTTCTCGATTGATCTTGGGGGTTCCTAAGTGTTCCCGATTGATCTTGGGGGTTCCTTAAGTAAGAAGGGTCTAAGAGGAGATGAAATATCAAAAGTCAACTAATTTTGACTATTTTTATTACTATTAGTGACGGTTAATGACCGTCGAAAAAAGTAGTATTTTCGACGGCTCATCGTCCATTTTTAATTTTATTACTGACGATCATTTTAATTTTTTACGACAACCATTACCGTCGAAAAAAGTGGTATTTTCGACGGCCCGTCGGTAAAAGTTTATTTCTGACGAATGTATTTTTGACAGCATTTGTCGACCGTTTCCCTTCGAAAAAACATATTTTCGAAGGGAATCCATCTTTTTCGACGGCATTTAGCCCTCACTGATGGCCATTTTTTTTTGTAGTGCCAGTGATTTCAATGCAACAGACAATGTAAGTTACACTTTAAATTTCTTCCAATATAATATATTGTTTTACGTAAATTTATAATACATCTTCACAATTCTTTTTATTTTGTTTTGATAGGAAATTGCAATGAAACACATCTTCCAAGAAACTCACAGTAAACCATTTAGATTGGAAGCATGTTGGGTATTGTGAAGGACACTGTAAAGTGGTATCATTACGTGGAAGGTGTGAAAGGACATCAAATCAATTGAGTAGAACAACAAATGGAAAAAGAATAGAATGACGTATTTTAGATTTAGAGTTTTTGGATAATATGACTTCTGTAGTTAAAATATATGAGCCACTGTACCAGACTACCAAATTCTGAGATTGGTGGATACAAAAGTTGTACTCATTATGCCTATCGTGTATGAGTTAATGTGTGTGATGAAAGATGTAGTAAAACAACAAAGAGGGAGTAAATGGGTGCTAAACATTATACAAGACCGGTGGGATAAAATGCCCAATCACCCACTACATGATGCAGGTAAATTTTATTTTAGATTGTTTGTCATTCATAATTAAAATTTAGTATAGTATTTATACTAAAATTACTATTTTTTTTCTTCTAACTTACTATTTGAACCCAAAGCCATACATAATGTCTATGCGCAATTAGATACTGAAGCTGCAAGAATTGTTAATTTTGGAAATGTGGTAAAAAGTTACAATACAACAAATTTTATAATTTCAATATTATAAATTATTTGCATGGGAGTACCGTATCAAATTAATATATATTATATACATATTAATCTCATGAATGTAGCTCATATACTTTAATGATGGAAGGAAAAGTTTTGGTGAACCAGCAACCATTACATCTAGAAGCAAAATGCAACTGGGTATATAACTTTTATTACAAAAATTTATATATTAATATTAAATAATAATATCATTGAAATAATATTCATACTTATACTACTTAATAATTTTTATTACAACTGATTGGTGGGTAATTTATGGAAACTGTGCTCCATCATTACGTGTGATAGCAGTTCACATACTGTCACAAACATCATTATCCTCTGCATGTGAATGAAATTGATCCACATTTGCTTTAATCCACACAAAACAAGGAACCGGCTTTCATATTGTAAGTTTGAACAACTTGTTTATTGTTATTATAATATGAAGTTGAAACGTAGAGATATGACAGTTGAAAAAGATAAAGTAAATGAAACTGATTTTATGGATCTACTTCAAGTAGTTGCTGAAGCAGTAGACGATAATGAGAATCCTATTTTTGATTGGGTTAGACCTACTTCCTTAGATGATGATGAGGGAAATCATGATCCACATATTGCTTCTCATGCTCGAGGCAAGAAAATAAATGTTGAACAAGTAATTAGAGAATAAGTTGGTGTAGATCGTGGAGTTATTGCTACCAGCTCTTCCGATGACCAACATACCTCTGATGAAAATAGTGGAGGAAAAGATGATGGAGATGATGGGGATGAGGTAAGGGGTTGGGATTCTGGTGCCAGGGGGTGGAATGTTGGTGCAACAAGTTGGGATGTTCGTGCCGGAGGTTGGGATGTTCGTGCAACATGTTGGAATGCTAGTATGGTAGGTTTGGATGCGATGTAGGTAATTTTGATCAAAATCGTGATAGACAACATTGAGGAACAAGTCAAATTGATGAAGATTCTTTGAATATGACTTTCTCCTCAATGAGTATGGACGCATAAAATAGTTCTTTAGGTGATTCACAAATAAGGTCCGGTTCTCATGTACCATATTATGGTAGTTATGATGACTGCAATATATTTGATTATCCTTCTCCACAAATGTCATATGCAATACCTATGTATGCAAATCAACAATATCCACCAAGTTGGGTGAATCCAATCTACCAAATTCATGTATCAGTTGGAAGAGATCAAAGAACATATGTGTGACATATTAATAACTACCTTGAAAATTATACAAACACGTTTTTCTGAAAAAATTATTATTCGAATCAAGATAGAAATGTATCTTATGTATTTGAATTAACAAGGAATTCATTTTGGTTTTAAATTTCTGACATGCAATGTATTATTATGTATGAATTATGATTTATGATAGAATCTTGGAAGTATGAACTATATATATATATATTAATTATAATTTTTTTTATTAAATATTTAATCTCTTTATATTGTATATAATATTGTAAAAGTGAAACAAAATATTATTATATTAAATACTCAATTTTAAAAATTATATATGGACTATATCTATGTTATAATTTCTAATAAACTCATAACTATACTAATTTATCGTTGATATATGATTCATTTGATGTATAATTATTTATTTAAGTTTGTTCTAAAATTTTATAAAAAAATTATAACTTTAGATGTAAATATCCATTATTTTTTTTTAAAAAATTGACAGAATATCCGATGATATCGATAATATCCCTGATATATTTATAAATTTAGAAGTCCGATATCGATACCAATAACGATATTTTATTTATTGGTTCTATGTATTTTGTTTTTTAACTTAAAAAACAGAAAAAACAAGATTTGGAAACATTGCAAAACGAGGCCTAACATTCTCCCAAACTCTCAAGTTTGAAAAGATGACTGCCCCACCGATTAGAGGTAGCCTCCACATAAAAAAGGTAAGAAGAAAACTACTGCTTCCTCTCTTACTTGGAGAGAGAGAGAGATGCGGCTGCCTCATCCTTTTGTTTATATATATTTTATTTTATTTTTAATTATTTAGAATTTAATTATTTATACCGTCTTTAAGGGTATAAATACGGCAACTCTTCTTTGATTTAACACCCCACCCATATCTTACAAAAAAAATACCCGTTTTTTAACGAACCAATGCACTGAAGTGGGTGTTGTCAAAACAAAATAAATTGTTCAATTGGTAACTCATCACGAAGAAAAATTTGAACGAGAGATTGAACAAAAGTTAACCTATATCAATCCACATTTCATACAAAGTCAATTTCGTTAAGAGTAATGTTAGATGTCCTAAATTCTATTCTTATATTCTGTTCTAAATGTCGTGGCACATTAGTTGTTAATATCACTGTAATGTTAACATCTCATGTGGCACATCATTTGAGAAAAAAAAATTGGGACATGTAGCATTACTTTTTTGTTAATGGATGTGCCACTTTATTTCATTTCCGAGGGATAAAATAACAAGCAACACTTTCAAGGATAACTTCACTCGAAACTTTTTATATATATAAAAATATTACAACAAATTTGATATTTTGGGGAATGACTCGATTCGAAATCACGACTCATGATATATGTATGAGGGATAAAAAAAATTGATTCAACCTCATCTCTCATCCTTCGAACACTTTAACTTCATTTTTCCTTAATTATTATTAATAATGATATATGTAAAAGAATGTTAATGTTTCTCTTTTATTGTAAAAAAAAAAACAAGATATATAGATAGCGCAACGTGAAGTAGAGAACCCCAATTAGGGGAGAAGAATTTGGATCCTCTACTGATTTGATTTTTTTTCTGATCTCATCTAATCTCCTTATAAGCATTGCAATGAATGTGTGGTCAAGATGTGATTGGTTTCCACAACCACTTTCTTTACCAATAACCAATCACTTGTTTTAAAAAGGTAAGGAAAAAGATCAGATCAGTAGAGGATTCAAATCTAGAGGAGAAACCGATTCATTTTGGTAATTTAAAACGACATTGATCATATAATTACGAAATCATAACATGACTTCATGTGTTACTATTTTGATGTAAGAATTTATTTTCCAACTCACATTTCAAAAACCAATTTCATTTAATCGAGAGATAATTGAAACTGTTTTTAAATTAATATACCATCAAGCTGCATTCATTTATGTCAATTCACTCTGGCCGGTGATAGCAACTCAGCATGCATTTTATATATGAACCATTTAAATCACATGTGACATTGCATGCAAAGGTCATATCACATGTGATCATGCAAAAAAGGTGAAAACTATTGTCTCGTCATTCTATTGCTATTATGCTATGGCGGTTTGACAAGAAGTCTAGGATCATTCAATTATTTCAGAGATCGTTAGATATTTTGATTTTTGGCATGAATGTTGTAGAACCAAAGCCAAAAGCAAGTCACAACTCAGGACATTAATTAACAGACTACCAACTGATTACCAACTAATCTACTATATATATATATTAGTGCTCTATAGCTTTCGTTTGTGTTAGTTTTGCATGCATTAATTCCTAACCAAAATTCACAACTAATTAAGACATTATGATTTACTTGTATATGCTTTCGATTCACTTACCGAATTTTAATTAATTTTGCCCCACCCAACTGTTTTCGAAAAGAAAACGACAAAGTTTAATGTATCATGTATCATTCATTTAATACATGTATCATGTTATATTATTATAATATTTCACATATCATTAGTGGCGAAACCAGAAATTCAAGACTGTGGGGTAAATATACAAAAACAAAAATATTAGAGGGTCAAAGTGAAAAAAAAGTTAAACTTTTCATATATTATATAATTATATTAATAAGATCATTAGAGTTTTTTTTGGAGCTCTCCCTCCGCGCTGCGTATCATGTAATAAAAAAATTCACATATCATATAATATATGAATCGAATAGAAGGTGTACAAAAGTTTGATCCTAAGGATGGGCATTTCTCCGATAGGGCCCATCCCTATTTGGAGACAAATTTTACCTCTAAATGGGGTTTAAAGGCAGGGTTGAAGACAAATATTTCCCCCAAAACTTAAATGGGGGTACTCCACCCCCATTTCCCTATTTCCTCATTTCTCTAAATGGCAATGGGGGTGAAACTTTATATATATATATATATATATTACAATAAATTTGATAATTTGGGAAGTGACTCGATTCGAAAACACGACCTCATGGTATAAGTATGAAGGATAAATTTTTGAGTCAACCTAGTCTCTCATCCTTCGAACACTTGAACTTCGTTTTTCCTTAATTATTTTTAATAATGATGCAAAAGAAGGTCAATATTTCTCTTGTAAATTATATTCGATATAAACAAAACGAATTCGGATCATTACCGTTTACCATACGGAAATCTAAATTCCAACAGAAGCGGAATCGAACACCTCGAACTATATCACCGGTCGGAAGACGATCACACGATCGGAAAGTCCCCTCTGATCACAATGCATGTTACCCACACTTTGATTGTAGATGGGAGAAAACTCTACAGATTTTCTCCACATCTCTGACTTGTGTTTATTACTCTGTATATTGTTCTATGATGAACACATGCACTCTGTGTTCTTTTGCACTGAGAATTCACATATTACATAACACTCATATTTGTTTCCTTTGCATATATGCTACCAGAATACGCAAATATTCACTCATACTTTCCCATACATGCCTTGCATTTCACATGTACACACACATGCCTTGCATTTGCACTGCGCACTGCACACTGCTATACATTCCATGCATTCCTTTTTAATACACGAATTGTGTATATTGTTATGTATATCAGTTTCTTAACTGATACTTATACCATAACAAAAAAATTGCTCATGCAGTTATTGATGCATTGCATGGCCTTTGCATGTATTGGGCTTGAACTTGGGTTTGGATTACATGGATTTTGGGCTCTCCATATATTACTTGTGTTCTTGGCCCACTTGGGTGTACAATGGGTCTCTAACCCATATCCAAATATACTAACATCTCTCACTCGCACAAGTGGGGCCAACACAGTTAAGTTACCACAAACTCATCATAGGTGCAACCTTATTAATCAACATCTGACATTCCCCAAATTGCGCAAGATGTGATATATATATAGAGGAGCCTTTAAAACATTTAAACACAAATAATATCATCATTATCAAAAGTGTTCATACGGGTAAATACATGTGTGACCTATGAACAATCAATATATATATATATATAAAAAAGGGAGCTAACAATCTCAAATGTAAATTCTCTATTTACAAGAGATAGTTTTGTTCATTATTGTATCCTAGATTTAATTTATAAATTTTATCAGACTAAAGCATACTTGATCCCTCAAAAGCTATGCTTGACTTTATCACATTTCATGTATTCACAATTGTAACAAATACAATTGGTCGACCAGTGAATACATAAGTCAGATAAAAATTCATTAAATCTTCCCATTTCATCTCTATCTCTCCGTCTCTAGAACAACTGCTACCCTAGACGTGCCCCATAGGTTGAATTATCATAGCCATAGAAATAACACGCTAAATGTGCTAACATTATCCTGTCACTTCAAGATAAAGTGAATGGTCATAAGGACACTGTTTTTTCCACATCGGTCACAAATAGCACACGTGGTATGAAACACGTGTTACAGTGAATTTCATTCTAAATAAGAATGCATATATCTTTATATTATTCACTGTACAGATTTTAGTCTAGCCACAACTCTTGTGATTAACCCGAGTTCTTAAAAGCTCGCATCTCTCTAACGCCACATTAAGATCTCATATATGACTTGAATTAGGTATCACTGATAGTGGGGTCTATCATGATCGGTTCTAAAATATATTAGTATATTTATTGTGAACCTCATCTTGACAAATTCAAGGAGACATATTCATATATACTAGCTCCGCGAGAATATATCTTACATATTCTCAAATATATATGTATCTCATCTCAGCTCGTTATCTCAGCAACTGAGGCGACCACACATGTAAGAATGCTGGTCTCAACCTGACAACATATTTCTATTACATTATGTGTGTAGCCACATTGCTCATATAAAATCTCAAAGAAATTTGAGAATTATCATTTCATTATGGTTTTACAAACTCTTCATTATTTCTAGGCAAGACATATAGTCCACATAGTCCACATATATAGATAATATAAAAATTATCCTTAACCTGTTTAGTGTACTTACCATGGCTATCTTTAGTCGTCAATAATCTGTAAGACATTACAGCTTGATGAAATAAAAGATACCACTTTCTAGAGGATTGTTTCAAACCATACATTAATCAAGCAAACACACTTATGAGCTCTTGATCTTTTGAAACGAAAAATTTATAGGCAACTCCATGTAAATCTCTTCCTATAGTTCTCCATCAAGAAGTACAATCATTACATCCATCTGATGTAATTTCAGGTTCAAATATGTGACTAGTGCTAAAATAAGATGTATAGGAGAAAACTTTACTTCCAAAGAATAAGTTTCTTCATTTGCGATTAATCATGCCTTATATCTCTCATTAGTACTTTCTGCTTTACATATGATATATATGGAATCCATACGTTCATAACGGTCTAATGACCAGGCGGTTAGTGAATCAAGTCCCGGACATGATCACTTTTCTATACTTCATCTCCCCTTTCATTGCTTTCATTCATATATTCACTTAGTAGATATAAGTGATAGCTCAATTCTAAAATATTTGGCTCATCACTGTCAAGGGAAGTAATCATCAAAAATTCCCTTTCAATCTCCGAAAGATGAAATGGGATAATTTGGTGATTATGTCCACGAGTTGGTAAATTATTACAGTGGCTGATTTAACAACTGGTTCACTCCCACTAAAGAAGAAAGATCCATGAGGATTTCTACTCCTACTAGGGTGTAGATTTCCACTTTCACTACCACTAGGGGTGAAAGATCATTTAGAATTCCACTCCCACTAGGGATGGAGTATCAAGTTAAATTTTAATTTACCGCCACTCGCATATTAACACAGATCATCTAATTCTAAAATTAGATATCTATATTAAATTCACTTATACTAAGAAATTCATTCTCTAATAATGACATCTTGCAATTCAAATTCAGTCACACTTCTATCTAATTATACATCATCGTTTATTTAATCCTTTGGAATGCATAGAGTATCAAATAAAGATACAAATTCTCTTCTTGCATCCAATTTCTCATTTCTATAAGATGGATTATAAACATAATCTGCATACCTCTAGGGCTGTAGATTAGTCAGACCAGGCTACCTACCTGTCCAGAATTCATATGGTGTAGAAGTGTTTGATTAAATGGAACATGATTAAGAAAGTAGGTAGCAATTATCATATCTTCTAGTAAGATACTAAATAATTCACATGCACCATCACAGACTTAATAATTTCCAACAGTATTTAATTCCTTATTTCCGCTACACAATTTGTTGCGAAATCCTAGGAATAAATAAATATCTTTTTGTATCTTTCTTACTAAACAATTCCTTGAACTATTCAGAAAGATATTTACGTACTCGGTTTATTCTTTAAAACTCAAAAAGTTTATTATCTAATATGATCCTCAACCAAACAATCTGAATGCAATCCAATGCTTTCGATTTATGAGAGATCGAATAGATATGACCGAGACATCTAAAGATATTAATGAATGTAACTAGATATGAAATTTCAACCTAGTATTTACACTCATTCAATCACAAATGTAATTATGAATTAGTTGCAATGGAATTCCTGATCTAGTTCCTTATTAAATGGTTTTCTAGTTGTTTTTCTTGTTAGATAATTTGCATGACCTTTAAGATGAATAAGTTCAATTAGTCCTCTCTGACTAATATACTCATTTTATCTAGTCCAACATGACTTAATCTAGCATGCCAAAATATCAGCACCATTACCATTGTAATGATTGAAAAACAAACAAAATTATAACCGTCTCTACTGACGTATAATTCCATAAAACCATTAAATTATCAAGTACCATATGAATATAATTTGGTAAAATAATATTCATATAACCATCATGATCATTAATGATAACCCGAATCAATGAGGATAACCACAGATATTAAAACCCAGTTAGATCTCAAGTGTATATTAGAACATCATTGAGTCTAAATTTAGGCTACCATGCAAACCGAGTTTGTAGGTAATTAACTCCAAAATTGTTCTAACACTTATACATCTTGTCTCTAATAATCTAACTTTACTCAACAGATGCTTTACAGTTTCATGTTGGATGGTATATCTTTGCTTATCTACTGTCCACAAAAGACGAGATTCAAAAGAAAAAATACCTAGCCAAAAACATAAGTATAACTTAAAGAATTCTTGAGTTTCGATTTTTCTCTTTAAGACTCAACGTATTTATGAGTGAAAATGACCCAGCTTGTCACAACGTCAACAAGCTATTTTAGTTTTGTCCTTCCTCAATTCATTATCCCTAAATTTCTTATATATTCCGATCTATGATTAAGTGGTTATGACTAGATTCTCTTCTCCTTTTGGAAATAACTATTTCCACTAATATGCTAAAAACTTAAAAGTTTTGTACAAGTTGGAATCTTTCATATAAAATTGGCTAGAAGCCTAAGCCGCCTCTAAGCGCTCATCTTCTACTACCAAAATGACCCAATCGAAATGTGTCATATTAATTTTATATATTCCAACTATCAGAAGAAATCAAATCATTTATCATGTTTTATATCCTTATTAGAGGCTGCCACTAATTTTGGCGCTTCTTATAGGTACTTAAAACTTGATACCGTACATATTAAAATTTTAGTACTGAAAATACTACTAAAATATTCCCTTCAAGCCAAACTCTGAAAGGTAAACCAATTTACTTAAATCATATTGTACTTGTAAAACATACATGTGAAATTACTATTTAACATACTCCGCAACATGATGCGAGTAATTTAACTTATGGCTTGATAAGCCTTCACATCTTGTATGTCGAGCAATAAGTACTATGTCGAAGTTCAATCATGATTCATGTTATAGTCTCAAGAGTTTCATACTCTTAAAATACACTAAATCTTTTCGTATCTATTCCCTACATTACAAGACTTAGTTTATCGCAATCAAATTGGCCACAATATTACAAATATATAATCTATATTTTATGCTAATCTATGTAGAGACATGCAATCTACTATGCAAGCATATTAATTTTCAAAAATACACACATTTTATTTTGCTGCAAACGCTGACCGAACAAATGATGAAACAATTTAAGGAACAGAATCGAAAAAGTCGTCAAAGCGTCTAATTACCATCCGTTTCCAAAAATTTAATCATCATTAATTTAGTACTTTGCGTAAAATTCTAATTCTAATATTGTACTCAACAATTTAGAATTCCCAAAAACAAGTGATCATATAAATAACAGAAAAAAAAAACAATGCACAAGTCTTAACAAAATATTTTATTGGTCAAACCGTTTTTTCTACAAAGTAAATAAACCAAAATTATTTACTATAGAACGGTTTATTAAAACCACAGTATTTTCTCAAAATACGTGACTTTACATGCTATTCATTCTATACGTTTCATATTTATATCGATCATCATTGAGAAAGACTCTTTGAGTCTTCACAACTCATCTAATTGTCATTTTCTCAAAATATTGATCATCTTTCGCGTGTGCAATAACTCATGTGCCTAGCATTATGAATATTCATTGCGGATGTAGTAGATCGCCTCACATTCCCAAGAATGTAACACTTCTCAACGATTTCTAGTTCACACGCTATATGACCAAAATACATCGTGGTACCTTACTCTAGCTTTTCCAACCTTATAGATCTATTAACTCTTCGAGAAATTTCATTAAAAGCCTATCTACTGCATCTCTCCACATAAAAGCACGAGACATTCACTGTGGCTATATGTCATTAATAAGATTCATGAAATCTTCTCTATTAAGACATGAGATAATGCAGATTTATTCTAAAAAATTTCTAACTCATTTAGAAAAAATTGTCTTTTAATAACCTTATACATTTTCAATGTATATTCTAATCAAACTTTTTTTTCCCGATTGCATAATTAATTAGATGGAGAATTTTAAACGAAGGCCTTTCAATATACATAGCTCCCACTGAAGCTAAATTTCGATGGTCAAATTTTTCGTAGGAAAATTCCATGACCGTTAGAAAAAAGTGCTAAAAGTCCTACTGGAAAAAACCACGGTGGCCGAAAATGCCACCGGAAACCATCTTTGACATCTGCATCGGAAACTGTTACCGGAAACCGCACCGGAGACTGTCATCAGAAACCATGCCAGAAACCTTAACCAGCAACCGTCACCGAAAATCATGCTAGAAACTGTCGGTGGAATCCACAACAAAAATTGTCACTTGAATCCGTCTTATTCAAAATCCCATTCGGAATTTATAGGGCATTAATTCAGCTACCATTGGAGTGAAACATATCGACGGAATTAATAAATAAAAAAATTGAAATTAAAATATATATATATACATATATTTTTTTATCGCTGGAAAACCACTTATGATCACCGAAAAACCGCCTTTGGTCACCGGTAAACCATTTATTGGTCACCGAAATTATTCACCGGTCACTGAAAAATTCGCCGAAAAATGTGCCGGTCAGAGTACCGGAACCGGACCGATCGGTGATGATGTGGCACCAGTAACTGTTCTGAACGTCTGAAACCGTTGCCGAAAAATTCCCTGGTGGCCGAAAACTGTCAACGGTTTTTTCAAACACATCGACGCCACGTGTCAAAGTGAGAATGGGCCACTTGTCACAAAAGACAAAAGAACCGCCACTTGTCATCTTCTGGTGAGTCCACGTGTCAACACCAGAGCCACTTATGCATGGAATGCCAACGCCCACTCGCGCCGGAGGAGAGTGAGATGCACTCAACGTCTTCCCATACTTTTCCGATCAAGGGACTACCACCATACGACTCTAAATTTAATTTTAATTCCATTTATGCCCTTAATTATGATGTTTGAGTTAGGAGTGAAATACACTCTATGATCATAGGAGAGTGGAACATGTTCTTCATGTTCTTCATGTTCTTCACCCACATTCAAGAATAAACAATTTTCCATAATTTAATCCACTGCATGAAATTTCGAAATCGTTTTTCTCCCTTGTTTCTTAACCAAATTATGCAAATGACCTATCGTTGGAAAGCTATCGAAAGGCTCTATCTAATGGTACCATGATCGCAGAGAAAAAAAAATGACAATAAAATTCAAACCCATAACAGTCACGGGTTTCGTTTTTAATTCTTCAAAATTCTCTTAATTTTGAAGTTAAATCATGGCAAGAATCTCCAGAACATATAATCACCTATATATGTATACAATCATGCCATCTAAAACGAAATATAACAAGTGTGTGGTGTTATGCCATTATTGATTTGTGAAGCAATCAAAACGTGAAAGACAATTTCTAAGCATGGCATTTCTTCCAGAATACCGTGTCAATCAAGCTCTGATACCAATGTAAATTATATTCGATATAAACAAAACGAATTCGGATCATTACCGTTCACCATACGGAAATCCGAATTCCAACGGAAACGAGATCAAACACCTCGAACTATATCACCGGTCGGAAGACGATCACACGATCGGAAAGTCCCCCCTGATCACAATGCATGTTACCCACACTTTGATTGTAGATGGGAGAAAACTCTACAGATTTTCTCCACATCTCTGACTTGTGTTTATTACTCTGTATATTGTTCTATGATGAACACATGCACGTTGTGTTCTTTTGCACTGAGAATTCACATATTACATAACACTCATATTTGTTTCCTTTGCATATATGCTACCAGAATACACAAATATTCACTCATACTTTCCCATACATGCCTTGCATTTCACATGTACACATACATGCCTTGCATTTGCACTGCACACTGCTATACATTCCATGCATTCCTTTTTAATACATGAATTGTGTATATTGTTATGTATATCAATTTCTTAACCGATAATTATACCACAACAAAAAAATTGCTCATGCAGTTAATGATGCATTGCATGGCCTTTGCATGTATTGGGTTTGAACTTGGGTTTGGATTACATGGATTTTGGTCTCTCCATATATTACTTGTTTTCTTGACCCACTTGGATGTATAATGGATCTCTAACCCATACCCAAATATACTAACATCTCTTTTATTGTAAAAAAACAAGATATATAGATAGCGCAATGTGAAGACATGAAGTACATAACTCCAATTAGTGGAGAAACCGATTCATTTTGGTAATTTAAAACGGCATTGATCATATAATTACGAAATCATAACATGACTTCATGTGTTACTATTTTGATGTAAGAATTTATTTTCCAACTCACATTTTAAAAACCAATTTCATTTAATCGAGAGATAATTGAAACCGTTCTAAAATTAATATACCATCAACATGCATTCATTTATGGGGCTTGAAAAATTATTGCCCCTATTTGGAATGGGGTGTTGTGCAAATATCATCGCTTTACTAATGTATGTTTAAAATGCACCATTTAACGTAATCAGATGAAAATACCCTAAATTATTGAAAAAGAGAGAAAGTTATCGTTTTTAAAGTCTGAGAAAAGCAAATGTGAAAAGGAAACCGACGGGAAGCTAATCGACGGTAACGAAATCGATGGCGAAGTGACCGGAATGAGAGTACACCAATTTTTTTACGATCGACAGAGGTAAGTTTAGTTTGTTTTTTTTTCTCGTTTTTGTTGTTGAAAACTTGCATTGCTTGTTAGACTTGTGTTTTGTTCAATGAAATTGTAGATTATATTTGAAATAGAGATATGAGAATAGTTGTGTTTTAGGTTAGGGTTTGAAATGATTTTAATATCTGTTGAGGAAGATGAAATTCTGGGTTTCGAGGATTTTTTATTTGAAAATTAGGTTTAGTTAAATCAAGTATTTTTTTAAGTGAAATCGAAGGTTTTTGGAATAATATCGAGATATTTTTTCAAAGAATCGAGGATATTTTTGAAAGAATCGAGCATTTTTCAAAGGATCGATAATAATTGCAAAGGATCGATAATTTTTTTCAAATGATCGAGAATTTTTTTCAAAGGATCGAGAATTTTTTCAAAGGATCGAGAATTTTTTCAAAGGATCGAGAATATTTTTCAAAGGATCTAGAATATTTTTGATAGAATTGAGAATAATTTTTAAAGAATCGAGACTTTTAATAGATGAAACTGAGTTTTTTTTTCAGTTTACTTATGTATTGTTTCTGTGACATTGCAGATGAGGAGCAGGCTGCATGATTTCCTTAAAACTCCAGAGGGAGATTGGTACAAGGGAAAACTGACTCGACACGACCATTTTAACCACCTCACCCATATAGACGATGCACTAATCGAGCATTTTTCAAAGGATCGAGAATAATTGCAAAGGATCGATAATTTTTTTCAAATGATCGAGAATTTTTTCAAAGGATCGAGAATTTTTTCAAAGGATCGAGAATATTTTTCAAAGGATCTAGAATATTTTTGATAGAATTGAGAATAATTTTTAAAGAATCGAGACTTTTAATAGATGAAACTGAGTTTTTTTTTCAGTTTACTTATGTATTGTTTCTGTGACATTGCAGATGAGGAGCAGGCTGCAGGATTTTCTTAAAACTCCAGAGGGAGATTGGTACAAGGGAAAACTGACTCGACACGACCATTTTAACCACCTCACCCATATAGACGATGCACTGAACCGGGTCTCTAAAGATTTTGCTGTTGAGGACCGGCGTCGGTTCATGGCGTCTTATTTTGGGCATTTCATGTCCATGCATCGGGAGATGAAGTTTTCAGGTGGTGTTATCCATCGGCTGTTGTTGCAGGAGTTGGACCATAACAGGCCAATAGATGAAATGTGGTTCCTGTTAAGGAACAATTTGGTGAGGTTTTCAATGGTGGAATTTTGCCTCATTACCTGATTACGTTTTGGAGTCGTACCGGACACGAGCCTGTATGCAGCAGTGGAGAATGACATACATCAGCGATACTTTCCTGGAGCCAATGAGGAATCGTTTGAGGAGTTGAGGGTTGTTCTTACCCTTGGAGAGTTTCAGGAGGCGTACAATGTTGTGAAGCTCTAACTCATATACATTTTGAACTAGATACTGATGGAGGTGGACGAGAGATTCAAGATTCTAGTTTGGCAGTTTTTGTTGGTTAAGGACCTCGCTGTCTTCGGTGCGTTCCCATGGGGTGCCCACGTCCATATGCATTCTATTTGGTCATTCAAGCATGTGTTACCCCAGCGACGTGAAGAGAGACGCCAGTAATCACAGGACACTGATGTACATACCATGAAAGGGTATAACATTTACGGTCTATCGCATGCATTCTTGGTAAGAACTTTGAATTACAACATGTAATTTATTTTTCGTGTCCTCAATTTTTTAGATTCTAATTATACTTATCTTTGATGCAGATATTTGCTTTTAGGGTGATCCTTGATCTGAGCCTCTAGTTTGATGTCTGAAGGGTTACAGAGCTTTCTCCCTGTATGTTGAAGTGGGAGTTGACCAAACAACCGAGAGGGAAGAAGCTGGCCAAGATTTTCAGTGTTAGGGTATTTATTTAATTTGTTAATTGTTATATTAGTTACTATCTTTACAATGACATTCCTCAAACTAAGCTTTCAGATGTTTGCGAGGATAAAAATCGTGCCCAAAGCAGCTGAGATGGAGACACTGTACTTCGTAGGGCTAAGCGAGGGGAAGAGCTTGTATGTAGAGGAGGACATGGTTCACCTTTCGACGTTGGTCCCTGATTAGACTACCACTAGTAGGAGCAGTGAAGATGGTTTCGAAGAGGAGGGTGGTGGTGGGAGGCCCAGTGAGATAGAGGCTTCTGACCCAGATGGTCTGGGTTTCAGCGTCATGGACACTGACGGATCTGAGCCATCTCCTCGGCGAGTAAGGTATAAAAGGGTTTGGTTTACCACCCCCGGACATGCTGCATCTAGAGGGGATTCCCGTGCCTGCATTAAACGTGATAGGGAGATAAGTTGAGATGATAGTTTTGTTTTTTTAACGCGACCTGTTGGTTGTTTTAGTACTAACAATGTTGACATGATTTTAGGCCCCACGGGAACATCAGTTCACGAGTTACGTGAAGCCCTCCGGAAGAGCCATGAGGATCGACATCGATAGTAACAACATCGGGAGTTGCTCGTATTGATGAGGGGGTTTCAGGGCTTGAGGACGCATACACACTGGGATAGTCCACCTGGTCCTGATCCAGACTTTACTCCCGGAGACAGGACATGTGGGTATACGGAGGGATAGACAGAACTGGTGGATGTCGAGAGGATCCATATATCGGGATGGGGGGGACAGTTTCGGAGAGTGAGGCTCACAAGTGTATCAGAGAAACAGGGTCTGTTACACGTACAACAGTTTTGTCGGACCTCTCATCGATCGAGTGGCAGCCGCCCCCTTCCACCTCCTCTATTGATAGAACGGCAGCTGTCCCTTCCGCCTCCCTCACTGATGGAGTGCCAACCGTCCCCTCCACTTTTACCTCCCTTATCGATCCAGCAACAATTTTCCCCCCACCTCCCCCACCGATAGAGCATCAGCCGTCCTCTCCACCTCCCTCATCGATCATGCGGCAGCCATCCCCCTCACCTCCCCCATCGATAGAACGTCAGCCATCCCTCCACCCCCTATATCGATCCATTCATAGAGGGGACAGAGCTCCTCATCACATCACACCCCAGAGGGGGAGTTCGACTCAGGAGGCATGTACACAAGCGTGGTTTGTAGTTGCTCAACCCATACACAGATCCCTGTCGGTCGAAGAGGCCGAGGGTAATACCCCAGGCTGTGGACCATGATTTTAATCCCCACAGAATGGTGGACGGTGACCAGTTGAAGGCTTACTAAGCCTTCAAGAGGAATATAAACGGGGAACGGTAAGTAAAATTTTATTTATTTATATGCCAGCATTTTCTGTTAAATTAAATAATTGTGTAGCTAATAGGAAATTAACGCAGATGGGATATGGACGTGCTGGAGCCAGTTGATGTTGGATGGTTCCATCGGATGCAAGCCAACTTGTATATATTCCCAACATATGGACGTGTACCTCTATATTCTTTGGAAGCGTCAGCGAGCATTCTCGACGGTGTACAACCAGATGATCAACTTATTGGATACACCATTTTTTATAAGTATTTAATACGTAATGATTACACATGCTTGTAAATTAGTTTGTAAAATATTAATAATTTTATATCCATCAAATGTTTACAGTCATTCCTGGAGCACCAGTACAGGAGATTGATGTCTAGTGATGCTCGTGGGGAGATCACCACGGTGCGGTGGAATGTGTTGAAGTTATGGTGGACCAATGATAACCTTACGACGGTGAGTGGTGGTGCCCTCGATTGGAAGCTGTCAGTGGCACAAGGTTGACATGGTAAGTGTTACTTGGTTTGTAATTTTAAAATAAAAATATCTTTGTATATCCTAACACCTTCTTGTGATGTTTACAGGTCCTGATAACGTGCAACTTTGGGCGCCAACATTGGCTCTTGGTGACCGTCAACCTCACCATTAGGAAGATGTTCATACTGGACCCCTGAAGACAGGATGTCCCAGTAAATATCTAGAAGCAGCATGTAGCCCCCTTGCGCTGGTTTTTACCCTCGATGTTACATCAGACCGGGTTTCATATTGCAAGACCGACTGGCCTTAAGACGTTCTCCAATAAGAATAAGCCCTTTCTGTCAGCATGGTATCCAAAACATGTATCCCCCAACATAACCAATCGTAATACATTCTTTTTTCATTAACATTGAGATTGTGTTATTAAAAACCTATTATTTTATTAATGCATGTTAATGTATCCAACTGTAGGGGTAACTGTCTCCTCACACGTTGAGATTGATCGAGTACTTATTGACGGATATGACGGATTTTGATTGGTTAGAAGACGATATGGGGATTATTCGGGAGAAGATGACTGTTGAAATTTTTTGTAATTCCAAACCCGTTTGGATTTTTGTAGCAATATTTTTTTTTGATATGTACCAATTTTTTTGTACAAACACAATTCAATTGAAAAATAATTTATTTTTTATTTTTGTTTCCGTTTCAACTGTCCACAATCACAAGTATAACACAAATAAAAACTCCTGTTTACTTTAAATTTAAGTAAATGAACAAGTCATACGATTACAAATTATCACAATGTCATCAATCAAAACGCCTCAATTCATTCCACGGTGCAGTCTTTGTTAGGGCACGTCTGTTTGTTGTGTCCAACTGAATGACAGATGCTACACTTACGACGGTATTCCTCAGGAACAACTCTACTCAGACCATCATTAATCAATGGTGGGTTAGAACATCTCCTGGAATTATGGTCTGGTTGTCCACATCTCCTACACGACTGTATAGCTGACCTCTTCGAAGATGAGATATGTCAACCCGCCGTTGGGCATCCTGCTTGTCTCCTAGAGATTGGATTCAAAACCACCCTCGCAGTTATGTCAGATGGCACAACTCAGATGGAAGCATGTCCAACCGGTATAATAGGAATCGAGTACGTGTCAATAAGTGTCTGTCTCTTGTAGTAGTCCACACACAGGGATGTGAAATCCAAGTTTCGCTTTCTGCAAAACAATGAAAACGATGAGATTCGCGTTTCAATAATATTAACCATACACTAAAACGTCTGATGTACCTTACGGCAACGGGTGCGTGAGAACATGGAAGATGGTTCATTTGGAATTCAGTTGTCGTGTAAATTTTAGGCAAGAGTTTATGCATTCTGTAGCATTTGTTGTCATCACCTTATACCTTTTGTCGGGGCAGTGTACACGGGACCACTTGTGTGGACCTGCATCATTTACATAATCAAATGCATTCTGGTGTAACTTTCGTAACTCTTCCATGTGTCGGTTATATTTCAACTCGGTGTACGCTAGGGCAAACTTTGTATATTATTGCGGCAACATCTTTTCTGTGATATCGCTTCTTAATATTTTTAGAAAAGTGCCAGCAATATATGGTATGGGTGGCATAAGGGAACACTTTAGAAATCCATGCTTCAATGTTTGTATGTCGATCAAAAATGAAAACCAGATCATCTATATGACCAAGGGAACCTTTCAAGCAATCCAAAAACCACTCCCATGATAGGTTGTTTTCTGAGTCCCTGTACCCAAATACCCAAAAGCAATTGGATACACCTGTTCATTCCCATCTTGTGCAGTTGCAACAAATATTGTACCCCCAAATCTTCCCTTTAAATAGGTATCATCAATGGTAATAACTGGACGCATACACCTTCGAAATTCTCTAAGTGATACACCTAACGACATGAAAAGGTAGAGGAATTTACTATCTTCGTCGCACTGTAAGTCAGTGATTGTGCCGGAAGTTTTTTGTTCTAACACGTAACCAAATGATGACAGCATCTTGAAGGTTTTCTCATGTGTTCCATAGATCAGTGACAACGCATAATCGAGGGTTTGATGTGCCTTACTGTAATTGATTTGGATGCCATACACTGTTTTCATGTCGGCGATTATGTCGTTCAGACGCATTAGTCGACCATCTTGTTGTTGAAGTCTATGTGCAACCAGTTCTCCAATTATTACTGCACTAGCTTGTCGGTGGCGACGGTGAATCTTCTCCAACGAACAAGTGTGTTCATTGACAAAACTCCTTACTTGGAAGTATGTCCTTTCATCTCTCTTGATTGCTCTTAACTTTCACGTACAGTTGTCAATCAAATAAACTAGATGTAACATTGTTTTATTGGATCTTTTCACCTTCAACTCGAAGTTCTGCTGCATTACAAAATGCCCAATCAGTCTCTTCAAATACTTTGTAGTAAGAAAAAATTACCCTTTATATATCATGCTTATAGGTTCATCTTCTACCAAGTTTCTACTTCCACCCATACCAAATGAGTATGATTCTTCTCCTAGAATAATCCACGTTATAGCATTAACAGAATCAGTTACAGATACATTAGGCAGGACCTCAAAGGTTCCAGCTATATATGTTGCACTGGAACTACATCTGTGTACACGTCTTACACGTCTTCCGTTTGGAAAGGTTCTTCATCTTCCTCATTGTTTGCTACATTATCTACCAGATGCAAATTTGCCTTATTATCCACCTCATGAATTGGCACAACATTCGGTTCATTATTCCCTCATTGTTCATGTCATTGTACATCTCATTGTATTGGTGGTTGTACTGCCCAGCATTTATCTCAATTTGACAATAAAAGACATCGTCGAATTGAGGTCCAGCTATATCACCATGGTCAGCTAATTTCGGTGGGACACCACTCATGTTTTGTTGCTCTTCGATCCCACTTCTTTCTGTGAACAACTGGTTGTTTACGCTAAACGATCGAAATATTTGGGTGTTTTTTCGATGAGGGATATCTTCAGCTATCACATATCTTGTTGCCCTCTCAATTAGACTAACACATACTTGAAGGATCACCCTATCCTCCCCTAGTATAAACTGAACATCATCATCATCATCATTTTTTATAAATGTACGACATGTTGTCCCATGAACGATTGATATAGACTGTAGGTCACCAATGTATTTGTTCACATCATACTTCACAACGGTTTGCATGATCGACACCAGTTCTTCGTAAGTCATATTCTTTGACACATATAATCCTTTGTTATCGAAACCTAAGTACCTCTAGCTTCCGTCGGATAATTACTCCTATCGACCGTTGTAAGATATGACTATTCTCACCCGATCCATTATCCTGTGAAAATTATCATCACAAACCATTATTAACAAATTAAATATATATATATATATATATATATATATATATATATATATTACATTTACAATTAATAAGAATTTTAAAAAATGTTTAACTGTAAGAGATCGAGCATTTTTTGTAAAGGATCAATCCTTTTTTTATAGTGTGATCGAGCTTATTTTAACAAGAATCAAACTTTTTTTTTAAATGGATCAAGTTTTTTTGTAAGGGATCGAGAAGTTTTTGTAAGGGATCGATCTTTTTTATAAGAGATCGAGAACTTTTTGTAAGAGATCGAGAACTTTTTGTAAGGGATCGAGTATATTTTTTAAATAATCGAGCATATTTTTCAAATAATCGAGCTTTTTTCAAATATAAAAAAGCTCGGTCTAATATAAAATAACCTCGATTCTTCTTTAAATAATCTCAGTCACACATGAAAAAAGCTCGGATCTATTATGAAAAACCTCGTAACCTAGAGAGAATATGTTCATACATGTTCATATAAAGACTAGAACAACATATCATAAGGAATGTATACATTGTTAAACCACACAGAAATGCATACAAAATATCTTAAATGCAAGAAAAAAATATAAGTGAAGATTAGAATATTTTTTATCTTCTTATGCAGAATCTGGAGAGAGAGAATTTTTTTGGAGAGAAGGAAGAGTAGATTGATTTTTAGATAACTTTTTGGGAGAGATACAGACGAGTTCAAAAAGTTGCTATTTAAAAATTAAAGTTTAGAAATAATTTGGATAGTTTAACATAATAGGTGTCTTATAAACTTAAGTTATTAAATCGATAATATTATTACAATACATAATAAAAAATGTGACGTATCCATTTACACTTCATTTTGTCAATTCACATCTGGCCGGTGATAGCAACTCAGCATGCATTTTATATATGAACCATTTAAATCACATGTGACATTGCATGCAAAGGTCATATCACATGTGACCATGCAAAAAAGGTGAAAACTATTGTCTCGTCATTCTATTGCTATTATGCTATGGCGGTTTGACAAGAAGTCTAGGATCATTCAATTATTTCAGAGATCGTTAGATATTTTGATTTTTAGCATGAATGTTGTAGAACCAAAGCCAAAAGCAAGTCACAACTCAGGACATTAATTAACAGACTACCAACTGATTACCAACTAATCTACTACATATATATATTAGTGCTCTATAGCTTTCGTTTGTGTTAGTTTTGCATGCATTAATTCCTAACCAAAATTCACAACTAATTAAGACATTATGATTTACTTGTATATGCTTTCGATTCACTTACCGTATTTTAATTAATTTTGCCCCACCCAACTATTTTCGAAAAGAAAGCGACCAAGTTTAATATATCATGTATCATCCATTTAATCCATGTATCATGTGCTGTTGTATGATTATATAACTAATCATATCAATATTTCACATATCATATAATATATGAATCGAATAGAAGGTGTACAAAGTTTGATACTGCTACTATCTCGCACTAGGGCCACAAACTTTACCTATCATCGGAAACATTATTGAGCTCTCAAAAACATTGAAAGGGACCTTTCGGTTGCAGCCACCAGCCCCATTCCTCGTGCCACATAAAACCAAAAAGGAATTAAAAATCTGCAACTAGACGGTACCGACAACAGCCCATGTTATGCTACGAGCTAGGCACTGGTGTGTGGCAAAGTCCAAGTTCATTTATGCATGCCTTAAAGGTTTCTAGACAGTGAAATCGATATATGAAAGACAAAAGACTTTAGTTGAAGTAATCGATAGTGGAAATTGACGTGAACATTAATTCAAGTATTTTTATATTTTTTGAGAAAAATTGAAGTAATTAATAATGGAATTTATTATATATATATATATAATATAATATAAAAATAGACTCTCGTAGCGTCACATATCACCGTGAGGAAGTTTTGGATTCAAATGTTATTAATTATTAATTATAAAGTTTTAACCAGTTATAATATTATTTAGCTGTAAGTTTGTGGTAAGTTCAAAAGACAACTAATTAATTAAATGTATTTTCCTTAATAATATTATCATACTAACTAGTTCAATAGATTAACTAATTAATTAATCAAATTATAATAATATTATATTATTTCGATAGTAAATTAAAAGGACATTAACTTATATCTGGTAAGTTAAAAAGACATGAAATAATTAATAAAGTTTATAATGACTTGGGGATATATTTGGCAAACCGGATTGGACTAAGATTGGATAATTTTAATCTCAATCCGGTGTTTGGCATCGTTTCGGATATGGGATTACTAATCCAATAAGTAAATTTAGTCACATGATAATGGGACTAAATCATGGGACTAAATAAACGTGGAAATTGTGAGAAATGTCACCTTTTTTTTTGTATTGTAATGATGTCACCAGTTTAATAACTTATGTTTAAAAGGCAACTATTACGGTGAACAACTCAAATTGCCCTTAAAATTTATCTTTATACTTCCAACTACATTTTAAAAAGAAAATTTGTCTTCTCTTAAAAAAAAAATCTGAAAATCGATATCCTTATTTTCTTTCATGCATTTGTGACTGGTTTAACAATGTACCAATTCGTGTATGAACATGTAGTATCGAGAATTTGCAAGAGCTTTTTTTCTTCTTTCCGAGCTTTTTTAAATTTTTTTCTGAGCTTTTTTTCTTTTGGTTTGAGAATTTTTTTTTGACTATTTCTTGAAAAGAATTCGAACTTTTTTTGTATTGATCCATTTTGTATTGGTTCAAGCTTTGATTCTATTGATTCGAGCTTTTTTTTTGTCCGAGAATTTATTTTGTTGACTTTTTTCAAGCTTTTTTGGAAAAAATTCGAGTTTTTTTTTGTATTGGTTCGAGCTTTTATTGTATTAGTCCGAGCTTTTTTTTTCTATTAATTCTAGTTTTTCTTCTTTTGGTTCGAGTTTTTATTTTTTACATCCGAGATTTTATATTTTTTGAATTATTCCGAGCTTTTTTGGAAAGAATTTGAGTTTTTTTTGTATTAGTTCGAGCTTTTATTATATTGGTCCGAACTTTTTTTTCTATTAGTTCGATTTATTTATTTTTACTATTTCCGAGTTTTTTTTTTAAGAATTCGAACTTTTATCAACACACAACATATCAGATTTTGAAAAAAAAACTCTAAGGCGCTACCCTCTGCATCCCCAGGAGCTGACCTGACAACTCGACCACCGTGAGCTCGGCGGGGGCTCGACCCCTGAATGCGTCTGCATAGCGCCTGAGTTTCAACGAAACTTTCTCTCTCTATTTCTCAATTCTCACTGTAAAAAAATGAATGAATGAAATCTGATGGAACAACTATTGGGGCATTTTGTCCGTTCACCATAATATGTGTTTTTTAAACATAAGTTATTAAAGCAGTAACAATGTTGAAATGCCACATCCAAAAAGTGTTATTTAATTTTTGAACCCCTAAATAAACCCACCACACACCCTAGGTTTATTTGTCCTGGGATTATTTTCATCAACCCATACCAACTCATTTGATCTCTGGTTACTCATCATCATTCAACAAACAACCCAGATCTTCAAGACAATCACCGCCACCCAGCACCAACGACGTTGCCGCTGCCGCCGGCCCTAGCAAAAAATTAAACAAAAATTACAAACAAAAAAATACAAAAAAAAAATGAAAATAAATTGGACAAGACCACCCAATCTTCACAAAACCCATCTTCATCAAAGAAAATAGAACATATCATGGAAAAGACAAAAAGAAAAGAAAAAGGAAATTTAGAAAAAAAGAAAAACAAAGAACAGAGCATATCGTGCGTTAGTGTTTGGTTACTAAGAAGATGAAAGAAAATGAATTGAAAGAAGAGATGAGTGAAACCGAAATAGAGAAGAGGGGAGAGAAAGCGATGGAGAGAAAGAGAGGAGTGAAAATGAAGTACAGAACAGAGGAGAGAAATAAAGGAGTTTGATGAGTGAAAATTTAAAGTCAACGGAGGAGAGAAATTGAGTTCGGTGAGATGAGAGAGATTAGAATTAATGGAGGAGAGAAAGAGAGATGAATGAAGAGAGATGAGAATTCAAATAATGAATTCCTTTTGTGGAAATGGTGAGAAATGTCACCTTTTTTTTACGAGTTGCAGTGATATCACCAGTTTAATAAGTTAAGTTTAAAATGCACATATTATAGTGAACTACCGAAATTGCCCTTAAATAATCGGTTATTTATTCTTTAAAAGCCCCTCTCTCCAAAAAAGTTGTCTAAAAACAAAGTTGTCTGAAAATCAATCAACTACTTATTTGTCTCTCCAAAAAACGAGTCTCTCTCCAGATATTGCACAAGAAGATAAACAAATATTTTTTATCCTCATTTTTATTTTTTTCATGCATTTCTGTGTGGTTTAACAATGTATAAACATGTATGAACTTGTTGTCTCCATTTTTTTTAATATGTCTACGAGTTTTAAACTTTTAAAAAATAATGTATGAACATGTATGTATTTTTTTTGTATTTATATTTGGTCGAGCTGATTTGAAGTGGTGCAAACAAGTTAAAAATCTTGGACATGAAAGCTCGAAATCATTTAAAAAGCTCGAAACATTAGTAAAAAAGCTCAAGGAATTTTTAAAAAAGCTCAAGGAATTTTTAAAAAAGCTCAAGGAATTTTTAAAAAAGCTCGATCCCTAAAACAAAAGCTCGATCCCTTACAAAAAAAGCTTGATCCCTCACAAAAAAGCTTGATTCCTCACACAAAAATGCTCAAGCCCTCACAAAAAAAGCTAGATCATATAAAAAAAAGCTTGATCATGTACAAAAAAAAGTTCGATCCAAAAAAAAAACTCGAGCCATTTTTAAAAAAAACTTGAGCCATTTTTAAAAAAAACTTGAGCCATATTTAAAAAAGCTCGATCATGTACAAAAAGAGCTCGGTCCCGAACAAAATATTCTCGATCAAGTTCAAAAAAGCTCAATCATGTACAAAAAAAGCTAGATCCCTAACAAAAAAAGCTAGATCGCTTACACTTTAATTTTTTGTTTAATCCTTTATAATTGTAAATTTAATATTAAATATTATTTTCTTAATAATGGTTTTTGATGATGATTTTGACAGGACAATGGATATGGTGAGAATAATCATATCTTACAACAGTCGATAGGAGCAATTACCCGACATAAGTAAGAGGTATTTAGGTTCCGATAACCAAGAGTTGTATATGTCAAAGAATTTAACATATGACGAACTGGCGTCGATCGTGCAAATCGTTGTAAAGTATGATGAGAGCAAATACAGTGTTGATCTACAGTTTATATCAATCGTTCCTGGGACTATATGTCGTACGTTTGTAAGAAACAATGATGATGTTCAGTTTATGCTAGGGGAAGATATGGTGATCCCTCAAGTATGTGTTTGTCTAATCGAGAGGTTAGTAGGAGGTGTCATTAGTAAAGATATCCCTCATCGTGATAACACCCAACAATTTCGATCGTCAGACAGAAACAACCACTTGTTCACAGAAAGAAGTGGGATTGATGGTCGAAAAAACATGTGTGCTGTCCCACCGGAAGTAGTCGGCCATGCTGATATACTTGAACCTCAATTCAACGATGTTTTTTGTTGTCAAATTGAGATGAATGGTAGGCAGTACAACCACCAATACAATGAGATCTACAATGACATCAACAATTAGCATAATACAACACCGAATGATGGACCGATTCATTAGGTTGATAATGAGGGCAATTTTAATCTGGTAGATAATGTAGGGAACAATGAGGATGATAAAGAACGTGTCCAAACGAAAAAACATGTAAGACTTGTACAAAGATTTAGTTCCAGTACACCAGATGTAACTGGGACCTCCGAGGTCCGGGATAATGTAACTCCAGATGATTCTGATAATGCCACAACGTGGGTTATTCCAGGAGCAGAATCATAATCACTTGGTATGGGTGGAAGCAGGAACTTGGTTAAAAATGAACCTACAAGCATGATATATAAAGGGAAATTTTTTCCGATGAAAAAGGATTTGAAGAGACTATTAGGTCATTTTGCAATAAGACGGAACTTCGGGTGGAAGGTGAAAATGTCCAATAAGACAACATTACATCTAGTTTGTTTGATGAAAAATTGTACATGGAAGTTAAGAGCGTTGAGGAGAGATGAAGGGACATACTTTCAAGTAAAAAGTTTTGTCAATGAACATACTTGTTCATTAGAGGAAATTCACCGGGTGCCTTAGGTCATATTGATGAGCTGGTTTTTATTTTTGATAGACATGCAAACATTGAAGCAGGGATTTCTAAAGTGTTCCCTTATGCCACCCATATCATATGCTACTGACACTTTTATAAAAATATTAAGAAACGATTTTATAGAAATGATGTTTCCGTAATAATGGACAAAGCAGCCCGCGCGTACACTGAGTTTGAATATAACCGGTATATGGAAGAGTTAAGAAACTTGCATCAGAATGCATATGATTATGTAATTGATGTCGGTTCACACAAGTGGTCCAGTGTACATTGTCCCGAAAGAAGGTACAGGGTGATGACAACAAATGCTGCAGAATGCATAAACTCATGCCTAAAATTTGCACGACAGTTGCCTATGTTGACTCTACCTGAGTTCATTAAGAATATGCTACAACAGTGGTTTCACGATCGCTATAGAGCTGCACAATCCATGCGTCATTAGTTGACCGACGCAACACATCTTGTGATCTTAAAACATGCAGAGAAGTGTGGTTTTATGACCGTAAATCCAGTAGACTGGAATATTTTCTCGGTCAAGCGATCTAGAAAACAGTGGATTGTTGACTTAGCCTGGAAGACCTGTACTTGCAACAAATTCCAAATGGATCAATTTCCATGTTCTCTCGCACTTGCGGCCACAAGTTACATTACTTTTAAGTTTTACTGTGAGGTGACTATTACTGAAACGTGAAGCTCATCGTTTTCAATGTTTTTTACAGGGAGCAAAACTTGGATTTGACATCTTTGTGTTCGGACTACTAAAAGAGACAGACACTTATTGACGTGTACTCGGTTCCTATTATGTCGGCTGGACATCCTTCCACTTGGGATGTACCATCTGACATTGCTCAGAGGGTGATTTTGAATCCAATCTCCTGGAGATAAGCAGGATGCCCGAGGGCGGGTCGACATGTCTGGTCTTCGGAGAGGACAACTACACAATCGTGTAAAAGATGTGGACAACCGGGACATAATTCCAGGAGATGTTCTAACCCACCTTTGATTAATGAAGGTCCAAACAGAGGTGTTCCCGATTAATACCGCTGCAAGTGTAGCATCTGTCATTCAATTGGACACAACAAACAGATGTGCCCTAACATGGACTCTAATAGGGAATGAATGGCAAAGTTTTGATCACATTGTAAACATTTGGAATCGTATCATATTGTAATAATTTAGAATTGTATGAGTTATTCGTTAACTTATTTTGTATGTGTTCGTTAACTTATCGTATCACATTGTCAAGGTTTGTTATGTGTTTCGTACATGTGATGGCAGACACTAGAAGCAAAAACATTAAAAGAAATTGAAATAATATTAACGGATTACAATATCTTTGTACATAAAAAACGGTAGGAAATATAAAAAATATACAACATTAAATATACAACCAATCACTAGGCGGGCCTGGAGTTACAAAAAATTTCCTCAACCATTTTCTCCCGAATGATCCCCATGTCATCCTCTAACCAATCAAAAGGGCGTCGACCCACCAGTAAGTACTCGATAAGTCTCAAAGTATGGGAACCACAGTTACCTATACAATTGGACATATTAAAATGTATTACAAATTGTTTTTAAAATAATATCTAAGCACGTGAATGAAATAGAATGTCTTACAATTTTTTTTGTTGGGGGACTGTAGAAGTGGGGACCATGCTGACCGAGAATGGCTTATTTTCCCTAAGGAACTGCAGACTACCACCTCGTCGTGCAGTGTAGAACCCCATGTCATTCAACATTGACGAAAAAAACCACCGTAATGGCCAGACTTGCTGCTTCCTGATATGAACAGGAACATCCTGTCTCTAGAGGTCAAATATGTCAAGCATCCCGAGAATAAGGTCTACAGTCACCACCAGCCAATGTTGGCCCCCAACGTTGCACGGTATCATGACCTATAAGATATACGAATAGTTTATATTTTAAATCATTTCCACCGTCTAACACTTACCAAGTCAACCTTGTGCCATGGGCGGTTTCCACTAGTGGTTGCTCCACGGACTATCTGAAGGTCCTCTTCCAACCATCGGGACTGTAACACATTTCACCTTGTCGTGGTCACAGCCCCGTGTGAATCACGAGGCATCATTCTCTCCCACTGTAACAACATAAGTGGTTGTACATACAATCATTGACAAATTCGTATCAATAATAAAAAACCAAAAAACAAGATGCGATTACAATAATTTATAACTACTTACATAGAATTGTGTATCCAATACATTGATCATCTGGTTGTACACAGTGGAGAATCCTTGCTGACGCTTCCGAAGAATATGAAGGTATGTGTCCATATGCTAACAGACAATAAAACTAATGAATTGTTAACAATATAACATTATTTAAACAAACGTTAATTGGAAAATCACGTAAGTACGTACCGTGTCCTCAAAGTCCATAAAGTTGGACTGCATACGCATGAACCATTTGGCGTCCACTGGTGCCAACATGTCCACATCACGTCTGTTTAATAGTTGGATTAGCCTTATCAAAATTTGAATGAACATTAAAACACTGCCAAATTCATAGATGAAGTTGTATTCACAGTTCCCCCTTGATGTTCTTCTTGAAGGCTTTGTATGCCGCAAGCTGGTCGGCGTCCACAAGTCCGTAGGGGTCAAATATGTGTTTCGAGGACTAGGGTCGTGTCCTCAACCTCTTCGATCGTCATGGATCTATGTAAGGGCTTATCAACTGTCATCCGCGCTTAAGTATACGCTTCATGTGCGGTACTCCAGCCTCCGAAAAGCTCTAGAGCTCGATTGATGTGCTGGGTGGGGGAGAGGACTGTTGAGCCTAGGTCGACATGCTGGGTGGGGGAGGGGACCGCTGAGGCAGAGTTGACATGCTAGGTGGGGGAAGGGACTGCTGAGCCTGGGTAGACATGCTGGGTAGGGGAGGGGACCGCTGAGCCTGAGTCGATGTGTTGGGTGGGGAAGGGGACCGCTGCAGCTGAATCGATGTGCTGGGTGATGGGTAGAGCTCGGGCTGGGTGGACCCAGATAGGACAGCTGGGAGGTCCGACCGAACTGCTGTATGTGTAGCAGGCCTATTATCACTGGTATGCGACTGATTTTGACTTTCCGAACCTACCCACCCACCCCCCTCCAGTAGGCGGGTCCTCGTTACGTCCACTTGTTCTGTCTGTCCCCCCCCCCCTACCGTATACCCATCAGTCCTGTCTCAGGGACTAAAGTCTGGATCAGGAGGTGGGGGGTCATCCCCGTGTGTATGCATGGTCGACCCCTAAAGCCCCCAGATCATATCTGGTAACACTCGGTGTTGTTGCTTACGATCCTCGTCACTCTTCCGGATCATATCCACCAACTCCAGGTGTTGACGTTCTCGATCCTCATCACTCTTACGGAGGCCTTCACGCACATCGTTCAACAAATCTGCTCATGAAGTCTGAAATCATGTCTACATTGTTAGTACAAAACTATCAACATCACGTGTTAATAAAAAAACAAAACTTTATTTTCAACTTACCTCTCCATCACGTCCAATGCCCCCATGGGAATCCCTTGTAAATGTACCATGTGTGAGGGTGGTAAACCAAACCCGCCTATGCCTATGCCTTTCTCGTTGAGGGTCTGTCTGATATCCCTCAATGTCACTGGGGCTTAAACCCCCAGCACCGGGCTATGATCCCTCAATGTCACTGGTCCTGTCTGTCAAACCCCAATCCTCTGTCCCACTGTTCCCGAAAAAGGTAGTCTGATCAGGGGCCGGAGGCGGAATATGAAGCATGTCCTCCTCCACATACAAATTCCCCCCTCGTTTAGCCTCGTACAGTACAGTGCTTGTCTTTCAGTTGGTGTGGGCACCAATTCCTTCCTCGCAAACATCTGAAATATTGGTTAGAACAATGTAATTATACACTTATTAACTAATATAAACATTAACAAATTAAATACATACCCTGGCTTTGAAAATCTTGGCCAGCTTCTTCCCTCTCGGTTGTTTGGTCAACTCTCACTTCAAAATACGGGGAGACAGATCCATAACCCTCCGGCTGCCGAACTCTTGGCCCAAATCAGGGATCACCTCGAAAGTAAATATATGCATCAAAGATAAGTAAGATAAGTATCCATAACATTGAGGACAACAACAATAAAGTACAACTTGTAATTCGAAGTTCTTACCAATAGGGAGTGGGATAGACCGTATATGTAGTAGGTCTCCATCGTATGTACATGAGCGCTCTTTTATTACTGGCGTCGCTCGAACCCGTCTCGTCGCCCGTCAAGTGCATGCTTGAATGAGTAAATAGAATGCTTGTACACGTGGGCACCCCACGGGAACGCGTCGAACGCATCGAGATCTTCAACCAGCCGAAACTTTCAAACTGGAATCTTGAATCTCTCGTCCACCCCCATAAGTATCAAGTTCAACATATATATGAGGCAGAGCTTCACAGCATCGTATGTCTCTCCAAAATCTGCGACAGTGAAAACACCCCTTATCCTCCAACGAAACCTCATCGGCTCCAGGAAAGTACCACTGATGTATGTCATTCTCCACTTCTGCATACTTGGTCGTGTCTGGTACAACTCCAAACTGTAATCTGGTGATCAGGTAAAATTTCACCTTTGAAAACTTCACCGACTGGTTCCCTAACATGAACTGCATCTCATCTGTTAGGCCGTTATGATGCAGCTCCCTCAAAAGCAACCGATGGATAACACCACCCGAAAACTTCATCTCCCGATGCATCGTCAGGAAATGCCTAAAACATGACGCCATGAACCGACACCGATCTTCATCTACAAATTCTGTAGGGACCCAGTTCAGCGCGTCGTCTATATGAGCAAGGGAGTCAAAATGGTCGTATCGAGTCAATTTACCCTCGTACCAGTCTCCTTGTGGAGTTTTAAGCAAATCTCTAAACCTATTTATCATCTGTAATGTAACCGAAATACAACATCATTAAACAGAAAAATCTCGGAACCAAAATTATATGTCTCGATCCAATGTAAAAACAGTTTGGTCCTAAAAAAAATATACTCGATCCCAAGACAAATAAGCTCGACCCTTTAAAAAAAAGCTCGATCATATGACAAAAATGTTCGATCCCATAACAAAAAAGCTCTATCCAATGTAAATAAAAAAAAACTCGGTTCAATTATAAAAAAGTTCGGTCCTATAAAAAATAAGCTCGGTCTTATAAAAAATAAGTTCGATCCCAGGACAAAAAAGCTCGACCCTTTAAAAAAAAACTCGATCCTATGAAAAAAAATATTCGATCTCATAACAAAAAAGCTCGATGCTATATAAAAAAAACTCGATCTTATTTTAAAAAAAAACTCTATCCCATGATGAAAAAACTCGATCCAATGTAAAAAAAAAGCTCGAGTCTATTGAAAAAAGCTCGATCCCTTTAAAAAAAGCTCGATCCCTTTCAAAAAACTCGATCTCATTCAAAAAAAGCTCGAACCCTTATAAAAAAAGCTCGACTTACCAAAACCTAATTTTCACGAAAAAAAAGCTCGACTCATCTACAAAAAAAGCTCGACCTTTTAAAAAAAAAGTTTGATCCTATGAAAAAAATGCTCGATCCCATAACAAAAAATCTCTATCCTATATAAAAAAAAAGCTCGATCTTATTTAAAAAAAAGCTTGATATCATGATGAAAAAGCTCGATCCAATGTAAAAAAAGCTCAAGCCTATTGAAAAAAACTCGATTCCTTTTAAAAAAAAGCTCGATCCCATTCAAAAAAAGCTCCAACCCTTACAAAAAAAGCTCGACTTACCAAAACCTAATTTTCACGAAAATAAAAGCTCGACTCAACTACAAATAAGCTCGATTCTTCTGTAAAAAGTCTCAGCAACCCAGAATTTCATATTCCTCAACAGATATTCAACCAAATTTCAAACACTAACCTAAACCACAACCATTCTCAGATTTCTATTTTAACCATAATTTACAATTTCAATCAACAAAACTCAATTCTAACATGCAATGCAAGTTATCAACAATAAAAGCGAGGAAAAAAAAAACTAATCTTACCTTTGTCAATCGCAGCTGTTCTCGTGTACTCTCGTTCCGGTCACTTCGTCGTCGATTAACTTCTCGTCAGTTTTACTCTTACTTTTCTCTGACTTAGAAAATGATAAATTTCTCTCTGTTTTAATATTTCGGGGTATTTTTGCACAACACCACCCTTCTCCTCCCCCCAAAAAGTGCCAATAATTTTTTGAACCCATTTTCTCTTATAAAAATATTATATTTAATCCAATCATATGTCTTACTCAAACAAAACGTGGTATTAATTCAATTCTTTCTCACATTTCTCCAAACATAGTATAGTATTAATTTAGTTCAATCCAATCCAGTCCAGTCTAATCCCATCCAATCTCAGTCTCATCTTGATCCAATCCAATCATATGAAATAGTTCGATCCAATCCCGCTCACTAAACAGGTCTTAGGAGTTTAAAAGTTGGCAGCCTTCTGGCATATAAATTAAACTAAAACAACCTCATTTAGACAAAAACACATATTATATGAAATGAGGTATTAGTTTTGATAAATTATAATGTTTTCATTTCACTGGTGTTCTCATCTTAGATTATCATTCTGTGTCGGTCGAAAATTATGTGTTTTAATTGGTTTTAAATAGTTGTACCCTATCTCATATTCCTTTGAAGCACCCATTTTTTTTCTCTCTGAAACGTGCTCCTATTATTTTTTAATTAAGGTTTGTGAATTTGCCTTTTGCTGATTATTATGTCCATATTTTTTTTTGACAGTATTATTTACATATTTGTACTGGTTAGATGTCATTTTGGAAGTTGTTGATGCTCAAGATCCCTTGGAACCCGTTGGGTTGACAAGGAAAAGATGGTGATGGAATCAGTTCCCCGCCCTTCTTTGTATCCATAACATTATTTTGTGAACACTTATCGACAATCGTGATCAAGTTAGAGTCAAAAATCTAAAGAAATGAAGTCTTTTGAAATTTTATTTAAAGGCAAATGCTATTTAGAAATTACCATTCAAAAGTAAAAGAAGGAAAATGATGATCGAGATTCGTGCGAAGTTGAAACACATGTATTTATGAAATCAATGTTTTTCCAAGAAAAAAGATATAGAAAATCCTAACAAGAAATATAAGATACATGGATGTTTACGATCCATATGGCCACTAAACCTTATAATTAGGGACCTACTGACAGAACTACAGTTCCATGTCCAAACATACCAAAATTGGGGTCGAAAAATTAATGCACCTTTTTGGATGGTTTTTGTACAAATATCACCACATTAATAATATATGTTTAAAATATATCGATTAACGTGTGGAGATGAAAATACCTCGAAATTGACTTTGTCGTTGTGAACCTGAGAGAGAAAAAGTAGAGAGAGAAAAAGCGAAATTGTTTAAAATCGACCGGAGTTCATCGACGGCTTCGTTTTCGACGGGTGACGGAACCGGAACTTGGAAACTAGTTTCATTTAGAGAGTTGAACATAATATTTCAATCGATCAAGGTAAGTTGACCTAGATTTTCTATCGTTTTTTTGGTTGTTGATTAATTGAATGAAATGTTAGATTAGATTTTATTTGTGGTTGTGAGAATGATTATGAGTTAGGTTAGGGTTTTGGATTTGGGATTTGTTGAACAGTTGTTGAGGAAGATGATATTCTGAGTGTCCGAGCTTTTTGTTGATGAACCTGAGTATTTTTTCGTTGTTTCCGAGCTTTTATTTTTGAAATCAGTTTGAGTTCATTCGAGTTTTTATATAAAAGCTCTGAGCTTTTTTATTAAAGGTACGAGTTTTTTTATTAAAGGTACGAGTTTTTATAAATGGGACGATGATTAATTTAAAACCTACGAGTAGGAATGCACATTTATTCCCGGGGCTCCAAATCCCCGCACCCCCATCCCCATCCCCATTTGGGGATTTTTTTTGTTGGGAAAAATGGGGAAATTTGGGGGGGGGGGGGGGGGTGATAGGGATGATTTTCAATTAAATTGAACTCATTTCTCCCACAATTAAATTGAACCCATTTCCCCATATTCCCTAAAAGTATATAAATATAATTATAATATATATTTGAAATATTTGAAATATTTTATGTTGAATTTGTAATGCATTGATATTTTTTATTTGTAATGAAATGTTGTTTTTTTTTTTATAATTTAATTTATAATTTTTAGTTAAATAGGGGACCGAGGGATACAAGAAAACAGAAAAAAACAGGAAAAACGGGGAACTGGGGATAGGGATGGAGGGACCTATATCCATCCCCATTCCCCAAACGTGCATCTCTACCTACGAGCTTTTTAATCAGTGACTGGAGATTTTTTTATATAAGCTTCGAGCTTATTTTTTCTGAGGATTTCACAGTATACTTAACTAAATTATGTTATTGTTAAATTTTAGATGACGAATCGGTTAAGGGAGTCACTTACAACTCCGAAGGAAGAGTGGTACGAGGGAAAACACACTCGCCACGACCATTTTGACTCCCTTGGCCATATAGAGGACACACTTAACCGGGTCCCTGCAGAATTGGTTGTTGAAGACCTTCGTCGGTTCATGGCGTCCTGTTTTGAGTATTTCTTGACCATGCACCTGCCGGTGAAGTTTTCGAGTGGTGTTATCCACCAGTTACTTCTGCGGGAGGTGCATCATAATGGACTTTCAGATGAGATGTTTATGTTAGGGACTCATGAGGTGAGGTTCTCGAAGGTAGAATTCTACATGATCACCGGATTGCAATTCGGAGTAGTACTGGATACGAGCCGCTATGTTAGCGTGGACAGTGGCCTACATCACTGGTACTTTGGTGGTAGGGATGAGATTTTGTCCATGGAGTTGAGAGATGTTCTGAGTCACAGCGAGTTTCAGCAGGCATTCGATAGTGTGAAGCTATGTCTCTTCTATATGCTGAATTGTATACTTACGGCTGGTGGATGATCTCGATGCTTTTGACGTGTTCCCGTGGGGTACACACATTTACAGTCATTCCATATATTCATTCAAGCATGCGCTTGACGAGCGACGGGAGCGGTTCTAGAGAAGCCACCAAGCAAAGGGCACTGACGTACACATGTAAGAGACCTACAATATTTATGGTCTATCTTACGCCCTTCTGGTAAGAGTTTTATGAATAACAACGTTTACATTTGTAATCGTCTATAGGGATTTTTACCGTATTTTTGTTTGTTTATAGATTTTTGCTTTTGAGGTGATCCCCACGCTTGGGACCTAATTCGAGACTCGGATGGCTACCGATTTGTCTCTCCGTATTCTGAAGTGGGTGTTAAAGAAACAACCGAGGGGGGATAAACTGTCGAAGATATTCACACCTTGGGTAAGTTTCTTATTTGTTCATGTTAATAGTCATTATTACAATTTCAACGATCTAATAACGGTTTCAGATGTTTGTGATGACCAAGATGGTGCCCACAACAACTGAGAGGGGTGAACCATATTATCTGAAATTAGCGTTGGCCATACCAGATCGCAATTTCGTTGGACGTACTAGTGTCTTACCCAGTGATACAGAGGATTCGGAGGCGGAGTTCGATGGTGGGAGCCCACAGATGCATTCAGAGGGTTTAGAGCCAGAGTTAGCTGGTAAGAGATAGCCGAGGCAGAGGCGGGTTCGATTTAGGATGGATATAACTCTGGAAAATACATTGGAGGGGAGTGTGAGGTACGTACAAATTGTTGCTCTGCATGAATTTATTTCAAACCCATGTACATCCAGCACTTCCAACAGAACTAAATGGATTTATTTGACACGGTACCTACGTAACTTCAACTCTATCGGTGGTCTTTAAAATAAATAATTCTAACATTGTTTTATAAATTTATTATCCAGCATATTGACACGTACCTGAAGATCGTACAGAAGCGTCAGTGAGCATACCCAACTGTGTACAATCATAGGATGAACGTTCTGGACACACAATTCTTTGTAAGTGTTTTATTTTGTCCTGTTTCGTAGTAACTTTTGTTAATTTTCGTGATCCTAAGTTTTGTTTTATTTTTTTATTCGCACAGTCATTGTTGGAGTACCAATGGAATAAAATCATACATTGTGATATGAAAGGGGAAGTGCAGACGCATGGGTGGAAAGTGTTACAGTATAGGTGGTCCGCTGATAACCTTACGGTCGTATGTCGATTTCAACCAACAGGAAGTCGTCCATGACACGAGGTTGACGTGGTAAGTGTAATACAATTATGGCATAAGTATGTTTCATTGTATATATGTTATACAGGTTCTAAAATATGTGTTATACAGGTTCTTATTCCGTGCAACATCGGCTGCCAGTATTGGCTTCGGGCCAGTGTAGACCTCACTGTCGGGAGGGTACACATCCTAAACCTTTACAGACAGGATGTCCCCCTAGGGTATCAGAAAAAGGCAGGTCACACCATTGAGATGGATTGTCCCCTTCCATGTTGCATCAATCTGGGTTTCATGATTCCAAGAAACCCAAAAAGCAGAAGTTCGAGAGGCGGAATAGGCCATTTGGGGTAAGTCTGGTGTCCAGCACAGTTGTGCCGCAATAGGACAGAAGGTATGACAATTCCAAGATCAAAACCGTATTTTGTATAACTATTATCATTATTCTAACGGTTGTTAATGTGATCCATTGCAGCAGTAACTGTGGTGCTCTTACGTTACGGCTGATGGAGTACCTACTGGCAGACCAAGTGGAGTACCATTGAACAGAAGCCGATATGGGCATCATCCGGGAGAACATGACTGTGGAGGTTTTTTGCAACCCCATGCCGCAATATCGGTTATAGTTATTGTATATAACATTTTTGGTAATAAACTTAATATTTTCATTTTTAATCTTAAGTATTTAAACTGTTAACCTAGAACAACAACAAATATTGCATACGTCTCATGATTAACAATGAAAATGAACTTATCGTAACTAATGACAATAACATGCACACTGAATATGTAATACAATTGCAACTAATGACAATGACATCCACATAAACACGTCTATTCATACTTCGGTAGAGTCCTTTTCAGGGCACGTCTGTTTGTTGTGTCCAACTGAATGGCAGATGTTACGCTTGCACCTGCATTCCTGAGGAACAACTCTGCTCGGACTATCATTAATCAAAGGTGGGTTTTAACACGTCATACTATTATGACCTGATTGTCCACATGTCTCCGAAGACGAGACATGTCTTCCGCCTTTCGGGCGTCCTGTTTCTCTCCTGGATAATGGATTCAAGACCACTCGCTCGGCGATGTCGGCTGGCACTACCCATGAAAAAAGATGGCCAACAGGCATAATAGGAATCGAGTACGTATCAATTAGTGTCTGTCTCTTGTAGTAGTCCGCACACAAAGATGTGAAATCTAAGTTGCGCTCCCTGCAACAACATTAAAATTAGGTGTCAAACTCATTTGCAACAACCATAAAGATAGAAGATCAAAGTAATGTACCTTGCTGTTGCAAGCGTGTGCGAACATGGAAACATGTCCATTTGAAATTTATTACACGTGCAAGTCTTTTGGGCTAAGTCAACAGTCCATTGCTTGCCGGACCGTTTGACAGAGAATATATTCCAGTTAACTGGATTGACAGTCATATAACCACATTTGTCAACACGTTTGAGGATCACAATATGTGTTGTGTTGGTCAACTGATGACGTATGAACTATACAGCTCGACGACGATCATGAAACCACCTATGTAGCAGATTCCTAATGAACTCTGTCAGTGTCAACATAAGCAGTTGTCGTGCAAATTTAAGGCATGATTTTATGCATTCAACAACATTTGTTGTCATGACCCTATACCTTCTTTCCGGATAATATACACGGGACCACTTATGGAGACTAACTTCCATGACATAATCGAATGCATTCTGGTACAGGTTACGTAACTTTTCCATGTGGCGATTATATTTCAACTCAGTGTATGATCTAGCTGTTTTATCCATTATGGTTGTTACATCATTTCGGTGAAATCGCTTCTTGACATTTTCAGAAAAGTACCAGCAACATATCGTATGAGTTGTATCGGGGAAAACTTAAGAAATCTCAACTTCAATGCTTACATGCCGATTGAAAATGAAAATCAGATCATCAATATGCCCTAGGGCACCCTTCAAGCAATCCAAAAACCACTCCCATGAAAGGTTATTTTCTGAATCACCGTACCCAAAAGCAATTGGATACACATGTTCATTCCCATCTTGTGCAGTTGCAATAAACATTGTATCCCCGAATCTTTCCTTTAAATTGGTATCATCTACTGCAATAACTGGATGCATACACCTCTGAAATCCTATGAGTGAGGCACCCAACGACATAAAAAAGAGAAATTTACCATCTTCATCGCACTGTAAGTCAGCTATTATGTATTTTGTTGCCCTAACATATAACCAAATGATGGCAGTAGTTTGAAGGCTTCCTCATGCGTTCTATAGGTCAGTGGCAACGCATATTGCAGGACTTGATGTGCCTTACTGTACAAGATTTGGATGCCATACATTGTTTTCATGTCGGAGATTATGTTCTTCAGACGCATTAGTCAACCATCTTGTTATTGAAGTCTAGGTGCAACTACTTTTCCAATTATGACTGCATTAGCTTGTTGGTGACAGAGGTGAATTTCCTTCAGAGGAAAACTGTGTTCATTGATAAAACTTCTTACTTGGAAGTATGTCCCTTAATCTCTCATCACCGCTCTTAATTTCCACGTACAACTATTCATCAAACAACCAGATGTAACGTTGTCTTATTGAACATTTTCACCTTCCACTCGAAGTTCTGTCTCATTGCAAAATTCCCAACTAATCTATTTTTAGTAGGAAAAAATTGCATTTTATATATCATGCTTGTAGGTTCTTCTTCAACTGAGTTCTTGCTTCCACCCATACCAAACGAGTATGATTCTGCTCATGGAATAACTCACGTTGTGACATTATCATAATAATATGGAGTTACATTAGTTCAGACCTCGGAAGTCCCATCTATATCTAGTGCACAACAACTAAATCTGTGTACACGTCTTGCACGTCTTTCCAGTTCGACAGCCTCTTCCTCTTCCTCATCCTCATTGTTCGCTACATTATCAACCGTATGCAAATTTTCCTCATCATCCACCTCATGTATCGGCCCAACATTCGGTTCATTGTTCTGCTCATTGTTCATGTCATTGTAGATCTTATTGTATTGCTAGTTGTACTGCCCATCATTCATCTCAGCTCGACAACGAAACACATCATCGAATTGAGGTCTGACTACATCACCATGGTCGGCTACTTCCAGTGGGACACCACACATGTTTTCCCCACCTTCAATCCCACTCCTGTTTGTGAACAATTGGTTGTTTCCGCTAATCTATCGAAATTGATGTGTGTTTTCATGAGGAGGGATATCTTCGCCAATCACATCTCCCGCTGCACTCTCAATTAGACTAACACATACTTGAGGGATCACCCTATCTTCCCCTTGCATAAACTGAACATCATCGCTGTTTTTTATAAATATGCGACATGTAGTCCTAGGAACCATTGATATAGGCTACATATTTACACTGTATTTGTCCATATCATATTTCACAACGGTTTGCACGATCGACACCAATTCTTAGTAAGTTATACTCTTTGACACATATATTCCTTGGTTATCAGAACCTAAAAACCTTTGACTTCCATCGGGTAAATACTCCCATCGACTGTTGTAAGAGATGACTATTCTCACCCGATTCATTCTCCTGTCAAAATCATCATCACAAACCATTATTAACAATATCTAAATTCAAATTAAAATAACAATGAAAAAACCTCAAATTGAAGAGAAAAAAACCTAGGAAATTAATTTCAAACACATCGGCCAAAACTAACTTAAACCTCTATCTCATATAAAAAAGGTTCGGCAAAAAAAAACCTCGGAAAAAAAAACCTCTGAAATGATAAAACAAAAGCTCGGAAATTAAGAAACAAAATCGCTTAAATAAATAAACAAAGTTCGGAAATGGAGAAACAAAATCTCATAAATCAATAAAAAAAAGCTCATAAATAAGGAAACAAAATCTCGGAAATGATTAAAAAAGCTTGGAAATCAATAAAAAAAGCTCGATCACTTCAAAAAAGTCTTGGAATATCATAAAAAAGCTCAGAGATAATAAAAAAGTTTGGAATAATAAAAAAAAACTCAGAAAATTTAAAAATAAACTCGATCCAATTCAATAAAAACTCGAAAAAGAATAATAAAAACTCGAACTAATACAACAAAAAATCGGAAAAGCATAATAAAAACTCAACACAATACAACAAAATCTCGAAAATGCATAATAAAAGCTCGACCCAATACAATAAATTCTCAGACAATAAGAAAAAAAAGCTCAACCAAATACAACAAATTCTCGGAAAATAAGAAGAAAAAAAACCCGGTGTACATTTTGGAGACTAAATGTTCATACATTTGTTGAATACATCTTAAATCACTCACAAATGCATGAAATCTGTTTTGGGAGATCACAAAGATCTGTTACCTGCAGATTCGAAAAATGTTTTTGAGAGGCCCTTTAGATCGATTTTCAAACAACTTTTTTAGAAAGAGAATTAAACTTCTCTTTCATAAACTGAAGATGAAAACACAAATACAATTTATAAGGGCAATTTGGGTAGTTCACCATAATTGGTACCTTTTAAATATAAGTTATTAAACTGGTGACATTATCTCAACACAAGAAAAAAAAAGGTGACAATCCTTATCATTTCCATTACCAAAATTATGAATAATTGAATACCACATCTCTCCATGTATAAAAATCCCAGAACCAGTATCTCAATATAGTTACAGTAGTTTGATTTTGTTGATTTATTTAAACATCTAAGACTTATGTTTGAACATGTATTGCCAATATATTGTCTATTTTCAATGATCTATCGTTTAAAGTTCATGATACATTTTCTGATTGTCTTGACTATGAAATTATTTTCTCACTTTATCATAGACATCAAATAATGTATAACACATCATGTTAGGATACTTGAGAAAAATGTATCAATTTGTAAAGAGAACTTCAGAAGACTGATGTTTGAAAAATACAGTTAATACTTGATCCAAAAGCTAAAGAAAAATAATGTTAAGGAGAGGAAAAGATATCTAGAACATATTACTAATATTAATTAATTATAAGATGACAGGTTTTCTCAATAACTAATTAATGATATTAATTAACTATAAGATGACCATGTTTTCTCAATGACTATTTATTAATATTCATTGATTAATTATATTAACTAATTAATAATATAATAAATAATTAAAAAGTAAGATGAGTAGATTTTCTCATAACTAATTTATTAATCATTCATAGTATTTATTATTATTATTATTTAAGAAGAGGTTTTGTAGTATTTCATAAGTCGGTATTCGGAACAAGAAAAAATGGAAACGGAAAGCTTAATAAAACCGGATATGAAGCTGAAGAGTATCAGTGACAAGCAACAATTCATTTAATTTACAAATCGTTACAAAATTATTTATAATGATTCATTTTCATTTTAACTTTGAATTATTATAAGAATGCATTTTATATGCTTACATCCTAATAATAAATTAATTGACATATAATAACTTTATTAATTTTAATGTATTACATTTTAATTTGTTGTTTTTCAAATGATACATATGGGTAAAGCACTAATGCACTATCAATCTATCATGCATTGAAGACCAAATTGGTTATCACCAAATTTGTTGATCTGGAAACATTTTATGATCTTGGAAGTTGGAACGAATATCTTATAGATAATATATGTATTAGGTGTTTGATTCAACCTGCTACTTAATATTATTTGTGGAACTAACTTAATGAATTTTACGGGTCCAAAATCCAAATCATTTCGTTGCTATCCATCGGTAAATATATTTACTCTTTAAATATTATATTAATGAGTCTTTAAATCTTAATATAATATTATATTAATAGAGTCTCAATTTACACGTAAATCTGACCACAATTGTATCATATTTACGATGCCGGCCTGCACGTTGAGACCTATAATATATATTGTCAAAATAGGATTGGGAACATCAATTACTGTTAATTTTCGAATTAATGTAATGAATCATCAGTCAAATTATGGTAATTAAAATAATAATAATGAAAATATCACCCAAAGATGATGAACTTTTGAATCATAGATTTTACTTCTTTAAAAAAAAAATTGAACAAATAATTTAGACAATATAAAACTATTTAAAACATCACCGACCGTTTCTCTTGAAGACCTCCTTAAAGAATAGTGGATGTTATTGTAAAATCATTTCCAATACTATATCAAATTAGTGTGTCAATATTAAAATTTAACATAAAATATAAAAGCTTTCCTTCAATGCAGTATTAAATACCGTACTAAATTTGATATATGCTATATTGTGTGTCAAATTTGACACACAATATAGTATATACCAAATTTGACACAATAATAAATGTTTCCTATTTAATTACAAAAATATCATTATATATTTTTTAAAATATTTAAAATAATTTAAATTTAATGTACATTAATGATATTTCAACCAAAATCTATTTCATCCGATCATTTTTCAACAACTTATTGAATACATTAATGGTAAATGTTAATTAATAAAATAATAAAATTAACATGTTAAATACAACTGTGTATTGGAACACAATATTAAATTGTTGTGTCAAATATAATATGTTATATATTTTTATACCAAATTTGATATTGATAATAACATATGCATTGGAGATGGTCTAAGAAATCATTAAAAGAGTATGTATTCCAACAATATTCTCTTAAATGAGTTTTTTAATAATTTTTTATTATTATCTCGATGTTTTTATTTGTACTTATTACCGTAAACCAATACTCATTGAATAATAAAAAAATTGTTGAGATTTAAATTAAATATTTGGTGCTTTTTAAAAAACAAAACAAAACAAAATATATAAAAATCACCTGAGGGAAGATAAAATCACCTCTTAATTAAGGAGGTAAACTCCATCAAAACACATTCAAAAAATCGTTTAAGGAATTTATTGAAACCGTAAAAAATAAAAATATAGTTTTTCCCTTAATTAAAGTAAGGGAGGCCTCCAATAAAGATGATCGGAGATGGTCTTTGTTTTTAATTAAAGTTTAAGATTTCACATTTTTTCAATGAATTTCGTGACATAAATTTGTCCTGCCAGCGACGTATAAGACGACCCCACTGAGGCACGTAGACGTCCCCATTCACAATACCTTTTGCAAGTTGAAAAATTCAATGTGGTAGAAGCCACTAGCCAGTACGGCATGCATACAATTGATTGATAATCCAGAGCATTGGAGCCACTAAATTATTTACGTCTGACATCGAACTTGAACCATCCCAAATCACGTGAGTCACTGAGTCGTTTTTAATGCATTAAGATCTGTTTGATGTATGGAATAAGATAGGGTTAATTTTACTATTTAGGATAAGATAGGATTAGGTTAAATTGAATGAAATTAATTTTAATGCTATTTTGTATTTGGTGTAATATAGGATAAGATTAAAAACAGAAGAATAAGATATCTGCTGTAACTTCGGATAGAATTAAAAATTGATGAAAAAATAAAATAAAAAAACAAAAGAACAACATATCTGATATGTTGTGAACCCTTTATCAAAACCTATCAAAATTGTTTTCTTTTTTCGTTCCTCGTTTTTTCTTCCTCATCTTCTCTTCATCTTCTCTCTTCTCCTTGTTCTCTTCTGTCATTCAAGAACTTGAGTGGCTTACAATCAAGATTTCTTTCAAGCTATTTCTTGAATTATATTATTAATTATCAAAGAAAACTTGTTTGATTTGGGTTATGGTTTAGTTAATTGACTTGGGTGTTTGTATAATTGATTGAATTGGGTCCTTTGTTCTTGCTTTTCCTTTCTTTTGCCTCGTTCCGGCCTTGTTTCTGGTTGTGGTGTAATCAATTGAAAATTTGTTATGTTTGTATTGTTTTGATGGGTGCTTCTTAATTTTAAAAAAAAAAATCAAAGAAAATGATGATGAGATGAAAGACGAAGAGATGGGTCCCATCATTTTGGTTGGTATTGTTTTATCCCGTTGAGATGGGATAAAAACACTGTTATGATTCATTTGAATCCTATCCTATCGCTGAACCAAAGGGACTAAAAATAGTCCTTTTCATATCCTTTCCTAGCTGGAAAGGATAGGTACAGTTGCCTCCATCATCTTGTTATTCGAACCTTCAATTATAAAATGTTCATTCTATAAATGTTGTGACAAATGATAAAAAAAAAACTCTCCCCATAACATTATCACGACAATGGACTACGTATTGTTATTGCTCGGGCTTTCTTTTGTGTCAGCTTGCATTCATATCCTGATCAAAAGTCTAGTTGCCACAAAGTTTGTCCCCGGCAACCTCCCACCAGGCCCACGACCTTTTCCGGTCATCGGAAACATTCTCGAGCTTGGGAACAAACCTCACCAAGCACTTGCGGACCTCTCAAAAACTTATGGACCCATAATGTCCCTCAAGCTAGGTAGCATTACCACCATAGTCATATCCTCGCCAAATGTAGCCAAAGAAGCGCTTCAAAAACATGACCAGGCCTTATCCGGCCGAACAATCCCGGCCGGTGCTCGAGGTCTTGACCACCACAAACATTCTATTGTGTGGTTGCCGGTGTCAGCTCCTTGGAGGAACCTCAGGAAAGTCTGTGCTACTCAGATGTTCACTGCACAGAAGCTGGATGCGACCCAAGTGGTACGCCGAAAAAAGGTGCAAGAACTACTTGATTATGTGCATGAAAGTTGTGGCAGTGGTTCGGCTGTTGATATTGGTCAAGCTGTGTTAACTGCAGTCTTGAATTCAATATCAAACACTTTTTTCTCCATCGATTTAGCTCGATATCAGTCTGATGATCAGTCTCTAAACTTTAACAACCTTATTTATTCTGTGATGGAAGACGCTGGAACGCCTAATATCGCAGACTATTTCCCAGTCCTCCAATCAGTCGACCCACAAGGCATTCGAAAACGCATAACGACTAATAATGAGAAAATGTGCAACATTTTTGACGGTATCATCGATGAAAGAATACATGCAAGGGAAAAAATGATGTCTAAGGAGTGCAAGGATTTCTTAGATTCACTACTCAATCTAGCTGAAGAAAACAGCTCTCAATTGAGTCTCACTGGTATAAAACATCTGCTACTGGTAAGCACCAAATTAAATCTCAACATTAAATGATTTATTGCACAACACAAATGTAGTCATCTCTAATACTACTCTGTGTCAGGACTTATTTTTTGCAGGAACTGACACAACCTCAAGCACAGTAGAATGGGCAATGGCAGAGTTACTACACAGCCCAGAAAAATTGACCAAAGCTCAAACTGAACTCAGACAAGTGATTGGCAAGGACGGGCTAGTTCAAGAGTTTCACATCACAAAGTTGCCTTACTTACAAGCTGTAATGAAAGAGACACTTCGATTGCACCCACCAGGCCCATTCCTGATACCACATAAAGCAGAAACTGAAGTGGAAATGTGCAGCTACGTGGTGCCAAAAACAGCCCAAGTTCTAGTGAACGTGTGGGCCATGGGACGAGACTCAAGTGTGTGGCAAAATCCAACTTCATTTATGCCTGAAAGATTTTTAGAGAGTGAAACTGATGTAAAAGGCAGAGACTTTGAACTGATTCCATTTGGAGCTGGAAGAAGGATTTGTCCTGGCTTGCCGTTGGCTCAAAGAATGGTACAATTGACCTTGGCATCACTTCTCTATACTTTCGATTGGAAACTTGCTGATGACATGAACCCAAAAAATATGGATATGACTGAAATGTTTGGTCTTACTTTACACAAGTCTGAGTCTCTCCTTGCTGTTCCAATCAAAGTCTGACTTTTAAGTTTGTAAGTACAAAAATATTGTTTGACTTGGGGCCGGAGACGGAGTTTGAACTTTAAATATCAGTACTTGTTGAAAGGTGTGCTTTAGTGCGTATGCTTGTTTGTAATGTTTCTTTGCATTGTAACAGCTCCGGGGACAATCTCTCCCGAGACTTTATATATATATATATATTTAATTATTACAATAAATTTGAGGTTTAAAACAATAATACGACTCAATCTCATGATCTCATTGTATAGTTATGAAGGGCATATCATTAATTCAATCCCATCTCATCCTTTTTGATATTTTAATCTCGTGTATTCCTTAATTATTATTATTAACAATAATGTAAATTAATGTTAAAATTTCTCTTTGAATGTGATAGCACAAACTGAACTCCAATTAGCAGAGAAACTATTCATTTCGGCAATTTAAAACGGGATTAATATAATTACGAAATCTCCCTTCAAAAAAATAATATAATTACGAAATCAGAAGTTAATTTAGTGTACTATTTTATTGCAAGAATTTATTATCAAAGTCGCACTTTTTTTTAAAGCTTCCAACTCACATTTTGAAAACCAATTTCATTTAAGTCAAAATCGTAAAAAATAACCTAACCACATAATGGATTATTGTTTTTAATCATAAACATTCAAGTTACATTGTCTAAAGTGTCCATATTTAAAAAAAAAACCCAATTTATTTCTAATAAAACCCAATTCGTTTTGTCATTCTCCTCTTACAACGAATCGTAAATCTCAATTTTATGTGTGTACATGTTAAGTTCATACAACACCCAATGAGAGGAACATACGCAACAATTTATCAAAACCGACATTCCAAGAAATGAATATTGAAATTGATAATGAAATAAAATTCACTGAATTAGTATCAAAACCTACTTACTATATCATAATCCCACCAAGTTTAACTGCAATTATAAACATCAAATAAACTTGGGCAAGTCTTCAACTATGCATTACATTGATTTAGTTTTTTATGGAATGATCATTTCTCATCTGAATTCATATATTTATCACTTTTTAAATCGAAAAATATTCAAATGTATTAATCTCGGTCCTAAAAAAGAAAACTTTAGTTGGGCTTTGAGGAGCCCAATTTAGCAAGTTCTCAAATGTGTTTGCCTAGTTTTTGGACTCATGAAGCCACAGTTTTCAGCCCATTTGCAAGCACTCAATTGTTTCGCTCTTAATTTTTCATCCAACTATCAAATGAAATCAAATATATGATCCAAAAATTCATAAATTTGTAGGTTTTATTTTCAATATTGTTTTTTGTGTTTTCCCAATTTGATAAACGTTTATTCCATAATTGGTTGCTGAAACGTAAACATATTATATTTGAATAAAAAAAAAAGTTCAAATGTATATTGTTTATTTGCTTCACATACAAACTTAGATAAAAACAAATATTTTCCAACAGTAAGTAGTAAAAAAAATAAAAATAAAAACCCCATAGCAAAATTTTAATATAATCTAATAAAAATTAATTATTTCAGTATTAATTGCCTCAAAACTTCACATTATCTTACATTTGCTTAACTCACAAGCTAAATTATTCAACGGTAATCATAAAATTTTTAATCTAAAAAAAATGGTTTCAACGTTCATATATATATATATATATATATATTTTCTTCACTTCAAAGCTAAGATAAAATTCAATAAAGTGGAAAAAAAAAGGGGCCCTTTTGGTCCTTGGACTTGGTGGTAGCAATAAAAGCAATTAATCACAAAAATGTAATTAATTAACATTGTTTTTGACTGGGCAAGGCAACAAAGAAGTCAGGGGTCTATATTACTAAATCCACCGTCTCTCTCGCGCCCAAATCGCCTCCTTTCTCGTCTCCTCCGATTCTCTCAAACATTTTTGTTCTTCTTTCTGCAAAATTTCTCGATCTCTCTCACACACACAGGTGAACGATTTCTACAATCTCGAACGATTTCAAGAATCGTACATTTTCGAAGGTATTTCTTATGTCTTTCAATCGTTTTTCTTGAATCTTTGGTCGTTGAATTTACACTGATCAATGGCTGGTTTTTACTCTGTTCTTGAATCTTTTTTTTATTTTCAAATCAACTCGGATCAGTGTTATTTGCGTGGCCTTCTTGTGTAAACGAATTCGATGTAAACCACATTTGGTGCCACTTATCGATATACTGCATTAATTTATTATTCTGTTCGTCTAGAGATCTCTATCTAGATAATTTGTATTTGGTACATTGTATATATAATGATACATGTGTATGCGTTTGTTTCTTCTAACGGATGTGTGAATATGTATATAGGTAAATGCACTGGTTTAATGAACTAGATCGGTGATATTTATCATGTTTGTTTGAAGAAAGAGTTTATTCTTAACAAAAATACAGCATTATAAGTAAGACAGTGAGTTATGTTTGGTTCAGTTGTGTTATGTAATAAGTATGATTGTTTTTGTTATCTAGCATAATTATTAAAGTATCCCTAGTATCTGTAAGTTATTCTGAATTAATTGAATGGAGATTGTCCAATAATATGCTAATGTGTTCCTTTTTTATTTTACCTGATTGGTAGTATTTCGTGTTAATTGTATGATATACATTTGTATTGCTTTCTGTTCAATGGTAATCATGTCATAGTAATTACAATATTTCATATCATCATTATTGATCATGTATTTCTAGTTGACCAAAGATGGCATCCAGTTCTCATATATTCTAGTTTTTTTTTTTTTATAGGTGCCCTGTCTTGTAAATTATTTGAATGCGTATTTGCTAGCTTTTAAAAGACAGAATGGAAGAGGAAGACGAAAAGAGTAAGAAGGTTGAAGAAGAACATTCTATGAGGAACCCAGATGGTTTCAAAGATGTTAGCATTGTACAGGATAGAGTAGAAACACCAGAGAAAGAAAACATTGACGTTATTAGTGGCAGTGAAGCTGAGATAGGAAGCAACGATGTACCATTAGAAGGGGTTGATTCTGTAACTACAGTAGTGGACGAAGATCATTTTGAACATGTATCTTTGAAAGATCAAGATATTGGAAGATTCTTGTCTGGTGAGCTTGAAGAAGCTGCACATAATTTATCCGGTGCACATGAGGGTGAGTATGATTCTTCCCTTGCCACTGAGACAAGGCACGATCGTTCTATTTCGAGTCCTGGACCTGAGAAACAAGTAGACTATGCCATTCAGCAGTCAAGCTCCGCAACAAGTCTTGATTCATACTACCATGTCGATATTGGGTACTCTCACATGGGCTCGCCTGCAAAGCCTAAGGCTAAAGCTGCAATGCCTAATGTTTCTCCAGAGTTATTGCATTTAGTTGATTCAGCTATTATGGGGAAGCCTGAAAGCTTGGACAAGTTGAAGAATTTTGTAAATGGTGTTGAGAGTTTTGGAACCGGGGAGGAAGCAGAGGGCATTGCTTTTTTGGTTGTTGATTCACTTCTTGCTACAATGGGTGGTGTAGAAAGTTTTGAAGAGGATGAGGATAACAATCCTCCTAGTGTGATGCTAAACTCACGGGCTGCCATTGTGGCTGGTGATCTTATACCCTGGCTTCCTTGGGGTGGTGACAGTGAAGTATACATGTCCCCTAGGACTCGAATGGTTAGGGGATTGCTTGCGATATTGCGAGCCTGCACAAGGAATAGGGCAATGTGCTCCATGGCTGGTCTGTTAGGAGTTCTTTTGGGGTCAGCAGAGAAGATTTTTAGTCAGGATGTTGATTCAACGGAGAAGCTGAAATGGGATGGAACTCCTCTATGCTACTGCATCCAATACTTAGCAGGGCATTCACTTGGTGTCATTGATTTACATAGATGGTTTCAAGTCATTACAAGAGTACTTACTTCTGTATGGGCGACTCGCCTAATGCTTTCATTGGAGAAGGCAATGGCTGGAAAGGAGTCAAGGGGACCGGCATGTACATTTGAGTTTGATGGTGAAAGCTCTGGCTTGCTTGGTTCAGGGGAGAGCCGTTGGCCATTTACCAATGGGTACGCTTTTGCAACATGGATTTACATTGAATCATTTGCAGACACTTTAAACACAGCAACTGCTGCTGCTGCAATTGCTGCTGCTGCTGCGGCCAAGTCTGGAAAATCATCAGCTATGTCGGCTGCAGCAGCTGCCAGTGCCCTTGCCGGTGAAGGCACTGCACACATGCCACGTTTGTTTAGTTTCTTATCTGCTGATAATCAAGGGGTAGAGGCGTACTTTCATGCACAGTTTTTGGTTGTTGAAAGTGGTAGTGGAAAGGGTAGGAAGGCATCTTTGCATTTTACTCATGCATTCAAGCCACAATGCTGGTATTTTATTGGTCTTGAGCATACTTGCAAGCAGGGACTTATTGGGAAAGCCGAGAGTGAGCTGAGATTGTATATTGATGGATCCTTGTACGAAAGTCGTCCTTTTGAGTTCCCCCGGATCTCCAAGCCACTTGCATTTTGCTGCGTTGGTACAAATCCCCCTCCCACAATAGCTGGTTTACAACGTCGTCGTCGTCAGTGCCCTCTATTTGCAGAGATGGGACCTATTTATATTTTTAAAGAGCCAATTGGCCCAGAAAGGATGGCACATTTGGCTTCCAGAGGAGGGGATGTGCTACCTTCTTTTGGTCATGGGGCAGGGCTTCCTTGGCTAGCTATTAACGAGCACGTACAAAAAATGGCTGAGGAAAGTTCCCTTTTGGATGCAGAAATTGGAGGACACATTCACCTACTCTATCATCCCTTACTGCTAAATGGGCGATTCTGTCCGGATGCTTCTCCTTCTGGTGCTGCAGGTGTCTACATCATTATATGCTTTTTGAGAATATTTTTGAATAATTTTAATTTAACTACAATTTGTTATTTACATTGCAAGTGGTATTGTGCACTCTTAAAGATGCCTGTGCATTTGGAATTCTTTTGCTTGCTAGAAACTTGTTTTTTCATCTATCTAGATCTCACTTGCGCTTTCTTCAATTGTCTCTTTGTTATTTTTTCATCTGTTTCCTCCCTTTCTCCTTAAGCTTTCACATGTAAAAGGCTAAATGTTTCTCGGGGAACATATGATACAATTAAGCCTACAGTTGAGGGATTTATGATTTCCTTTTTACATTTATGGCTTGAATGATTTTCTACGTGACTCGTCACTCTTTCTTATAGTGGCTATATGTGATGATTCAGGCATGGTCAGACGACCGGCTGAGGTTCTTGGGCAAGTACATGTTGCTACACGAATGCGACCAGCAGAGGCTTTGTGGGCCCTGGCTTACGGAGGTCCCATGTCTTTGCTTCCTCTGGCAGTAAGTAATGTGCATAAGCATACTCTGGAACCACAACTGGGAAATATAATGTTGTCTTCGGCAACTGCTGCTCTGGCTGCCCCAATTTTCAGAATCATTTCCATGGCTATACAACACCCTGGGAATAATGAAGAGTTGAGTCGTGCAAGAGGACCTGAGCTTTTGTCAAGGATTTTGAACTATCTTCTGAAAACTTTGTGTTCACTTGATGCCGGAAAGCATAATGGTGTAAGAGACGAGGAGCTTGTGGCTGCTGTTGTCACCCTTTGTCAGTCTCAGAAGAACAATCATGCACTGAAAGTGCAGCTTTTCAGTACACTGCTACTCGATCTGAAAATTTGGAGCTTGTGCAGCTATGGATTACAAAAGAAACTTCTATCTTCACTGGCAGACATGGTTTTCACAGAGTCTTCTATAATGCAGGATGCCAATGCTATTCAGATGCTTCTTGATGGCTGCAGAAGGTGCTATTGGGTAATTCATGAAAAGGATTCTTTAAATACATTTTCTTTAGATGAGGATACTCGTCCAGTTGGTGAAGTTAATGCTTTGGTTGATGAACTCTTGGTGGTTGTGGAACTTCTAATAGGGGCAACACCCCCTTCATCAGCTATAGATGATGTCCGTCGTTTACTTGGGTTTTTGGTTGACTGCCCACAACCTAATCAGGTAACATTAGTTGAAGACTTTTTTCTCTATGATCAATTTTATATGGCAAGTGTCCGTTGGCTGGTGCTGTTATTTTTTGTTTAGTGAATATACAAACACCCACATATATATCCATTGGAAGACCAGTTAATGTTTTATGGAATTTGAAATTTTAAACAGTAGCATCTTTGGTAGATGACCTAGCACTTAGCAGATATCAGAATGCCTTCATAAATGTGCAAACAATGTACGAAAAATTAAGGAATAAAAATATATATATATATATGTATGTATGTATATGAAAAGGGTAGAAGCAGCAGTGATTGAGGAAAAAAATAAAGAGAAACTTTTAAGATAATTTTTCATGTGCAACAAGGATCTAGTAAAGCATTGGTGCAAAGAAATGATTTGCCTTAACATAGGAAGGCGTTAAAAAGACAAGAAGACAACTCGGAAAGAGAATAGAATAGTGAAAAAAGACATCAAATTGGACTTGATGTAAATAGTAGAATGGCGTTTACTGATCCAATTTAGTTAGGTTATTGACGTGGAAGCAAAATTATCCGGCAATTACAACCTTGTCCAGTGTGTCCATTTTAAAGATACTTTTACAATTATATTCATACCCTCCCCTTGCCTCCCCACCTCTGCATAAATTCTATTTCTCTTTGATGATTTTTTGTATCAGTCTCTTGCCGTATTCTAATAATTCTTTTTTCTCAATTATCCATGTTGAAAGAAATGACCCATCTATGGCGTTTACTGATCCAATTTAGTTTGGTTATTGACGTGGAAGCAAAATTTTCCGGCAATTACAACCTATGCTGATGCCCACTTTCAAATTTATAACAGAAAACAAGCCTGTACTGTGAGAATACTAGATGAATTCTTAGCATATTGATAGATACATGCTTCCTGTAACACTTGGCTAATTTCTAAAGTATTTACCTTGTCCAGTGTGTCCATTTTAAAGATACTTTTACAATTATATCCATACCCTCTCCTTGCCTCCCCCCCTCTGCATAAATTCTATTTCTCTTTGATGATTTTTTTTTATCAGTCTCTTGCCGTATTCTAATAATTCTTTTTTTCTCAATTATCCATGTTGAAAGAAATGACCCATCTATTTCTTCACTAGGTTGCCAGGGTGTTGCATCTGATCTACAGGCTGGTGGTACAACCAAATACAGCTAGAGCTCAGACATTTGCAGAGGCATTCATATCATCTGGTGGGATAGAATCACTTCTTGTCCTGCTGCAAAAGGAAGCTAAAGCTGGCAACCATAGTATTCCGGAATCAATGACTAAGAGTGATGGGAGCTTGTCTGGGCAGGACACTGAACTGGAGTCTGATGCTGGGATTCTGGAAAGAAGTCAAGATGATAAAGTAGGATCCCAAGAAAGTGATATGCAAGGGAAAGATTTTGAGTCCCTGCCCCTCGACACTGGTAGTGGCCCTGTTGCCATTTCCACTGGGATGAATATTGAAAGGATGTCATCTGTTTCTGAATACCCTTTTATTAAGAATTTGGGTGGTATAAGTCACTTTATTAGTGCTGACAATGCAAGAAATAATGTTTATAATATTGACAAAAGTGATGGCGTGGTTGTTGCGATCATTGGGCTCATAGGTGCTTTAATAACACACGGGCATCTGAAATTTAGTTCACATGCTCCCTCGGACATGACGAGCAATTTTGGGAGCATTGGTTTGCATGACAGAAGCAGTACAATGTTTGATGATAAAGTTGCTCTTCTACTTTTTGCTTTGCAGAAGGCGTTTCAGGCAGCACCAAGTAGGCTTATGACTGGCAATGTTTATACAGCTTTATTGGGGGCTTCGGTAAGACATCGTCTTGTTCTCAGTTTCAATTTGTTCCTTGGGTTTGGTCTTCTTAAAACATGGCCATTTTGAATCAGCAATGTCTTTTATTGTCAAGGATATGTTGATTCCATTATGAAGTTCCATTGTTTAGTTTTCTACTAGTACAGTTTTAAAAGTCTACGTCTTATGCACAATATATGAGTTATATCTTGTCAGACAGCTTAAGCATCTTCTTTGCTTTCCATGGTTTCGTAATCTTTTCTTTGTCTACGTAGCATTTATATCCATTGGTGTCTGCTGCTGGATAATTAGGTTTATGAGTGAAAGTTTGTTGTTGAATTTCTTTGTGGTGCTGAAATGTTCCGCTTGATATAATTGTTTGTTTTCTTGATCCATCATTGTAATTATCTACACAATTGCTTTTTTTTTCCGTAGTCTTAGAATGATCTATTATACTTTAGACATAGGCTTTTTGTCACAGTTGCTGATTTCTCTATTATACTGCAGACCATAGCCTTTTTGTCATAATTACCCTCATTTTGGTGTTGGGCACCTCTAGATTTGCTAAGGGAACATTGTGTGAAAAATGGGTGTCAAAAATTATCTTCATGCAACTTTCATGTGCCAATACATACCTTGTGATCATGTGGCATTTAATAGGTTAATTTTGACACCTTTTGCTTGGAAAAAGTCGTTTATATTGAATGTTATATCATTTATTTTCGTCACTTTTCAGATTAATGCTTCTTCAACAGAGGATGGACTGAACTTTTATGATTCTGGTTATCGCTTTGAACATTCACAACTTCTGTTGGTTCTTTTGCATTCACTTCCATATGCGTCTAGGGCTTTGCAAAGCCGAGCACTACAGGTAATGCTTTCATGTTTCTCATTTATTGTGTGAATTAGTAGAATGAAAAAATTGTTTCATTCGATATTCAGACTTAAGAGTTAAAAAGGGGTAAAAAGGTTTTAGTTTATGTGTGAGTTTTGCAATCATATTCTCTGTATGCTTGAACGGCATGATGCCCACACATATAACTTAAGCGTGTCTCACTGAAAGATGTTATTGTGAGTTATATCCATTTATATGTTTGTGATAGACTGATAGCCGATACTTTATTCAGAATGATATTATCTTAATGTCACCTCTGACTTTTGTTTTTAGAGGAGACAGAATGGTACATTTCATTAAACTTGAATTCAGATACAAAAATCTTAAGAATTCTTAATACTTGATTATTTCTTGACATTCTTCTTTAACTTATGTTTGTGTCATGTCATTTGTATATATATATAAATTCATTTTCTCTTGCAGTCATTTCCGTTTGAATTAAAGGTTATATGATCATGATTTCATTATGTTAATGCTGCATGTGAAGTGTGTGGTGGTAGTGTGCAATTGTGATTTTGTTTCCTGAAAATTTGTTTATGGCTTGCATTTGCTATCCTGACGCAACAACTTGCACCCTTAGTTTGAATGTCGTCCTATTCTTTTCTCATTTCCAGTTTTACAGATGAAGATTATTCTAGATGTTTTCTGAGCTAGTCCTCTCTATATGATTTCAGGATCTTCTGTTTTTGGCTTGCAGTCATCCAGAAAATAGAAGCAGTCTGACTAAGATGGAGGAATGGCCTGAGTGGATTCTGGAGATTCTTATCTCTGACTATGAGGTGACTTCAGCGAACTTCATATCTCTCCATCTCCCTCTCTCCCTCGCATTAAAAATTTCTTACACATTTAATGTTTGGTTGCAAATCAAGTACATGATACATTTTTTTAAAAGTTTTTTACATATTAGTAACATGTAGCAAGATTATGATCTCACTGGGTAAATGTTTTGATGCATACACCTACATCTTGTTATTAATATTATAAACGTGTACTTGTTCTTACAGAAGGGTGCAAGCAAACAGTCTAGTTCTGCAAGCTTGGCAGACATAGAGGATCTTATACACAATTTCCTCATTATCATGCTAGAGCATTCGATGCGTCAGAAGGATGGATGGAAGGTTAATATTTTATATTTATTTATATTATTTTTGCATTATCATATTACTTAACCTTAAGCAGTTGAGCAAAACCCCTATATGCTATAGTCTCTTGTATGTATCTTTGTTCTCTGCTGAGCAAAATCTGCGGCACATGAAATGAAATTCTAAAAGCTGTTTATCTTTTTGGTTTTAGTACGAAATACCATGATTTTGAAGATTAAATTTAGAAATTCTGAAGTCAGCAAAAACTCAAAATTTTATATAAAGTTAAATGCAACCTGAAAGTTATCCTTGTTCAAGTTTTTATGTTGCACAGAACAGTTTGTACTTAATAACTTGCACATAAACGTGCTTCTTGGATGATTATTCTTGCTTCCTGGTTTTGGTGATGGATGACTAGTGTTATTCTACTTCCAAATTATTGCATTAGAACCGGAAGGGAATGTCCATTCATTGGTGCACATGTCTTTAAATCTTTTGTATGTTGGAAAATGGAATGTATATAGAGACCTACAACTTAAGGGCATAATTGCTCTGATTGAGATCATTTAAAACTCTTCTGTTGAATTCTATCCCAGTTAGGCTTATTTGCATTATAAAAGCCTTTGGTTTTGATAATGTTGGTATTTTCAAGCTCAGATATCTTGGTTTACAAAGGTGCAATCTAAATTCTGTTGAATTTGTCTATCTTGATGATTTTCTATTTTCTAGGTTATTATTTTCCAGAAATTACTAAGGGCTGGAAATCAAATGCATTGCCAAACCTGGTTAAACTACCTAACAATCTACAAAGAATGATGGTACATGAACCGATGAAGAACAATCTATGTAAAATCAGACAGTTATTGAGAAATATAGTTTTAGATATACTTAGGTAGAAGGTGTGAGTCTTCCTTGCAAAACTCCCCAAACTTTGTTTATCAAAGAAGAACTTGCTTACCAACTCAATTCATTTTACTTGCCAAATATTAAAACACCGGTAGAAGTGGCTATAAATGTAAGAGAATGGGAGATGGATTTATTTGTGAGAATGTGGAAGTGGACTTCATCGATGAGGAGGGAAACTCATTTAGATAATTCGGTCATGTGTGATAAAGTAGCAGCCCAAGAATATATCGAATTGACTTTATGGGAGGGGAAGTGCCAAAAGGATGAGAAAATTCCACTTAGATGTGGATATAGACGTAGACTGATGTACCTCGGCTCAATGGAGGATACTGATGTAAAATGTAAATTGATTATAATGACACAAAGGGTTTCTTGTTGCTAACATCATTTTGTAGGGATAAAGGTTTGAGTTCAGTTGAGTTGATTACCAAACTCCATACTTGAATATGTACAATTAATAATTTACCTTTTCATATCTTTTCCGTCTTATCTGCATTTCATTATCATATTTTACTTGATGTTTATTGGATTGCTTCTCCCTAGTTTCTAGCTATAGCAGTTTTTTTTTATTGTCTATTTATTATTTCCCTTTTACAGGATATTGAAGCTACAATTCATTGTGCAGAATGGCTTTCTATTGTGGGTGGATCTAGCACTGGAGACCAAAGGACTAGGTATTATTGTCATATAATCCTGCCAGCTTCTAGAAAGTTCCACTTATTCTAATTTGGTTGCCTTGATAGAGTTTTATTTAATTTGTTTCTCCAATTGTTATTTCTGTTGTATAAAAACGTAATATATTTATGTGTGTTTGTGTGTTATCTTATTCCTGCTTGGGTTTGTCATGGGGTTGTGTTGAAGTCTCTTCTACGAACATGGTGGGGTGAAACTGACCCTCTCAAAGCCACCCTGTATTGTAGCTTAATTATGTGATTACTGTTAAAGTTTGTCGGTTTTAATATTTTTGTATCAATTTAGCTATAATTTTGTACAAAGACAGATTTATAGTTGGGGGATTGGGTTGGAACTGTTGATGGATCGTATTGCTGTCAATAAAGAATTTCTGTACAATGTTGGAGCATGAAAATAAAATGCTTAAAACTTGAATGAGACTATGCAACAGTGTAAGATAAGGGTAAGGGATGGAACTCAAAACTATCCATGTGTCAAGCTGGTCAAGTGGAAAATTATAAGCTGGTTTGTTTTGGACTGTTTAAGTTGATTCATAATCCTTTTGATGCTCAAACTGAATCTGTCTTATAAGTTTGTTAACTTATTTTGTAGTGAGAAAGAAAGGGTTCTGTTAACCTATTAATGCTATGTAATAAGTTAAAAATGCATTGGTGTCTGACTTGTATGTAGCAAATTGGGATTTCATGTTTGCTGTTTAAATACCGAGTAGATTCTTATAAAAAAATGATTAAGAAATGGGCAGGATCAGCAGTTAGTATCAAAGTTAAGATTATTACTTGCAGGTTATTAGGGAGATCTATGCTTCTCATAGAGTCAGTGAATATTTTCTTCTATATTTTGATCAGGATTTCTCTCCCTTTCTCTGTATATAGATCACACTTGTGATTGCACTTGTGAATATGTGCTAATTCTCTAGAATTTACTACTTCTTTGGAGTTTGGTAATGACACAAAAGTTTTCAGCAGTATATTTTTCTCTAAATTGATATTGAAAGACATAGTATTCCTTTATGATACACATTTGACTGTTAATTATCCTATTTGTTCCATGCCCATGTTCTGAAGACGCGAGGAATCTTTGCCAATATTTAAAAGAAGGCTCTTGGGTGGCTTGCTGGATTTTTCTGCCAGAGAACTACAAGCGCAGGTTATTTTTTATTTTATTTGTTGATTATCTTTGCCTGTCGAAATCGAAATGTTATACCAGTTACATGTTGACGCAGCGGGGTATAGCGAAAAATAAGAATGATCACTTTGTCGAACCCTGAGGCACACTTAGACGAACCTTGACGCAGCGACCGGTAGTTACCCAAACATGGACCGCCATGCAGGGGTCATCATTCCCTAATCTTCGTTAGATAATGGTGCTCTCGAATCCTCAAAGAGCATGTCGAATCCACGACAGATAAATGTTCCAAAGGAACGGTTTTACTAAAATCAATCAAAGGTTTTAAAAATTACAATAATTGAAAATAATAAGACTATTTATAATAAACTAATCCTAATACGACTCGAGTACGACATTCCTTAAAAAAGACTAAAACAAGAAAATATCAAAACTAATCAAAATCTTATAGGATTCATGACTCCTAACTTGACTTGAAAACAAAGATCAAATCTTACCTAAAAGGTAAGTTTGATTTATTTTCAAAACCTAAATTTAATTCCTAATCAAACTAAAATAAATAAACTTACTAAACAAGAAAATACCCAAATTAACAAAATAAGAAAATAAAGAAATTGTTTGACATGGGCCGCGGTTCCTTCATCTTTGTCCTACATCAGTCACCCCTTCTTAAAAAGAACACGTCCTCGAGTTCGGTTGAAATACGTAGAAAGACAGGTAAACAAAGAAGAACTCATATTTGTCTTGTGGGAGTGGTAAACACCAACTGAAAAATCTCTCCGTAGTTCATCCCAAATCCACAACGGCACCACAACAATTGTCCAACGAAATGCAGAAGATGTCCAAGTTATTCGCCACTGACGATGCCTATTGGTTGCGGCTTGGACCGCTGGACACCTGTAGAGGTTTGGACAATAGCGATTCCTCGTTGCTAGCTCTTCCCATCTCACATAGTATTCTCCTCCTTTTAAAATAAACTCGTCCTCGAGTTTGGCAAGATTTTGTTTGGGTGGATTATACTTCAAATGTACCATCTTGTCAATCGCTGGCTTGAACAAATATACTTCAGATGGCAAGAACAATGTTGGATCTTCAAAATCCAAATCAGGAAAAATAATCTTCAAATTACCCCAATAAAAATTGTGTGGATTTTCTAATAAATTATCGCCCTTGGAAACTTTATCAATAGAAATTGATTTAGCTTCCAGTTTTTCTTCAACCACATATAAAGTGCAATCAATATCAATGGTTGGATCGTAGTCTTCAACTTCTAAGATACAAGACTTATCTTCAATTACTTTGACAATTTCCATTTCATACGAAATATCTTCAACTATATCTTCTACATGACAAAAATCTTTAAAATAATCAATTGGAAGATATTCCTCCCGCATTACATGTTTCATCACAGGCCATGATTGGATCCTATTCATTCCAAATCTTTTCCGATCCTTCTGAAAGTCTTCCCACCAAATTAATGCATCGTTTTTCAAATAAATTTCTATAAGTAAAACTTTCAGACTTTCTTCAGTTTTCTGATATGTAAAATATTCTTCAACTTCTTTCAACCAATTAATAAATTCTTCAGTTTTCATATGACCGGAAAAAAATCGAAGTCTTGGTTGAGAATCATTATAGCTCGAAAAATAATTATTGGAACCAAGAGAACCATTGAAACCCATTGAGAACCGAAATCAGAGTCTGAAAAAAAAAACGTACCAAAATTTGAACCCTGATAACTGCTTACGAAAAATTAATTCACTCGCGGCTTCAGGTGTGTGTGATGGTGGATGCAATCTGAAATATCTGAAACTCGTGAGACTGAACTGAAATTTCTGGCACTGTTGAGGTTGATCTGCAAATTGTAACACTGTTGGGTTGATCCACAATTTCTGCTGTCTCTGAGGCTGATTGTTAATTCTCGGAACTATCACACATACACTCTCATTCTTTCTTTCTTTTTTTTTCAATTTCGCTTCTCTATTTTTTTTTCTTTTTCTTTTTTATGGGGGGTATGGAGGGTGAATATATGGTGTTTAGGAAGGTAGTTGGTTGTGGTCCGTGGACACTGAGCCTAGCACAGAGGTAGACTTGGTCGCTCTGATACCAATTGACGCAGCGGGGTATAGCGAAAAATTAGAATGATCACTTTGTCGAACCCTGAGGCACACTCAGACGAGGCACACTCAGACGAACCTTGACGCAGCGACCGGTAGTTACCCAAACATGGACCGCCATGCAGGGGTCATCATTCCCTAATCTTCGTTAGAAAACGATGCTCTCGAATCCTCAAAGAGCTTGTCGAATCCACGACAGATAAATGTTCTAAAGGAACGATTTTACTAAAATCAATCAAAGGTTTTAAAAATTACAATAATTGAAAATAATAAGACTGTTTATAATAAACTAATCCTAATACGACTCGAATACGACATTCCTTAAAAAAGATTAAAACAAGAAAATATCAAAACTAATCAAAATCTTATAGGATTTATGACTCCTAACTTGACTTGAAAACAAAGATCAAATCTTACCTAAAAGGTAAGTTTGATTTATTTTCAAAACCTAAATTTAATTCCTAATCAAACTAAATTAAATAAACTTACTAAACAAGAAAATACCCAAATTAACAAAATAAGAAAATAAAGAAATTGTTTGACATGGGCCGCGGTTCCTTCATCTTTGTCCTACATCACATGTTTTGATTCCTTGGGCTCCTGCCTTCATTGTCTCCATTGATCTTCTGTTGAAATAGTATTATATTGATAGTTTGATATCTTTATGCTTTTGCTAATAATCAAATTTTCCTTACAAAAAGTAATTGCTAAAGTTCTGTGGTAGTTGAAACATTAATGAACTAACAAATTGAAGTTTCCCCACCAAACTTTATTAGTTCTTTATCTCAACCGAGGAAATCTTGTATTTGTCATGATCTTCATCAATTTTTTATTTTTTTTCCTCATGTTGTAACTCGTTCAAGCTATGACCTGACTGTAACACCATTTCTAGTTTTAAAACTCTCTTCCCTCACCACTTGTGTGTCTTAACATTGTCCTGATGGATAAGATTGATGATGATCAGTCCTCGAGAGATAGGTTTACATGAAAGAAAATTTTGTATTTTCAGCCCACTTTGTAAATGGTCTGATTTCTTTTTTGGAGATCCTCGGATTGTGGACAATTTGGTTGCTTGCGTCTTCGTTCTTATGATGACGATGACAACATCTTCTCTGTGATCTCTCCAAAAGAAAAGATCCTCTGTTTTTTTTTTCTTTTTGCCTTTCCGGTTGAATAGAGGGGTAAAACTGCAACATTGTTTACATCCAGCTTTTCTGTTGTTGCAGACTCAAGTTATTGCAGCAGCAGCTGCTGGTGTTGCTGCGGAGGGTCTGTCACCACAAGATGCTAAAGCAGAAGCACAAAATGCAGCACAGCTTTCTGTTGCTTTAGTAGAGAATGCAATTGTGATTCTAATGCTTGTTGAAGATCATTTACGTTTGCAAAGCAAACTGTCATGTGCATCTCGTATGAAGGATGTTTCTCCATCTCCCCTTTCTCTGGTAGCACCCGTTAATAACCGCTCAAGTTCATTGCCATCGATTGGAGAATCAATGGAATCTTTGGGTGATCGCAGATCATCCATTGATTCTGGAGGAGTCCCTCTTGATGTATGTATACCGTTATTTCAAAACATTCTACTTGTTTGTTTATTTATTATTTGTAAGGATTATATTTTAATATGTTGTGTCTTGTTCTTCTTCTTTCTGTGCATCAGTATATTACTTTAATCAGACTTCAATTCTACTTGTTTGTTTATTTATTATTTGTAAGGATTATATTTTAAATTTTTTTGTCTTGTTCTTCGTGTGACACATCAATAAATTACTTTTCTATTCTATATTGATGTGTTGCATGTCAAGCTGGGTTTTATCTTTCTTAGAAGCAGACATTTTTTAGTTCTCTTAAATTCAAACCATGTATTTTCAGTGGTATACTACCTGTGGAGAAAGAACTGTCATAGATGTAAAGAAGAGGCAATATTTTATCTAGTAGCGTAGGGTTTGAACCCAGATTTCCATTTTACTTTATGCAAATGGGTTGTCATGTCAAGTCAAATTATATAGTTTAGTTCCTCTTCACGATGTCTGTTCTCATATATGTTTAATTTTTCCAGTCATGGAACTTATAGTTTTCGATATTGTGGCACTACACTAATAAGATTTCATTCAGGTCCTTGCTTCAATGGCAGATGCAAATGGACAAATATCTGGTGCAGTGATGGAACGACTTACTGCTGCTGCAGCTGCTGAGCCTTATGAATCTGTTTCCTGTGCCTTTGTGTCATATGGGAGCTGTGCCATGGAAATAGCTGAGGGTTGGAAATATAGGAGCCGAATGTGGTATGGTGTTGGCCTTCCGTCAAAATCATCTGAGTTTGAAGGCGGTGGCAGTGGCTGGGAATCTTGGAAGTCTGCTTTGGAAAAAGATGCAAATGGAAGCTGGATTGAACTTCCTTTGGTAAAGAAGTCTGTATCCATGCTCCAAGCTTTACTGTTAGATGAGTCTGGACTTGGTGGTGGTCTGGGCATAGGTGGTGGTTCGGGTACTGGGATGGGAGGAATGGCGGCACTTTACCAGTTACTGGATAGTGACCAACCATTCTTATGCATGCTTCGTATGGTGCTTCTTTCAATGAGGGAAGAGGACAATGGTGAAGACAGTATGTTCATTAGGAATGTTAATGTAGGGGAAGAGATGTCAGAAGGATTGCATCAACAAGCAGGGAACCCTGTGTCCTTTGATGATAGTGCTCGAATGTCAGCAAGAAAACCACGATCTGCATTGTTATGGAGGTATGGTGACCACAATCTGTGTATATGCATTACAGATTTTCCCAGTGTATCAAATCTGCTTCAGAACAAATAAATTCTGATTTTGGATGCATTGATTGGCCTGTTTACAGGCAGGACTTGCATGCTCTATTAGCTTGACAATTTGTACGTCTGAGATATTCGTATTTGGGCATATTTAGAAATAGGAGTTCTTGCAACAAAGCTAATTGGTTGTGGGTGTGTGATTGCATAGTCACATAATTTAATTTAATTTAATTTAATTTTTTGTTATAAGTTATCGTATTTTTGCTCACTCTTGCTCGCTGGATAAATTTTGCAAGATAGTTGTGATTATATAAATCTTCTGTGATCGCACTTAACTCCTGGGCTCTGCTACACTATATTTGTCTGCCTTTCACCTCCATCATTTCATATATATTCAGTGGATTAAACTAATTCCTAGTTTTATTTTGTACAGTGTGCTTTCGCCTGTTTTAAATATGCCAATTTCTGATTCCAAGAGGCAGAGAGTATTGGTTGCTTCTTGTGTCCTTTATTCTGAGGTTAGTTTTCTATTTCATTGTATGGATTCTTTCGTATGTTGGAAATATAAGATCTTAATGGAAAGTTTCATCATTCCCTTCATTGTAGTTAATGCATAGTCAGTTTTATTTTTGTCATAATTGTTCATTTTTCTGTGGTGACATGAGATACATATTGCAGGTATGGCATGCTGTCAGTAGGGACAGAAAGCCGCTACGTAAACAATACCTTGAGGCCATTTTACCTCCATATGTTGCTGTCTTGAGAAGGTGGCGGCCACTTTTAGCTAAAATTTATGAACTTGCTACTGCTGATGGTGTGAATCCTCTTGCTGTTGATGATCGTGCATTGGCTGCTGACGCACTGCCATTAGAGGTCATTTAATATCATCAATCATTCTTGTCTTCTCTCATATACCCTTCCACCCAACCAAAAACAGCACCACACTCCTATCCTTAATTTCGTGGCATGTTACTAGTTATATCCTTAGTGTCTGGCCTTAATTACGAGTATTATGATCAAATTGTGACAATGAGCTCATCTATTTAGATACTGACATGACAATAGGCGGTACTCTCTATATCTTTGGTGTTTCAATGTTGGTGTGTATTTTGAGTCATTCCCGTTGTCCTTCTTTCAGGCTGCTCTTGCTATGATCTCTCCAGCTTGGGCTGCTGCTTTTGCATCACCACCTGCTGCAATGGCATTGGCTATGATTGCTGCTGGTGCTGCTGGTGGGGACACCCCAGCTCCTGTGACAAACTCACCCCTTAGACGTGACTCCTTGTTGCCTGAGCGAAAAACAAATAGGCTACAAACCTTTTCAAGTTTTCAAAAACCTTCAGAGGTGACTAACAAATCACCAACTCTCCCAAAGGACAAGGCTGCTGCAAAAGCTGCTGCCCTGGCAGCTGCACGTGATCTTGAACGAAATGCAAAGATTGGTTCTGGAAGGGGTCTTAGTGCTGTTGCAATGGCCACATCTGCACAGCGGAGAAATGCCGGTGATACAGAGCGTGTGAAAAGATGGAATGTTTCTGAAGCCATGGGAGTTGCGTGGATGGAATGTCTGCAACCAGTTGATACAAAATCTGTTTATGGGAAAGATTTCAATGCATTATCATATAAATTTATTGCTGTCCTAGTTGCAAGTTTTGCTTTAGCTAGAAACATGCAACGATCAGAGGTTTGATTACTGCTTTGTCATCATAGTTGTCTCACTTATGATGCAGCATACCATATTTCACTTTTATATAAAAAATAAAACTACCTTTTTTGTTCTTTAGATTGACAGGCGAAGTCAAGTTCATCTAATAGCATGGCATCACTTGTGCATTGGATCTCGTGCATGGCGCAAACTTATTCATCGCTTGATAGAGATGAAATGTCTTTTTGGGCCATTTGGGGATTTAAGCAATCCTTCACGTGTATGTTGTGGCATAACTCGTGTTATCTAACCTTTGTTAAGTTTCCATGCATCTTTTGAGAGTTGTCTTATTTGTAGGTTTTCTGGAAGCTAGACTTTATGGAAAGTTCTTCAAGAATGAGGCGATGTTTGCGGAGAAATTATGTTGGGTCTGATCATGTTGGTGCTGCTGCAAATTATGAGGATCAAATTGAGACGAAAGCTGATCAAGAGAATATGATAAATCCATCCAATGCACCTATTCTGGCAGCAGATGCAATCTCTATGGAATTAGTGAATGAAGATGATGAACAGTCAGAAATTGATGCTATAGATGGCGGGACCTCTTATAGCTTAGAACGTAGTGGGGAGAATCAGCCAAGGGTGTCTGAAACAACTGAGCAAACCCTGCAGGCGTCATCTGAAACCAGTGATAATCAATCTGCTAGTGAGCAAGATTTGGCCTCAAATTCATCAGCAGTTGCCCCTGGATATGTTCCCAGCGAAATTGATGAAAGAATTCTTTTTGAGCTTCCTTCATCTATGGTCCGGCCACTGAGGGTTATACGAGGAACCTTTCAGGTATGTCCTACAAATCCTCATCATATAGCTGTTTCTTATTAAGTTCTTTTCTTTTCTGCTTGAGTCGTTGTTCTGCATGGCACATGAAATCTACGTAAGTTTTTTTCTTTGAAGTGTTACTTTTCTCTTTTCCCCAAAGTTTCTTTTTTTTTTTAAATGTTTTTTTTTTCCTTTTTCCCTTGTATTATTGTGCTGGTTTGAATTCTCCCATTTCAATTCATGGAAAGTACAGTACACTTCGGCTGTTTTTGCTTTCCAAGGTATGAAAACTAAAAACTGATATTATTTAAACCTTTTTATAACTTACCAAGCATAGGAACACTGTTTTCTTTCAGGTAACAACTAGGAGAATAAATTTTATTGTGGATAACACTGAAAGTAATGAGGAAGGCACCTCTGAATTGAGAGACCAAGAGAATGATCGCAGCTGGTCGATGTCTTCCCTGCACCAAATTTACAGCCGAAGGTAGATTTGTGTTAAATATGAACTTAAATTTTGTTTGATGTAGCCATGTAGGTATGGTTGTCATAGGTTGTTATTTAGTAAGTTTCAGGAGCTGTTTGCAAATCCAACACGAGTAATATTTGGACAAATGATTTTCAATTAGAAAGGAGATACTGTTACACTAGTAACACTACCAGTATCTAGTGTTGTCTAACACAATTTGGGAAGAAATTGCTTTTTGTTTAAGATCTCGGAATTTCTGGTAAAGTTAGATGGTCGTCTATTCCGATTTCAATCATAAAGCATATGCCTAAGAGAAAACCAAATGAACTTTCAACTTTGTGAGCTATTCCTGATTCACTCTCCCTAATTTGTTCTGCCCCAAAATGCATACTAGTTGTGAGGATAACTTCTAGAATTTAGCTGTTAGGAATGAAGGTGTCTGTTTTAAATGCAAGTGATAGCCTTTTTCAAGTGTTCATTTTCATTGTTTAATGTTTTTCAGCTTTATTATTGGTTATTCACATCTTGTTCTACTTGCTTTCTTTCTTTCTTTACTTTTTTTTCCAGATATCTCCTAAGAAGAAGTGCTTTGGAACTGTTTATGGTTGACCGTTCAAACTTCTTCTTTGATTTTGGGGTATTTTCCTTTAAAAATGTGCCTTGATATTTATATATATTTTGAGTATGCCCTGTTGTTTTTTTATTTGTTGATGATCGAAATGTTTGTTCCTTTTTCCTTTTCTTTTTAAATAAATTCTTCAGAGTACTGAGGGGCGCAGAAATGCTTATCGATCTATTGTTCAAGCACGTCCTCCTCATTTGAACAATATTTATCTGGCAACTCAGGTTTGCACCTCACTGTGTTTCATGTATTCCTTATAAACTCTACTCAGCACACATACATGTGTATAATTGTGCAACTATACAAACATACACATGTAGAAGTCCATATATGTGTATGTACTGCATAAAGTGAGAGAGATAGTCATAGATGGCCAAAAGTTGAATATAAGCTTGATTTTTCCTATTATTTTCCATAATATAATGTATGTACCATCTTCTGTTGTAGAGACCTGAACAACTTTTGAAGAGAACTCAGCTGATGGAGCGTTGGGCTAGGTGGGAGGTATAAATTTCACGTATATCACAAATCTCATTCATAATTATGTATACTCAATATGCTGGTTTCCTTTACTCAAATTCAGTATTTGGAAAAAAAAAATGAGGATAATAATCAGTGGATTTACAACCCTTTTACAGATCAGCAATTTTGAATACTTAATGGCGCTGAATACTCTGGCTGGGCGTAGTTACAATGACATCACTCAGGTGGACTATTTTCTTTTATGTTTCTGTGTGCTTGGATGATCGCACATATTATATGTGACAGTGTTTTGCATCCGTCTCTAAGTTCCTTTGATTTCCATGCAGTATCCAGTTTTCCCCTGGATTCTTTCTGATTACAGTTCAAAGAGTTTGGATCTTGCTAACCCTTCTTCGTACCGAGATCTTTCAAAGGTGACATAGTTTGAATATGGCTTTCAATTTCTAAAGAGATTTGTGTTCTTGTCAACCGTATCATTGTAGCCTCATACTTGCAGCCTGTTGGAGCATTGAATCTGGATCGGCTTAAGAAATTCCAAGAGAGATATTCTAGCTTTGATGATCCAGTCATTCCGAAATTCCATTATGGATCACATTACTCAAGTGCTGGAACTGTAAGTTTACTCTTCTTTCATGATTGTTGTTATGTCTGGTAATTTATTAGAACTGCTGAAAATTCAGATAGTTTTGGCAGTGAACCTCAACTCCATGATGATTCTATGCTGCTTTTGTCTGTTTGCTTTGAAAATTGGTTTGTTTGTATGCATGTATGCACCCTTTGAATGTTGTGGTAAATGTAACAATATTTTCATATTCAAGTCTTCAGACATTGTTCTGCTTTCTGTGCTCTAGAATAATATAAAAGTTTCTCATCATGAAAATATCTGAGTTTTGGACTTTGATTTTTGTGAATCCTTGTTTTCAACATATGTTGTGAGGACAAAGAATCTCATTGAAACTGCCAAAATTACTTTTGTTGCTCCTGACTGAGACCCTGTTGTTTGTTTCCTTCTCGACTTCCTAGTGTCTTCATATACTCTTCTGTATTAAGTGTTATATCATCATGCTTTGATATTAAACATTAAAAGTAGTAAACATCATATTAGTCTTTGTCAATGCATCCTTGATTTATGAGTTTGAAACAAAAACAGCCTGATTGCCATTCTTTATTCTTAGTTTTTACTGTTGTATTCAGTAATGGAACCCTTCTTTGTGTTTCATTTGGTTCTCTCTCACAGTCTCACTCACTCAGTAGTCAGTACCGATATGCAGATGCTGTGGTAACACTTTGTAATTGTTGGTGTTTCTTTGACAGGTGTTGTATTATCTTGTTAGGGTCGAACCATTTATGACTCTTTCAATTCAACTCCAAGGTGGAAAATTTGATCACGCAGATCGGATGTTTTCAGATATTGCTGCTACTTGGAATGGAGTTCTTGAGGACATGAGTGATGTAAAGGAATTGGTATGTGTTGTTTGATTATTGGCATCAAAAGACTACTTTGCCTTTTTTTACATCGGAATTTTTGGTTTCTCATCCCTTTAATGATTTCTGTGCTTTTGCATGCACTTGTCTTCGTTTGCACATTAGTTTATTATTGATGAAACATTTCATTTGGAATTAATGTCTTTTATGTTTTCTGTATTTTAGGTTCCCGAGCTGTTTTACCTCCCTGAGATTTTAACCAATGAAAATTTGATCGACTTTGGTACAACACAATTAGGGGGAAAGCTTGGTATGTGCTTGAAGTAATTTGTTATTATTTGTGTGAAGAGAATTAATCTTTCTTATGTTCTCTGTACTGTTCTTTTTGAAAATTTTGAATATATCAGATTCTGTCAGACTTCCTCCTTGGGCTGAAAACCCTGTAGATTTCATTCATAAGCATAGGATGGCTCTGGAGAGTGATTATGTATCTGCACATTTGCATGAATGGGTCGATCTTATATTCGGGTAGGATTCCTTGTATACCAAAGAGAAATTATACTCTTTTTTATCATCTTGTCTAGATCTGTCTTTTTCATCTTATTATTTCAACAATTGTAACAGCAGTCAAAAAAATTCTTGTTTTAATTAGCTTTTTTTTTTCAATTTTTTTTTTGCCACCGGTGTTTTCAAATGTATTGGAACATTCAGGTATAAGCAGCGAGGCAAAGAAGCTATATCATCAAATAATGTTTTCTTCTACATTACCTATGAAGGAACAGTTGATATTGACAAGATTTCAGATCCTGTAAGCTACTCTGTTATGCCATAATGTCTCTTCAATTTGGGTTTTGCTTCTTATTGTTTTCCTTGTATGCATGCTTCATTAAAGGCTCAACAGCGTGCTACGCAAGACCAGATCGCGTATTTTGGACAAACCCCTTCCCTACTTCTAACTGCCCCTCACATAAAGAAAATGCCATTGGCCGATGTTCTACATTTGCAGGTAATGTTGACTTTCAATTTGGCACCCTTTTTATTTTCAGATGTAATGCAAACTGTGTGTACATCTACACTTCTGCGCTTTTGTTTCATTTAAATATCTACAGTCCTTATCGAGATGAAGTTATCATGTTTCATGTTTGAATATAAATTAGATCGAGTGATAGCAATGGTTTTTTAGGACTTCTTGAGCAAATACTTGTTTGGTCCATTAAGGACCTTATATTGGTGTGGTTTGTGACAATGTGTAACACTGCACATGAATTGCCAGTTCAATTTCCCTGCACCATTTGAAACATATGGTGCTTCATACTTGATATGTTCTTGCACATAAATATATTGTTTGATGGTTAAGTTAGTTATCACTTACGATTAAAACCATCATAACTTACCGCTAGAGATCCATGTGAAAATTCCCCTCAATAATTTTCAGCTTTCTGGTTGGATAATCTTTTAACTGTTTGCTAATTTATAAAAGATGATTCTGATTGGAAATTGCATTTCAGACCATCTTCCGTAACCCGAAAGAAGTTAAACCATATGTTGTTCCTGCCCCAGAACGTTGCAATCTACCTGCATCTGCTATTCATGCATCATCAGATACTGTCGTGATTGTTGACATGAATGTCCCAGCAGCACATGTTGCACAGCACAACTGGCAGCCCAACACCCCCAATGGTCAGGGTACACCATTCCTCTTTCAACATGGAAAGGCCACTGCAGGCCCCAATGGTGGAACTTTTATGCGCATGTTCAAAGGACCATCCGGGCCTGGTGCTGAAGATTGGCATTTTCCCCAGGCGTTAGCATTTGCATCATCTGGAATTAGAAGCTCAGCTGTTGTTGCCATCACACAAGATAAAGAAATTATCACCGGTAAACAGTTGAAATACTTTTAATCACTGTTAACATTTGTTTCTAGTAAAAGGAAACTTTTTCCTTATTCCTTTTGCGAATGAGAACCTTGTAATCTCTATGGTAACCTTTTTACCCTAACAAATTTAAAGTCAAAAGTTTGAATCCCCATCTTATGATCCTGTCCCTGTTTTGTTCCATTTTTGATCATTTGTTGGATTTCAAACACAGTGCAACATGTATGCAATGTGGTCAACCATCATTCAGATATACTAATAATTCATTGGTTGCCTGCCTTTTGGATTCTAACAGGTGGACATGCAGACAGTAGTATCAAGCTATTATCATCAGATGGAGCAAAAACATTAGAAATGGCTTTTGGGCACTGTGCTCCAGTCACTTGCCTTGCTCTCTCACCTGATAGCAGCTACCTTGTGACGGGATCTCGGGATACTACGGTATTACTTTGGAGGATACATAGAGCTTTTTCTTCTCACTCTAGCAGCATATCTGAGCCTTCCAGTGGCACAGGCACACCATCCTCAACCAGCAGTACACTGGCAAACATTTTGGCAGACAAAAATAGGAGACGGCATATAGAAGGTCCAATACACGTTCTTCGGGGTCATCACAGGGAAATACTCTGCTGTTGTGTCAGTTCAGATCTAGGAGTTGTTGTTTCATGTTCCGGTTCTTCAGATGTTTTACTACATTCTGTGAGAAAGGGTCGCTTGATCAAACGGTTGGTTGGTGTGGAGGCCGATGCCGTTTGTCTTTCATCCGAGGGAGTTGTAATGACCTGGAACAAACTACAACATACTCTCAGTACCTTCACCCTTAATGGGGTTTTAATCACTAGAGCAAGACTTCCTTTTACTGGCAGCATCAGTTGCATGGAAATTTGTGTGGATGGTCAAAGTGCTTTGATTGGAATAAATTCTTGTTCTGGAAGCAATGGATCCTATAACAACAGCCAGTATTTGAATTCAACAGAAGATTCTGATCTGGAATCAGAAAATGCTGAGAATATGTTGGATGTTCCATCACCTTCAATTTGCTTTCTTGATATGCATACTCTGAAGGTATTTGAATTTATATAGCAGTGTTTTTGCATTACCTTTATCCTACCATGTTAGTGACCAATAATAACTCGCAGCTAGTTTCAGGATTTTTGATGCATAAGGTTCCTGCGTGTTTTTTTTACCTGCATGTCTAACTTACAGAGGCAATTGCTATTTTTCCCTCTTTGTGTCCTCCCTATGTTGAAATGAAGTTTCCAAATACCCTACCTTTGTGGGAGTTCTGGTTATTTTCTGATATAATTGAACATGATAAATAACTTTGCTCGGAGCATCTAGAGAATAAGGGTGTTTTCCGCTTTGAGCTGACATTTCTAATGCAAATTTGTCTTAAAATAGGCATTTTAGAGACCTTTACATTCCCTAGTCGTGTTGTTGAACATGAGTAGATCACACTCTTTAGAAGGTCCTAGTAAATTAGTTTTTGTTATTATGTACCTTCTTTGTGTCTCAAGTGCATGAATCTTGCATTACTTAAAATTAAATAATCCTTTGTTCTGCAGGTATTTCATGCACTGAAGCTGCGGGAAGGACAGGATATCACAGCTCTAGCCTTAAACAAGGACAACACAAATCTTCTGGTGTCAACTGCAGATAAGCGGTTGACAATTTTCACAGATCCAGCTGTAAGTTCTAAATTATTTTTGCGGTACATCTTTGTGACCTTGTTAATAGATGAACTCATGCGATCAGATATGGTAGTGGAGAGGGAGTTTATGCTCTGTTTTTGATATCGTGATAATATATTTACAGATAGCTTAAACTTACTGTTAAGTCTTCTTTTTATCGGTTGCAGCTAAGCGTTAAAGTCGTGGATCATATGCTTAAGCTTGGTTGGGAGTGATGGGTTCATCCCCCTTATAAAATCATAGTTATAGGCCTTTGAAATTCACTTTAGCCTGAGAAAGTAAGAAACAATGGAAGTAAATAATAGAAGTAGAGATATATCAGAACAAGTATTACAGTACTACAAGGAGGTGTTGGCTGACCAGTTTGGAGATCAACTGGTTCTCTTCAGTCACATTTTGCAGAATCTTTGCAGGTGTAAAATATGTACACGTCGATCACGACTCTATATATATCCACTACTGCCAGGTTTTTAGATTTATATCTGGGTTGTTTATCAATTTTTGTTTCAATTGAGATTTACGAGTTTTATTGCCAGGCTTTTAAGCTGTTCAGTTTTGTCTATTAAATTTTATTTTATTTTTTGAAAAAAAAATTGTGAGTGAGAGTACAATGGCCATTCAATCTTGTAATCTTCTTGTATATTTTATATATGACTTGAGTAAGCGAACCCAGCTCCTTTACATTTATATTTCTCTTGTGGATTTTTGTCAATTTAAATATAATTGAGTCGCTGCATACATCAAACAGTATAGCACAAATATATATATATAAAACGTGGAAATGGTGAGAAATGACACCTTTTTTTTTATGAGTTGTAGTGATATCACCGGTTTAATAAGTTAAGTTTAAAAGACATATTATGGCGAACTATCCATATTGTTCTTAAATAATCAATTTTTAATTCTCTTTGTACTTTCATCTCTACACTGAAAATAATAACTTCTCTCTCTTAAAAACTTGTCTAAAAATCGATCTACAAATTGTCTGAATATGATCTAGTTTTTTTGATAAGTTTATGAGCTATTGTATATTTTTGTTACATTGGTTCGAGCTATTTTTGATATGTTTACCAGCTATTTTGTAATTGGTCTGAGTATTTTTTTTTTAAATTTGTTTAAGTTTTTTTACATTAGTACAAGCATTTTTAAACTGCTGCAAACAAGTTATAATCTGGAGCAAAAAAGCTTAAACCTCTCAAAGCTTGAGCCCTTAATAAAAAAACTCGATCCCTTTAAAAAAAAAAAGCTCGACCCCTTTAAAAAAGGCTCGATCATGTTAAAAAAAAAACTCGATTCTTAACAAAAAAAAAACTCGATCCTTTACAAAAAAAGTTCAATTATGTACAAAAAAACTCGATTCTTAACAAAAAAAAGCTCGATCCCTTATAAAAAAAACTCGATTATGTACAAAAAAAACTCGATCCTTTACAAAAAAAGCTCGATCCCTTATAAAAAAACTCGATCATGTACAAAAAAAGATCGATCATATATAAAAAAGCTCGATCCCTTTAAAAAAAAAGCTCGATCCATCATAAAAAAACTCGATTATGTAAAAAAAAAACTCGATCATTAACAAAAAAAAGCTCGATCCCTTACAAAAAAGGCTCGGTAATGTACAAAAAAAGCTTGATCATATACTAAAAAGCTCGATCCCTCACAAAAAAAACTCGATCCCTCACAAAAAAATCTCGATCCCCTTTAAAAAAAAGCTTGACCGCCGAATGCGTCTGCATAGCGCCACTCCATCGTCGTTCGAGTGATTGTCTGAGTTTCAATAAGAATTTCTCTCTCTACTTCAAAACTATCACTGTAAAAATGAATGAAAGAATTATGATGTACAACAACTATTGAGAATATTTTTGTTTGTTCACCGTAATATATACCTTTTAAACATAGCTGGTTGAAAATTCTGATTTTCTTTTTTATATAATTGGATTTATCATGTTAGAAATTGTCTGAGAACTAAAGTAAAGAGACTTGGTTGCAAAATAATATAATAAGATTAGCGAGGCATGAAACTGAATATATCCAACCGTGTTTTCTGATGATGTTTTGGCTACTATACAAGAAGCGGACATTTTTTTTAAGATAGGTAGTGGATGATTAGAAAAGGATTTGATGCCTTAATCAAAAATTCAATTTAGATGATCACGACTCACCATTCAAAAATATGTCTTAGTAGGCAAAGTTGATTTCATATGATTGATTGCCTTCACTCTTAAAAATATTTGTATACTTAGTAGGCAGTAGACAAAAGCTGAAGTGGCTCCGTGACATGCAAGCTTCATATTATAGTCATTGTTAATGCAGCAAGTAATCCTTGATCCCACCCTTTGATTAAGGGAAGAGTTGTAAGTCTACAAAAATTGAAGGCCCCGTCAGTTTTTGTTTTTATTTAAAAAAAATGATTTCGAAAACGCATTCGTTAATCGTTTTTCATTTTATTTTTAAAAAATAAAAAATTGAAAATAAAATGAAAAACAAAATCAGTGTTAAAAGTGAAAGATTTGAAAAACACAAAATACTTGTTTTTCGTTTTTTCTTTTTCTTTTCTTTTTCATTTTCTTTTTCATTTTTTTTATATAAAAAAAAATCATTTTTTAAGCTATTAATTGATACTATTATACGTTTCATATGGTTAGGACAAAACAGGACAACATTTTCAAATGATCAAAGTACCCCTCTTATATATATATTATAATATTATATAGGGGTGAATTCAGAAAGAGCCAAAAAATTTATGGGTTTACTAATTTTAGCCACCAATTTATATTTGATTGTTTTTATTATTTTTTACCACTTTTAGATAAAATCACCCTTAAATTGAAATTAAACTATTAAAAAAGGTGGAAGCAAAATAAGTTTTGTTTTGTTAGAATTTGTTTGTTTTTATCGATCAACAAACAGAGAAAAAGAAAGAGAGAGAAAAAAAAGATCGTCGACACTGAAACCGTTGTTGCTACCGCTACCCTCGTTCTTCGAAGCCGCTGCTCTTGCCATTGACACCGTCACACTCGCTCGTCAACGCTATTTTCCTCGCTCGTCGAAGCTGTCTTCAGGTACTGTGTTTTTTTTATTTTGCTATTGTCTGTCAACGACTTCACTGTCATGATTTCTCCCTTTGTTTCTCCTGTCGACAACTCCACTGTCATGATTTCTTTTTGCTAGGTGTGATTCCATGTCCAGAGAAATTAATTAGATTTTATATTTCAAAATTTTTGGAATTTATTTTCTTTGTTTCTTTTCTTGGATTTCTACCTTTCCTTCAATGGTGTATATTGGGTAATGAATTTGTGTTTTTTTATTTCTATTTGTGTGTGTGTGTGTATATATATATATATATTTGGAAATTAATTAGATTTTATATTTCAAAATTTTAAGAATTTGTTTTCTTTGTTTTTATTTTCTTTTCATGGATTTCTATGCTTTTTGATCTTCGGGTGAGTTTTTACATAATACAATTTGAAAGAAAAATATGTTATGTTTTCAAAATAAAAATAGCTTCTGTGTTCAAAAATAAAAATAGGTTTTCTTTAAAAAAAATGGTTTTGGATTGGGTGAGATTTGATTCAATAACTGCTTGGGGACATTTGAATTGCTTGAACTGCTGTTGTTCTTATTATCTTGATGAGATTTGATTTTGTGATTGTTAATGGTGAAATGTGTTTATTTTTTATTTGTAACATGTAACATGGATTGATTGGCATGTAATAGTGGTGTAAAAGTGGGCCGACCGATGACAGGCCGGTCCGGCCGGCCCAGGGAGTTCACGGGCCGTTCTTGAAACGGCCCATGAAGGAAGAGGGCCAGGCCTCGTGTCGGGCCTCTGGGAGGAGGCCCGGCAGGTCGGCCCGCCTGGCACGCCAATCCGGCGTGCCAGGCCTGTCGGACCTGCCCGGTGGACCTGTCCGCCGTTCCAACAGCTGGAATTGATTTCTAGCAGTTGGAGGAAATTAAAATTACCAAAACCCCTCCTACAATCTTTTAAATTACATTTTGACCCACAAATCAAATTTTTCTATAAATACTTCCATCCATTTCATTTTCCATTAACTCTCTCTATCATTCTTTCAATATCTCATTCTCTCAAATCTCAATCTCTAATATATTCTCCAATTCTCTAAACTTTTTCATTCATTTTGGTTATTACTCTCTCTACAAAATTCTTTACGTTTTCCACCAACACACCAAATTTTAAAGGTACAATTTTGTTATTACTTTTGGTCTAACATATTCTCATAGTAAATTTATATGTTTATGTTTAGATTTGAGTTACTTAATGAAAACATTATCTATTTAGTTAGTTAGTTTATCAATTTTTGGGCTTTAATGTTAATATTATTTGTTTAGTTTATTAAGATTTTTAAGTTTAGTAGTAATTTTAATATTTGTTATTAATAAATTTAGAAAGTTAATTTGTATTACTGAAATTACTTTTTGTAATAAGTAAATGATGAATGTTAAGTGTAGTAATTACGTTTGATATTTTTTTTTCATAAATTAAATTTTTTCTTTTGTAGATTATGATAGTAAATTTAAGAGTAGTGGTTCAAATCATCAATTTTATGTTAGTATATTATGTTAGTAAATTTATCAATTTTATTTATAGTAGTGAACTAGTGAATTTAAAATTTTATGTTAGTAGATTATGATTTTTTTTGTTTATTTAATTTGTTTTTTAAGTAAATAAATTATTGTAAGTGTCGTATTAGTTATAGTAATTATTGTTAGTAAATTAAGATTACTGTTAGTAAATATTGATTTTTAATTTGACTATTAACTACTATAGTGCTCATATTTTTATTCAGATAATGGATCCTAACCAGCAGCCTTATTTTTCGGACGGTTTGAATATGCTCAACGATGAATTTGATATTTTAGAACTGACCCATACTCAAGCGGGACCTTCTGGTTCCGGCGTTACACCAACATCACGTCCCAGAAAATTAACATCATATGTGTGGCAATGTTTCAACATAGTCCAAATGACACTCCCAAACGGGGCGTCTGGCCTCAGAGCTAAATGTAAGTTTTGCCATAAGAATTATGCTACAAGTACGGGGGGAACCGGACATTTGAGACGGCATATGCACAAATGTATGCCTGCACATGGACAGGTAGATACTACAACCCAGACACAGCTTCAACGGCACCCAGACGGATCCGTTACGACGTGGCAGTTCGACGCCATGCACGCTAGAGAGTGCTTGGCACGATACATTGCACAAACTGATCAACCGATCAATATTGGTGAGAGTCCATTTTATAAAGAATTAATCACATCTGCATATAACCCCCAATATGAACCTGTTTCTAGAACCACCACTAGAAATGATTTGATACGATTGTTTGAAACCGAAAGGGATGACTTAGTTGCTGAAATACAGCATTTAAGTGTCTCTGTTGCATTAACTTCTGATATTTGGAATGCATGTTCCAAACAGGACTATTTATGTGTCACGGGACACTATTTAGATTCTGATTGGAGGATAACAAAAAGAATTTTTGGGTTTCGTCCTATGGATTTTGCACATACCGCAGAAAACATTTTTAATGTCATAATGGAAGTTTTAGAAACTTATGAAATCACGCATCGCATTCTTTCAATCACATTTGATAATGCATCTGCAAATACTAGCTCTATTGCATTGTTTGTTGCAAGAAATATCCCGCAAGATGGAGGTTATTTCTTCCATCAACGGTGTGCATGCCATATTATAAATTTAGTTGTACAGACTGGTTTAAAGCAGGTAAGAGACCAAATAGATCGCATCAGAGATGCCATTTCTTGGATTTGCAGTTCTAATCCTAGATTTAGTGAATTCAAGAGACATTGTAAATTAAACGGTCTCAAACCCAGACGATTCCAAACTGATATGCCGGTAAGGTGGAACTAAACTTATTTAATGTTGCAAAATTGTTTGGAATATGATACAACCATTACATGTTTTTATAACATGAAATTGACCGAAACAGGACAACTTAGTCCAAAATTACTTTCCACAGACGATTGGTATGTGGCAAAGATTCTTGTTCAATTTTTAAAGATATTTTACAATGCCACTGTAACTCTTTCCGGGGTATATTACCCCACATCTTCCCAGGCAATCCATCAGATAGTGGAAATGTCTGAACTGTTAAACAGTTATAGAGAAGATGAACATCTAGGCGCTGCAGTTGTTGTCATGGAGACAAAGTTGAAAAAATATTGGGCTAACATTCCCTTACTTTATGCCTTAAGTGCTATAATAGATCTCAGGGTTAAATTATCTGGTTTAGAAGTTTTGCTTGAGTTTATTGGTATTAATTTGTCAATAGATTATTCAGAACAAATTACTGACATTCGAACCAAGTTGTTCGAGATTTTTCATATTTATGAGACCAAGTTTGGCAACATTGACATCCCCCAATCAACACGACCGGAGACAGAGCCGAAGCAAACAAGTTGGAGTCTTCTGAAACGAAGAAAAAAAGACAAATCAGCAAGTACTTCTTTAGGGCAAAGATCTAGCCCATCTTCTTGTACCGAACTTATTAGGTACCTTGAAGCACAGTTCGATGCTGTTGAAGACAAGGAAGAGTTTGATTTGTTGTTATGGTGGAAGACCTATACGTACAGGTATCCAGTTCTGTCACACTTAGCACGTGACGTACTGATTATTCCAGTGTCAACGGTGTCTTCAAAACAAGCTTTCAGCACCAGTGGACGCATAATTGAACCAAGAAGAAACTGTTTGTCTCCAGAGATGGTGGAGGTATTAACATGCCTTCGGGATTGGGAGCATGCTAAAAAAAGGTTACAAAATCTAACTGTAGATAAAGAACTTAATCTAAATTTCGACAATCTATATATTGATGACCCTTCAGGTAGTGGTCAGGGCCAGAACTAGGTTATACTTTTACATATGTATTTATTATTTACTTGTAAGTTGTAAAACGGTTGCACTCTTTTTCCCTTACCAAGTTTTTATCCCACTGAGTTTTTCTTGGTAAGGTTTTTAATGAGGCAATCATATAGATATGTATTACTGAATTCCATAAGTGAAAAATAAATAAATAAATAAAAAATTGTTCGTTCTCTTTATTCATTTCAAATCCTAATAATTGTCCGTTCTTTTCATTCATTTTAAATTCTAAACCCTTAACCATAAACTATAAATCCTAAACCCTATACCCTAAATCCAAAAAAACGTAATTTGGAAAAAAAAATTAGACCAAAAAACTAACCCGCCGGACCAGGCCCGTTATGAGGCAGGCCGGCGTGCCGTGCCGGGCCTGCTTCTCTGGAAACAGGCCGGCCCTGCCAGGCCCGGCCTGTTTCCAGAAATGGACTGGCCAGGTCGTACCTAATGGGCCGTACCTAATGGGCCGGGCCAGTCCATTTTTACACCTTTAGCATGTAATTTGGATTGATTGGCATGCAACTTGGTTTTTCCTAGCATGTAACTTGTATTAATTGGTTGTGTAATTGACTCAGTTGAAAATTGCAATTCCTTGTTTGGGTTCCCATACCAAAACTATATATGGGAAGAGTGAAGAAGTTGGTTCTGTCTGCTTATAAATTGCAAAGTTTTTATATTTATTTAGCTTATTGATGTCTTCTGAGTTTTGACCTGGGAAGAAAGTTTGAAACTATATATTTCAATTGCTATAATAGCAAAAATTTAATTGTTTTCTTGGGCTTTATATGTATTATAGATCTAAATCCTCTATGGAATTAATGGGATCAACAAGTGGAATTGTCCTTTTGAGCTTGTTAGTTCTGATGTTGGTATGCTTCTCGAAGAGTTGTGGCAAAAGGAAACAAGAAATATGCTTTTTTATCTTCTCAAATCATATGGTTCTGGTAATGCTGTCATTAGTAAAGTGATCAAACCTTTGAAGTTGTAGGAAAAGTTTGTTTGAAAACAATTTGACAGTGCACTAATTTAGAATTGTATTTGATTTTTGTTTCCAGGACAGTCTAATAGATTATAGTGAATTTGTGGCGATGATGCAAAAAGGCAATGGTGGATTGGATCAGAAGAAGTTTTAGTATTGGATTTATGGGGCACTACAAGTTTGACGGCATTAATCGTAGTCATATTTCATTTTTTTGTTTATATAACTTTTATGAATTTTTACATAACACAAGTATGTAATGTTCTTGTTGGATTTACTCCATTTTTTCCATTTTTAGGATTGCTTTTTCTGAATCTAAATGAGTTCAATGTAATAATGTATATACACATAGTAGTATCTGATTATGTGAAGGAAAAAAAATTCTCATTGCTTTTGTATATATTCTTTTTTCATTTTGACTCTTTAGTTCAATATAATGTAATGAGCAGGCATGTAATTTCATTTTTTACTAGCATGTAACTTCGGTATCAACTGATATTGTAACTTCGGTATCAACTGACATTGTAACTTCTGGCATGTAACATTACTGGAATTGCGAATGAAATCAATCTTCCAAATGTGGTGATTAAATGAACTGACATGTAACTTCATTTTTAACTAGCATATAACTTCTAGCATGTAACATTACTGGAATTGTGAATGAAATCAATCTTCCAAATGTGGTGATTAAATGAACCGGTATGTAACTTCATCTTTAACTAGCATGTAACTTCGGTATCAACTGGTATGTAACATTACTGGAATTGTGAATGAAATCAATCTTCCAAATGTGGTGATTAAATGAACTCATGTAACTTCATTTTTAACTAGCATGTAACTTAAGTATCAACTAGCATATAACTTCTAGCATGTAACATTACTGAAATTGTGAATGAAATCAATCTTCCAAATGTAGTGATTAAATGAACCGGCGTGATACTTCATTTTTAACTAGCATGTAACTTCGGTATCAACTGGCATGTAACATTATTGGAATTGTGAATGAAATCAATCTTCCAAATGTGGTGATTAAAAGAACTGACATATAACTTTATTTTTAACTAGCATGTAACTTCAGTAACAACTAGCATGTAACAACTAGCATGTAATATTACTGGAATTGTGAATAAAATCAATCTTCCAAATGTGGTGATTAAATGAACCGGTATGTAACTTCATTTTTAACTAGTATGTAACTTCATTTTTAACTAGCATGTAACTTCGGTATTAACTGACATGTAATTTCTGGCATGTAACATTACTGAAATTGTGAATGTAACAAATCTTCCAAATGTGGTGATTAAATACGCTGGCATGTAGCTTCATTTTTTAACTAGCATGTAACTTCAGTATCAACTGACATGTAACTTCCTGCATGTAACATTACTAGAATTCAATTCTCATATCATTTCAAAATGACATTGCTAGTACAAAAAATAATTAAAACATCATCTCTAATACATGATTGCAATCTTCATCATCGTGACTACTATTATCAACGTCAGGTATCGAAACTGATATGTAAATTTCAACTGAAACTTGGAATGCCCTCAACTTGACATGTAACTTGGAACGAAACTGATATGTAAATTTAAATAAAACTGGCATGTAACTTCATTTTGAACAGACATTTAACTTCTAACATTTAACTTCTAACATGTAACTATATTGGAATTGTAATTTGGAATGTAACTTAGTTTTGAACAGGCATGTAACATGAGTTTGAACTGGCATGTAACTTGATTTTGAACTAACATATAACAATGTTGGAATTGTTAGTTGGAATGAAATTAACATCTCCAAGCATGTAACATTATTTTGAACTGGCATGTAACTTTATTATCAACTGGCATGTAACTTTCGGCATGTAACTTCCGGCATGTAAAATTATTGGAATCCAAAATTTGAATAAGTGTCTTTCAACTAGTAAACTCAATACAAACTCATACATATAAGATTTAAAACATCATTACGAATACGGTAAAACCTAGGTTTTACCACCAACTTCCGGTGTCAATGGACACTTCTGTGAATTGTGGCATTCTTCTCTACACTTTCTACACCTGTAAGGTCTATATGGCCTTCTTCTCCACATTTTTTGCACCGTTTATGTGGCAGATAACTTCATTAAAACTATTGAAATTTCCATTTCAATCAGTCTTCCAAATATGGTAATTAAATGAACTGACATATAACTTCGTTATTAACTGACATGTAACTTCATTACCAACTGGCATGTAACCTCTAGCATGTAAAACTACTAGAATTTCCATTTCAAGTCAGTCTTCCAAATATGGTAATTAGATGAACTGGCATGTGACTTCGTTATTAACTGACATGTAACTTTTTTACCAAATGACATGTAACATCTAGCATGTAAAACTACTGAAATTTTCATTTCAAATCAGTCTTCCAAATATGGTAATTAGATGAACTGGCATATAACTTCTAGCATGTGAAACTACTGAAATTTTCATTTCAAATCAGTCTTCCAAATATGGTAATTAAATGAACTGACATATAAATTCATTCAATAGTTATAGTAATGTCGGGTATCGACCTATCATTTATGTTACATGCATGTAACATGAGTATAAAAAATTACAATACTTACAAACTGACATGCAACTTAAAAATAGACTAGCATGTAAAGTCTACAATAACATGAATGTAACTTTAAAATAAACTAGCATGTAACCTGGGAACAAAATATCACAGTAGTTGGGTTTCACTCTAAATAGAAGTTGATCTCTTAATCTTAATCTTCATATCAAACATGATGATTATTGTAAGAAACAAGTGGGTAAGTGATACATACCATTGAAAAACGTCGTTTGGATCCGAATCTACTTCATAAAAGAGAGATCTACTTCATGACGGAGAGAGGCACACATAAAATTGTTGTTGGGTATCAGATCTAGATGAGTAGAAATGTTGAATTTTTGACATGCATAAATTTATTCTTTACAACAGAAAATTTCAGATGGTGGTTGTCTTCTTCACGGTGGTTTTCTTCTTCTTCACACCAAAAAATTTCAGCTGTCCTCGTCGACTTCTTGCTTAGAAATTTCAGCTTCTTGCCTAGAAATTTCAGATGAAGTCAAATTTAGGTTCTTGCCCAACAAATTCGTACGACTTCGTCTTAGAAGGAAACTTGCCTAGAAATTTCAGCTTCTTACACACAAATTTCAGCTTCTTGTTTCGCGCCCAGAAAATCTAGAAATTTCAACACGGAGAGAGAGAGAGAGAGAGAGAGAGAGAGAGAGAGAGAGAGAGAGAGAGAGAAATGATAAACAAAATGGAGGGATTTGGAAAAAAGAAAACAAAAATTTTGGAGAAAATTTTGGGTGAAGTAAAAACAAAAGGAAGTGTATACTTATAAGTTCAAACCTAAAAATGGCAAGTATAATAAAAAATAAATATTTAAATAAAAATAATAAACTCGTAAACTTTATAATCATTTTTTACCATTATATTTGTCTTAAGCCATAGAGATATGATAGCAGGAATCCTTATTTCAACCGTTGGATTATAACGTAGTTGGAAGGGTGGGTCCCCTATTTATAACGCGCATTGCCCATTGCCGTTTGATGCCTCGGGACGGTCAGATAATTTTTTTTAAGTGAACCAGACACCGGTTCAACGAAAACAATAGAACACAGGGAAAAAAAAGGTGGTTCACTGCAATCGAAATTGTTAACACATTAGGGTTTCTGTTAATTTGGGTAGAGAGAGAGAGATGGGAGGCAAAGGAAGAAAAAGGAGAGAGAAGAATTACAGAGCGGCGCATGGAGGACCCACCAGACTCCCACCTCCGCCTAAACCCTCCCAAATCGACGCTTTGCCCTCCAAACTCCGTCAACTCATCGCCTTCACTTCTAAGCTTCAAGGTTGCTCACATTTACTTGTTCTCTGTCCCTCTCTCTTAATCGTCTCTGTATAGTGTTTTATTTACTTAATTGTTTGTTTTTCAGGCTCGACGGATATACAGCTGGAGAAGAAGAGAAATAAAAGAGGAGACACCGACGGTCACGGTGACGGTGATACTGTCAATGTTAGTTACTTTCAAATTGATTATGTTGAAAGTTTTCTGTTTTAATTATATTAAAATTACAGATATAATAGGTTGAGATTTTCTGTTTTCAGTCTATCATTTGATTAATGTTTGTTAAAATATATGAACCGTCTATATAGAAACTCGATAAAACAACTAGAATCAAAGATGGAGGCGATGATGGATGTATGATCACGCCTCAAAATGTAGATAACGGTGATGAAATTGAGGAGGATAGTGAAAATGGAAAGAAAAAGAAAAAAAGAAAGCGGAAGGAGGTAAAAGACCTTCGATTTGAGGCTGTGCTAGAGAATTCAGCTACCCGTTCTAAAAGAAAAGATCGCAAGAAGAAGTAAGCGTTTCTTGATCTTTATTGCCTACGAAACTTCTGTGGTTCGATTTTGATAGAAAGTAGAAACAATGTCTCGTTCCTCTAATATGTTTCTTATGTGTGTTGTTTCTTTGTTCTGGTTTTGGTTCACAAATTATATTTTCGTAATTGATATACTTCATTTGTTCTTGTGGCGAACTATGGTGGTGTTTCTGGTGTGTGCTCACTACTTATTATCATGTCTATATATGTACCTTAGCTTTTAGATGTATTACTTATGCTGTTGTGTGGTTTGTGATGGCTTGTGCTGAATATGCATCAAGTCTTGATCCTGCCTTAGAGTCAATGAGTGGAATTCGTTTCTATTTTGAAAATGCTTTCAACCAATATCCTACATTTTGAGACCCATTAATATGTGGAAGATGCTTCAACCTATTCCTATATTGTTATTTGTTGCCTTATGTATGTGAATACAAATATTTCGTTTTCGTGCAAATAGAAATCAAATTCTTATAGTTTCGGCCTCATTGTCCGTTGCAACCCACCCCATGTAGGATGATTCATGTAACTGCATAAAGCACAGTGATCCTGAAGGATTCATTCAACCCCATATCAATGAAATAGTGAGATAGCTAAGCCAAACTGGATTTGTGTACTTCTCCTCGTGTTTTGAGATAATTTGTATCCCGTACAGAAAGAAACTAATATGGTTAGTGTCTGGAGTTGACAAATTTTATTATCAAGTCTTTGGAATACGGAGATGATTAGAAGATAAATACAAGAAGCAAATTTAAGCATTCATTAGGCATTCTTCATTCAAGTGAATGCAAAGTGATTTTTCTGGTGCATTCACTCTGCTAATGTTTGCTGTATTTATTAAACAGTAGATGAGTATGTCTTATTCTTTCATGCAGGTATTTGGAAGCCAAGAAAAATAAACACAAGAAAGCTAAAACAGAAGAGACTTTGGGTTTTCCTGGTCATGAGAAAGTCGAGTTTGGAGATGTGGTTAAAGCTCCACCAAAATTGGTCACACTTCCAAAGGTTGGGTCACTATTATTTGATTATGTACAAAAGAATTACACTCCTTCAGTTTAACTAAGATTTTTTTCTTTCCAGGGTTTCAAGCCCGATGCTTCGCAAGAGAGGTTACGTTTGCAGGCAGTAGAAGCCTACAGGAGTCGCAAAGGATGGACCTCAAGACCAGGGGTTCTGCTTCCTCCAGTGACCGCATCACCATCATCGTAGTTTCTTTTAATGCATATGCAACACATCAACTTTCTTTTTTTCTTTCTTGTATGACTCGAGGGCTATTCTATCTGTAAGAATGATTATAGTTGGTGGTACTGTAAGTACCACTTCAATTTTGTTGTTAATGAGATATAAATGTCATGGTTTCAATTTGTTTAACATTACTAAACTTTATATTAAATCTAGTTCTCCGTGAAACAAAGAATTGATTTTGACCAGATAAATTCACGTCATCAGATGTCGGTGATCATCTCACAAGCTTTCATTGTTATTGCTGCACAACCATCTCCAGATCCAATTGCTGTTAGTCTAATATTCCGAAAAATCTAAAATTTAGCACTATTTGTTATGTTATTATGCATCAAACATCTGTAATAAGTTTACACCTTTGGATAAATTGTTATAAATCTACATTCATATGGTACTACTATATACGATACATAAAAACTTAATTTCCCATCTATGCAAGGTGTGAACATGGAGGATCCATACAAACTTAATTTCCATGTCTGTGGAAGGTGCGAACATGGAGGCCTCCGTCTATGTGAAGATTAATCATCGTCCTGTAATTGACAGGTTTCTTCTCATCGCTCAACTTGAACTCAAAGCAGCGTAATAGCACAGCTGAGAAGATCTTCATCTGCCTATAAGCGAATTCCTTTCCCAGACAAATACGCGGACCAGCCTGTTCACCAGCAAAAGTTACAAGTTTAGCTTCTTTAACAGAGTATACTCTTAGCAAAATTGTTCCATCATGAAGTAAATACAGTATACACAAACCAGTCAAACCTGGAAGGCAGTAAATTTGAAAGGGCTCACTTTCCGGAATTCACCATTCTCGTCCAGCCATCTCTCCGGTTTGTATTCCTCCGTGTCATCACCCCAAATGAACTTCATCCTTCCCATTGCATAAGGTTGGTAAGATACCATATCGCCTTTCCTCACACTGAACCCATCCGGCAGAGTATCATCAGAGAAGCATATCTTAGCATCCTGCAAGCGGAAAACAAATTAAGATACGAAAACTGATTCCAATTTGGAAATTCCATAGGAAGCCGAAAAGTATAGCCATTATTCAAGTGATCAGAATTTTATTACCACTGGAACCGCAGGATACAGTCTTAGAGTTTCGGTTATAGCTGCATGGAGATATGGCATCTTTTCTAGAGCTTCTTCGCTTAAACTGCCCGCCAATTCATTGAAGTTTGTAATGTCTGTGACGCTCATCGCCTCCTTCACTTCTTGTGCAACCTTTTCCTGCACTTCCGGATGCTTGCAGAGCACGTAAATAAACCAGGAAAGTGAGGCTGCTGTTGTGTCTTTACCAGCAATAATGAAGTTTAGAATTATATCTCTAAGATACTTTGGGTCAGTCTCAGTCACTTGTAGAAACCTCGATAAAATGTCATCTTTCTTGATCTGTCTCACCATTATAACATATTCAATGTTACAGCTTTGTGGTTTAACATTATAAATTTGAAACAAGAAGCTATGAATTAGTTGACTTACAGAAGAACTGTCTTTTGGGTTGTGCATTTGCTCAATCTTGCTATGAATTAGCTTGTATACGAAAGCATCAACAACTTCAATGTTCTTCTTCAACATAGCTTCAGATCCAATGTTCAAATACTTCTTGATCTGCCAAGACAAATCGACATATCGCCAGAGAGTCATAGCACTTGAATCATCAAAAGCTTTGCTGAAATTGGTGCCTTCTTCACTTGACCCACACATGCTGTCTAATTCAACTCCAAATGCAACTTTGAATATTGAATCTAAAGTGGATTTCATGAACAGATCCTACACAAAGAATTAATTTCAGTTCACTTATATTGTTGGACATGACGTAATATGTGAGTTTTTTCTATCAAACTCACTTGAATGTTTATTGTCTGGTTGGAATTTGAAGCTTCAGACAAAACATGAGCAAGTTTTGCTACATTTTTCTTGAACACTACACTGCTAAAATCTCTCAACACCTTTGTAGAGAACTCATAGCTTGACACTTTTCTCTGTTGACGCCACTTATCACCATCAACTGTGAATATTCCATCACCAAGTAAATCTTTCAAAATGTTGTAATTGTACTCACCCTGCAAATAAAAAAAGTCAAACATAAACTTTGAAGAGACAACTAATTAAAGATAAAAACCACATCCAAACCCTCTAACTTTGGTCTCAAGTGGGGTTGTTTTGTTTCCTCTTAAAATGGTTCACAGAATTCATGATTAAAGAAGATTGATGAATTGACATACCTTGCCGTAGTTTTCAAAGTTTGTTTTGAGCATATATTCGACGTTTGCAGGGTCAGAAGTGTAAATTTCACTTCTAAAAGGACTGATGAGCCTGTAAGTCCTGTGTTTACCTGCAAGATCAGTCATGTAATGATGCAATCTATTGAAGTTGAGAAGCTGATTAAAAACTGTGCCTCCGATTGGATGGTACTTCTTTTTCCCATAATTTTTCTGGGATTTTCTTGCTAGGATCCAAAGACTGGAAAACGCAAGAATTACAGAAAGAGCTGTGAACACGAAGGAGCTTGAAAGAAAATCCATGGAAGCTGTGTTGTATCGATCGGTGAGGGTGAAAGTAAGGGTATGATTGGTAGGAAGGAAAAAGGAGTGGAAAGAGAAGGGGGGAGGATAAATTGATCGGTGGGTCTCATCTAATTTAATCCTCCAAAAAGTGGATGGAAAAAATAGGGAAAAAATAGCAATTGACTTTTATTTAAATGAAATTATAAATTTATATTTTTCTATTTAATTTACTTAAAATGAAACATAATGTATTGATTATATATATATATTAATAGTAAAATTTAACTAGGGGATTAGATAGAAAGTTTTCACTCCTAGCTCGAATCAAAGTCCGGATTCACCATTTATGGAACCCCGGACGGACCATAAAACTACCCCGCAGAAGCAGGAAAGGATCATCGGGCTTCGAAGTATCAGGGATGAAGCTAGGCATGACCAAGTCGAGCCCTCACGCGAACATTGGAATCCAGACTTTTCAATATCACCTATCCCGAAACCTCGGTTCCTAGGTCGGGCTCCAAAACCACCATGTGAAAGCGAGGAAGGATCGTTGAGCTCAAGAAGCACTCGAAGTGAAGCCCGACACAAACAAGAATGAGCTTCTTTCAGGTCAAGGCTTCCCGAGGTCAGATTTAACTCATAGCCTAAGCCAGGAGCCCACTAACCACTCTAGAAGTCCGTTGTCTCCGTCAGATACGAAGAGAGAGCCTTTAAGTGGATCAGGTTCATGTTATAGCTAATTCACTAAGGGACGCCCGTAGCCTACCTAGACATAAAAGAAAAATCTCGCCTAATTCACACTACCCCGAGTAAGTGCCCACAAGGCTGTCCCAAGCTTCTGATACCAGAACTAAAGCATGGATCTACCTCGCTCTACGAAACAACGAGCAGCTAACTCGATGACCTCCATGAAGAATCATGCCATGAATACACACAATATCATATCTACATTATAACGAACATTAAATTCTGCATACGTGTAAGACAAGAATTTGTTTTCAAAAAGGAAACAAACTTATCTCCACCAACGATAATCTTGAGTCCGTTATTCACTCGAAGTCAACAACTTTTAAATAGAGAATCTCGCCCGATAAGGAAGGAATAGGTTCAGAGAATCAAGGCGGGAGATACACCCGTTCAAATTATTTCGGCCATGTATAAATATACCCAAGCATTCCCACGAAAAGAAGGGAGGGAAAAAAGACGACGAAAAAAAGAAAAGGAAGAGAGCCTAAATTCTGTAACTAGAACACGGCCGTCATTGTTTCTACTATTCGACTGGCACGAGGTTGTCACCCTTCTATGCCCTAGAGAGATTGTGAGTGTATGTGAGAGATTTTTGTATACCACGAGTGATTAATAATAAAAGCTATCATCTGTTATCACATTATCATTCAAATATTCGTTTCTATCTTAACAGGTCAGGTATCTGAGGTACTGACCCCGGTCACTACCTCCGTGGTAATGGTCTCAAGAGTGTTAGTTGAAATTTCTCATCTTGAGCAAATTTCTCATTAACATCCGTGGTAGTGATCTCGAGGGTGTTAGTTGGAATTTCTCATCTTGAACAAATTTTCCGTTAACAATATATATATATAATATGTTACAAAGTTTAAAGTCAATTTGTATATAAAAAAAAGTTGGATTCAATATTATTTAAATTATATTGATTTACTAAATGTAAAAATATATAATATATAAACTATAATGTAATGGTAAAATAGTAAAATTGATAAAGAAGATTTTTCATCCAATATTCTTTCCTTTCTGTTTATCAAACAGTTCACCGGAAAATTATTTTCATTTCTTTCTCTCATCTTTTCTATCCCTCCAAATCTTTATATCCTTCATATTTTCTTTCCTCCCTACCAAACATATCCTAAGTAAGTAACCGGTCAGAGGATTACAACTTTATAAGATTAATTTTGGGGAAAATTTCACCACAATCCCTGTTGTTTTTTAATAATAATCCATTTATCAAACAAATCATCATAGTTTCATGTTCCTATCAAAAAGGCCCTTCCTATTTCAATTTAATTCAAAATAATCCTTATGGACTGTGAAAATTAAGTTTGATGTTAGTGCAGAAGGGTAGTTTGGTACTTTCTGGTTTAAATGTCAATTAAAATTACAAAAAAAATAAATAAATCCTTAACAACAATACAACATTAAGAAAATATGAAATAATTGAATATAAACTACTTAAGAAATTAAATATTATATTTTAAAAAATCTATTTAAGTTTTCTCCTTATTAAGATGAGACACTTCTGAATAGTCTATTAATTTAAAGGCTAATTATGATTTTAGACCTTTATTATTAATATAATAAAAGAACAAAGAGTTTGAAATTCATAATTTAATTCTAATTTATTTTAAAAAATAAAGTTATAAATTTAAGAATTAAGAGAAAAATATGTAATTTGAATAAGAATCTCATCAATATGATGGTGAGGGTTTACAGTGGACCATTTCAGTTTTGCATTATTAAAAAAGAAATTGTTGAGATGAAAAATAAGAAGATAAATTTTTAAATATTAACCTAAAAACTTGGTATAGGATTGGAATAAAGAAAGGTATGTAAGATGCACCCATAATGGTGTTCAATTATCCGAACGAGAATTTTCAAAAAACTGGTTAATATAGGGTATTCCGATAAAGATCCTATTTCCTTTTTGTCTAAAATTATGGCACAAATCTAAGATAGAATTCCCTCATAAAGATGCAATGAAAAGAAAGGGTGATAAAAAACCAACGATTCCTTGTTTTTTTAACAATTTGGGAAATGAAAGCGGAATTGCCTTTTGGTCATCCCCAAAAAAAACCAATATTATTTGAACTCATTTTCAAATAGCTAAAAAAAAAATGAGAGAACCAAAAGTAACCATTCAAAACATTAAATTTTCGTTTTTAACCACATACGAAAGTTTAATTGTTAATAACCATATTTTTAAGAAATTACTTAAATGTCCTTATATAAAAACTATCCCAAAACTCTGTCTCTCTCTCTCTTGCTCTCTCTCCTCTCTTCTCTCTCCCCACTCATCTCTATTTTCTCTTTCTCTTTCCTCGCTCATCATCGTCGGACGTCGTCGCTTGGGCATGCACCGCTTGACGAAGGTGTCGTCGAGCTGCCTCGGCTACGCTGAACCAGGGGGTGCGCTGCTTGGCTTCGCTCTCTTCTCTCTCTCCCTGCTCCTCTCTCTCTCTCCACTCTCCTCTCGTCTCTCTTCCCACTCCTCTCCCTCTCTCCTTTTCTCTCTCTTCGCTCCTCTCTCTGATGCAGGAGATAAACGTGAAGATTTTTTTGAAGATTTTTAATTTTAAAAATATTATTGTGATTAATAAATATTATTATGTTATCTTTAATTACTGTTAAAAAAATGTTCTCTTTAATTAGGTAGTTAATTATGTAAAGATTTGATTTAATAAAATCAAATCTGTTAGATTTGGTTTAGGAGTTTTAGAATTCTTTTATTGTTTAGGAATTTTAGATGATAAAGAATCCTAGAGATTCAATTATTTTATTTTGTTTAGGATTTTATGGGATATTGAATCTTAATAGTTTTAGGTTGCTTTTCCTTTTTTAATAGCTTGTATTATGTTTGAAAATCAGAAGTTGTTGAATTAATAAAATTAAAGAATTTTCTCTTTTATCGTCCAATTTCGGTACCCTGCACGGGTCAACGAATTTGAAGTATATTTTGTGGTATCCGTGTGCGGATCAACATATTAATAGTAGGGTTCGTTTCCGGTATTTGTACGTGAATCAAAGGATCTGAATCGTCTATCCGTTTTCTTTTATCGATTGGTGTTTTGTAAATTTTTCTCGCTGCATCAGTTGGTATCAGAGTCACTGAGTCTACGGTTGTGCTAGGCTCATCGATCCACGAACCATAACCATTTACCTTCCTAACTTCTATCTCTTCACCTTCCAAATTTCCCCATACAAATATATATATATATATATATATATATATATATATATTTCATGAAACCCCAAACACAATTAACCTCCTATCATCCAGTGTTTTTCGACGATACACATGTATCGGTGAAGGTTTTTGTCGATTTTGATAACCACTGATATATGATGAAGATGTGTTTGAGAAAGCATCATATGAGAGCAATCATATTAAATGGGTTGTTTTTACAAGCCCCTCACTATAAAATTTTCTCATATTACCTTTTGTTGCAGGATTTGATGATTCAAGAATGTGTGTCTATCTATTAGGGTGATTGGATGGACGTCGTGACGAAGATAGGGAAATATACAGTTCGTTGTAGACGATTTTATGTATTGACACTACATATTCATGAATTCCAACAACCAAAATTCGAGAACGAATTTTATCCAACCTGGAGAGAATGATGCAGGAGAGATTATCAAGAATATTGTTGAAGATTTTTTATTTTAAAATTATTCTTGTAATTAAAAAAAAATCCATTTATTTTATATTTAATTAGGTGTTTTTATTCCTTTTTTTATTAGAGTTTATTTTTAGCATTTATTTTAGTCTTTTAGTTTATTTGGGAAACTATGTTATGTTTTCCCTATTTTTGCTTTTTAGTCTTTTAGTTGGAAACTATCAAAATGTCACTGCATATTTTTCTTCTCCTGGGACCGTGACTGATCAAACCTGGTATGTGGACTCAGGTGCCACAAATCATATTACCTCAAACCTCAACAATCTCTCAATGAAGGCTGAATATCGAGGTAATGATAGACTTTCAGTAGGAAATGGTAATCGATTAAAGATTTCTCATATTGGTAACACTAGGATTAAGTCACATTATGCTCATTATTGTGATTTGCATCTTAAACAAGTTTTGCATGTGCCAACCATCACTAAAAAACTTCTTAGTATATCGAAATTTACACAAGATAACAATGATATAGCTGAGTTCTCTTCTTACGGCTGTGTTATCAAGGATCAGAGAACCAATAAGGTTCTACTTCAAGGGCTTATTGGGAATGGACTCTATGAATTGAAGCTAATTAAAGCTACTTCTCAAGGGCCTGTTTTTCTTAGATCTACCTACGATAATAGAGACAGAGTTTGTATAAATAAGTCTCCCTATGTTGTAAATAAAGCTAGAGCTCATGTTTTGCCTAGTGGAGCTATTAAAGCTCAATATAATGCTCGTTGCTGTCAGGTCAAATTTTATGATTTGGCATGCAAAGTTAGGTTATCTTGCTCCTCTTTTTCTTTAAAAAGTTTTGAAAACATTACATTTTCCATTTAATGTTCATTCTCTAAACTTTTGTGACTCGTGTAAAATTGGAAAGTTACATATACTTCCTTTTTAAAGATCAACTATTACTGTTAAGTCTCCTTTGGAATTGGTATACAGTAATGTATGGGGACCAACTCCTATGTTGTCTTGTGAAGGCTATAGATACTATATAGCCTTTGTAGATGCCTACACTAGGTTTACATGGCTATTTCGAGATTAAAATCTGATGCATTACAAGCTCTTATACAATTCAAAAAGATAGTAGAATTACAATTTGACAAGAAGATCAAATGCTTCCAGACAGATATGGAAGGAGAGTATCATTCTATTGCCTCTTATCTATCTAATCTAGGTGTACAAGTCAGGTTTTCATGTCCATATACTCATCAACAAAACGAAATTCCTGAAAGAAAGCATAGGAATATAGTGGAAATGGGATTAACTCTCCTTGCTCATGCTGGTATGCCTCTAAAATTTTGGTTTGAGGCCTTCTCTACAGTTGTCCTTCTTATCAATAATCTTCCTACAGCTCTCTTGAATTTTGCTTTACCATTTGAAAGGTTGTTTCAAAGAAAGCCGAATTATCATTTCCTAAAGGTATTTGGTTGTTCTTGCTTTCCATATTTGAGGAACTATTCTAAACACAAGCTAGATTTTCATTCTTGTAAGAGTGTTTTTATTGGTTATGGTCTCTCCCATAAAGGTTATAGATGTCTTCACTCATCTATGAAGGTTTTTGTTTCAAAGCATGTACTTTTCAATGAAATGGAGTTTCCTTACAGAAACATGTTTGTTGTAGCCTTATCTGATGGTTCTTTAAATAGTGTTTTTCCAGGCAACACTCCTCTCAATCTTTTTCTACAATTTGAGAATACTAATAAAGTTCGTTGTTCTTCACCTAGACCAGCTATTACTCAGCTTTCTAGGTCTATATCTGACGTGCCTACTCCTTTAGTTGTGCCAAATACTAGTTCTTTAAATATTCATCCAATGGTTAGTAGAGGAAAAACTGGTTCTTTAAAACCTAGAGTTTTTCTTACTGAATGTTGCCGTCCTTCAAGCTTTTTAACTGAAGTTGAACCGAAATCAGTAACAATTGCTATAGCTGATCAAAAGTGGCTTGAAGCAATGCAGTTAGAATTTCAGGCTCTTCAAAGTAACAACACTTGGACTTTGGTACCTGCAACTTCCGATATGAATATAGTTGAAAGTAAATGGGTTTTAGAACTAAATTGAATCCTGATGGTTCAATTCTTAAGTACAAGGCTAGGTTAGTTGCTAACCTGGTCTTGATTATTTTGATATCTATAGTCAAGTAGTCAAGGCTTCTACTATTAGAGTAATCTTTGCTTTAGCTGTTCACTATCATTGGAACATTCAACAAGTGGATATAAATAATGCTTTCTTGAATGGTGATTTACAATAGCATGTTTTTATGAGGCAGCCTGAAGGTTTTGAGAGTATTGTGTTTCCTTCTCATGTTTGTAGGCTCAATAAAGCCTTGTATGGCTTGAAACAAGCACCTAGGTCCTGGTTTACTAAACTTCGATCGGCTCTTGTTTCTTGGGGTTTTATGAACTCACCTTCAGATACTTCATGGTTTATCAAACAAGTTGGCTTAGATGTCTTGTATCTTCTTGTATATGTTGATGACATTCTAATCACGAGTTCAAGTTCCTCGCAGATTAAATTTACAATTTCTAATCTGCATAGTTTGTTTACTCTGAAAGCTCTTGGTTCGGTGAGCTATTTCTTAGGCCTTGAGACCTATCGTAATTCTACTGGACTCTATCTCGCTCAATCAAAATATGTGATTGATCTGTTGAAAATGCACAACATGTTTGACTGTAAACCTTGTTCAACTCCTATTAGCAGTAGCTCAAAGCGCTCTAAAACTGGTGGGGAGCCACTTGAAAATTCGATAGTGTATAGAAGTGCCACAGGGGCCCTCAGTACATTTGCTACACTCGTCCCGATATTTCGTTCAGTGTTAATAAGTTGAGTCAGTTCCTTGCTGCTCCTTCTTACTTGAACTGTCAGGCTTGTAAACGAATCATGAGGTGTCTTAGAGGAACTCTTCATAAAGGTTTGTGGTTTAAACCTTCAATCAATCTATCTTTGCAGGCTTATGCATACGCAGATTGGGCGAGCTGCTTGGATGATCGTAGGTCTACCAGTGGGAATTGCATGTTTCTTGGTGGTAATCTTATCTCCTGGAGTTCAAGGATGCAGCTTGTTGTTGCTCGTTCGAGCACTGAAGCCGAATACCATTCAATGGCTCAAATTACTTCAGAGATCCTCTGGTTGCAGTCTCTTCTTCGAGAACTCCATGTTCAAATTCGTCCTCCAGCTGTTATCTGGTGTGACAATATGGGTGCCACTTCTCTTGCTAAAAATCCTGATTTCCACTCAAGAACAAAGCACATAGATATTGATACCCATTTTATTCGGGAGAAGGTGGCTGATGGTCTGGTTGAGCCGTGTTTTGTTACTACAGATTCACAAGTTGCTGATATCCTAACCAAGGCCTTGTCTGCTGAAAAATTTAACTTCTTTTGTTCCAAGTTGAATCTTGTGTTCTCTCCTTGAATCTGAACAGCTATGGTCTAAGGTAAACCCTTAAACAAGCAAGAAAGGGATCAGGTGTGTGAAGGTTTACAACCTTACACTGGTCTAGCTATGTGTGAAGTTGTTAGCTCTCACAAAGAGAAAGCTTACAGAGAATTGACAGGAAGAAAGTTAGTCTGAGAAGTTGAGTATAAAAACAGATGTTTCAACTCCTCATTAATTGTATTTTCTGATTATCAGAGAGTAGTTGTTAGAATATAGGTGGTTAGCATAGAAAATAAGAAAGAGGGAAAAATATGCGAATTAAAAGTGAGTAATCACGTGAAAGCTGTTGTAACAAACATTTTGTATTCTCTCTCTCTCAAAAATTCAATGAAAGCTCAATGAAGCCATTAATGGAGATTCAAGTTTGTGCTAGTTTTCTTTCTATTTTCGCTGAGACTTTTTGTCGAACATCTGGAGTCTTTATTAAACACTTGTTTTCTTTTCATTTTCACATTTTTATAATTTATGGATATATATTGAAATATTAAAAATATAGTTATTAACGATTAAACTTTCGTATACGATTAATAACAAAAATTTTGATATTGTATTCTATCATTTTTAACAATTTACACAAAAGAAATACCTACTACGTTGCTGCACCCAATGAATTCTGTGAACCCAATGTCCCAATCTTACAAATATGAAATATCTACACAAATGACAACGCAGAGCTCTATTATTGTAGCAAGTAGTTGGCAGATTCTAGCTTCTTTAAATAGTGTCACTTTCAATTCTATTCTCGCAGCAGTAACCAAAATGTGATATTGTGATACAAATTCTTTGCACGTATACACCTATCCGAATCAACCAAATGTTTGTGGCCTTGAGTGAGTGACAAAAATATACATTAATCAGATTTTTTTTGAAATTGCATGTAAATGGAGGCCTCCATCTATGTGAAGTGTGAACATGGTCTTGTAAGTCACATTCTTAGTCTCATCAGCCAATTTGAATCGGAAGAAGGCAAGAAGAGCTATTGATATTATCTTCATCTGTCTGTAAGCAAAGTCTTTTCCCAAACAGATTCGAGGACCAGCCTGAAAAAATTAACAAAAAATAAACGAACATGTTAATTTGATCACAAGCATATATTAAAATGATCAATAATAATCATGTTCATGAGTTATATACGAACATGAAAAGCTACAAATTTGAAAGGAGATTCAGGTTGGAAAATTCCATTTCTGAGCCATCTTTCAGGTCGAAATTCCTCAGCATTGTCTCCCCAAATATAACCCATCCGACCCATCGCGTAGGCCATGTAATAAACCCCGTCTCCTTTTTTGACCTTAAATCCATCAGGAAGAATGTCGTCCATTTCTGCACACCTCCCATCCTTGTAAAAGGTGCCACATGATATAAGTACATATTATTATTAGCAATATTAACTTTGTATATCATATTAATTAAAGAACACAAAAACAAAATGTACCACTGGGACTGCAGGGTATAATCTCAAGGTTTCTGTCAATGCTGCATGAAGATAATGCATTTGCTCAAGTTTTTCATCTGTTAAATTCGTCACAGATTCGTCTATGATAATATTGGTGCAGTCTTGATCTATAGTACCAAATACATCTCTCACTTCTTGGGCTATCTTTTCTTGTATTAGTGGGTTCTTGCAGAGCATGTAGAGAAACCAAGAGAGCGTACCAGCACTTGAATCTTTGCCAGCAATCATGAAGTTCAAAATTATATCTCTCAAGTATTTGTCATTCATTTGCTCTGGATCTTTCTCACTTGCCAACAAAAATCTTGAAAGTATGTCTTCCTTGTCATTCTTAATTGTAGAACCAAAAATACAATATTGTTACACTTTAAAAATAAAATTAAAAAAAAAAACACAGATTTGATATGGTATTATATATATAACTCACAGATTCTTGTTGCAGGGACATAAGATTTCTTTTGTTGGTGATAAGTTTGTGCACAAAATCATCAATGATTTTGATGTTCTTGTTGAGAGAGGCTTCAGAGCCAATATTAAAAAACCTTTTCAGCTTCCATAATGGATCGATATATCTCCAATACACCAAAGCATTGGACTCATCAAAGGCTTTCATGAATTCAGTCCCTTCTTTGCTTGTCCCCTCCAAGCAATTCAAATCCACACCGAACCCGACTTTGAATATCGAATCCAAAGTACATCTCATCAATATCTCCTACAAAAAACAAAACAACCGCTAAACAACCTAAAAATTTAGCTCAAAAAACATTAAAACAAAAACAAAAACAAAATAGTGGGATTTAGACTGTTTACTTGTATGTCAAGAACCAAACCAGCATCAGCAAACACTGAAACTGCTTTGACCAGCTTAGCAGAATTTGTCCTGAACACACCACAACTGAAGTCTCGAAGAACTCTGGTTGAAAACTCAAAGCTTGCAAGCTTCCTCTGCTGCCTCCACTTGTCTCCATCGACTGCAAATATTCCTTGGCCGAAAAGCGACATCATTATATGTTGATTATACACACCTTTCGAATACTTATTGAAATTTGACTTGAGTACATGTTCTATGTTTCGTGTATCGGTGGTGTATATATGACTGTACGCCGGAGAAATTACCCGAAAAGTCGGTTGCTTTCTTGCAATTTGAGTCTGGTAGTCATAGAATCGTTTGAAGTAGAAAACACGGGTGAAAACGGTGCCATCTACAGGCGGGTATGTGGGGTCATTGATGGATTTTCCGGTGTAGGTTTTGAGCATGAAAAAAGACAAGATTATGAAGAGAAACAGCAGCCAAAATGCTATCAAGTTAAAGATGTGCATCATAATATCCATCTTTTTTTGCTAAGTTGAAGGAGGATTGGAGAATTTGAGGATGATTACTATATATGTATACGCATACAGACGTACACCATTAAATTTTTTATTTTTTATTTATTATGGATTCATATCACCTATCACCTATCGTCCGTTAAAAAATGGTGTCTCAATTTATATCTAATCAATTAAAAAATAATATCTTAATTTATATCTAATCAATTAAATTAGATTATGTGTACACTTTTTAATATATATATATATATATATATATATATATAAATGAGTGTGTACACATTATCTAATTTGTTTGATTAAATATAAATTAGAACACCATTTTTTATAAATAATTTGAATCTGAACATAAATACGTTGCTCACATATTGACATTAATGAAAAATGATGGGGAGAAAAGGAGGGAGAGGGGACAGTTTGTGGACTATGTTCGTTCACGTTTCAGATAAGCTCTTTATATATCCCAATTTCAAACACTTTTTGCTGTGAGAATCATAAAAATAAAAAATAAAAAAAGTCTCTTTCTTTACTTTAGAAAATTAAATTCATATTCTCACAAAAATTCATATTCTCACCAAAATTCATAGAACCGCTACTTTTCGAACCTCAACACATGAGTTAGATAAGATGAAGTTGGTTCATTCGTATATGTATCACTCACTAGGTTCTAATCTCTCTTTCCTTCTTCCCAAATCTCAAATTATTATAATATTAAAAAAGTATATATATATATAGGTCAACTTGAAATAAATCATTCAAGTGAACTTTTTTTCAAGTGAATATAATTTGATTTTTGTTTAATTTTTCTACATTTTCATGTTATTTTCACTTCGAAACCAATCTAGAAGAGATCACCACATCAAAACCATAACAACGAGCTATTTATCTTGCTACAACGTCCCTAGTCGACTCGGGACGTGCCACATCATGAGTCGACTCGGGACGTCACAAATCACATTTGAGTTGTTGACTCGTAACGTGCTCGGGAACATCACGAGGTGTCGAGTGAATTTAGATGGGTTTTTTTTAATAAGAACCTAGATGGTTTTGATTCTCCTAAAGGGCAATTTCACCCAGGGGCGGAGGTATAAGTTAAGTAACGGCTACAGGGCTACAGTCCAGAATAACTTTTCTGAAAAAAAAATAAAAAAAAAAAAAAAATCAAAGTTTACACATTTATAGTTACTACCCTTAGAGTCTTACGTTTTACCTTTAATTTACAATTATATTTATCTAACTAACATAACTAATTAAACACAAAAAGGTAAAATACATTAAAGTATCGTACATGATGTAGAACAAGTGGCTGAGTCTTACATGGGTTGGTGGGATCATCCTAAATCCAAGATTAAATGACCTTAATTGAAGGGAATCAGCGAGATCTTCAGAAGCCAAAACCTTCGGTGTTGAGGCATGTCCATTTTTGGCCAAATTCCATCATTTAAGCCCCGAAATCGTAATTATTTCCTTTTTGGGAAATTTTCATTTTTGTCATAAGTTGACTTTGACAAACCAGAATCGTCTACCGTTAATTCCGACTTGTTTATGGTCGTTAGTATATTTTATTTCCGTAACTTTTGTGATTTCGCTATTTTTGGCAGTTTCGCTATTTTTGGCAGTTTCGCTATTTATGGCAGTTTTTGATATGTAATCCCGTTTCTTGTCCAACAAGGATTCGGGTTAGGGTATTTCGCTTTAAATAGCCTTGTAAGCCGAAAGGCTCGAATGGCTCGAATGGCTCATTATTCAATAAAATTTCTAAAGTTTTAACTTTATTCTTGTGGATTCCAGTTTTTCAAAAGAATTTAGACGTCGGTCTAATTCTAGTTACGTTTTCACTGGGTCAATTGGAATCAGAGCCTGGTTTGTCGATCTCGATGTCAATTAACGGAGCAGGAGACAGAAACTCTACTGACAGTGATCATGGGGTAGAGGCCTTGTGGATAGTGGTGGAGGAACAACGATAACAATTAAGGGAGATTCGTGAACTGTTTGTCGGGATGAACCTCAACGCTAACAACAGGCAGCAGCAACCGGATAACAGAGTGCGAGCTGAGGGATTTGCCCGAGGCCAACCTGTTAACAGAGGACGTCCCCCTCGTCATCAACCTGATAGCGATGATGACTCTGAAGACGAAGGAGATAGAGGATATGGTGTTATTCAACCAGTGAGATGATCCAGAGAGCATGACGACTACAGGTTGAAGGCAGATCTTCCAAGCTTTAATGGAAATCTACGAATAAAAGATTTTCTTGACTGGATCATCGAAGTAGAGCGATTATTCAAGATGATGGAGATTCTAGAAGAGAAGATGGTCAGATTTGTCGCTTTTAGGCTGAAAGGAGGGGCTGCAGTCTGGTGGGATCAATTGCAGAAGAACTGTCAGCGACAAGGAAATGCGATTGTAAGAACCTGGCGTAGAATGAAACAGCTAATGATGGGTAGGTTTCTGCCACCAGACTATGAGCAATATTTATTCCAGTTGCTTCAAATTGCTCGCAGGAGACCAAGTCTGTGTTTGATTACACAACAGAATTTTCTAAGCTCTCAGAGCGAAATAACCTGAGTGAAACAGAGGGGCAACACATAGCCAGATATCTCAACGGGTTGAGGCCCTCACTTCCAGATCAGATCGGACTGCAAGTGTTGTGGACTGTGGATGAAGCTCACAATTTGGGGCTAAAGGCCGAATTGATGGAACGTAGAGTTGGAAACCCTGGTTTTCGGAGGAACAATCCTGAGTCATCATTCCATAACAGAGACAAGGGTGTTCAATCATCGGTTCCAGGGAACCAACCAAAAGGAGTTAATGGAGAAGAGGGTAGTAGTAGCAGTCAAACAACAGCGCCAGCCAACAGAAATCTGAATCCAAATCCGAATCCAAATCCATATGCTAGGCCTACACCAGGAACTTGTTACAGATGTAGAAAACCTGGTCATCATTCGAATGCATGTCCTGATCGTCGACCAGTAAATTGGGTAGAATGATGTGAAGAAGATCTAGATGTTCCTGACTATGAAGAATATGGTGACTTGTATGAGGGAGCAGAATTCGCTGAAGAAGATGGTGAGCGGGTTAATTGTGTGGTGCAACAAGTGTTATACGCACCAAAACAAGAGGACCTCAGTCAGCGTAACAATATATTTCGATCTTGCTGCACAATCAATCAGAAAGTCTGTAACCTGATCGTGGACAGTGGAAGTTGAGAGAACTTTATAGCAAAGAGGTTGGTGGAACATCTGAAGTTGCCAACCAAGAAACATCCCAATCCATATACAATTGGCTGGATCAAGAAGGGACCGACAGTAAAGGAAACTGATATTTGTCGTGTTCCTATTTCTATTGATAAGATATATAAGGAGGATGTAGTTTGTGATGTGATTGATATGGATGCTAGCCATGTATTGTTAGGTCGGCCATGGCAGTATGATGTTGATATTACTTATAGGGGTCGGGATAACACTTATTTATTTACTTGGGGGTCACATAAAATTGCTATGGCTCCTTCCAAACATCAGACAGTGCCTAACAAGCCCTCTGTAGTGGAGAAGCAGTCTTTTCTAACTGTGACCGGATCCGACACAGAATTCGTGACAGATGTTAAGAATGCACAGGAGATCTATGCTTTAATGGTTAAAGCTCTTGTGGTAGAAGAGAAATAAACACCGGCTGTAACTGTTCCTGAGAAAATACATCCGTTGCTAGAACAATTCAGAGACATTACTTCAGAAGATTTGCCCAACAACTTACCGCCATTAAGAGACATTCAGCACCATATATATCTTATACCTGGGGCAAGTTTGCCCAATCTGCCACATTACCGGATGAGTCCAAAGGAGAATGAGATTCTGCGGGAGAAAATTGAAGAATTATTACATAAGGGTTTCATACGCGAAAGCATGAGCCCGTGTGCAGTTCCTGCATTGCTGACACCAAAGAAGGATGGGAGTTGGCGTATGTGCGTGGACAGTCGAGCTATCAATAAGATAAACGTCAAGTACCGATTCCCGATTCCCCGCTTATATGACATGTTGGATCAACTGGAGGGTTCAAAGCTGTTTTTGAAGATTGATCTACGTAGTGGGTATCACCAAATTCGGGTCAGAGCTGGGGATGAATGGAAAACGGCGTTCAAAAGCAAGGATGGTTTGTATGAGTGGTTGGTCATGCCCTTCGGTTTATCAAATGCACCCAGTACTTTCATGCGAGTGATGAATCAGGTATTGAGGCCTTTTGTGGGAAAGTTTATTGTGGTTTATTGCGACGACATTCTTATTTATAGTAAGACTGAAGAAGAGCATGTTGAGCAGCTGCGAGAGGTGTTAAAAGTTTTACAAAAAAAATCAACTGTTTCTTAATCTGAAGAAATGCAGTTTTATGACCAACAGTTTGTTATTTTTGGGTTACGTGGTGAGTTCAGAAGGAATTCATGTGGACAAAGAGAAGGTGCGAGCAATTCGAGAATGGCCTACGCCAAAAACCGTAAGTGAAGTTCGTAGCTTTCATGGCTTAGCTACTTTCTATCATCGGTTTATTCGAAATTTCAGCATTATCATGGCACCGATAACAGAATGCATGAAGAAGGGTCGGTTTCAGTGGGGAGAAGAAGCAGAGATGAGTTTTACGTTAATCAAGGGGAAATTGTGTACTGCACCAGTACTGGCTCTACCCAGTTTTGAGAAGATTTTTGAAGTGGAGTGCGATGCTAGTGGGGTGGGAATTGGAGTTGTGCTGTCCCAAGAAAAGCGACCAGTAGCTTTCTTTAGCGAGAAATTAAGTGAAGCTCACCAAAAGTGGAGTACTTATGATCAGGAGTTCTACGCAGTGGTCAGAGCCTTGAAGCACTGGGAACATTACCTAGTACAGAGGGAGTTTGTATTGTACACCGACCATCAAGCTTTGAAGTTTATCAACAGTTAGAAGAACTTGGACAACATGCATGTCAGGTGGGCCACTTTCCTTCAGAAATTTCCTTTTGTTATCAAGCACAAGTCAGGGGTTCTGAACCGAGTTACTGAAGCATTGAGCTGCTGTGCCACCCTGCTCGTAACCCTAGCTCATGAGATTGCTGGGTTTGATTCTCTGAAAGAGTTGTATGAAGAGGATGAGGCTTTTAAGGAAATCTGGTCCAAGTGTATTGAAAAACAGTCTATCAGTGATTTTCATGAAAATGATGGGTATCTATTTCGTGGAAATCGTTTGTGTATTCCCAGAACATCTCTACAGGAGAAATTAATCAGAGACTTGCACGGTGGTGGATTGAGTGGACACTTGGGACGAGACAAAACGGTGGCTAGCTTGGAGGAACGGTATTTCTGGCCACAACTGAAACGAGATGTTGGGAACTTTGTACAGAGATGTGACACTTGTCAGGTGTCTAAAGGTCAGTCACAAAATACTGGTCTTTATATGCCTTTACATGTCTTTACCTGTTCCTAACAATATCTGGGAGGACTTGTCTATGGATTTTGTGTTGGGACTACCCCGTACCCAGCGAGGAGTAGATTCGGTTTTCGTGGTGGTTGACAGGTTTTCAAAAATGGCTCACTTTATCCCTTGCCGGAAGACCTCTGATGCTTCACACATAGCCCGACTATTTTTCAGAGAAGTGGTTCGACTACATGGGGTACCGCAGTCAATTACCTCTGATCGTGACACGAAATTCCTTAGCCACTTTTGGCTGACCTTATGGAAAATGTTCAATACATCTCTGAAACGAAGTACTACTGCTCACCCACAAACTGATGGACAAACGGAAGTGATGAATAGAACCTTGGGAAATCTGGTCTATTGTGTTTGCGGAGATAAGCAGAAACAGTGGGATCATGCATTGCCTCAAGTTGAGTTTGCCTACAATAGTGTTGTACATAGTGCCACCGTCACCACCGAAGCACACTGTGGATTTAATTCATTTACCAAAGGATCCGAGAGTTAGTGTTGCTGTAGAAAACATGGCTACTCATGCTCAAGCGGTGCAAGCGGAGGTGAAACAGAAACTGGAATAAACCAATGCGAAATACAAGGCAACTGCAGACAAGCATAGGCATCGGAAGGTGTTTGAGGATGGCGACTCAGTAATGGTTTTCTTGCGCAAAGAAAGGTTCCCAGTTGGGACTTATAACAAACTGAAGCCCAAGAAGTATGGTCCGTATCGATTCTGAAAAAGATAAATGATAATGCATATGTGATTGACCTACCTGAGACCATGGGAATTTCCAATACCTTCAATGTTGCTGATTTGTTCCAGTATCATGCAGAAGAGCCTCTTTATCCTGAGCCTAACTCGAGGTCGAGTTCTTTGCAAGTAGAGGGGACTGATGTAGAACAAGTGGCTGAGTCCTACATGGCTTTGTGGGACCATCATAAATCCAATATTAAATTACTTTAATTGAAGGGAATCGGCGAGATCTTCAGAAATCAACACCTTTGGTGTTGAGGCACGTCCATTTTTGGCCAAATTCCATCATTTAGGCCCCGAAATCGTAATTCTTTCCTTTTTGGGAAATTTCCATTTTTGTCATAAGTTGACTTTGACAAGCCATAATCGTCTACCGTTAGTTCCGGCTTGTTTATGGTCGTTAGTATATTTTATTTCCGTAACTTTTGTGATTTCGCTATTTTTGGCAGTTTTTGATATGTAATCTCGTTTCTTGTCCAACAAGGATTCGGGTTAGGGTCTTTCACTTTAAATAGCCTTGTAAGCCGAAAGGCTCGAATGGCTCGAATGGCTCATTATTCAATAAAATTTCTAAAGTTTTAACTTTATTATGGTGGATTCCAGTTTTTCAAAAGAATTTAGACGTCGATCTAATTCTAGTTACGTTTTCACTGCGTCAGTATATAAACAAAATAAGTAGGCAAGTAGTTACTTTACGTTTTGAAAGCTAAGCATGTTCGAACAAGTAGGCAAAGTTTCACTTCTACGGTTCTATATCATTCTATATTCTCTTAAAATTTGTTAAAACTGAGATGGTTCGTGATTTTATTGGAATTACATTTATTTTTCTTATATAATCGTTATCTTTTAAAACAAATTATGTATTTTATTTAGAAAATGATTTTTGATGAGCAAGATTCATTATATCCCCTCTTATCTAGTCCATCTTAAAAAATTTCAGTCAATATAATTTTCTCGTATCATCGAAGTTCGTTTATAAAAAATATATATGATTAGTTTAGCCTACCCTACCAAAACAATCTGACTTTGCCCCTGGTTTCACCTTAGATTTGCTTAATTAGTATTGGCTCCTAATTTATATTAAATTTATCAACTTTATTCACTTCTTCTTCGGAAATATCTATATGTTGATTCATCTTTATTTTCACGTAATTTTCCAGCAACTCAACCCAGTTTCGTAATTACTCTTAAATATATAATGGTCATTGTGACTTTGAAATTATTAATTAAAGCTTTAGTTTGAAGACTGGCATCTATAGTCTACATTTTAACTCATTGCATTTGAAGTGTAGATAACATGAAACTGTTACAGGGAGCTTGCTTAACTTTACAAATGACAGTGGAATTGATCAACAGATAACTTTGCTTAGAGAATTTTAAGTCCTTGAAGTCGCACACAGATTGAGGCCTCCATCAATGTGAAGAGTGAACATGGTCTTGTACGTCACACTTTTAGTCTCATCAACCAGTTTAAACTGAAAGAAGCGAAGAAGCGCCATTGATACTATCTTCATCTGTCTGTAAGCAAAGTCTTTCCCTAGACAAATCCGCGGACCAGCCTGCAAAATGGAAGTACAAATAAAAAAAAAATTATAATTATACAAAGCACGCAAACTTTAATGGTAAGTAACTAATTATACAAAGCACGCAAACTTTAATTGTAAGTAACTAATTAAGAGATCATAAAAAACCATCAAGTTGATTATTACTAACATGAAAAGCTACAAATTTGAATGGAGATTCAGGTTGAAAAATCCCATTAACAAGCCATCTTTCAGGTCGAAATTCCTCAGCATCATCTCCCCAGATATAATCCATCCGACCCATCGCGTAGGCCATGTAATAAACCCCATCTCCTTTTTTCAGTCTAAAACCATCAGGAAGAATGTCATCTATTTCTGCACACCTCCCATCCTTAAAAAACCAAAGAGACCACAAGATGCATGAGCATTTTAAGCAGTTTTTTTTTTAAATAATAATAATAAAGTTTTTGAAACTGAAATAATTGTACCATGGGAACTGCAGGGTACAGTCTCAAGGTCTCTGTTAGAGCTGCATGAAGATAATGCATTTTCTCAAGTGTTTCATCTGTAATATTTTTCACAAAAACTTTGATTTTGGTTTCTTTGTTTAGACCACCACCACCACTAGTGACATCTCTCACTTCTTGTGCCATTTTTTCCTGTATAAGTGGGTTCTTGCAAAGCATATAGAAAAACCAAGAGAGAGTGTTGGCACTTGTATCTTTGCCAGCTATCATGAAATTCAATATTATATCTCTCAAGTATTCATCATTCATTTTCTCTGGCTCATTCTCACTTGCTAACATGAATCTTGAAAGTATGTCCTCCTTGTCATTCTTCAAACAAAAATACAAAACAAAAAAGTTAAAATTAAAAAATTAACAGCAACAGAAGGTGATGGTATTGTATTGCATGTATGTATATAATATCTCACAGAATATTGTTGCAGATTTAGATGATTCCTCTTGGTACTCATAAGTTTGTGCACAAAATCATCAATGGTTTTGATGTTCTTCTTGAGAGAAGCTTCAGTGCCAATATTAAGAACCCGTTTTAGCTTCCAGAATGGATCGACATATCTCCAATAGACCAATGCATTTGAATCATCAAATGCTTTCATGAATTCTGTGCCTTCTTTGCTTGATCCATCCAAACAATTCAAATCCACACCAAACCCGACTTTGAATATAGAATCCAAAGTGCATCTCATCAATATGTCCTTCAAAAGAAAGTCATGATCATGAAAATTATACACTTTTGATTTAGAACTATGAAGTTAGATTATAATAATGACTAGCTTATATATATATATATATATATATATGCATCATTAAAGTACTTATATATATATAAAAAAAAAAAAATCTACAGTGTATTTCTACACGGGCATGAATTCTAGTGGTGGAGCTTCATTTTAAAACGTAAAACAGATCATTTGTCACATGAAATGATTTTGAAATGATATATTCACTCTAAATTAATATATATTTTTTAATGTCAATACCCATTAAAATAAATACTGATAGTACTAAAGTAATTGCAAGTACACTATATAAATCATATTAATACAATGTTTTCTAGTTTGAGCATTTTAACAAGAAAAAAAATGGTGCACACTTATACTGTCTTTGATAAAAATATTATATATTTATTAATTATAAATATTAAATAGTAAATATTCAAATTTTAAAATTTTAAATAATTAACATTAATTTTAAAATTAACACTATTAAATTTACTGAGGGTGTGTAGGATCCAATCCAATCCGATCTAATCCAATCCAATAGGATCCATCGGACCGGATATGAGGACATGATTGGATCCTAAAATTTAAAATCCATTGGATTGGATCGGATCTGGGATTTTCACATTGAAATCTGTCAATCCGTTAAAATATAAGTTGTAATTTATATTAGGTCGATCTTGGATCATGACAAATCCAATGGATCTGATCGGCCAAACACCCCTAAAAGTTACTACAAGGCCTCAAGGCCCTTAACTAGTTAGGCTAATATATGCTTAAGTGATGATATTTACACTCCTGATCAAAAACTGTATGTACACTCTAATTTAATATATTTTTAAAAATCCAATATTACCCTTGAGTAAAATTACTTAAAAACTAAATATTTTGTAAGTACATACCGATAATTATTAATTGGTTTTATATCAATCTTTTGAAAAAAAAAAGTTTCATATTAATTGTTTGATATGATAATAAAAACCTTTCTATTTTATCAAACCCTAACTTCTATTTTAAATACTAATTTCAATTTCTTTTAAAGAATACAAATTGATTGAGTTGACCAACAATTTACTGGTATTATTGAGTGAAACAAAAATTAATACCAGTAATAAACTTTTTATTCTAAAACAAACAATAAACTTTCTTAAAAACAAAGAAATTGAGATACACTATTTGTGTGTTGAGAGCGGGTAATTTTTTAATTCGGTGAATTGGAGAATTTTAAGCTTAAAAAAATTAAAGAATTAAGTTTTAATGCAATGATAAGAAAAATAAAAATTCATACAATTTGTAGAGTGACATCAAATGTTTTTGTAGGAGTTAGAAATTTCTTTTAAAGAAAAATTATTTATTTGAATAAATAGATATAAAATAATAAAATTTTAAATAATTCTGATTAAATAACAATATAGTAGGATGTGCTAATAAAAATATAATATAATAAAATTAAAGGATGAATATTTTTAGTATTAAGTGAGATTTATTTATGAAATATAAATTTTTAAAATATTTTAAATATATATTTATGAAAAGGATGTATATATAATTTTATTTTATTTTTAAGGATGGTCAATAACATCATTCCATATTATGCTTTTTGCTCAGTTTTTGGGCCCATCAAAGAACGAGTACTTACTTGCATGTCAAAAACCCGACCCGCAACCGCAAACTCCGAAATTGCGTTGACCAACTTTGCGGCGTTTCGTCTAAACACATCACAGCTGAAGTCTCGAAGAACTCTGGTTGAAAACTCAAAACTAGCAAGCTTTCTCTGCTGCTTCCACTTCTTTCCATCGACTGCAAAAATCCCTTGACCGAAAAGATCGGTCACTATGTCTTGATTATACTCGCCTTTCGAATACTTATCGAATTTTGTTTTCAGTACATGTTCTATGTTTCGTGTATCGGTCGTGTATATTTCGCTTTGTGAGGGTGCAAGAAGCCTGAAAGTTGACTGTTTTCTGGCAACTTCGGTTTGGTGGTCGTAAAGTCTGTTGAAGTAAAAGAGCTGGTCGAAAACGGTGCCGTTTACAGGTGGGTAAGTTGGGTCTTTGATTGATTTGCCTGTGTAGATTTTGAGTATGAGAAGTGAGAAGATTAGTAAGAGACAGAGTAGTGAAAAAGCTATGAAGATGAAGATGGGTATGAGAATATCCATTTTAATTTATCTCTGTTGTGAAAGATGATCATACGATCTTTGATTATATTTATATATTTTTAACAGGTAATATATGTATATTATTATATAATGATTAAAACTTTAAAAGTCGTGGTTTGTAATTTTGTATCATAGAAATTGAAATATATATTAAAAAATGAAAAACAAAATTGCAAGTTATGTTGATGTTCCATTTGTAATTTCAGAACCACCATCGTAAGAAAAAGACTTTAACAGTAGTACCATGGTGTCAGTAAGTTTGTCCAATAAAATCAAGGGTTAATTGCATCAATGACCCCTGAATTATACGTGAAATCGTATTTTGTCCCATGATTTTTTTTTTCTGGCATTAAACCTTCTGAACTTTCATTTTCTGGTAAAAACCGACGGAATACTAACGGAACTCCATTTCCGTCCATTTTTTTTCACACGTGGTTGTATAGAAGGGTAAATCTGGAATAAATTTTGTAATATATTTCCCAACCAAACCAGTTGCAAATCTCGTTGTTCTTGTTTGTATTTTGGCAGATTACAAACCGTTGGCGAAAGCTTCTTCTTCTTCCTTTTCAAGATTCATCTCCCCATCGAAAGCTTCTTGAGTGTTCAAATTTTCTTGGACAAAATGAGTGATGACTTGGGTCTTGGGAATTTGAACCCAAAGTGTCTCTGTGGAACATCTGTTAGATGATTCACATATTGGATAGGTTCCAATCCGGGAAGACGTTTCTGGGGTTGTTGTAATTTTCGGGTAAGTGGTTTATACCCAGTAAATTAGTTGTCTTTATTGCAGTATTAAATGTTATGATCATTTTGTTTTTTCATGTCAGGGAGTTGAGAATTATGAATTTTTCAGATGGTATGACCCTCCCATATGTGCAAGGTCCAAAATAATTATTCCTAGATTGCTTAGAAGAATACGAGACCTTGAGAGGAAACAAATGGTTTTGAAGGAAATGATAGAAGCTCTACATTTGTATCTGCAGTTGCCGACTTGTCGTTAATGAAGAAGTTAGTTCTTGAGGAGGAATTATAAGGAATTGGTTTTGTGTTCTGGTTGTAGAAATAGGGATTGGGTTATTTGTAGAGAAAAAAGTACTCGAAAATATGTAACTCTTTAACAACTTTTTGTTGTCTACCTCTGTTTAACAACTTTTTGTTGTCTTTCTCTGTAACAAATTTATATGTTTTATGCTAAAATGTGGTTCTACATTTATGTTCTCACAATTCCTGTTGTTCATATTTAATTCCTATTAACAATGTGTTGAACAAAATCACAATCACAGTTTTATACACACTGACAAATAAATTTGTCAAAGACAGTGTTAACCAGCCTGTGAAGAAAATGACAATCACATTTACATCAAAACTCATTGTATCGTACAAAATCACAATGACATTAACATTCACATGTAGTTCTAGCATTAAGGTTATACAAAAATTCTACCATGACGTTCTTCACATTAAGGTTTTACTAACCATTGACATTATAAAAGCATTGATCTAAAATAAATATGTGCATAGAAGCATAAAACACATTACAACCAAAAAATAACAAAAGCATGAATCAAACACTGATTCACTGCAGCAGCAATTGTGAGAACCATCTACTTCTTGGCATTTGCCCCATTTCCTTTTATTGGTTCAACAGCTTCATGCTCACCTTGCAACACTTTTCTACAACATTTTCATTCCCAGGTCCATTACTTCTAACCCTTTTTTTCACAAGTTGCTATGTTATGCCCCTCCAAGCCACATTTCCCACACCTAACCACTATGTAATTCCTCATTAACTTGGTTGTGCTTCCTATTCTAACCTCATTAGATTGCAAATTTCTTTTCTTCTGCCCCTTTTTTTCTTGAAACCTGGACACTACATAGCTACTCCATTGGTTTTTGGCCACATGCTTGGCCCACTGATCCTATAAATGACTGGAGTGTACGTCTTTATAAATATTTCCTTCTTGTACTTTGAGTGTATGAAGTCAATAGGGTTACGGTTGGAACTCAATAAGGTAGCCATTCCATACGTACATGGAACCCCTATGAGCTGCCACTTCTTGCATGTACAAATTCTATTTTTGTTGTCAACCATAAACCGATATTATCCACGAGCCCTTAGAATAGCAATACACACTCTTCTGATTCCTCTTCTCAACAAACCTGAAAACATTATGCATGTCATATGAAAAAACATTAACCATGGTATAAGAACAAATATTAACTATGCCAAGATCTGTTAAAGTAACAAACCTGAAAAAATTCATCTTATTTGATGATTTCACTTATCCACTCCATCCCTTTTCCTCACTAGTCTTCTCATTAAATAGTTTTTGATCATCTATATCATTGTTATCACTGGCTTGTATTGAGCTGCTAGTATTGCTGAATTGAAGGCCTCACACATGTTTAGGGATGGCCAATGGGGAAATGGGGACGGATGTAGGTCCCCATCCCCAACCCCAACCCCAACCCATTTTCCAAACCCTCCCGCATCCCCTCCCCCCATTTCCCCATTTTTCCCATTTGGGGAAAATGGGGTTAGAGTAATTTTGGGGGGAGGTCCCCCCATCCCCATCCTCATTTTCTCATTTCCTCATTTTTCCTGTATCAATAAAAATTACATATTAAAGAAACACACAAATTCACAATCCAATGAATTCAAATACAAAATAACATCACATACAAATTGAAATGAAAGTTAAGTTGTTTAATATGTATATATAGTTAGTAAAATATGTTAATAAATTATATGGAGCTTGCTTGGTGTATAATTTAACAAGAAAATCAATATGCATATATAGTTAGCTTGCTTGGTGTGTAATTTAAGTTATAGTTTATAAATATGTATATATAGTTGGTAAAATAAAAATAATAAAAATATTGAAAATATAATAAATAAAAATATATTAACATATTTTTTATATAATATTATAATATATGTGGAAAATGGGAAAATGGGGATGGGGGCACCCAACCCCAACCCCAACCCCATTTCTAGGAATTCGTGGGGGAAATGGGGATGGGGGACCGTCCTCCCATCCCCAACCCCATTTAAATTTAGGGTTAAAAGTCATCCTCATCCCCCCTCCCCATTTCCATTTTTCCCTATAAAAAATCCCCAAATGAGGATGGGGGAGCGGGGGTTTGGGGCCCCGGGGGTAAAATGGTCATCCATAAACATGTTATTGCATATCATGTCACACAATGCAGTGTCCTAGAAGAAGGTCTTTGACCAGTGCTTTGGATCTTTATCAACTAACCAGTCATATGCATCTTCATTCTCACTTCTCATCATCTTCATCCACTGTTTAAATTTATCAAAAGTTAACACCATAAGAAGTAAAGCAAGTTAGAAACCTGAAAACATTAAGCCGGTGATAAGAAAATATAATATAGAATGATCACTCTTGTTAAGTAGTAGATTTTGCAGCACACCACAAGATCTGTTTTAGAAGTAACCCCTTGTGTTGGCCTTTAAAATTATTAAAGAAATGCTTCACACAGAACCTGTGTTCTGAATTTGGAAAAAGTTCACCAATAGCATCAATAAGGGTCTTCACTAATCCAAACAACACCAAATGAGCTGTTGATTCCCAAATCATCACCCAACTGCTCTATGAACCAACTCCATGTGTCCTTACACTCAGACTCTACCAGAGCATAAGCTATTGGGAACATCTGGTTGTTTGGATCAACCCGAATGGCTGTCAGGACCTGTCTGGTGTGATAACCTTTGGTAAAACAACTATCCAAACCTATAATAGGCTTACATCCCTCTTTCCATCCCTTCTTCAAAACCTCCAGACATATATATATATATATATATATATATATATATATATAACCTCTCAAATCTTGCACTGTCATCACACTTCACGATGATTAAAAACTGTATGGGTTCATCATCTTCAGTTATGCACCATACTCCAAAAGTTTAGAGTATTGGTTCTTAACAGCACTTTCAATCATCTGTCTTACTGTCTTTCTAGCACGGTAGAACTGCCATCGAGACACAACCGTGTTAGTGTCTACCCTCAATTGTGCCGACATTCCATCGAAATTCCAATCAGGGTTTGCCCTTCATTGGTTTACATGCTTCTCAGCTATGAGTTTGGAATTAACAAACTTGTTCTTATAACTCATAGAACATGTGTGTTCATCCAATAAAGCCTTAATCTTGAAAATCTTGTGATCCGTCAACCAAGAAGCATACACAAACCAGTTGTAACCCTCTGATTTGTATACTGCCCTTACCCTATTTTGATCATTTTTATGAAACTTAACATTACGTTTATGCTTCACAGCATGTGCCCTAATTGCTTTCCTAAGTATATATGCACTAGCAAACAACATACCAACTTTAGCAACCGGATCATGCATGTCCATTTTTGGATTGAATTCATGGTACCATCTGTTAATGAACTTTCTCACTAGTCCTTGTTCAACTTCCTCACCATATGATCCGTCCAAGCTCCTCAATTCATCTAATCTAGCATTCAAATCAGAACCAGATCCACAATCTTGAGGTGGTATATTTAGGAATTGTAAGGTATCCTAAAATTTTATTGGATCCATACAAGTGTCAGCTGCAATGTCTTCTACTTTTTGGTGATAATCAGACTCAACTAGTTCCTCAACTTCACCATGAGCTTCTGCTTCTTGCTCACCAGCATCTGAATCTTCTACTACATATTTACCCTTATCTCCTCTACCGGTCTCTTCATTAGCTGGCACATGCTCATCATTAGTAGTTAGCCCAAGCCTATTAACATTAGCTGGCCCAACACTATTTGGCCCAACAACAGATGAGCCATGCTTATCAACACTAGTTGGCCTATGCTCCTCAGCATCATTTTCTACCCTATTGATATCACAAACATCTGCCTCATTATCAACATCAGCATTGTCCTCTCCATCATCAACAAGCATACAGTTGTGATACTAAGACTCTGGTTCCTGGTATGGAATCATTTCATCACCTTTGACTTCTTGCAATTGGACTATTGACTCAACATAAAGATCTACCACTCTACTTTGAGGAATTTTATCTGCAAACCACATCAGTTGTTGATCATTCCCTATGTTATATAGTTGACCATGCCCTTCCACCTAAATCCAATAGTCAACAGGCAGCTTATACTCCAGTTCCATGGCAAAATCATCGAGGTCCAGCAATGACAACTCATCTAAATTGATATAGTCAAAATAACTTATTATTCTCCCAATGTAGTCATCCATGTTTTCATTGAACTCCCCACCATGATGCACCCTAAAGCTGAACAAATCCTGTCACATCAGGATTTACAAAGAAAATGAAGACAAAACAATAGGTACAAGTCAATAACATTTGTTCAAAGAACACCAGTTATTTTAGTTAATAACACACACAACAAATATGTTAAAAAAATGACAGTTACTTGAGCCAATAGTACACATTTGTTCAAAGAACGCCAGCTACTTGAGTCAATAGCACACATGCTACAACTATCGGAAAACGACATAAGCATGGTCAATAGTATTAGAAAACGACATATGCTAAAGCTATTAGAAAAAGCATAACCACATATTCAATTTGATTAAACTGCAAATTAAAAAAAAAAAACAATTTCCAAATGCAAGTGGGGTCTGATTTCAAGATTTTTATATTATACAACTAATCTACCATCTTTTATCAAATGTTGTGGTCCCCCATCTTCGGCCTACATATCTGTTATAAATTGACTTCGAAACTTTTGTGTACGTAATATAATAAAGTTGTTCTCATGCTATTAAATAACTAAATATCACAAACCAACAACCAAAAAGTAACATGGAAGACACATATACCATAAAGGGACTGCTCTTCACCGTCTTTCCTTGCTCCAACCATTTGGCAACCACTCGCTCTTAATCGACGAAACAACAGTGAACCAACACAGATGAAACAACACTGAACCCATCATAATCAAAATTGTGTAGAATTTTTACCATAAAACAACACGATTAGAGGAAATCAAAGGGAATTCAGAAACCCTAATTTCTCTATGACTAACGAGAGGGAAAGGAATTTGGGGCCTTTGGAAATCTGAAGTAATTTCAATTTGCCCCTCGAATTGATATTTTTTTATTCCAGATTTACCCCACACATGAATACCATGTGATAAAAAATTGGACGGAATTCAAGTTCCGTTAGTATTCCGTCAACTTTTGCCAAAAAATGAAAGTTCTGGGGATTTAATGTCAGGAAAAAAATCAAGAGGTAACATACGATTTCACGTATAATTCAGAGGGCATTAGTGCTATTAACCTTAAAATCAAATGCATAGCCAGAATTCTTAGTTTGGAAGGTCATTATTTACATTAAAATAAAAGATTTTGAGGGCCAAAGTCAAAATATGATGAAACTTAATGGCGAATGTATAATTAAAAAATTATCCCCTCCCTGGTCCCCCAGTGATGATCATTAGATGCTTATATAGTTATATATGAATATAAATATAAGTTTATTATGGCAAAAGTTGAGGTGGATCGGTGATAACCCCTTGCTATCATCCATACATTCAAGTCGTATCTCTCTCAAATTCAAATTTATACTCCAAATAAATATATAAAAAAATTATTATGATAATTGGTTTTTATTAAGTGAATGTATATAACACAATATAGTAATTATATAGAAGCATTTCTAATTCTTCTATACTATAGTAATAGAAGGTTAGTAAGAGAGAGAAGTGAAAATGCTATGGAGGTGAAGATGAGTAATAATAGGATATCCATTTTTTTCCTTGGTTGTAACTTGTGAAGATGATCATGATCATTGAAAGTGAAACAAATATTGAAATCAAGGGAAACGACAGAATTGTCAAATTAATAGCTTTCTCTATAAGCAATGGTGAGTTTGGTCATCCAATTGATTCCTGACTAAAAAACAGAGTTGATTTCAAGGAATGGCTTGAATTTTATTTTCTTGCTTCTGTCATCAACTTAAATTTCATTTCATATATGCCATCCAGAAGATGTCAAATTGACTACTCCTCCAAGTCACAAGTCACAAATATCAATTATATCGGCTACAATGAAAATTAAGACAACAAATTCATCTATTTATAACATGCAATGAGGGGACCGTGTGGACAGAAGACGAGTGAAAATAACATACATTATATTAGGACCACAATAGAAGCATCTTTTATTTTACAATAGTAGAATACTCACAAGTCACACCATAGTAGAAGACCATAAAATCCACAATATTTAGTGCCAATTCAGTAAACAGACATTTCCTGAGAGACTATTTCAGGAGGAGGAAGACTGTTGTTGATGTTGTCACATAATTTAAGAGGGGGAATATGCTGTGATGGGAAGCCAGTGATCACGACTTTTCCTCTGGCTCTCCCGGTTTCTAAATGTCGAAATGCTTCAATGACATCTGTAAATTTATATGGGCCAGTACCAGTTTCTAGATAAGACCTGAGCTTCTCTAAGTTTTCCCCAGAAACTGTCAAGCTCGAGTAAACTGCTCTAGGATGTGATGGAGGCCATGTTATGTCAACAATTGGTGCATCTTCCTTTGCTACCACAAAAGAATTCTTGCAATCACCTAAAGATCAAGATTCCGAATTATATAAAGGTCACTAGGTGATAATTAACAAATAGAAAAGAAAAAAAAAAGGACAAGTAATATAGTGAAAAAATCAATTTCTTCATCTATGAGCATTGCAGATCAAAGCTTTGCAGATGTCAGCAAATTATGTATCCAATGCCCAAAAATAAGTGAGAAAGTGAGAAACTTACCAACTGTATCATAGAGAAAATCGTATTTCTCCTCAATTTCTTCATACACGGTCTTTGTGTAGTCAATAACTTCATCAACTCCCAAGTTTTTGACAAACTCCACCTTTGGGGTGCTTGTTGTAGCCACAACATAAGATGCTCCGTACAAGTGTTTGGCCAGCTGAATAACTAAAGTTCCAACGCCACCTGCTCCACCGACCACGAAAATGTTCTGCCCCGCTTTGAAACCTCCAGCTTCAAAGCCTCAATTGCAGTTTGAACTGCTAAAGGTACGCTCAGCTTTCCTCAAATGAAAGGTTTTTTGGCTTTGTTGCTGCCAAGCTCTCCTCCATGACTATGAACTCTGCTGCCAGAGTTCCAAGCTGCTTTAATTTTCCCACTGCATTAAAGTCATGGACGTTCCCATAGACCTCATCGCCGGTATTAAATTTTGTAACACCACTGCCTTTTGCTAACACTATGCCTGCCATGTCACAGCCAGGAACTACCTGCTCAAGCATCATACATAATTAGAAGACTAATTAATGGTGTTATTCAGCACCTTTTTGACAAAGTTCATCAAAAACTTCTGAATGGGACCAACTTAGATGTGACTCTTTTGGAATTTAAATTAACTTTTAATATTTTAAATTATTTTGATCAGTGTACTGAATTCAAACAATTCCCCAACTAAATACTTCTCATGTGTCTATATTCTTTCTATAAGCACAACAATATATTCAATATGATTAGTGAATGGAATTAAAACCATCAAATCATGTTAGCATGATGATATGAATGATTCAAAGCAAGAACATGGCAAATAACTGTACCAAAATTTAAAAGATTATGTGTAAGCTCTCCTATTGTATGAGAAAGGGTACTCTCCTATTGTAATGTGTCTCACACATTACTAATGATTTCTACTCACAGGAAAATCAGAAGTAAAGATAGGTCGCTGGCGAATCTTGCAATCAATAGGATTCAAGGCGGCAGCACGAACTTGGATGAGTAGTTGGTTATGTTGGGGAGTAGGAATGGGGAAGTCTCCAATGTGGAGGACTTCCTTCGGACCATACTCCTCGTAAAACCAAGCTTTCTGCATTTTTTTTTTTTTTTGTTTCTTAAAAATGCTCTACCCTCTCCTCATTATATATAGACTTCAAGGACTAGGTGTCTAGGTCTTGGATGGATAACTAGAAAGAAAAGTAGCTTTCATGCAGGATAAACCATTCATACCAATATATCCTAGTAGACAAAAGTAGCTTTCATGCAGGATAAACCATTCATATCAATATATCCTAGTAACATTGTCTTCAATTCTTTGGAAGAAATCCAGAAGTTTGATCAAAATAAATCTTCTTTTTAAAAAAAAAAAAAATGAATGCAATCCTTCTCCCCATCACTATAGATTCACACATTTGGAGAAACGATATAATAATCATTATCAGTACTGTAGTATTTGTGCATGACCATATAATTGCAGCCATGAGAGGAGAATGAGATAATAGAAAGGCTGATGATTCCCACAAAAGATTAATGGAGAATCAGAGATTTATAAGTTCGATTAACCATTCTAACAACCCAATAGTCTTCTTCTATTCTCTGGAAGAAATCCTGAAGCTTGATCAAAATAAATCTTCTTTTTTATTTTTTTTAAAAATGAATGCAATCCTTCTCCCCATCACTATAGATTCACACATTTGGAGAAAGGATATAATAGTCATTATCAGTACTGTAGTATTTGTGCATGACCATATAATTGCAGCCATCAGAGGAGAATGAGATAATAGAAAGGCTGATGATTCCCACAAAAGATTAATGGAGAATCAGAGATATAAGTTCGATTACCATTTTAACAACCCAATAGTGATAAGTGCATATGTTGACATTAATATTTTCCATCCACTGAGTATCGAGTAAGTTGCCACCGTGTAATAAACAATCGTCTCACCGGATCCATCTCAACAAATGCCCATCCCTGAGGAGTACCCAACTGGTAGAAACAATCAAATAGCATTAAGCTGGGGTTTTCCTTTTTATTATTATCTTCACAGATTCATATATAACATTTAAGTTAAGTAATTCTTCTTTTCAGAGAATATTCAGTAATTTAAATTACCTATTTATACCTTTCCTAGTCAACAATTAAATCAAAGGGAACCACAATCCACCACCATCTTGAGTCATCTAAGACCCCCAAATTGATGATTTAGTCAAGCTATTGTCACAAAACATACAATACAGTTTTCGCCAAGCAAGAACTAAATAGATGGAAAAACTGAACTCTAAACAGATAGGGAAATATATACTGTACATTCATGAATTCCTTTGATACCTATACATAACGAAGCAGCAATAGTATGAATAAGTGAATCCCACTTCTTGATTTATGAGGATCAAGCATAAAATTGAAGACTTAATATGGCATATATTTCGAACTTCCAAGTTTCTTTTCTCAGTAATCCAGTTTTCAGATGTATTGACAATTTGACACTCAAAAGAGGCAAAGATTCCAGTAAAAACAAATGGTCCCATTTAAGATTAGTTAGTTTATCAATTTGGTAAATCATCTTAAGAATTCACCAGAATGCCATACAGAACAGAACTCATATCCTAGAGTTATAAATCCACACCACAAAAAAAAATGAAGAGATATATAACACAGACACTAGCTGGTATCAATCCACATAAATGAATGATGTGAACTGCAACTGCCCTGATTGGTGAATTCGCGTGCAATATCAGTCATGTCATTAAAGGAAAGCTTTTTAAAGGAAATGTATAAGTACTATGCTTATCGTTTTATCCTAAAACAATGACTCAGCAGTCTGAAAAACACCATTGAACTCCAATGGTGAATTTTTTATCAACATCCAGCTACTAGTCTTTGTACTTCAATTAGAAACCAAATCAACATCCAACTACTAGTCTTTAGACCTCAATTAGAAACCCGAAAGTCAAATGCATCAGACTTGATGTTGGATTTCTACCTATTTGACCACCATGAATAATCAGAAGATTTTGTGAGCAAACACTTGCTTCTCGTGCATATTTAAATGGTTCAATTACATCATTATCAAAATCATACCTGTTTTGAAGCAAATAACAGAATTAACTGTTTGGGACCACCAACCTCAAATTGTTACTTCCTTGGATCGTCTACATTTTGTTTGTTTTCAGTGAGTTCTATCTGTCTTGTGGCACCATTCTTCAGGCTTGTGACCTTGTCTGGTTCTGACCCAAAGCTCTGAAACCAAACCGATGAGGTTCAATTTATCATTACCTGTCTTGCACTATCACAGACTAATATTAATTGCTTCACAGCTCTCACAAGATCAACTAACATCAAAAAAATCCACACTTCAAGCAATTTTGAAGGAAGCTAATGGGGCAGCCTACTCTTTGACCACACATTTTGCTTCAAATACTTTTGAAGTAGGCATAATTGGATTTGATATGCATAAATTCATGGATTTTTATTCAGCTGTATATGCTTGATTTGTGTTGTTGAAATATATTGTATTATGATTTACAATTTTGTAGCTCTAAATGGTGTATTATGAGATTTCAAATATCGTGTTATCATTTAACTTATCTAAATTAAGATTTGTAAATAAAAAGAAAATATCAAGCAAAAAAAAAAAGACAGTAAAAAAATAAATAAAAACGCTGGATGCTATAATCGAAACTGAGATCGGTGACTTCGGTCATTTAGGACCCCCACTGAATCCAATGAAATTATTTTTGATTTGAAGGTTACACGATGTTTACTTAGATTTAAATATTTGTGTTATCGTGATTTTAACTCATTTAACCTAAATTTGTGCCAAATATATATATAGATTGCTAAAAAATGAAAAATTAATTTGAAATCGGTTGCAAATCGAAATCACCGATTCTTATCAAATTGAAGGTTAAACGATGATGTTTTCTGAGAGTTAAACATTTCGTTATCATGGTTTTAACTCATTAGACCTAAAATATGTGCACAACAAAAGAGAGAGAGAGAGAGAGAGAGCAAGAAACTCAATTTCGGTTACCAATCGAGCCCCGTAGAAATATACATATCGGATTTGATTACTGTAAATTCTACGATAAACCACAATACGAAGTGGAGTGATTTAGATTAGTACCTGGACAGCTATTGTAGCAAATAACGTAGTCGATGAACATGATTCGAACACTAAAAAAAGTTTCGAATGGGAGTTGCGAATCTGGCATCTTTTCGCTTATTTACGAAAATAACACTTAAAATGCGAAGAAGACGAAGCATTTAGTAACGGAATCGAAATGGCATGTTACAATCCTTTTTCTTTTTTTTTAGCCGTTGGAGGCACAACGGTCATTTTGATCGTTGGGCGTAACGGTCAAAATGACCGTTGGAGACCCAACGGTGAAAAATATATATATATATATATTCTTTTCTTCTTATTTCAAATCATTTTCCTCTAAATACCCCCTCCCATTTCATTTATCTTCGATTCTCTCTCAATTCTCAAATTTTCTCTCAATTACTCAATTCTCTCTCAATTATTCAATTTTTTATTACAATTAAATCATAATTACAGTTTTTTTTACTCGATTCAAATTCATTTTCAACATTTTTTCAAACTCTTTTCCAACAATTATTTTCAAATTTATCTCCAACAAATTTTTCAAATTTATTTCGATCCATTTTTTCACATTTATTTTCAACAAATTTTTTAATGGCAAGTGGAGAAGGTTCAAGGCATTTTATTTCCAACAAAGGTAAGGGTCGAGACGATGCCGGTTATGATGGCATCGCTTATCATGAGTTCTTACAACAACAAGCATATCTTGAGTCCACAAACTCTCATGAGTCCACAAACTGTCATAATCTCCCTCTAACAATTTCTAAACCCAATTCCACCTCCTATAATGAACCCAATTTCCCTCCAACTTTTGAAGCTGATGATGAGAAGCAGCACAAATCTGATCTCTTCGCTATCCATATGAAGAAAATTACTAAATACGATGGAAACTTTGCAGTGGTATGTAATTACTGTCATAAAGAATTTAAGTGGTCTGGAGGAGGATATGGCACATATCGAAAACATATAACGAGCAACCATCCAGTCAAAAAGGCCATAGGGCGTTCAAAAAGTCAAATCAGGTACGCTACAACTAATCATCAATTATTTAAATATAGTGATGCAAATAATATAGAACAATTAGCTAGAATGGTTGCCGTAGAAAACTTATCATTTGATTTTGGTGAAAAAGTTAGTTTTATTAATTATTGTCAACAAGCGTTAAATTCTGTTGCATATCGTATTTCTAGAATCACTCTCACACGTACACTTTATGATATTTATAAAAAAGAAAAAAAGAATTTGCAATTTTTTTTTAATAATTATAAAGGTCGTGTTTCTATATGCGTCGACATATGGAGTGACCATTGGGGGATGCATTCATACTTAGGTGTTACTTGCCATTATATGGATAATGCATGGATAATGCAAAAAAGAATTCTTGCATTTAGAGTTGTTGATGATCCACATATTGCTGATAATATTTATAGAATGCTTAAAATTATTTTTGAAGAATATAAAATTGAGTACAAAATTTTTGTAATTGGTTTTGATAATGCTTCCAACCATATCGCAGTTATTCCTTTTTTACGTGATTTATGCAATCCTTGTTTTGGGGGTAGATTTTTGTATCAAAGATGTGTTTGTCATGTTGTAAATTTATGTGTACAAAGTGGATTAAATGTTCTTCAAAATTTTATTAGACCGATTAAAGAAGCTCTTCATTATTTGTGGAAACATGCTTCTGTAATGAAAGCATGGTCAAAATTTTGTAAATCAAATGGTATGCGTCCTATTAGATTTTCTCGTGATGTTTCAACTCGTTGGAATTTAACTTATAAATTGCTTGTTGAAAGTTATGAATATATGGAATTATTAGTTAACTTTATGCAATATAATGATACTAGCGTTATTCTTCATGCACAACATTGAGATATTTGTAAAAAAATTTGCCAATTGTTAAAAGTCTTTAATGGCGCTATTAACAATTTATCCGGTATTTATTATCCTACTATTCATTTATTTGTTATTGAGGGTATTAATATTGTTGGTGCATTTTCTGAATGTGCAACCGATGAACAATTACGTGATTGTATTGATATTATGAAAGCAAAATGGTTAGATTATTATAGAGAGTTTCCATCTATTTATTTGCTTGTATTATGTTTTGATCCACGTAGTAAATTAGATAGTTTGAATGATTATTTATCTATTTATTATGAATGTTTAGGTGAAAAAGTTGATGTTGGTAGCTACTGTACTACAATTAAATCATTATTTTATTAATTATATGACGAATATCTTAGAATTTATGGTCCATCATTAAACATTAATGTTCCACAAACCGAAACAGCATCTCATACTCCTCCTTCATTCACAATAAAGATGTTAGGGTATCAACTGTTATCCAAACATGTAAAAAAATTACGAGGTTATTCTTCATTGGAGTCGAATTCCGAGATTGAAACTTATCTAAAAACCTCTTTTGAGTTTATAGAAGACGGTGATTTTGATATCCAACAATGGTGGAAGGAACATGAAAAACATTTTCCAATTTTGGCTATTATAGCCAAACAAATCCTTGCAACGCCGGTTTCTACTGTGGTTGTGGAATAAGAGTTTAGGTTCGGTGAAAATATTTTGGATGGAACACGTTCGATTATGAGTCCCAAATCAATTCAAGTTCAAGTTTGTGCTGGTGATTGGACTAAGGCGCAAAACAGACAACAAGAAATCGATCAAGAATTAGTTTACGATTTCTTCGACAATGACCAATCCACGGGAACGGAAGGCACTGACAGCGATTAGTTAGGGTTCCAACTTTCAACACCAAATCTTGAATAAAATGTAAGAGGCATTTGATTATTCTAAACCCAAAAGGATACGTAAGTAACTAAATTGTAGTAAAAATTAATTGCAAGGCAAACCCAATTTAAACTTTTTAGATTTATTTTAGTTTTCCATATATTTATTTTATTTTAATTTGTGGTTATCCAATAACCGATTTAACACATCTTTTATTTTTTCTAATTATTATTTATCTAATTGGGATTTTCTCTATGAGGAACGGAATTATTTAAACTTTTTAGGTTTATTTCATTTTTTATTTTAGTTTCTCATATATTTATTAGCATGTCTTTTATTTTTTCTAATAACTATTTATTTATTTGGGATTAAATCTCTACGAGGAACGGAAATATTTGGTTTTGACTTTTAAGAAATTTACATATTTATCCTCTGTTTCTTAAGCGAAGCAGCATTGACCATGGCCCCGATCAATTTGTTAGAGTGGTCCAAAAGAAAAATAACAATGTTTCTTAAACTATTTAGGATATATGAATTTTGAATCCTAAATAGTTACGTACTTACGCTGTTATTTTATGAGTTTTTTTGTTAAAGGGAAAAGATTTGAACCCCGTAATCTTGTAGTGTAAATTTTAACGCCTTTTAAAATTACAAATGATAAATTTCCTAACTTTATTATATAAATGACACTTTTACACCGAACTCCTACAACTATCATTAATTTACATAATCTAAGATATTGGTATGCAGCTGTTTTTCAGACCGTTTTCATTTTTATTTGTTAAAATCGATTTCGAAAACGTGTTCATTAACCGTTTTTCATTTTATTTTCGAAAAAAAAAATGAAAAACAAAACCAGTGTTAAAAATGAAAGATTTGAAAATGATTTTGTTTTTCACTTTTTTATATATATATTTTTTAAACTATTAATTGTACTGTTATGCATTTGATATGATTAAGATAAAACGAGACAAGATTTTCAAATGACCAAAGTGCCCTCTTATATATTTATTTTCAACTACAACTTAAAGCATTCATACAATAGTTTATAATATATTATTATTATAATATTATATAATATTATATTATTTTATAATATATTTTATAATTTATTAATATATATTTTATATGTTATTATAATTATTTATTTATAATTTAAGAGATTAGTTTTGATTAATTTATTTTTTAATATGTTTTTTTGAATTAATTTTTAATGTGTTACTTTTGTTTAATTTAAAAATTACAATATAAAAATTATATTGGTATTGATAATTGTAATAATATTAAATAAAATGTCGAAATTGATATTTCAATTTTTGATAGTTTTTTGTTAACTTACCGGACACATTTTTTCATTTTCATTTTCAAAATATAGTTTTCAGCCACACGCGTTTTTAGAATTCGAAACTGAAACCAATAAATACTGTTTTCATTTTTATTTTTATTTTCGAAAAAACAGCAACTGAAAAACGCTTACAGGACGAACCCAAATAATCCGAGTTTTTTTTACGGTGATTGCAATGTATTTGGATTTTGGACACAAATTCATTCTCGTTTTATAGATTCACCGGAGCATTATAGCGATGTCAAAATGGAATTGCATGAATTTTAAGTTATTTTTAGTTATGTTAATTTGTGTCCTTAACACATATTAATATTAAAATATTTTATCAATTAATGAGCACATTATTATTATTATTTTCAAAACATAAATGCATATATATCAATGTTGTATAATTTGTATGCCTTAATATAATAAATAATAAATATAATTATTTATAACTTTACTTACCTTTAACTTGAAGATACGTATGATTAACGTCAACACTTAACACACCAATAATTAAATTACAATAAAATAAAATATCATCTAAATGAAAATTGAACATAATGTGTTAGTATGTAAAATGATTAACTTTACATCTTAAAAACTTTTAAATTTCAAACAATAAAAACATAACAAGGTTTAAACATATTAAGATGATTAATTTTCAAATACAACACATGGGTTGTTATTTAAGAATTAAGTTAACCTTTGTAAACACATAATGAAAACAAGAAAAAGAGGGGGGAAAAAAAGAACATTCAAATAAATATTCCAATGAAATAAGATTATACTTTCTGAATTCTGATTATTACAACGACATCGTTTTGCTTAATCATGTACTGATATGACATCGCGTTTCGCTTAAGCGCATACCGAAGACGCTGCGTTTTCTTAAGATTCAAACGACGTCGTAACTATAACCCACATGGCGTTTTTCTTCAAACACTTAATAAAGACGCAGCGTTTTTCTCATAATATTGTTTTTTTCCAAATCCGAGTCGGAGCCTCAGAGGTGATAAAATTATTGACATGGCTTGTGATCTAAGCTAAACGGTAAACATCTCTGGTCTATAGCTTCTCGTCTCGTGTTCTTCATTGTTGAAAAAGTGCAATTATATCAAATTCTTCAAGAATACACTTCGATGAAATTGCAATCTCAGCGATGACGGTATTTCCTTGGAAAATTCACGAGAGAATCTCCGAAATGGTATGGAAAATCTCAATCTCCGATTGTGATTGCTGTTTTTCTCCAAACTGATCAATTTCTTGACGGTTGCTTACCATATATGAGTTTCATCAAAGGCATCATCGACTCTCTAGGATCAATTTTGACCAATTACAGCTCTCCCTATGAAACTGAACAAAACCCTAGCTCTTCGACAATGGACGGTGTAGCTGAAGGAAGTTCAATTACAAACGAACGAGCCGCATACAAACTCAAAGGATACTTCGATTTGGCCAAAGAAGAGATTGCTAAGGCCGTTAGAGCCGAAGAATGGGGTTTGGTTGACGATGCAATTGTACATTACAAGAACGCACAGAGAATTTTAAACGAAGCTTGTTCGACTCCGGTGCCTTCTTACATCAGTTCAAGGTATTTGAAACTTACATTGAATGATTGTTGGTTTTGTTGATGACGAGTTGTTAAATTTTTGTGAGTTTGATGAATGTTGTTTACGTGGCAGTGAACAAGGGAAGGTGAAATCTTATAGGCAAAAGATATCGCAATGGCAGAGTCAGGTGTCGGAGAGATTACAAGCTTTGAATCGACGAACAGGTTTGTATTTGGTACTTGTTCATTATCATTGACCATTTTTTTTTTCCGAATTTTTAACTGACATTGTACTTACTGTTGTTTGTCTTGTTTACATTTCCGTGCTGCTCATATCAGGTGGAACATCTACGAGCAAGGTATGAATCTGGTTAAATTGCGATATGTTTCATTTGCTAATTTTATGCTTAGATATGTTTATCCGGCTTGTCGTTGAAATCAGTGACTTCGGTTATGTTTAGAATGCAGTTGTTAAATGTGAATTGCGGTGAAGTTAGTTTTTGTTTAAATGCCAACATAAAACAATGTAAATCGTGAATAGAAGCATAGTGCTATTGTGGGATCCCTGTGTGATATTAAACTTACGAAGTTAAGTATTTTACTAGCATAGAACTTTTTTTTAAGGCTGCAATAGGTGATTTATATTTATCCAAACAAGGGAATGTGGATATTTAGGGTCAAATGTTGGGTTCATTTCTGAAAGTCATATTTATGAATCATTAATGTTGCTTTGAACCGAATGAACCCATTGAAGTCCAATATTTGTTATGGAAAAGGAAAGGAAGTTTTTAGAAAACGAGCAAAGTGATATAATGAAAATGATCTGTTGTTCTATGGTTGCTAGTACGGAAATGCTGTATTGAATTAGTTATTCAGATGTTATCTAAGAAAAATGTTTTTGCATGTTAGTGGAGGTTTCATTGAAAACTTATTGAGCTGATAAGAAGAATCATGCATTCTGGTTTGAAGGATGATTCTGAATGTTCCAGAGTTGATCCCGTCTCCACTGAAGAAAATATGTTGTAAAGCAACTGAAACTGTAATATTTGAAGGAAAATGAGGGTTGATTTGGGACCTGCAACTGTGTTATATATCAAGAGCATTTACAACATTTTAGTTTTGTTATCTGTACTGATTTTTATTTATTTTTTTGTAATGTTTCAATGATTTAAACTTGTCATTCTAGAAGAAAAGTTATGCAATTTTTAGTTGCAGAATACATATGAATTTAATATATTTTGCTGGGAATTTTCTTTTATTTTATAAAACATTTGCAGAGCACCTCACCTCATGCACAAACTGCTGGAGTTTCATTACTATCGAATTCTAGAAAAAACTTGTCAACAAATCCTCAGCGTTCCAGTAGAAACAATCCAGTAGCGAGGAATCAAACAGACAAAGTTGTAAGCTCTAAATCGATACAAGAATCTGGTCATGGTTATGACCCAAAGTTGGTTGAAATGATAGAAACAGCCATAGTGGATAGAAGTCCTTCTGTTAAATGGGAAGATGTTGGTGAGAAATTGTTAAAAGTTCTTTTCTTCTTATATTTTATCCCCCTGAAATTTTTATCACTTATATTGTGCATACTTATGACTCATTCAAGTTTCTTGCAGCTGGCCTTGAGAAAGCAAAGCAAACTTTAAAGGAAATGGTTATTTTGCCAACTAAAAGAAGAGACTTGTTCACTGGCCTACGGAGGCCAGCCAGAGGTAATAATTGATTAATCTAGAGGGATATAGTACAGCAGTTAAAAGGCTTGTTCTGTGATCAAATATCTGAACTTTGGCTGTTAGGGCTGCTTCTCTTTGGTCCGCCTGGAAATGGGAAGACTATGCTTGCCAAAGCAGTGGCATCAGAGTCACAGGCGACATTTTTCAATGTTTCTGCTTCTTCCCTGACATCGAAATGGGTGCGTGTCTGTCCATATTGTATCCTTTTTTTTTATTTCTATAAATGGTGCTTGTCTCTAGTTACATTGTTGGTACATGTCCTAATAAGCACTTGTACAATATCAGGTGGGAGAGGCGGAAAAGCTTGTCCGGACTCTCTTCATGGTTGCTACATCCAGACAGCCATCTGTAATTTTTATTGATGAAGTATGCTACGCTCTTTGTAAGCTCCATTCTATATGTTTGTTTTGCTGCACATGTTGTCATTGCTTGCATTTGGAGACAAAAGAACGAGTGCTTGGTGATATAATATTTGTTAGTATCAGGGTACTGGGATCATCAGCTACTTGTGATATCATGAAACTGGGAATTGCTTACACACTTTCTTATCATTGTTTTCAATTATCTGGAAGAATTGAATTGGGTGAATGATCAAACTCTTGGCTGGTTTGAACATAATTTACTGTCCAAGTTCTTGGATGTTGCATTGTTATGGTTGCTGATGCTTATTCTCTTGGAAATATTGTAGAAAGATTTCAAGGATGTCGTATGGTCATTACCTTCAGCAATACCCCCCACCCCCCCTTCCTCCCCTCATCATTTTTATCTACTTCAACCCTATCCCTTATGAGTTGTGAGGAGTCTGATTGTAATTAGCTGTTTGGTTGAATCCTTAATTTTTGCCTTCAGACTTCAGTTACTTAAGTTTTATAGCAATAATAGTTGTTTTCTACCAATTTCTGTTTAGATGGACCTTAATCATGTAATTTTACGTGTGATTGTTGACAGATTGATAGTATAATGTCAATAAGGTTGGCTAATGAGAATGATGCCAGCAGGAGGTTGAAGTCCGAGTTTCTAATACAGTTTGATGGAGTGACGTCTAATCCTAATGATCTAGTGATTGTCATGGGTTAGCTTCATATCTTTATGCAATTAAGTTTCTGCCTGACTATTTGAGTTTGTTGCACTTTCTTTTCCCTGTGTTAATTATTTATCTGGGTCATATTTTTACTTAACAAGCTATCATGTTCAACAGTGATGGAGACTCTCTACAGCAGTACAGCTTCCTTACTTTAGCTTTTTCTATTGTGTCCAACAATGTTGGATATTCTTCACAGCTCCCTTGACCCTGCTTCTTCAAGTAGTTGTTTTTTACGAGGCAATCTAAATACTTAATCCACCAAGAAATATCTTCAACTTGAATTTCATCATAATTCTTTGGTTCTCTTGGCCTAACCTCCTTGATCAGATAGGATAAAACTTTGTTGAAATATTTTCTTTTTTAAAACTTGGTTCATAAGTTTTTGGAGTGTTATTGAAGAAACCTTTACAACTTGGAGGATTAGTGGTTCTTGTTTTGAGAGCCTAGATCAGTGAATATCATTGTCTTTAGTGACTAGTTGGTCGTATCAAATACTTTTGTGGCCAGTTGGGACCTTATTCTTCTAGAAATTAAGAGCACGAGTTCTTAACAGTTTTCTTCTTTGGCCTCTGACATTTTCCTCTTAAGATGGGAGTTTCATGCAGTGATCATGTTATTTTATTTACTTTTCATATCTATGGCACCAAAATATAAACGCATTTTAGTGATTATTACATATTTTGATTTGAGGATGTTCCATAGTTTATATAGGGTTGACTCTGAATTGTGTCGGTGTTTCCCTTAAACCTTGCAAATCATAGTTTGATATAAATAATTAGGATGAGGAATGCTGGTTTTGTTGCATTTTATTGTCATATGCTCTGATCATACATCTAAGAATCCTTTCTCATTTTATCATTACTTGGTTTTTATATTATTGCAGGTGCAACCAATAAGCCACAAGAATTGGATGATGCAGTTCTCAGGAGATTGGTTAGTATGATGTTATTGAAGGAACTTTCGCAACTAGATTATGAACCAGTGATAGGATATGCGCTTTCTGAGTTTCTCTTTTACACAAGTACACTAGAGTCTTCCTCAAATACACTCACTCACACTTTTTTTTTCCAATACTCCTTTTTCCTTGATGCTACCAGTGTCCAGACCCTGCATTTTCTACAGGCCCGGTTTGTCCAAATATTGTGAAAGTACATTGGTGAGGACTGTTTGATGTTGTGAGCTAACACATTCAAACAATATATGAGGCTTTAATGTCTGTTTGGCACATAAGGCCCAAGTTAACCGAGATATAATACGTAACCCTTGTTCAATTTAGTTTATTTACTTTTATCTTATTTGTTTCCAAGCAAATAATGTACTGGCCTACTGGGTATTCGCCTTTGATGCTGGATTTGAGTTTTCTAGGTTTGTACATGTCAACTAAATGGATCTAATATATGTTTCTTTCACTAGCCATCTTGCCTATGGCCTGCGCTCTGTGCCATGCAGAGATGGTTTGGCTCATTTGTGACAGAATTGTGTCTGCATAATGGTCTACTTTTTTCGCCCTTTTCTCAACTTCATCTTATGGAAGACTATAACGTGAAGACATGATACAGTTGAACTAGCATAATGCATTAAGTATTGTCGTTGTATATTGTTCAAATTTCATTGTGGTTTATATAAATTCCAGTGACTGTCGACTCTTATGTTGCCTTTTACTTTAGTGACTCATTTAATGTGAATCCCTGAACCAGGTGAAGAGAATATACATACCTCTACCAGATGAAAATGTTAGGAGATGTCTTCTTAAACACAAACTGAAAGGCCAAGCATTTTCCTTACCTGGTAAATTCATCATGAAAGTGTCCCTTTGGGTGATTAACTGATTTCCTCTTGCAATCTCGTTCACTAGTTGTAAATGATTTTGTAGAGTCTGATTATTGGACTTTATTGATCTTCCTTTCCTTTGACTTGTTTACTGAAAATTGTCAGTATCTATTTTCTGCAAATTAATCTCAATTTATAGGGCTTCAAAGAGAGCATTGGAAAAGCATATATTTTCGCATTTTTGTTAATCTGAACTTCCGCAGGACATTACATGATAAGTTACTTGTCATTGTATCAGGTGGAGACCTAGAAAGACTTATTAGAGAGACGGAAGGTAGGATATGTGCCCTGTATAATGACCTTTTGAACATACTGCTCTCAGAGGCAATGCTGTATTTAATTTCCAAACTCTGTGCCAGTTGTTGCCTTGTTGCCAATGAACTTGTGCCAGTTGGAAAACCTTTCATAACTGAGCCAAAAATAATCGCAACATTTAAAAATATTTCTATCCAATTCTCGTAAAAGTAGAGAAACTTATTTTGGCTACTTTTAATGTATAGGATACTCTGGAAGTGATTTACAAGCCTTGTGTGAAGAGGCTGCAATGATGCCGATAAGAGAGCTAGGTCCTAACATTCTCACCGTCAAGGAAAATCAGGTAATCCAGTTATAATATATATATTGTTTTGTTTTTCTCTTTATTGTTGACTCTGTAAACAACGAATGCTACTTGATTCTAAGTTTCTAACATTTTTTTCTTATCAGCTGAGACCACTAAGATACGACGACTTTCAGAAGGCAATGGCTGTCATTAGACCCAGCTTAAACAGAAGCAAATGGGAAGAGCTTGAACAATGGAATCGGGACTTTGGTTCCAATTAAAAGTCTCTCATCATCACTTAAGCTGGAATTTAATAGCTTCAATGCAATTAGAGATAGTGGTACCACCAATAGTAAAACCAGGGAGCATAAGAGGGAGATGAAAAATTCCAATCTGAATACTTTATACAATGTAAATTCTTTGTACTCTTTTGCATGAATTGATGATGTGAGATTTTGTTATCGATTATTTATATATAAGGATTGATTTGGGTGGAAATTGCTAAAAATAACCATAACTATTATGAAAATTTTGTTTTTAACAACATACGAAAATTTATTTGTTAATAGCCACTTTTTTGAGAAACTATTTGAATGTTCTTATATAAAAACCATTCCCAAACACTTTCTCTCTCTTTTCTCATTTTTTTCTCTCTCCTTCCTCTCTCTCTCCTTCCGTCTCTCTCTCCCCGACCTCTCTCTTTCGCCGGCGAACCGTCATCGGCATCCTTGCGGAGGCCGACAAACCATCGCCGGCCTCCTCTCTCTCTCACCAATCCTCTCTTCTCTCTCCCACAGCTCTCTCTTCTCTCTCTCTTTCACTCACATCTCTTTCTCTCTCCTTTCCTTTCTCTCTCACATGTTATCGACGGCTTGCCGGAGTGCCGTCGCATGGGCTTCACGACCGTCCAGCAACGCCGTTGAACTCCCCCTCCGTCGGCGATTAGATCTGCTGAAAAAAAAAAGAAATAAAACGAAATACTAGAAATCCAGAACATTTCAGGTTTGGACAGTTCAATTTAGGCAACATTTCAAGTTTCAAAATTTGAAAACGAAAAATTTAAAAACCCAGAACATTTCAAGTTTCAACTTTCAATTTAGTCAAGATTTCAAGTTTCAACATTTCAATTTAAGCACGATTTCAAGTTTTAAAATTTTATTTTTTAAAACAAGATTTCAAGTTTCAAGTTCCGAGCCGTGATTTCAAGTTTGGTTCCAGATTTCAGTCATGATTTCAAGTTTGGTTTCAGTTTTTAAAAAAAAAATCAAATCCAGAGGTATTTTTGTAATTTACGGACATACACTGAATTTTTTTAAAAAAAATGGCTATTAACAAATAAATTTTCGTATGTGATTAAAAACAAAATTTTCATAATAGTTATGGTTATTTTTTATTTTCTCTCTTGATTTGGAGATTTTGTTTATTTTATCGTCTTTTATCTCACGTTTTCTTTAATGATTTATTTATTATAGATACTACTGCAATCCTGAAAGTGAAAATTGATCAGGAAGGTTCAAACACCGAAACGCCATTTAAATGTCCATGTGTCATATTCTTCAATATTCCCAAATCCCAATCCCCTGATTATACTCTAGAAAAACCAAAAAAAAAAAAAGAAAAAAAAGATAACAAATGGCGTCGCCCGGGTTCGAACCGGAGACCTTCAGTGTGTTAGACTGACGTGATAACCAACTACACCACGACACCTTGTTGTTGAGCGATTGTAGCATAAATTATACAATCGATAATAATCTTTTATCCCATCGATTTCCATCAAAAAGGCACAAAAATAGCATTCTTTCTCTACTTGATTTCAAAATTTTCCCGAATTAACACTAAGATAAAATATGACTAGCTTCTGTGATTCAACCAAAAAAGGAATCTTACAATGGTTACATTTTGACATTAATACATAGAACACAAAAAAACATAACTGCTCCCTTTAATGAAAAAGCTCCTAAAAACTGATTCTGGATGTGGGGATTGAGGGGTTAGTCTATCAAGAGCAAACTAAGAACAGCAGTTGGCATTCTCATAGGCTGCGATGGTAGTGTCACTGATAGTCGCATCGCTGCTGCTGGTGGGACTCTTTTCTTCATCATTGGTCACAGGAGGCTTGGCTGGTATTGATATAGAAAGATTGGTATTCAGGGTTGCAGAATCTGCTCCGTTGGATACGATCACTGTGCTAAGACGGCAAGCACTTACAGTGGTAGTTGTGGCAACAAATTTTGAAGCTTCCACACGCCTTTTTGCACCTCTATGCATGTGACGACCGCAATACTTCTGATCAGGAACAACCTCCCTGCTGCACCGCCACTTCTTTCCATCTGTTCTTCTACACCTCACTGGCTCAAGTTCTATGACACTGCAACCTAAAACTGAAATCGAAGGCAACAAGTATATATATGAGCCTTCATTTTACAATTATAGCATTTGTTCAAGATTTCTACAAGGTAATGATGCAAATCAAACAATTTAAGTTCGTCGATCTCAAAGACAGGAAAGGAATGAAATTTGGAAGTTAATAACCAAATTAATCACATATTTATAAGTCGAAGTTTTATATTTATTCATTAAAAGAGAATTGACTGATTGATAGAAAAGAAGGCAACAAAGTCCATTCATAACCCCAACTGAATCACACAATCATCTCTCACACCTTTGGCAGCTTACAACCATTGAAATTCCGTATGGATATAAAGCTCCAAGCAATTTCTTTGGATCTCTCTTGCTAGAAACATAATCAGATTTAGCAACTACATGGAAAGCAACGAAAAGCGCAAAACTGAAAACAAACAACTGCCACATCATCTCTTCTTGCTTGAGAATCAGCAATCAACAGTTAAATATGGTCAAGAGGACCCTTCTGTGGAACTAATATATATATGCATTTACTTGATACTATTCCCTACACCGGCGAGTTAAATCATGATAACATTACCTGGTAGAACACTATTCGGAGAGAATCCCAATCCTGCAGATGGATTGCTACCAGTATTGGTACTGCTTCCACCTTTTCTCTTTATGTTGATCATGTTTTTGATACTAGTGCAGTTGCTGCTATCATGTTTCCCATCAATGCTGGAGTAGTTGCTGTTGCTGGTGGTGGTGGCAGCAGCGACGCTAACTGTCTCAGTGGCAGTGATGCTGGTGCCTGTGCTGGGGATGTTGAAGGTGATGGGGTTGTTTGTGTGCATACCAGTGTTGGCAGCAGCAGTGTCGGGGGCAATGGTTATGGTAAAAATGGATTTTTTGCTGCCATTAACATCATTCATGCTGTCAGTAGAGGTGGTTGTGATAAAACTAGACTTGTTATGTGCGGAGGAGAGGCTCGGGATAGAGGTAGCGGTGGTGGTGGTGGTGGTGGTGGTGGCAGCAGCAGCAATAGTAACACTTTTACTGTTACTTGTTCCGTAAAACATAACATCAGTTCTGTTGTCATTGACTCTACCTGTGGTGGTAGTGGTATCATTCCTGGTATTGGTAATACTCGGAGTCATGAATTGAAAAAGGGTTGAAATGGATTCTGAATTTTTTATATCACTAGATGGTATCGAGGAGAATGGCTCTGCTGATTTGGGGCATGGACTATGGCTTGAAACGGTTTTCGAATTCTTAGCATCATTAGCTGATGTTTTACAAGATTGTGAAGCAATCTGAGAAGCTTCCACAAGCTTTCTTGAACGCTGGCGACCTCTGTGCATGTGCCGCTCACAGTACTTCTGATCAGGAACCACATCTTTACTGCACCTCCATTTCTTTCCATCAGTTCTTCTGCACCTCCCTGGTTCTGGATCCGTCATGTTCTTATAATCAAATTCCTGAGTACTGAATCCTACAACTGAATCATTGAACAAGACTTATAGAACAAAAAGAAAAAAAATCAGAAAATTTTCCTCATTCTAAGTTCACATTAACAAAGCAATAATAAATATAACGAAACATATAAGTTAAATCTATCCGAAAATTTGTCTCTGCAACCATGAACCAAACATATAATTGATAATCCCAACTAAATTCACAGGACCAATGTGCAATCATTTATTTTAGATGAACCCATCTCCATTTTTAACTTTCACGTGAAACCCTCTTAAAATTCACAACAATTTTCTCTTATATGATACCCTCGTATTAGATTATACAAACTTATAACTATCTTAAACAAACACATTTCATGTCAACATCTCTCAAAAGAACAAATATCAACAGAACCAAACAAAAATGATATAGAAATCATACTAGCAAAAATCAACCTAATTCAAATTAAAAAAATGGTAAGACATTCCAAAAAAAAAAAAAAAACTCACAGCTTGGATATTGTTTATAAATACCACCACAATCGGACCCAAAGGAGCTAGCGACAGTCTTCCAAATGGGAATCACAAGTTGACGAGGAACAGGAAGACCAGCTCTAATGTACTTAAAAATGAGAGCTTGCTGCTTAAACTCAAACAACTGAGCAGGATTCAACACAGTTTCACTGTATTTGATCAAAGAGCGGTTTTTTTCTTCACAGTTGCCGAGATCAAGCTTGATCACCGGTGATTCTTCCTTTTCAAATCTCTTTCGGGGCCCACTTTCTCCACCACCACCAACTTTTTCTTCACCAGAAACCAAAAAAAAAAAAGAAAAAAGAATCAGAGAATCTTCTATCTAAGACATGAAAATTTTGATTTTTTTTCTTTTCAAAAACAATTTAACAGTCATGTCAAGACTCAAGAAGCAACAAAAAAACACCGAGAGAGAGAGAGAGAGGAAGAGACAGTACTGGTGTTAGAAAGATGAAGACTTTGAAGCGGTTTGTGCTGCATTTTTCATATAAGAGAGAGAGATTCGAGAACCAACCAAAACCAAAGCTTAACTTATCTATCTGTGCTGCTTTGTTTCACAAAAAAAATATTTATAAAAAAATAAAAAATAAAAAATAAAAAATAAAAACAAAGAGATTTTTTGTTTGTTTGAATTAAAACTCGAAACAGAAACCATAAAAACAAGAGACATGAATACATGGTGTGCTGAGTTAGGGAGTGACGAGTGTACATTTGTAATAGAAAGTTGATAGGTTAAAGCGTTGTCAGAATTTCCCAACAGCCTTTTGCAGTCGACAGTCCACACCCAATTTTTTTTTTTCTCTCTCTCTCTCTCATCCGATTGTTCAACATCCAAACCAAATAGGACGGGAGATTTATTCGCGTGTATTTCACTTTCCAATCCAATTGATGGAATCGTTGCTGGTCGGTTGTGATGTTATCCACGCGCCGATGTTAAGTCTGTGCTTGTCTAGCATCATAGTGAGCAAGAAACGACACGTCGACGGTATTTTCTATTACATGGGTCCCATCTCATAACTACGCTTTTTTAATTAATTTATTTTAGAGACAATTGCACAAACAACCCGTAATTTTAACCAATATTGTATCCGTATGCAGTTTTTGTTAAAATTGTATACACTTTCTCTACTTTTGTTTGATTAATTGTTTAATTCGATTTAAAATTTAAAAAGATTAAATTATCTTAAATTAATTATTTTATTATAATAAACTTTTATTAATAAAATTAAATTATTTATTATAATAAAATAAATAAGTTAAAATCTATTTATTTATTTTAAAGATAATATTAAGTAATTTTATTTTAATTAAAAAAAATAGTATAAAGAAAAATAAAATAATCCTTATTTATGAAAGAAAAAAAAGTCGGGGCATCCCAACGGTAAAGCCAAAAATTTAAGCTTGAAGAGCCGTTATATAAAAGGGTCTGGATCTTTTACTCACTTTTTTTGTCCTCGTTTTATCTTCACATTCATAATAATATTGTCACGTGTTTAATATAGCAAATCAATTATATAAATTATTTCTATTAATCTTTATATGTTTATACTGTAACGAGATAGAATAAATCCATATTATTGATTTATGTGAGAATAAGATGGGACACAAAAAGTGAGAGATGATCCAAACCCTATATAAAAATAAACAAATTTGGGAATCGAAGGGAGAAATGTTTAAAATATAATAATAAGAATGTCCAGTTAGGTGTCAAAGGAAATATTATGGGTTGATTGCATTTGAAGCCCAACTGTTTATATGATTGGTATTACTGGGTAGGAATGTAGGATGCATTTGAAGCCCAAATGTTTATGTGCTTGTCATGATGCTCTTCATAAATACCTCGTTGATACATCAACTTTATTCAAAACCGTGGTTACCATCAGACTATGTATGTAGGATTGCATCCTTTTTAACCTTTTTTATTTTTTATTTTTTTATGTATTGGTTATTTTTCTTAGTGAAGGTGCTGCAATTTTTTCCAAGGAATCTCAAACGAAAATACACACACACACACACACAAAAAAACTATCAAATTGATCAAACCACACCTACATTACATATAATTGTGCATCACAAATTGGAGCTAATGGATCTGCGGGCCCATATATATAGAAAGACATTACAATCCCACGTGGGAAATACTCCTCCCTATAAAACAAGTGGACCATTTATGTATTAGCTTTCTAATGTGGAAGCGGCACGTAGTTATGTGACATCCAATTGAATGCAGTATATATATGATATGGTGTTATATAATGTTGCCGACAACATGAGTAACTGCGTAAGCCCAAGATTATAAAGTCATTTCGTCTCTTTGGCTTCCAAGAGGACCCTGGTTTAAAAGTTTATTGTCAATTGTATTGTTCTGTTTATTTATATATATATATATATATCAAGAGTTGGAAAGAAATAATATAATACCATAATATATTTGAGGTATGCCAGGTTTGGAGGTTTCTTTAATTTTATTTAATCGAGCTTAATTCCCAAAATCCCATAATACCCAATTTCGAGAAGAATACATACCAATTAATTTGTATATTTAGCAATTGCACTACAACTGTATTTTGATAGTTGGAAAGATAGCATAGTAGTTATGGCCTTATGGATCCTATAGCTTAGCAATTAGCAAATACACTAGTGGAAAGCTCGTGTGAAAGTTGTAATATCAAACTTAAAATAGCAAAAGGGTGGCAGAATTATGCTTGGAATTGGCAACCGACTTTCAATTTCTCCCATCCCATACAAGTAGGCCTCTTTTCCATTTTAACACAATTTCGTGGATATATTACATTATTACTTATTTTAAAAGATTGTCCCTGTTATGTATATTTCTGATCCAGGAAATTACGTAGAAGAATTTAGAAAAGAGGAAAAAGAATTAATTACACGGAGAGAGATGAGGGAGGATATTTTGGTTTAATATATTCGATACCTTTTACTTAGTCGGTCAAATCCTTAAATAGGATTCATAACAATTGTCCTTATAAAATAGGACTCCCATTATATTTAAATAAAAAACGAGATAAGCATCAAATGTGCAACAACCGATAAGCTTTAACAAGACTCCTAATTTATTCCTCTTCTAGCTAATTCAAATTCAAAATAGGTAATCCAGTAATCCATATCTAACCGATCACTTGTATAGTAACTTTATTGAAAATTGTCCAAATAGAATGAAATGATCTTATTACTATGAGGTGATGACATAATTAGATTGGGTGGTCTTATGAATAAAGTGATGAGACCGTCTCAAACTAATTTTTCTTGATCGGTAGATATTTAGGGACATTACACTAGGTTGTTTCATGAAATTATTATATGGGTAGCTTGGTTGAATCTTGAAAAAAGATATATAATTTCATAAATCATAAGAAATACTATATGGAATTATTACTTAGATTCCTAATGTGGATAAATTTTGTTTTATGTCAAGGAGCAAATGAACAATGGTTTTTAATAAATGGGTTGTCGGTGTTTGGTAACTTTAGTCCATTTACTGCCAAATTTCAGATGGACCGAATTGACCCTTCAATAGAGTACCGTTACAAATCGGACAACGATCCTACTTTCAACAGACTGGACATGAATTTTGTTCACAGAAGCTTTATCATGTCATCAGCAAAACCGAAAAAAAAGCTAGGCCATTATTGTCATTCAACCAAAAGAAGACGTGTTAGAAACGTATAATACAGTGAAAACTTTATAGGTTTAAATTTTTTAAAAATTTAGTCAAAATATGTTCAATATTTAACGTTCTTATATATATATTTTTATATCCTTTTATTTTGATAAAAAAAAAATCAAAATTCACTTAAGAAAAAAACATATTATTGTAATAATTAATGGTGGTAGATTTTTTATTTTAACAATGTTACGCTTTCAAAGGGTGTTGGAACGTGAGTGATGTGATATGTTGACTTCTAATGTGTCAACGCAATTTAAAAAAAAAATTGCATTACTTTTTTTTTGTTATGGATAATAACTATGTTATCCAAAATCATGTCTTATTTATCCCAAAATCATGTCTGGTATATGAGTTGTTAAAATCCATATAAATTGTTAAAATCTTTTAAATCATTTAAATCATTTTATATAGATCTTGACAACTCACATATCACGTCATTTGGATATGATTTTAGACAATTATTTTAGATATCACTGTTTTTTTTTTAAATTATTGATATCCTTCTATTTTGATAAAAAAAAAAAAATCAATATTCACTTCCTTTCGTATAGTAGTATAAAGCATATTATGGTAATATTAAATGTTTGGTAGAAAAAATCAATATTCACTTTAGTTTTTATAGTAAGGATAAAGCATATTATGGTATGTTAATTACTACATTTCCAGCTGTCATCACATGGCCCCAAGTACCAACGGACCCAAAAAATCACTAACCCTAGTTAACTCCAAACCCTTAACCGTAGTTAAATTCTTAACTCTTCCTAACTCTCCCCATCCCCCCATATTAATCCACTCTTTTTTCACATCGTTTCGTTCTCTCCCAAATTGAAATAAAAAAACACTCATTAGTCACTATGACTTCACTTCGCTTTCGCTTTCTCTTCCTCACTCTCTCCGTACTCGCCGTTACGGTAACGGCACACAATATCACCGACATTTTAAAGGACCACCCCGAGTACTCGCAGTTCAACAGCTACCTGACTCAAACGAAACTCGCCGATGAGATCAACACCCGTACGACTATCACCGTCCTTGTTCTCAACAACGGGGCCATGTCCGACCTCGTAGCCAAACACCCACTCTCCGTCATCAAGAACGCGCTCAGCCTCCACGTGTTGCTCGACTATTACGATCCCACAAAGCTCCACCAGATTTCCAAGGGCACAACTCTATCCACCACTCTATACCAGACTACCGGAAATGCCGATGGGAAATTGGGTTTCGTTAACATTACGGATCTTCAAGGCGGCAAGGTCGGCTTCGGCTCGGCTGCTCCCGGCTCCAAGCTCGACTCATCCTACTCCAAATCCATCAAACAGATTCCTTACAACATCTCCGTGCTTGAGATCGACCAGCCGATTATTGCGCCTGGAATCTTAACGGCTCCGGCTCCGTCGGCTTCGAACGTGAACATAACGGCTTTGCTTGTAAAGGCTGGCTGCAAAACCTTCGCTGGCTTGCTTGTCACTAGTGGTGTGATGAAAACCTACGAGTCTGCGATCGCTAAAGGCTTGACTGTTTTTGCACCGTCCGATGAGGCTTTCAAGGCTGATAGCGTTCCTGATCTGAGCAAGCTCACAAATGCTGAGGTGGTCGCGCTCTTACAGTATCACGCTCTCAACGGCTACAATCCGAAGGGAGCTTTGAAGACTACCAAAGGTCCGATCTCGACATTGGCTACTAACGGCGCCGGAAAGTTCGATCTGTCTGTGACTACTGCCGGCGATGAGGTTACTCTTCACACCGGAGTCGGTCCGTCTAGAGTCGCTGACACGGTGCTAGATGCGACGCCGTTAGCCATTTTCACCGTCGACAGTGTGCTATTACCTACTGAATTGTTTGGAACGAAGGCACCGTCTCCAGCTCCGGCGGGGGAGCCAGTGGCGTCTCCTTCTCCGTCACCAGATGTGGCGTCCCCTAGTCCCTCTCCGGTTTCCGAGGCTCCCTCGCCACTGGCCGCATCTCCACCGGCTCCGCCAGCGGAGACTCCCGGAGGCGGAGATTCTCCTTCCGACGCACCCAGCGGCCAGGCGGATGAAACTAGCCCCAGTAATGCTCCTGTTCACGCGAACGGTGCTGCGTTCTTCGCAGCAGTGGTTACTGTTGCTTGTTCCGTTCTCTTGTTCTGAATCGTAATTACGGAGGTCTGTTAATTTATTTCTTTTATTTTTATTGTTGTTACTTCGAATTTTAGAGATGTTTATTGTTTAATTTAATGAATTTTACGATTTTTAATTTACGGGGAGGCGCGTTTTAACTGCGATTAGTGGAGTGGGTGTGTGTATGACTGTATGAGTGCCCGAGTGGAGTAGAGAGCAGTGGAGGAGGTGGTTGATGCACTTTGGTTGCAGCTTTTTTTTTTATTTATTTTTTTTATTTTGAGTTATTATTAATTCATTGTTATTTTAAATTTGTTATTTGATTTGTTGGTTATATTATTACGTTGAATGGTGAGAATCTCGGCGCATGGACGATGGTAGGATTTGACTGTATGCTCACGTGGGTCAGTTAGAATGTGTGGACTCCGTAGATTTTAAATACATGGGACCACTTTTTTACATAGGAATGGTGTTTTTTGTTGTTGTCAAAATGGATTAGATCGTTCCAGAAACCCCATCTCTGTGTTTTGTGATGCTAATGTTGTAATTTGCAGATATATATTTTAACATGCAAAACTTTACTGGGAGCATCTCCGATGTAAGCGTAGCTTATGACAAAAAGAGATGTCATGTGGGATCGATAGACGTTCCATTAAAAAATCTTTCTTCAATATAGTTGTATATATTCAACTTCAAGCTGATGTGGTAAAAAAAAAAGAATTTGAACCTTCATTTAATCTTTTTTTGACCTTATTAAATTTCATGACATTTAAGCATCGTAGTAAATATGGTTAATATGTCTATTGCATAACTTTTTTTAGGTTGATTCAGTTTTCATTTATTTTTTACAAGGAAATAAGATAAAATAAAAAATAAAAAATAAATTAGACACGTCATTAAAACAAAATATGTTTTAAACGGAAGTGTTAGAAACCAAATTTTAATTTGATTGTCTATCAATACTATATTTATGTCATATTTATACTATATAGGAAGCAAGTCCTTTGACATTGCTGTCATATCAAAAATAATTCATATATAATCCATTTTTACATTGGAGATGTTCTGAGACAGAATTTTGAGATAAAAAAAAAGATATTAAGATTTTAGTACTTCTAATTTATGTTTATCTGGGTTTAGTACACTAGCTTTTGTAATTACTAATTTTAGTTATTCCGTCAGAAATTTTGTGAAAGTAAACAAAGTAAACAGACTGCCATTGTTATAGGGTATAATAACCAAAATACCTTTAATGAAGGTTTTTGATGAAGGGTAGTATGGTATTTTATATTTAATCAAATAAAAAATTAAATAAACAAATTAAAATTAAAATTAAATAAAAATTCTAAAACTAAAACTACAAAAAAATAAATTTAAAATTAAATAAAAATAAAAATAAAAAATCAATCTGAACAACTCAGCCTAATAATAAATGGCACCCATCTATACTAAAGAACTCTAACCCAATACTAAATGACACTCACTAATCTTCTTATACCTTTAACGTACCTAGAAAATAAAAAGGGCTCGAAAAATAAATGACACTATTTCAGATGGGTGTTATGCAAATATCACCAGTTTAGTAATGTAAGTTTAAAATGCATCATTTAACGTAAAGATACGAGAATACCTTGATAAAATTGAAAAAGAGAAAAAGTTGTCATTTTGTGAGTCTGAGAAAAACAACAATGAGAAAGAAACCGACGGTGAGGAAATCAACAGCTTATTGACCGGAACGAGAATACAGTACATTTCGCAGCGATTGACAGATGTAAGTTCAGTTTGTTTTATTTATCGATTTGTTGTTGATAACTTATCATTGCATTTTAGACTTGTTCTGTTGATTGAAATCGTAGATTAGGGTTTACAATGGTTGTGGTTTTGGTTTGGGTTTGAAACGAGATTGAATATGTTACGAGGAAGATGAATTTGTGGTATCAAGCATTTAAAAAAAAATCGAGAATATTTCAAGCGAAATCGAGGAAATTTTTCATACGATCGAGATTATTTCTCAAAGGATCGAGAACATTTTAAAAGCATCGAGAATATTTTTAAACTATTGAGAAATTTTTTTAAACGATCGAGAATATTTTCCTAACCATCGAGAATGTTTTTTAAAATGATCGAGCTTTTGTTAAATGATCGAAAAGATTTTTCAAAGAATCGAGACTTTTTTCAATGGATCGAGAATTTTTTTAAACGATCGAGAATATTTTTGTAACGATCGAGAATGTTTTTCAAAGGATCGAGATTTTTTAAAATGATCGAGATTTTTTAAAATGATCGAGAAAAGAAGATTTTTTATCAAATCGAGAAGATTTATCAAAGAATCGAGAGGTTTTTAAAAGTATCGAGACTATTTTCAAAGGATCGAGAAGTTTTTCAAATGATCGAGAAGTTTTTCAAATGATCGAGGATAATTTTGTGACGATCGAGAATGTTTTTGAAAGGGTCCAGATTTTATAAAATGATCGAGAAGATTTTTCAAATAATCGAGAGGTTTTTCAAATGATCGAGACTATTTTCAAAAGATCGAGAATTTTTTCTAACGATTGAGAATGTTTTTGAAAGGGTCGAGATTTTTTAAAATGATCGAGAAGATTTTTCAAATAATCGACAGGTTTTTCAAAGGATCGAGAATGTTTATAAACGATCGAGAATGTTTTTGAAAGGGTCGAGATTTTATAAAATGATTGAGAAGAATTTTCAATGAATCAAGACTATTTGCAAGGGATCGAGACTTTTTCCAAGGGATCGAGACCTTTTTCAAGGGATCGAGACCTTTTTCAAAGTATCGAGATTTTGTTTCAAACGATCGAGAATATTTTATAATTTTTTTGCAGTTTACTGATGTATTGTTTCTGTGACATTGCAGATGACGAGCATGATGAAGGAATTGCTTAAAACTCCAGCGAGAGATTGGTTCAAGGGAAAATTGACCCGACACGACCCTCACCCGTATAGACGATGCACTTAACCAGGTCCCTGAAGAGTTTGCGGTTGAGGATCGGCGTCGGTTCATGGCCTCCTGTTTTAGGCATTTCATGTCGATGCACCGGGAGCTGAAGTTTTCGGGTGGTGTTATTCATCAGCTGCTGTTACGGGAGTTGGACCATGACGGACCGACAGATGAGATGCGGTTCTTGTTAGGGAACCATGTGGTCATGTTTTCGAAGGTGGAATTTAGCCTCATCACCGAATTACATTTTGGAGTCGTACCGGACACAAGTATGTATGTTGCAGTTGAGAATGGCATACATCAACGGTACTTTCCTGCACATGATTAGGTATCGTTGGATGACTTGAGGGTTATTCTTACCCACGGAGAGTTTCAACAAGCGTACAATACTGTGAAGTTGTGCCTCATTTACATGTTGAACTGGATATTGATGGGGGTGGACGAGGGATTGAAGATTCCAGTTTGGCAATTTCGGTTGGTAGAGGACCTCAATGCTTTCGATGTGTTCCCGTGAGGTGCCCACGTCTATAGGCATTCTATATTTTCATTCAAGCATGTGTTACCGCGACGTCTTGAGGAAAGACGCCAGCAGTCACAGAGCAATGTTGGACATTCCGTGGAGGGGTACAACATCTACGGTCTATCACACACCATTTTGGTAAGAAATTTGATTTCCAACATGTATATTACATTTCTAATCCATTTTTTTTTTATAACTGTACTTATCTTTAATGCAGATATTTGCTTTCGAAGTGATCCCCCAACTGGGCGTCGATTTCTGAACTCCAAGGGTTACAGACCTTTGTCCTCATATGTTGAAGTGGGAGTTGACGAAACAACCCAGAGGGAAGAAGCTTGATAAGATTTTTTGTTTTAGGGTAATTAATTTATTTGTTAATCGTATGTTATATTACTTACTATAAGTAACACTGACATTCATCTAACTACGCTTTCAGATGTCTGCGAGGACGGAAATCGTGTCCACAACAGCTGAGGCGGTGGCACCGTACTTCACAGACCTAAGTGAAGGGTGGAGCCCGTATGTGCAGGACGACATGGTTTACCTTCCTACTGTCCCTGATCCGACTACAAGTGCATTTCGTTCCGATGAGGAGAGTGGGGGTCCGACTACAAGTGCAGGTCCAGATTTCAGTGGCATGGACACTGGCGGATCTTCGTCGTCTCCTCACCGAGTGAGGTGTAGAAAATTTTGGTTTACCACGCCAAGAAATGGTGCCGATACAGGGGATTACCGTGCAAGAGTTGCACTTGATGGGGAGGTAAGTTGAGATGGTAGTTTTTTTTTACCGGATGACGCATAAGTGTTTTAGTATTAACAATGTTGCATGATTTCAAGCCCGTTTAGAATAGCTGTTGAACGAGTTGCTTGAAGCCTTTGAAAGAGTGAGGATGATCGACAACAACAGCACCGGGAGTTGATGGAGTTGATCCGGATGAGCGAGGAGGATCGATGACAACAACAACAACGTAGGGAGTTGCTTGCATTGATTGGGGGCTTTCAGGGCTTCAGGCCACATATGTATGAGCATACACAGGATCCACATACCGGAGGGGCAGATCTGGAGAGTGGGGCTCAGTCTCCCTCTCTCCATCCCCCTCCGAGCGAGCAACAGGCCCCTCATCCCGCTCATAGAGATTTGCAGGCTCCCTCTCCACCTCGGAGCGAGCAGCAGGCTCCCCTTCCACCACCTAATGAGGAGTTGGCTCCCTCTCCATTGACGACCGAACAACAGGATCCCCCTCCCCCTCCATCGAAAATCTAGCAGCAGGCTCCCCATCCCCCTCACCCTCCCCCTCCCCCTCCCCCTCCGAGCGAGGAGTCGTCCCTTCATCCCCTTCGGAGCGAGGAGCGATGAGCGATGAGCGATGAGCGAGGAGCGATGAGCGAGGAGCGATGAGCAATGAGCGAGGAGCAAGGGCACCTTCCACCACCTCCCTCGAGCAGCAGGCTCCCCCTCCTCCGTCCTCATCTCAGCATACCCCGGCATGGGGAGTTCAACGACAAAGGCGTGTACTGAAGCTTGGTTGGCAGTTGTTTAGCCCGTACACATATCTGTGCCGACCTAAGAGGGCGAGGGTAATACTAGAGGGACCTGATCACGTATTTAATCCCAGTGACTGGATGACGGTGACCAGTTGAAGGCTTACCGAGCCTTCAAGAAGAACGTAAACGGGGAACTGTAAGTAAATTTCTTTGTTATTTAGGTGACAGTTTTTCTTATAATGCATTATATAAATGTGTAGCTGATGGAATATTAATGCAGGCGTGATGTTGATTTGCTTGCGCCGGTTGATGCTGCATGGTTTCATCGGTTGCAGACCAACTTCATGTATGTTGTTGATGAGGTACGTGGGACCGTACCGTAAATTCTTTTTATAGTATTTGTTTTAGATGTGTAAGCCTCATAACATATCTTTACGTGTTTATATTCCCAACATATGGACACGTACCTCCATATTCTTCGGAAGCGTCAACGGGTTTTTCCGAATGTGTACAGTCAGATGGTCATTATATTGGACTCGCAATTTTTTGTAAGTATTGAAATTAGTAATGATTACGCATGCTTGTACATTTGTATGGAAAACAGTAATAACTTTGAGTTTGTGTTTCTACAGTCCTTTCTAGAGCATCAGTACAGGAAAATGATGTCTCGTGATTCTCGCGGGCAGATCACCCTGAGGCGTTGGAATCTTTTGAGGTCGTGGTGGAAGGATGACAACCTTACGACGGTGCTTGGGGGTGCCCCGAATGGATGTCGTTTATGGCACGAGGTAGACATGGTAAGTGTTAATTGACATGGTTTGCAATTGTATATATAGTTGTCTCTGTACATCCTAACACATGTTGTTTACGTTTACAGGTCCTGATACCGTGTAACATTGGGCGGAAACATTGGCTACTGGTGACTGTGGACCTCACATGCGGGAAGATGTTCATAGTCAACCCCTGGAGACAGGAGGTTCCAGCTCATATCCGGAAGCAGCAGGTAGCCCTGTTGCTCTACTTTGTGCCCTCGATGTTGAATCAGACTGGGTTTCATACTGCACGACTGGTTGGACTTGAGAAATTTGAGAAGACAAGTAAGTCGTTTGATGTCAGCATGGTGTCAGAAAAATATATCCTCCAGCAGAAGAAATCGTAAGACATTTCGTAATAGTAACTTTAAGATTATATTATTATAAACCGAATGTTTTATTAACGCTTTTTAATGTATCCAACTTCAGGGGTAACTGTGGTCCCCACACTTTGAGATTGATCGAGTACTTACTGGCGGACATAAAAGATTTCGATTGGTTGGAAGACGATATGGGGATCATTCGGGAGAATATGGCCGTTGAAATATTTACAAACTCCCGGCCCATTTAGATTTATGAAGTTATTCATTTGTATACGTACCAATTATTTTGTATATGTACCAATTATTTTGTATATTTACAAATTCTTTTGTATATGTACCAATTGTTTTGTATATTTACCAATTATTTTGTATATGCCTCAATTCAATTGTATATTTACCAATTCTTTTATATAAAAATGTTTACATATGTATATATACAAACATATTTAAATACAACTGCATTTCAGTCTCAAATCAATTTTAAATACAATTGCATTTTAGTTAATGAACAAGTCATACGAGCTCAAATTATCACAATGTCATCATGATAACTCCTCAAATCATTCCACGGTGGAGTCTCTAGTAGGACACGTATGTCTGTTGTGACCAACTGTATGACATGTACTACACTTGCGTCTGTATTCCTCAGGAATAACTGTGCTCGGACCTTCATTGCTCAAAGCTGGGTTAGAACATCTCATCGAATTATGCCCTGGTTGTCGACATTGTCTACAATTCTGTGTAGTTGTTCTCTCCGAATACGAGATACGGCGTGAAGCCCTCGGTCTGTCTGCTTGTCTCCTGGAGCTTGGATTCAAAACGACTCTCTCAGCGATGTCAGATGTCACAATCCAAGTGGCAGGATGTCCAACCGATATAATAGGAACCGAGTAGGCATCAATAAGTGTTTGTCGCTTGTAGTAGTCCGCACATAGAGATGTGAAATTCATGTTTCTTTCCCTGTAAAAACATTGAAAACGATAGGATTCACGTTTAAGTAATATTAACCGTACACAAATTTGTATGATGTACCTTGCGGCAGCGAGAGCGAGAGAACATGGAAGAAGGTCCATTTGGAATTTGTTGCATGTGCAGGTCTTCCGGGCTAAGTCAACGGTCCACTGTTTGCCAACCCGCTTCACTGAGAATATGTTTCAGTCAACTGGATTAACGATCATAAAATTGCACTTATCAACACGTTTGAGGATCACAAGATGTGTTGCGTTGGTCAACTGATGACGCATGGATTGTGCAGCCCTATGTCGATCGTGAAACCAATGTTGTAGCATATTCCTAATGAACTCTGCCAAAGTCAACATAGGCAGTTGCTGTGTAAATATAAGGCATGAGTTTATGCATTCTGCAGCATTTGTTGTCATGACCCTATACCTTCTGTCGGGGCAGTGTACACGGGACCACTTATGTGGACCGGCATCAATTACATATTCATATGCATTCGGGTGCAAGTTTCGTAACTCTTCCATGTGCCGGTTATATTGCAACTCGGTGTACGCTCGGGCTGCTTTGTCCATTATTGCGGCAATATCCTTTCTATGATATCTCTTCTTAATATTTTCATAAAAGTGTCAACAACATATGGTATGGGTGGCATAAGGGAACACTTTAGAAATCTCTGCTTCAATGCTTGCATGTCAATCAGAAATGAAAACCAAACCATCTATATGGCCGATGACACCTTTCAAGCAATCCAAAAACCACTCCCATGATAGGTTGTTTTCCGAGTCACCGTACCCAAAAACAATTGGATAAACCTATTCATTCTCATATTGTGCAGTTGCAACAAACATTGTGCCCCCGAATCTACCCTTTAAATGGGTATCATCAACGGCAATAACTGGACGCATACACCTCTGGAATCCTCTGACTGAGGCACCCAACAACATGAAAAAGTATAAGAATTTACCATTTTCATCGCACTGTAAGTCAGTAATCGTTCCGGGATTTTGTTGTTCCAACACGTAACCGAATGATGGCAGCAGTTGGAAGCTTTCCTCATGCGTTCCATAGGTCAGTGACAATGCATAATCAATGGCTTGATGTGCCTTATTGCACATTATTTGGATGCCATACATTGTTTTCATATCGGCGATTATGTCCTTCGGACGCATTAGTCGACCATCATGTTGCTGCAATCTTGGTGCAACCACTTCTCCAATTATGACTGCACTAACTTGTAGATGGCGGCAGTGAATCTCCTCCAACGGACAAGTGTGTTCGTTGATAAAACTTCTTACTTGAAAGTATGTTGCTTCTTCTCTCCTAACCGCTCTTAACTTCCACGTACAGTTGTCCATCAATCAAACCAGATGTAATGTTGTCTTATTCGACCTTTTCACCTTCCACTCGAAGTTGTGCCGCATTGAAAAATGCCCAGCCAATCTCTTCAAATCCTTTTTAGTAGGAAAAAATTGACCTTTATATATCATGTTGGTAGGTTCATCTTCTACCAAGTTCCTGCTTCCATCCATACCAAACGAGTATGATTCTGCTCCTAGAATAACCCACGTTCTTGCATTCTCATAATCAGCTGGATTTACATCAGGCCGGACCTCATATGTCCCAGCTATATGTACTTTAGTGGAACTACATATGTGTACACGTCTTTCCCTTTCGAACGGTTCTTCATCTTTCTCATTGTTCGCTACATTATGTATCGGAAGCAAAATTGGCTCATTAGCCACCTTATGGATTGGTAAGTTATGAGGTTAATTGTTCCGCTAATTGTTCATGTCATTGTACATCTCATTGTATTGGTGGTTGTACTGCCCATCAATCATTTCAATATGACAAACGAAATTATCGTCCAATTGAGCTCCAACTATATCACCATGGTCGGCTACTTCCGGTGGGACACCACATAAGTTTTCCCTACCGTTAATCTCACTTCTTTCTGTGAACAACTGGTTGCTTCCGCCTGAAGATAGAAAATGTTGGGTGTTATCATGAGGAGAGATTTCTTTACCTATGACACATCATGCAGCCCTCTCAATTAAAATGACACATACTTGAGGGATCATCCTATCTTCCCCTAGCATAAACAAAACATCGTCGTCATTTCTTATAAATGTAAGACATGTTGTCCCGGGAACGATTGATATAGTTTGTAGATCAACAATGTATTTATTCACATCGTACTACACAACGGTTTGTACGATCGACACCAGCTCTTCGTAAGTCATATTTCTGGACACATACATTAATTGGTTATCGGAACCAAGAAACCTCTAACTTCCATCAGGTAATTGCTCTCATCGACCGTTGTAAGATATTACTAATCTAACGCGATCCATTTGTCCTGTGAAAATCATCATCACAAACAATTATTAACAAATAAAAAAAATTACTTTTACAAGTACTAAGAATTACAAAAATTTCTCAACTGTAACGGATCGACAACATGTTCTTCGAAATTAAGCTTCTTTTGTAATGGATCGACAACATTTGCAAACTGATCGAACTTTTTGGAAAGGGATCGAGAACATTTTCTAAGTGATCGAGCTCTTTTCAAATGGATCGAGTACTTTTTATAAGGGATCGAGAACTTTTTCAATAATTTACAACGGATCGAGAACTTTTATAACGGTTCGATTCGAGAATTTTTATCGAGAATATTTGTCAAATTATCGAGAACTTTTATCAAGGGAACGAGAACTTTTTCTAAGGGATCGAGAACATTTCTAACGGATTGAGAACATTTCTAACGGTTCGAGGACTTTTTTAGGGGATCCAGAATATTTGTCAAATGATCGAGAACTTTTATCAAGGGATCGAGAACATTTTCTAATGGACAAAAAACTTTTTCTAAGGGACCGAGAACTTTTTCTAAGAGACCGAACACTTTTTCTAAGAGATCGAGAACTTTTTTAATGGATCGAGAATGTTTTTAAGGGATCGAGATTATTTATCAAATTATCGAGAACTTTTATAACGGTTCGGAAACTTTTGTCCAGAGATCGAGAACTGTTCCTAAAGGATCGAACATTTTTTTGTCGAGCATTTTTTTCAAATAATCGATCTTTTTTCAAACTAAATAAAAGTTCGTTCCAATACAAAATAAGCTTGATTCATCTTTAAACATTCTCGGTGACACAAGAAAAAAGCACGGATGTTTTCCATTTTCATACATTAGTCTGAAATAGATACATTATTATCGATGAATGAATACATTGTTAATCCACACAAAAATGAATGCAAAATATTTGAAATGTATAAAAGAAATTTAAGTAAAGATCATAAATATTTGTTACCTTCTACTGCAGAATCTGGAAAGAGACAACTTTTTTAGAGACTGAGTCAAGTTTTTCAGATAAGTTTTTTGGGGAGATACCAACGAGTCCAGAAAGTTGCTTTTTAAAATTTAAAGTTTAGGGACAATTTGGGTAGTTCACCATAATATGTGCCTTTTAAACTTAAGTTATTAAATGGGTGACATCATCACAACACACCTTACAAAATGTGACATATCTCACCATTTCCACAAAATAAAAACCACATGTTTATCATCTTGGATCCCTCTCTCTCTCTCTCTCTCTCTCTCTCTAATCCTTTTCTCTCTCGCACCAGTTCATCCCTTTCTTTCTCTATCGTCTGAAAGAATGTTTTGAGTGGGATTTGAGTCGCTGATGGTTTCGTGTTTGGCGATGGCCGTGGGGATTGAGTGTTTGATGATGGTTGGCGACGACTGGGTTGATGGCGAGAGATAGATTCAAATGAGTTTTTCACCAATGGATTTTGGGTTTTGGGTTTTGAGTTTGAGTGGTAAGTGGGTGTTAGATCGGTTTGGATTTGCGTTTGACTAGTGGTGGGTTGATTTGGTTTCCGGTAGTGGTGGTGGTAGGTCGTTTTGATTTCTGGTTGCGGTGGTGGTGATCCGGTTCAAGGTCTGGGTCGTTTTAGTTTCATTGTTGCTGATGATCTGGGTTTGGGTTTGGTGTTGGTGTGATGGTGATGAATTGATGATGATAGTGCTGGTGAATCGGTGGTTGTGGATCTGGGTTTGGGTTTCGTTGTTGCTGATGATCTGGGTTTGGGTTTGGTGTTGGTGTGATGATGGTGAATTGATGATGATAGTAGTGGTGAACCGGTGGTTGTTGATCTTACCATAAAGGGTTAGAGCTCCACTACCATCTCACAGAAAGAACCAAAATCGGGTTTTCCCCACTGTCGGCCATCCTTCGGCCTTAACAGGGTACTGTTTCGGTCAGACACTGACAGAGATGGATGGAGATCAACAGGCCAGCCTAGTCAGTACGGGGCTTTGTTAAACCTGAGTTCATCCTAGCCAGCAACATTCTGGTTCCGGATGTGTCCAGGGTGTCCAGCCAATATACCAAACTAGTACACCGGATCTGTTCTGATATGCAGGATCCTCATAGGAGGCAAGCATAGAGCATACTGGGACCTTGGAGAATCATAGTTTCAGACACAGTGTTAGTCAAAGGTTGGGAGAGAGAAACTGTTTAGCTAGACATCGAAGTAGAAAACATAATCCTCTTTTTATTTCCTTTCGTTTTCTTCCTTTACAAAGAGGCAGGTCTTTCCTTTATATAGGGAAGGAAAGAGAGGCACACTGCTGATCAATCTCTGAAGCCAGAGATAAGGATCAGAAATATCTTACAAGGATAAGAACGGTCGAGAGAAGACAAATGGGCCGATAAAACAAACAGCTGGAAAGCAAAGTGAAACAAAGCTGGCCGGTACAAAACAAAGTGGGAAAAGGACAGCTGGAAAGTGAAGCAGCAGGCGAGGTAGAACTAAGGGCTGCTGAGGTTGCACGTGGAGTGATATTCATCGTCTGAATTGTGGGCTCCACAAATTGAACAGGGCCACTTGTCTGCTGGGTCCTGGGAATCTTGGAGAAAAGACTCTGGGAAGGGATGGAGGCTTCTTGTGGGGTCTCTTGGGACGTCAGGAAGGATGAAGATGACGTCTGTGTAGTCATTGTTGACGTCACAAAGGAAATTGAGCAGGGGGACCTGTATGCTGGTACTGTACAAGCCTTCATAGTCGTAGGAGGGGTCCCACTCGTAACAGATATTGGTGGTCCACAGGAGCTGGGTATGTGGGCTGATATTGTAGGGCCTGTTAAAGATCCAGATGCAGCAAACCTTTGCTGCCTGTTCAGGGTCCATCTTCCAGAGGTGATATTAGCCCATAAGTTTTGTGAGTTCGGATTGCCATGTATGCAAGGGCTTGAACCACTGTAGGAAGGTTTGGAGGTTGGATGGGCTAGGGGTCTGGACAAAGCCATATAAGGCTTGAAGGGGGAAAACCATAGCATGGTGGTGAAGGACTGACAGACACCATAAGAACCATAACACCTGGTCTGAATAGTAGTAAAATGGGGGGGAAATGAAAGGGTCAAGAAAAGGCTTCTTAAGGTTGGATATTTGGTGGTGACAGCCTTGGTTGTTGACTTGGGCCAGGTAAATAGGAAGGTTGATGTTTGCAAAATCGAAGATTTGCTGGGGAGAAGGGGTCTGGCCTGAAGGATGTGTAGCTAAGAATTCTGGGGGAAAACTAGGGAAAACAGGATCTGTCGGGACTGTGGACGAGGATGGTTGGGGAGACACCAATAAAAATCAAAGGTATTGGTCCTGTACGGGAGAGGAGGTTGATGGGTTGAGGTCGTGAAAGCATGTCTGGAATAATGTTGTGATGTCCTTTTATGTGCTTGACTGAGAAGTCATATCTGACGAACCAATCTTTTAGCCTAAGGAGCTGGGGGTTTGGTGGGAGCTTGTTGCGGAAATCTAGGACTTTAGGGAAGGAGGAGTTGTCCATTTCGACTGTAAAACTGGTGGTTCTGAGGTGGAAATCAAACTTTGAGATACCATTTTTTACTGCAAGGATTTCTTTGTAAATGGTATGGTAATGCTTTTGGGATTCCTTAAACTGACCACTAGCATGACCGCAGTAGTGTCGGCCGTTTGGGCTCTCTTCAATGAGTATAGCACCCCAGAAATGGTCGCTGGCATCTGTTTGCAGGATGAGACGGCCAGAGGAGGGAATGTGCAGAGGAGGAGGGCTCTGTGCAGCCCTTTTCAGGTGAGAATTGCTTCAGTGTGGAGGGTATTCCATTGAGGTGGTTCCTTCTTGAAGAGCTTAGCTAGGCAGGTGGTGAAGCGACCGACTTGTGGGATGAAATCTCTGACATAGTTGATGATTCCTAGAAATTGCTGGAGCTGCTTTAAAGTGAGGTTGCTATCTGGAAAGTCAAGTAACTGGCTGGCAAGGTGAGGCCCGGGGGTATATTCACCGTCTTTGATCTTCATGCCAAGAAATTCGACTTCTGAAACTCCTATGGAGCTTTTCTTGTCGGATAACATGATTCCATGTTCTTGAAGAATCTGGTGAAACTTTTCTAGGAGCTGATTATGTGACTGCTTGTCGACAGAGAAGAGTAGAATGTCATCTATATACAGTAAGGCTGAGTTAAGCAGGGGTTGGAAAATTCTGGTAACGACCTTTTGGAACAGGGAGGGAGCTGTTTTGAGACCAAATGGGAGAACGGTCCACTGGTAATGGGCATTGGGGAGGCAGAAAGCTGTTTTGGGCCTGTCTTGTGGATGGATTCCAATTTGCCAGAAAGCTCCTTTTAAATCGAACTTGGAGAAAACTGTAGCGCCTGGTATGTGGGAAAATAGGGTATTGGGCCTGGGAACAGGGAACTTGTCATCTTGTAGGAACAGATTAAGGGGCTTGTAGTCAATGACAAGCCTTTTCTTTCCTCTGACCTTTTCAGACCTTTTTTCTACATAGAAGGCTTGGCAGGCCCATGGGGAGGATGTGGGCTCAAGGAGGCCTTGGCTGAGGAGGGAATTACATTCTTCTGTTGCCATGGCGAGGTCAGAAGGAGACATTCCTGTGTGTGTCGCCCTTGTGGGGTTGATATCTTTATTTAGTTTGAAAGGGAGGCTTATGAAGAAATCTGGGTTTTTCCATAGTGGGTGAGGGTGGGTAAAGTCCGTGTGACTGTTGGCACAAAAAAGTTGGAGCCTTTTTTGTATCTCTTTGAAATCGGGATTTATGGTTGATAGCGGGAAAATTTTTGGAGTGTCAATGAATGGTTTAAATTCTTTTTTTAAACCTAATGCCCTGAGGTAAGATCCTGATGGATCTAGCCTGGCTGTAAATGTCCCATCCGATGAGGATGTCTTTGTCAGGGAGGGGAGTTCCGATAATGTAGGTCCAAAGTGTGAAGGACGGGAAGAACTGCAGGCCAATTTTGTGTTTTGAGATCAAATGTGTACTGAAAAGTTGGCCGTCTGCTGCAAGAAATTGATTCTTCTCTTGCTTCCAGGCATCTGGAGGGAGGACGTTAGGGTTCATCATGAAGGAGTGGGCTCCTGTGTCAAAATAGGCAATTCCAGGAATTGGTTTAGAATATTTTGTAGGTATGACTTGGATTTTTACTTGTGGACCGGTATTTTCCTTGTTTGTGGCTTGGTAGGCTTCTGATGGGTAGTTCTGGTCCGGAAAGCTAGAGTTGTCTGAGTCATCTGATGGACTGGTGCCATCTGAGTCGAACATCATGAATGAAGTCAGTTTGCTGACATCTTCCTGTTCTGAAAAATAGGACTCAATGTCTGCATCTGAGGGGATTTCTTCTGCAACTTGTCTCAGCTGTCTGATGAGTTTGGCAGATTTTGCTCTTTTATTTGGACACTGCTTTGCAAAGTGTCCTTCCTGCCCGCAGGCGAAGCATTTGTTTGACTTGTTCCAAGACCTCCTCGCTTTCTTCCTGTAATACTTGTATTTTCTGGAACTTGTAAACCTTTTTGGGTTTCGCGCCTTGTGAGGTCTGTCTCTGTAAGGCATGTTCGCTTTGCAGTTGCAATGTTCATCAGAGTTGCACTTTAGATGGTAATCTGGAGGAAATTTACAGTGTTTGCTGTATCTTTTTCCCTCCTTTATCATCTTTGAAAAGACCCGCTGAGTAGCACAAAGCTTTTCTAAGGCAGTGTGGGTGAACATATGAATTTCTCCTAAGGTAATTTCTCTAAGGCTCTTTCCTGAGAATTCGATCAACCTTTGGAGCTCTCCTTGAAGTTCTGACGGGAGGGAATTCAGGTAGACCTGTCTCAAGGTCTCGTCATTGACACCACCGAGAGCATGGTATCTGAAGGACATGCGCCTATAGTGGAAGTCGATATCTTCTTTGTTCAGGGAGCACACTGTCATTTCAAAGAACTCCTGCCTGGTCTGTTTGTAGAACTGGGAAACATCTCCGAGAAATTCTCTAAAGATGATTCTTGTTGCTATTGAGACCGATCCGCACCTGACCAGTTGTAGTTGTCTGTATTCACCGAGAGCTTGGTACCAGTCTCTGAGAGAACCAGTGAATCTGGAGACAAATTCCCGCAAGATAGTTTCGACGTTGTCACCTCCTTTGGCAATCTGGAGGTCAAGCCAGGCACTCATTTCAGACATTCTTTTTCTCCATTGTCTGGGGGCGACCTCATCAAAGTTAAACCACGGGCCATTAGTAGGCTTGGGGGAAGGGGTGCCTGTTTGTGTAGTGTCCCTTTGGTTTCGGATAGACGGGTCATCAGGAACAGGACGATGTACTTCAGTGGTCTCTGATTCTGATGATGTAGTCATGGGACGGGCTGATGGCTGAGGGTCGGCTTGGGTGGATGGTTGAGGGTCGGCTCTTGTAGCCAGGAAAACATGAGATAGGTCATCAGGGTCTGAACCGTTTGAGGAATCCGGGGTTTGGTCAGAATGATAGGTCTCCCAAGATAAGGTGGAAGAGGGTTCCGAGGTTTCTGTTTTGGAAGAGGAAGAATCTGGGGAATAATGGTGGCGGGAGGATGCATAAAATGCTTGCTTTCGGTGATCTGAGGGAGGGTAATGAGGAGAATGTGTCGTCTTCTTTTTATGGGAAGTTTTCTTTTCCTTACTAGTTGATGGTTTTTCTGTAGGTAAGGGTGGATATTTCGGAAGAGGTCTCCGGTTGATTTGAAGAACTGTGAGTGATCAGGAGGTCTTAACGGAGGAGGTGGTGTTTGTGTTGGGAAAACTAGAGACGGGGAGTAAGGATGGGGGCTAGGAATGTATGGAGAGCTGACAAAATGGTCTCTGGTTATCTGGTCTAACTGGTCTTTTAACCGTCTGATTTCTCTTTCTTTGTTATCAAACTCAGGGCCAAAGTATCCTTGGCTAATGTACTGATGTAAATCAGTGTCTAGCCTGGCAACCCTTGCCTGTAAGTCTGTGTACATATTTCGCAATGTGGAATCTAGATGCTGCAACTGGTGGTCTTGCTGGGAGACTTGGTGTGAGACCTTGTCTATCTTTTGGTCGATAGAGTGGAGCACCCTGTTCTGAACTGATGCATTGCGAGTGTGCCAGTTGAGGACTTGTTCAGCCTGGGAAGGCTGTTTGTGCGATCCGTCAGGCAGGATTTCTGCTGACTGAATGAAAGGCCTGGAGTACAGATTCCTGTTAGGATTCGATGATGAATCCAGAGGAGGAAAATCTTTGTCATAGCTGGAGGCCATGTAACATGGGATTGGTGCCGTGGCAAATTGTTGTTCCCGGAGTAATCCTTCTTTTTGAAGGATTTGGAGCGCCCTCTCATAAATGGGAAGGGGCTTGTTCTTTATCGGTTTGAGACCGATCCAAGTACTGTGAGGGTCTTCAGGTTTCCTGTGAGAAGCAATGGGTTTACAGGAGCTCCTTTCTTCTCTTTGGCAGGACCTGCATTCACAATCAGCGTCACACATGTCTGGGTCGACGTGTTTTTAAAGTATAATAATTATTATTATTTAATTATGAAATTTTAGGTTTACCTTTGTTTCGGACCGGTTTCTAGAAGATTTTATCAAATTTCTCATAATGTCTTTGTTGACCTAATGGAAGTCAACGAAAAACTAATGGAATTGAACGGTAGGGACTGAAATAGGTATTATTAGAGAGCTAGTGGATTAAAGTTAATATTTTAAAAAACTAATAAATCAAACCCTGATTAATAACAACCAGAGGGACTAGAATCATAATAAACTTACAAAAAAAAAAAAAAGGTCTTAAAAGTTTTTGCTTTTGTTTGGAGTACAGTTGACACGCACAATGTTGATGCTGGGAAATTCTGAAAAATGTCAATGTAGCCAAGCTGTACTTGTGAGTGTGAGTGGTCCAAATTGATGGTACAATATTTTGGTTGTCTATTTGAGAGTAGCAGTGGATCATGTCATTCTTCAATCTTCACTGCACTGGCCCACGCCCCACTCACCTTGTGAGATGTGATTATAACCTGCTGGATCATGATTTTGGTGTTGGTGTTGGTGTTGGTGTTAGTGTCTGTCCGGTAGGGTTTTTATAGAGTCCATTTTTTTTCACCTACTTTCAGGGTGGATAGGTATTATCTCTTCCGATATAGATGATATGTGTTTATGGAGAGGGTAAATTTATCTAAACACCGTCATATTTTTGAAAAAATTTAACCCTCCCTTGACACATGTTATCCATACGGTAAGAGGTAATACTCATCCACCCTTAAGGGAATGAGTAAAGGTGAACTCGTTTTTTTAATAGCCAAAAGTGATTTTTCAACGTTAAAAGTTATTTTGATAGGTTTTTTTTTTTAAATGTTGCTTGGTCGAAGTAAAGGTATCCACGGTTTGATTCTGATTTGGTTTTTATTACGAACCGTCGGTTCCAGTTATATAGAAAGGCCTAATCGTAACCATAACCGGAATTAGACGGTTCGGTTCGGTTACGTAACCGCCAAACCTGCGGTTACGTAACCGCCAAACCTGCGGTTACGGTTCGGTTACGTAACCGCCAAACCTGCGGTTACGGTTCGGTTTCGGTCCCGACCGATTTTTTTTCAAACAAATTGCCAAGTGTCATCCTATTATTGGTTGGTGCATTAAAGTTTTTTTTATTAGGTAACTGTCACTTGTACCGTACAAGTGCCTACACCCAATGGTTATCTACAAATTGTGTGTCACTTGTCACAATAACATTGTTTTTTTTTTTGTAAAATATATTAAAACCATCCGTTTTGAGACGGTTTTTAGGGGAGTATAACCATAATCAAACCGTTGGGAAGCCGGTTTTCAACCGGTTTTCAACCGGTTTTGTAACCGACGGTTTCAACACCGGTTTCGGTTTTGAACGGTTTAACCGAACCGTGAACACTTCTAGGTAGAAGTAAAGAAATGTTTTTTCAATGTTAAAAAATATGTTTGTTTTTAAGAGATAAATTGTATTCGCTACCCTCTATAAACTATATACATTTCAGAATATATCATTCTATTATAAATTGTCTATTTATTATTTTACTTTTTAGCAACAGTTTTAGAGAAGTATTTTATCAAACAATCCACTATTTAAAAAATGTTTTTTAAGTGATTACCAAATAAAATATGATTTTGTTTTGTTTTTAGAGAAGTATTTTATCAAACAGTCTACTAATTTAAAAATGTTTTTTAAGTTATTACCAAATAAAATATGATTTTTTTGTTAAAAAATATACTTAAGAAAAAGTTTACTTATAAAAGATCTATTCTATAAATTCTATTATACGTGTTTGATATGACTTTTGAAATAGAGCTTTTAAAGTATATATTTTACTAATATACCTTTTATTTGGTAGAGCTTTTAACAAAATGAGCTTTTGATCATATAAATTAGAAAAGAAATGTTGACAATGTATTTTTAAAAATAGTTTTTGGTTGTTTAAATAAAAAGAAAGTGTTTATAATGTATAAACAATGAAAGAGTTGTATGATGAAATATCTAAAATGATAAAGGGTGGTTGAGACAATTCATATGTTTTAAAAATATTAAAATAAAAGTTTTTTGGAAAAACCTAAATTTTCTATTTCTTCTAATAGGTATGAAATAGTTTTTATAAAGGGTAGAGGAGATATCTCATTTATTAAAAAACTTATTTTGGGTTTTACCAAACAACCTAAAAGAACCTTCCAAACAACTTATATATATATATATATATATATATATATATATAAATAAAGGCAATATCAAACACACATTGTTGTTGGTGGATTCTTCAAGAAAACCAACATCCCGCTCACTCTAATTTGAAATTCTAATACTCACTTTGGAATGATTAAACTTTATCAACTCAAATGCTTCTTCCAAGTAGAAGAAAGTTCTTAAGAGTTTACAGATGACATAAATTCGTTTGATTGGTGGTAGGAGTGAGAGCACACGCAACGTGGGGAGCAATTTGAAAAATTATGAAAACTTTAATAGAAAAATATAAATAACAAAAATAATTAGGCTAAAATTTAAATAGAGTTTTAGAAAAGAATGTAGGCTTGAATGCCACGCGGCCATGCCATGTCCCACATCTTATAAAGTGGCGTAAGTACACTTTGACTTGTCGTCGATTCCGGTTCCGACGGTTCAGTTTTTTTTTTTTTTTTTACTGCAACAGTGAAACAAAAAAAAAATGTGAATCGGATGGTTTCAACAAATTTGGATTCGGATCAGGAATCGAAACTGCTATAGTACCGGTTCCGATTCCAAACCTTTCCAAAGGGTTCGATTTTCGGTTTTCAACGGTTCGGTTTCGGTTCCGGTTCAGTTCGGTTCATCGGAACCGCCGACATGTCTAGCCACACTAGGGATGAGTAGACATTTCTATTAGCTCTCATTAAACATTCTTCTCTTTTATTTGTATAGGACTGATTAAGATATATGACTCCTATAAGCAACGTTTTCGAAATACAAACATATTTGATAAGATTTGAATCTTCAGAGCTTGGCCGTTACATATTGTGATAAACATTTGAACATTAATCGGTTCTAAATTAATTTTTTTAGAAGGTTAATCTTTAGATATTATATTTTTGTAATATTATAAATGTATTTAATATCAAATACCGTAAATAATTTTTTTCACAAATTAAAATATAGGTTCAGTACCTTGGATACAGATCGATCAGTATCAAAATATTATCTTTATTAATTTATTACGAGAGAATCTATGTTTGGTTGTTTTCTCAGAAGCTTGAACCGACGTCGTTTGATAATATTCACACTTTCACAGAACTTGAACCGACGTCGTTTGATAATATTAACTGATATTCACCTAATCACCTTATCACCAAGCCGTAACAGACTGACTAACAGGAATTTTGTTAGACGACATGGCGACCGAGACAACAACCGCGTCACAGGACAGACGTCGTTCGATATTCGACGTCCCGCCGGATTTCTTCGAATCTTGTCGCTTACTGTCACCCTCTGCAACTTCGGTTTCCGATACCGATATTGGCTCTGAAGATTCCGCGCTCGAAACCCTAGACGAGAACGAGGATTTTGAAAAAGAAGAAAAAAGTTCCGATAACGGCGTCGTCGCTTTTAGTAGATGGACCTGTAATACTTGTCAGACCGAGTTCGAGTGTCTCGAGGAGCAGCGTTCGCACTTCAAGTCAGATATTCATCGTTTCAATGTAAAAAACCTCTAATTCTTTTCTCTTTGCGTTTGTCTTTGATGCCATCAATTCATATAACATTGTCGTAGAATATTTTTATTTTATTGTCAATAAAGTCTGCTGCCTGTTATTTCAATATATGATTATCTGGCATTTCAAACTTGGTCTCTTTAAAGATAATTAGTTTGCACGCATGATACCTATGTTAAACAAATTTGAGAAATTCTCCTTAAATAAGAAAGCCGAAATTTATAGTGTTAATATATGAACCTATTGCTATGTATCATGTCAGTGAAAGTTTCACTATCTTTGTGATTTTCAAGATTTTGTCAAAATTTGCAATGGTGGTGCCTTATTCGAGGTACAGCTTGATGAATGATAATGAGTTTGTATCTATAATTTTCTTCTGTCAGACATTTGGGCACTTTGAGTTTGTACAATGTCCAGATATTGCCTCGCTGTATTTAGATGCTACTGGCGAGGATGTTGAAAAATTCTTTATTTTCATGTTTATATGTGATGATAGGTGAAGCTAACCTTTGCTGGTAAAGATATTGTGAAGGAGGAAGATTTGGATGAGTTGACATCTGATTCTTTTAAAGACTATGAGATATCCAGTATATCAGGATCAGAAGATGAATGTGATAAGGTTTCTCACCGCAATAATCCGAATGGACAATTGGTTGAAAGACTTAGGAAGAAATTATTTATTCGCCTTAAGACAGGAGAGAGAGTTTCAATTTGGAAATGTTTGCTTTTGAATGAGTCTGAAAGTGTTTCATATGAAAATGATAAAGCAGATTCTGCTGATGATGGTCTGTGCTTGAGAGAGAGCGAAGTGATTGAGAGATTGAACTTATTGATTCATGAGCCTAGGGATAATACACGATTTAGGGTTGTGTTGCTTGCAAGAGCTGGGCACTTTGCTGGCTGTATCTTTGATGGTAACTTGGTGGTGGTTCACAAGACATTCCACAGGTTAGTAGATTTCTGTTTACAGATTTTTGAGCATTTAATTTCCACAAGGATGAAAATTAAGTTATAGAACATTGATCCTAGCCTAGTTGTCTTGTTTCTTCATTTTAGAAGTTTGTGTTAATTGTTTTCCTTTGCTGTATGCTTGAATGCTTTTTCTTGTCATGTAGATACGTTGTGAGGGCCAAGGCTGGTAAAAAACAGTCGACGAAAGATGCAAGTGGCAGGACTGTACATTCCGCAGGAGCTTCTCTTCGACGATACAATGAACTTGCGTTAAAGAAGGTATCTAATACCCTCCTTTTATGCCTTTTCCCTGGGATATACCTTTTGCTCTTTTCTTATAGCCATTGTAGATTCGTTTGTAGTTTGCTGTTAGGATACCAATACCATTGATGTGTACTTACTATATTTCTAACTATGATACATGTTTATGTGAAATAATGTGGCACTGTTTGTGTGAGATTTTTTAATCATTGTTGTCAATATTTGAAGTTGACCCATCCAAATAATTGGAAAAAGTGTAACTCTTGCATATTCATTGCCTTAATCTTGAAAAGTTGATTTATCGTTGCCTCATAATTCCAGGACATACAAGAACTACTTTCTTCTTGGAAGCCTTATTTTGATGCTTCCTTCTGCGTATTCATATATGCTCCATCAACAAATCGTCAACTGCTTTTTAATGGAGAAAAACCATATTTCTGTAATCACCGTTGTGCTATTAAAAACATTCCACTGACAGTCAAGAGACCTACCTTTAAGGAAACCCAGTATGTATATAAGCAACTGACACAAGTTGCGTATGAAGAGGAAGCGAAGGTTATTACACCAGATGCTAATGAAAAGTTAATTTTAGATGCAAACTCTGTTAGCGATGCTGGCCCAAGCTTCAGCAAAGAAGACATGTGTGACAACTTGGAACTTAAGGAAACTATTGAAGCTTCTTCTAGTTGCAAACAATCTAATGAACAATGTGTATCAAGTGAGAGTGAAAATGAAGTTATTGGCATGTCAACAGCTCTGCATGAAGCAGCACAGTCTAACAATGCTCAGAAAGTGTTGGAACTCCTAGAACATGGTTTAGATCCTTGCATTAAAGATGACAGGGGGCGCACTGCATATATGCTAACAACTGAGAAGGAAGTCAGGAATAGTTTTAGACGGTTCATGGCCTCAAACCTTGATAAGTGGGATTGGCATGCTGCTAAAGTACCAAGTGCATTAACAAAAGAAATGGAGGAGTCTCAAGCTGCTAAACAGGTAATTTTATGTTTCCTTACTGATTTTAGTGCTGCTCTGTTCCCTTTAGTTCTCAATGAATCTATTTTGCTTGTATGGTTGACCATTTAATTTGGTTGATGTCTACTAAATTATTTACCAATGAAAATTAACGATAATAGTTATGAAGTATATTAGAAGTTGTTTTGTCCAGATGATTGGCTATGGAGCATGGGTGTAATTTTATCCATAATTAAATTAGAAACTTATAAGCTAAGGCTAGATATTATTTAAACTTGATGATGAATTGAAGGGTCGGTATATGGATGTTTATGTCCCTTTGTCTCACATCTATCAGAGAACACCTTGCACCATATTTGCTTAGTGATGCATAAATTAGTTATGAAGAGTGTCATGTCAAGATGTAAGTGATGATTGGGGTTCTACATTCACTATGAACTACTTGTTAATTGTCTTTCTTTATGGTGGATCAGGCAGAGAAAGATGCCAAAAAGAAAGCAAGAGCAAAAGAATTGAAGAAATTACGTAAAGCAAGAGAGAAGAAGACCCAGGTGAATATTCCCGTGTCTTGATACTATTCAAATAAATGCTAGTGAAGACATTTTTGACCCTTGACATTTATTTCTCTTGTTTCTATGGAGTAAATTCCTTTTCATGAGATTTGTATTTTTTTAGTGGTTTATAAGCATTTATTAATTGTCTTGGACTGTACTCATCATAGATAGAATGATCATTGCTTAGAAAAACATTGCACAGAAAAATTAAAATTGATTAGAGTGGTGCTCCTTTTTAGTTTGTAGAAGTTTTTACTCAAAAGCTAGCTTTGAGAAGCATGCTCACCGAAAGAGGGATTGATTAGTTGTTAAAAGGAATTTCATTTTGTGTTTCGACTTTGGAATGACCTGATGTCTTTTATTAAAATTATTACTCAAGCTCATTCCAGTTAGAAAGAAAAAGGATGTTGACATGCTAATAGAAATCGATAAACAGATGGACTAATTGTGGCATTATAACTATAATTAGATCGCTACATATGTAATAAGAAGGGTGCTGCTGTAAGTTGTTTACTTGCAAGTTAGCTGTTTGATTGTCATCTGACGTTCACGTTTTGATTTTGACTTTGTTATGTGAAACGCAGGCTGAGGCTGCCTTGTCCCAAAATGCTGCTACAGCTGTAGAGAACCAATTCACATCATCCTCAGTCATAGAGGGACAATCTCAACCTGCTAGCTCACAGATTTCTAAAGAGGTTAGATTAAAACTTTTTCACAAATGGTGATGTGGTTGGCATTGTTTTTTTTTTTTTTATATAATTGGGAACTGTTGGTAACATATTTGTTTTAAATTTTTTATTCTGTTTTTTTTTCCGACATAGAGTATGATTTTGCTGGCTCTTGGTCTCAGATTTTCTATCGTCCTTTTCCACTTTCACCACAAATTGATGAATTATACAAATCGTTTATTTTGTATTTCTTAACCAGGAGGAACTAAAGAGAGTGCAAGCTACTGAAAGAGAAAAAAGAGCGGCAGCTGCTGAGAGGAGAATGGCTGCAGCTAGCACAACTGTTGTGCCAAGCACTTCTCAACCCAAAATGGGTTTAGCGACTGATGTAAACTGCTCATGTTGTGGTGCATCATTAGCCGGTAAAGTGCCTTTCCACAGGTATAATTATAAATACTGCAGCACAACATGCATGCATGTCCACAGAGAGGCCCTGGAGGATGGGTGACTACCCGTTTAACTTCAAGAAGTTGTTGAGATTTAGATTAAACAATTTTGAAGCCATTATTGTGGACATGAAACTTGCACATACAGCTATACTCTGAGTTATAATAAAAAGAGTTCGAAGGTTGCAATTTTTTCTTGTGGAAACATCGCAAGTCTGGTAACGATTGCAAATTTCAACGGAAATTTGACTAGTCCAAGTCAGATTCCTACCAAGCAAATAACCAATTTTAACATCATTGCATCAAGTGGCAACTCTTTGCTGGGAACACTTTTCATTGCAACATTAGTCATCTACATACGATGACAAAAAACACAGTAAAGCCACTGAAATTTCATTGGCCAATCAACCACATAAATATTAAATACTATAGAAATTTAATATCGAGCTACTATAATTTCCTTTATCTTCACTTTAATGTTTCTACTCTACTTGCACTTTCATTTGTAGTGCATCAAATATCAATGTCGCGCAGATGTAAATTCCTATTTATTTCTTCCTCTCTCCACAAAACATACTAGTAGAATATGGTCCATGCACGACCCTATACACATGGTTTCCATTTTGTGGAACGATGAGTCTTGTGTCAAATAAAAGTTGTCAGCCACTCAGCCGCGGCTTATAGGCAGTCCGGTCCCATGACAATAACAAACATAATTACTCCATTATTTCCCCTTCACGTAGTTGATCAAGTCGCCTTTTAGTGTAAATCCCAATCAAAACTGTAGCAGCCACAGCCAAACAGAAACCAGCAACTTTCAAGATCATCTGCAATGCTGGAGGATCTGCTGGATCTTGCGACACATCTGCTAATGAACGTATCAACATCCCACTGCAAAAGGAACAATATGTGACAAAGCTATAACCAATTTCTCTTGTCTGATGAATCATATTACATTGTAGATTAAAACAAATACCTCAGAAGAAGAGTTACTAGCAGTGCATTATTGCAGAAAACTAAATCACTATAATCAAAAAGTTCACAATAAGTAAGATACATAACAAACACAAATGCAGACCAGGAGGAACAAATGACTTAAGCCATCTCCATCCTAAGATTTAATTGCTTTTTGCCCTAATCTGAACAAATATAGTTGGTTGCCTCATAACTAACAGAAGTGTAACACCAAAATTTGATTCGCTCTGCAGTTTATGCTCATCTCAAATTACGTACGGTGTTATAGCTCTACCCTCTTTCTTACAAACTTCCATCAACACTATTTCTGGTTCAAACTCTTGAGAAATACACGCAACATACATAAAATTATTATAGATACATCCAGATTCGAAACAAATGCCATAGCTGCATCTTTACACATTTGCTCTAAAATAAAGTTTTAGATTTTAGAGCAATGACATTAATCAAAAACAAGGAAATATAAAAATGAGGGAGCACAAACAGGCCTAAATCTAGATTATGAAGAAAAACATTTACTAGGCTTGCATAATACACGTGCAGTTGACGTGGGTTTTATACACTTATAAATTCAACATTTAAGAGCATGTGAAAATGTTTAGAGGAGGGTCTAACCTGTAGAGTGCAAACAGGACATCGGGCACTATGCCCACCAATGACCCCAACAAGTAAGGACAGTAATCAACATCCGTAGCAACAACAGCGTAATTGAATATAGGATATGGAAATGGAGAAACTCTTATCAAGGCAATAGCCTGAAATTGATGAAACCAGTTTCCTTGGCCAGCTAGTCTTAAAATCGAAGTCTGCTGCGGATAATTCTCCAGATATCCCTGACCCAGAAAACAGATGTGAAAATCAACAATGTTTGGCTCAATTAAACTAAATTTCCATACGAAATAGAATCTTAAAAAGAACAGAAGAAATCAGGTCTTACGTTATTAATTTGATTGCGGAAGAGAGAACCAATGAAGTAAGGCAAGGTTACACCCACAGCAACCCCAGCCATAACTAAAAGAAATCCAATTCCGTAACCGAAAGTCATCCCTGCCAACCACATTGAAGGTGTAGAAGGCAACAATACAATAGGGAAAATGACCATTGAAGCAAAGATTAAAATTGTCAGACTCCGCAGACTAAATGTTTCCATTTCCCATCTTATGAAAGGAACCATCACCTACAAATCAAATTCAACATAAAAGAGCTCACACAAGCATAATTCACCTAAAACAATCCATGTATTCAATTAGAAATTTAGAATCAACAATGACTATAAATGCATCTACAAAATTTCCACCTTCACAGATAATGAAAAATCTAATCATAATTTTCTTTCCTTTAGGACAAATCCAGCAATGACTATAAACATATAGAAAAATTTCACCTACACATCTGAATGAAAAACAAAGGAATCTATTGAAAGCAACCAACATACATTTTTCATGTGAAAGAACAACAAAAACGTACCTTGCTCATGAAGAGTGGTCCGATCCATTTGAGAACAACTAATACCAAAATCCCCAATAACGTACTGAGTAGAATCCATTTCACGAATCGTTTCCATCGTTTTCCATTTGTAGGATTTGGAGGCACGGCATCTCCATTAACTACACATCTCGAGTTTTCTTCTAATCGCTCGTAATCTCCATTGCGATCCTCCATCGAAAAAATTAAGATCTCGTTGTGCCTCGAGCCGCACGACGTCTTTCCAAATCATCAAACATGCGTATGGTTCTTTTCTTTTTGACAAGAATTTGTGTTTCGCAAATTGAGTAGCGAGGGAGTTAATTGAGTCTATATAGTGAATACAAATCAAATTCAATGTTAATTGAGATTTGAGTCTCAACAATTAATTTTCCTTTCTCGCGTTTTTCTCGACAGCCAAACAAATTGAAAAATCAGAAAATGAAATCCAAATGCGAAACAGATGGTGCGAGATTCTTGTTCAGGATATTTCTTCAACTTTTATCAAAGTTTTGCAACCGGTAAGGCTTTTATATTTACAATGTTATTTTTTTATTTTTTTATTTTCACGGCGGACCCGGAACGTCGTCGTTTTTTAGACAATCCCCTCGTTTAGATATTAGAAACGGTACCGCCCTTGTCATAACGGTCTTTTTTTTTTTAGGTTGAGTTCATACGACGTCGTTTAAGAGAACGGCGTCGTTTAGGGTGCTCTATAAAGTGAGGCGCCGGCTCACGGTTCTAGATCCTACTAAAATTTTCCGCGAAAGCAAAGGCGTACACACTAATGGTGAGTTTTTCTCTGCGTAATTTCATCGAACATCTTTAGTAGGTTTATTTCGAACAAGCAACTCACTCAAGATTCTTTAATTTTTAATTTTTAATTTTTTTTGTTGCAGTCGGTGACTCTACACACAAATCTCGGTGACATCAAGTGCGAGATTGCTTGTGACGAGGTCCCCAAAAGTGCCGAGGTCCGTCAGGGTTTCTCTCTCTTTCTCTCTTCCAATGTTGAACTGGTTACTCTTATCGTCTTATTGCTTTTAAATCCTTATAAGATCGATTAAATTGGTCTTCTTTGAAGTGTTGTGTTCGCAATTAAAGAATTCAATCTTTGCCCTGCGTGTGGAAGAATATTGGAGGATGATGTTTGATGTTGACACAATTGTTTTAACCAGTGTATTTAATTGCTTCTGTCTCTATCTTTTCTGATTTAGAAACCGAAGGAAAGATTAGGAAAGGAATTGAAATCGTGGTCAGTAATTCCTTGAACCCACATAAACCCTAATTGCAAGTTTTTATACCGAGTCTTGAATCTATGAGTCGTGCAGCGTAAAATTTATGTCTAAAAACCCTTGTAGCTGTTGAAATGGACTTTTTTGAGTTTCTTTAACTTAGTTTATTAGCACCCCAGAAGGAGAATTGTGAAACAATATGTACAAGGGAGAATCTTCAAGGATGATCTTGATGAATAGGAGGTTTTTTTTATCGAAAACTTATTTTAGTAAATGTCCAAAACTGTTTTATAGAGTCATTTTGAAAGAACAACTCCAACTCGTTTTTGTAGATAGATTCTTAGTTTTTTTTTCCCTTCTTCTTTCTTTTAACATAAATTTTGGTTTCTGATAAAAAGGAAAAGAGAACTCTTTCTCATACTTGTTAAGCAGTGAGTCCACAATTAGAATAATTTTGTATGTATAAATTGTTTTTATTATGTTTTGTCTTTGCCAAGTACTGTATCTCACAATATCAACGATGGTTTATTGTTATGGAAAATTTTCACAGTGCTACAATGTGCATGGTAAGGTTGCAATGGCAGACTCCTTAGTTCAGCCAATGTTATGCTTATTTATTCTTCTCATGTTCTTTTGGTTACAGAATTTTTTGGCATTATGTGCAAGCGGTTACTACGATGGGACCATATTTCACCGGAATATTAAAGGTTTTATGATTCAAGGTGGAGACCCAACTGGCACAGGCAAAGGTGGGACCAGCATATGGGGCAAGAAGTTCAATGATGAGATCAGAGAGTCTCTCAAGGTATTAACTAATGCATGATGCAATTTTAAGGACACAAAATTATTGCAGATTGTCAATAATTTTTTTTGTTCATGCTTCGTCTTTGTATGCATGGTTGCAATCAAAGTTGGTAGAGTCTGACTCGCTGAGACATGCATGGCCTTTTCTTTATCTTGTTTTCAGATGATATTTAAGCTAAGTTAGAACAATTAAAATCAAAGCAATCATGTTTGGAACTTATGATTTTCACCCTCATTTGTTCTCATCATGTTATCAGATGAAATTCATTCCAAGTTAGAACAATTAAAATCAAATCAATTGTGTTTGGAACTTGTGATTTTTACCCTCATTCCTTCTCATCCTTTCTCCTCCACAGACTGCATCAAATGTGAACTAATAGGCCTAGCCAGGTTTAAGTACCAACTACGCAAGACTGTAAAATAATGATGCAGACTGTGCAAGATTTCAACTGTTGTTTTGAGCCCAGAGCATACTTGCAGAGATTGGGTTGTTGCCTTTTTTTTTTCTTTCCTTGCTGGCATAATGTTCATAATATATAATTATACCGCATTATTAGGGTGATCATATTACTAATAATTTACTCATATTTTTCTTTTCCTTTCTCCCAGCACAATGCACGAGGAATAATGTCAATGGCCAATAGTGGCCCTAATACTAACGGAAGCCAATTTTTCTTTACCTATGCAAAACAACCACATCTTAATGGATTGTACACCGTGTTTGGCAGAGTGATTCATGGGTTTGAAGTCCTTGATATAATGGAGAAGGTATGTTGTGCTAGCATTGTGCAGTACCTTGTTATTTACTAGGATATAAGAGATTAGTGAGCCTTAGGCAGGTGTATGTATTGCTGTTGCTGAAAGTTATACACATTGACTAAGCATATTAAGAGTTTGTTTGGTTAGGCTTTTGAAAAACCTCTATCGGTAAAAGATCTATATGTAGTAGATAGAGTTTTTGAAAAAAAAATTTATAATTATTTGGTTGGTAGACTTTTAAAAAAAAAAGATCTATTTGGAGAAGTACCTCCTCATAAACTTTTGAGTTTTGCCTATTAGAGGTTGAAACTCTGCCATCCTCTATTCAATTTAAAATAGACAATCTTAAAATTCCAACCAAACAACTCTATAATACTTAAATAGACGTTTGTAGACCTTTTGAAGCAGTAGAAAACTCAACCAAACAAGCACTAAGACGGTAAAGTAGAAAGCTCATCCAAACAAGCACGAAAGCTGTTTGTGGTGTAGACATTTTTAGCCTTGTGTGTGGGTTGGAGGATTTGACCATACTTATCTCTCCTCTTTATACTCATATCATACAATTTGTTGTGCAACTTGTTTGTTTGATACTAATAAAAACATGCTCATGCATGATTGATGCATTTTATTATGGTTAATGTATCTCTTCCCCAATTAGATCTATTGTAAATAAATATTTTTTGGGTTTGTGCAGACTCAAACAGGCCCAGGAGATCGACCCCTTGCGGAGATAAGGATCAATCGAGTTACGATACATGCTAACCCACTTGCTGGCTAGTCTTATATGAGCCTTTCGGGTTTGTATTGCATTTCTAGTAAGATCTCAGTCTGTCATTAACATTTGACTGTGATTGAACTTCTAGCCTACTGTAGCACACTTTAAATCAATTGAGATGCAACATTGTTAATATTGCATATTCTGTTACTGAGATATGTCAGTACAACTTACGATAATATCGATTTGTGTTCCAAAGTAAGTCGTTATATTTTTGCCTTAGTGCAATTTCATAAACTGAATGGTTTCTATGATCCACCCTTCTCCTATGATTGTTGATTTGATAATACGTACGGTGGATTGCATAAAAAACCTTTCGTTGGACACTGATGATTTTTAAATTTTTTAGGAAGTTAAGAAAAAATTTAAAAAATGTGTTCTTTTTTTAAATAATTATATCCGTTGAATAAATTTAAAACATCAATCTTATATTTAAAGTATAAAAATAAAGGCCTTTTTTTATACAATATCTATCTCAAATCACAAAATAAAAGTAGCTTTTGTAATAATGATATTAAACTATGATTTTGCAGTCACAATTTGATTGTAAGTGGTAACCACACCTCTAACCAAAATTGAGGTATATTTATAGGACCAAATTATAGCCAATATCTATGAGGTTTTGCTTTTGACAATCGAAAACAATTTTATTGTTAACGGACTTCCCGTGTAATTGATTAAGTTTGATCGTTTAAAGAGATCTAATTACTTTTGTCCGAAGTCAGAAGGGAGACAGTGAGACATCGGTTATTCTTAAAAAAAAAAAACTCTCAAAGAAAAAAAAAATAGTGACTTATCAATAATGAACATTTCCTCACCTTTTTGTATCTTCTCATGTTATCCTTACATTTATGATTGCCTTTATGATTTAATAACATGTATAATATAGTAAATCAATTGTTTGAATTATTTCTATTAATTATTAAGCTTTATACAACTAAAATATAGAATTAATCAAGACCACTAACCTTTATAATCTATTGATATGGGTCTAATAAAGTAAATCAATTGTCCGAATTATTTCTATTAATTATTAAGTTTTACGCAACTAAAATATAAAATTAATCTAAATTATCCACTTTTATAATTTATTGATATTTGTTCAATATATAATAAATCATTGATCTAAATTATTTTTATTAATTACTAAGCTTTACACAATTAAATTTTAAAATTAATTCAAAGTGTTGATTTATACGAGAACAAAATGAGACGAGAAGGGAATCCGAATTGGATGATAGTAGCCGGCTTTATATAACAACCGGATCGATCCGGCTCCGGTTGTAATTAATTAATTATTTATTAGAATCGGATCAAATTCAAATCAGTAAAGCTTACCAGAGACGGTAAGCAATTGGTAGGAAAATTGAAGTTAGGGTTTTAATCTCCCCGCCATTTTCTATCTGCTCTCTCCTGTCTCACTTCAATGGGCATCAAAGAAGACAACCAAGAAACCCTAACGGTTCCAAAACCGAGACCGAGTCCAAGTCCGAGTCCAAGCGCTAAAGACAATGTCTCACAGACGAGCTCCTCACACCCTCCTCCTCAAAAAACCCCCAGTGACACTGATCCAAAGAAGCCGCTCAGCCCCAAGGATTTCGCCGTCTCGGTAGCAGCCAATTACGCCTCTCAACCTCTCAAGAACTACGACCCCAATGTGTGGGGTGTACTCACCGCCATTTCCAACAATGCTCGTAAACGCCACCAGGTATATTCACTCCCCTCCGAAAACCCTAATTTATCAAATGCCTGGTTATTGTAAAAATACAATAACATTTATGCTTGCGTTTTTTTTTTAATTAATCTTTATTATATTTTTCCTTACCTTTGTTATTTTTAGTTAGCTTTATAACATCTACTGCGACAACCTGAGTTGTGATTTGGTTTAGTTCATTTGTGACCGTTAATTTCAACTGATGCCTTGCGCAATTTCCGGTTTTTTAATATTGTCTGCCATAATCTCAATGTATCAAAAGACAAAAAAATAAATAAATAGTTATTTCTTTGGTGAAAAACTTGCCTGGAAAACCTTGCATTAACTTTATCATTTGATTTTTTTTTACTAATGACTAGAAACAGAGAGTACTGTTTTATGAACAGTAAACTGGGCCCAAAATATGTGATTTCTCTTCCGTGTATAAATTAGGGTTGTTGAAAGACTGTAGTCTATTTCGTCAAATTGGCGAAAGCTTAAAGGGCATGTAATTCAAGTCAAACTATAATAGTTAAACTTATTATGTTTCCAGAGCTGCTTGATACCCTTATTATATATTGAGATTGTGTGATTCTATTCATGTAAAATATTTTATATGATGATTGGTATTGCTTTTGTTAGTTCTACCATTGACATCACTTTATGCTAGTCATTTAGTTGTCCTAAAAAATTTGACTAGCATAAAGTGATGTCAATAATTATGTGTATTTTTGAGGGACTAACAAAAGCCAATATCTATGAGTTATTTAGTTGTCCTCAACTTATATGAAAGGTTTTTATAATGTTTACGAACTGTGTAAGTGGTGAACATTGCATCGGCCTGTTGGTGGAGGATATACATTTCCAGATTTCCCTATTGAGCTGGGAAGTATCAGATTTCCATTCGCTAGTAACTTGATATTTCCATTAATTATGTGTATTTTTGAGGGACTTGTTCTCTTGATATCACTGCTTTAGTAATGAGTTTTAACTGATGAGATGATCATAAGCCAGGGAATGAATATGATTTTGACTGCGGATGAACATTGCATCGGCCGATTGGTGGAGGATACACGTTTCCAGATTGAATCGAATGCAGTCAGTGCAAGTCATTGCAAAATATATAGAAAAAGGATAGATACTGGAGATGTAGATCACTCCTCAAATTGTTTTACATCTGTCTTTTTGAAAGATACGAGGTTGTGTATTTGTTTACAAGTTGGATAGTTGTTTTTAATCATATATATATATATATATTTTAAATGCTGATTGCTTTTGCCTTTTGCAGCACAAATGGGACATATCTCAACTGGGAGAAGTTAAACAAGAATAGCTCTGAAATCAAAGTCCATCATGGAGATATAATATCATTTGTTTCCCCTCCTCAGCATGGTAATATAATTCTTTATACCCCAACAGTTGATAGTAGATATTATTCAGCTAGACTGAAATTTCTTGTGAATGTCGGTTTTTTATTACTAATTTATCCATCACACCTCTTTACAGTTGAGTATTATGGAAATTTTGATGGCTAATTGGCACTGTTTTATCAATGCACAAAATATTTTGATGGTCAAATCCTAATGATGGTTGTGTTGCTACCTTATCAATAATTATTTATTTTAGAATCTTTTGTTATTCTTTTAATACATTTTAGATGATTGAGGTGTGAAAACTTCTATTTCCTGGTTGGTTTTTAAACAGGTATAATTCAAGAAGAAATTAACTAGTTCTGGGTTATTATGAATTATATACTTATATATGTTTCATTTATAGAAGCTTTGAACATCAACACTGTTATATTTTTTAGTATATGCAAGCCGTTTTTATAGTGTAAATTTTAAATGTCAAGGTTTGGTAAGCTTTTAGAAATTAATATCTTTTGTTACATGTTAACAGAACTTGCTTTTGCATTTGTATATCGAGAAGTTCCCAGTGCCACTCCCATGATGGTAGGTGCTGTTGCAAAAAGAAAAGCAGGTATATTAATCAGAGCATCCTTATATTATATGTTGTTGTGTTATACTTGTCTCTCTTTGCTTCCCGGGTCCACCAAATTAAGTATAAAGTCAGATGCTTAGTACATTCTGTGATGTTTTATCTTAAAGAACTATAATAATATTTGATAAAATTGTGGGCCTTATGGACACAGATCAAGTTGGATATCTAGTCTATTGGTTGTCACTTCAATGTATGCTGTTAGTGTTTGTAAAACAGTCTCTCAACTCATAAAATCGATTTCAAAGAAATTCAAATGCATTTATATTACTTGATCTTTTAAACATTGGCAGGACTGTATTGCGTCATATGCTTTATTGTTGAATAGTTACTTCAAGAAGCTCAAAAAATATAGCCAAAGTCTCTGTTTGGTTTTGTTCTAGTGGCATTTTTTAAAGCTATTTTTCTTTAGTTATTACTATATCATGGCCCAATTATAGGATAATACCTATATCTACTGTTGATTTTGTTGGTAATGTAGAATATGGTAGGCAGTGTTCATCAAAGAGATTACATTCTCTCCTCATTTCTTTCATAGTTCCATTATTTAATAAATTGATAGTTACAATTATTGATCAATTGATGGAGTTTTCTTCGGGGTTTTGTTCAGAGGAATATGTTTCTGAAAATAAGAGACTTAAAGGTATTGGAATTGGTTCTCGTGACGGTCCTCTATCTCTTGATGATTTTCGAAGTCTTCAGCGGTCGAACACGGTATATTATGCTGAATTCATGATCTTATTGATTTATTGCATCCATGAATACCCATAAATGCCTTTGACACAATGTTTGCATCTTAACATGTCCACATGCAGGAATTAAGGAAGCAATTGGAAGCTCAGGTCCTTGCAATTGATACATTACGCAGTGAGAATCGTACAATTGTTGAACGTCATGACAATGTAAATCTTCTGATGATATGTGATCTCTCTTTTCTACTCATCATCCCTATGTGTTCTTGAGTGCATTCTTCCAACTCTTGGTCGCTATTTGAGTGTTTAAGAATGCTTTATATAATCTTGAGCTTCAGGATTTCTTATAATTATAGAAACTATGTGAATTACATTTCCTTTAGTAAGTTGTTTAGCTCTATCATTTCTCTTTTGCAAAGGTTGAGAAGTGGGAATGTTCAACTATTAAGATAGCATTAGTTTGAGCGGAGTTTGTTTGGGGGGGATTCATGTCTTGCTTTCATCTATTGTATTCTTTAAATGTGTAGTAACCTTTTATTTTAAAGGGAAGATAAAGAAGTATTCATAAATGTGCAACCTTTTCAACCTTTTTGCAAAGTCATTCAAATATATTCTCTTTAAAGCTTCAGCAAAATTTATTGACATTGTAAGTTATGAAGCATTCTCTGTTCTTTGGTGACTTGAATTTTAAAACCCTTGCTTGTTCTTTATTTTTATTGATTAATTTAATGCTATATGATATTTTAGCATTAATATATCATACAAATTGATCTATAGGAGATGAAAGAAATGAAAGAATCTGTTTCGAAAACATATCTTGACCAACTCAATGAGCTACGCCACACGTTAGACAATAAGCAAAAGGAGCTGGTGGAGGTCAGTAGAACATCAGCTGAACAAAAACAGACTATAGTAGACCTTAGTGAGAGACTTACTGCTTCCATGCAGTCGTGTACTGAAGCAAATGATATAACGAAGAGGTAAGAGCCTGACAGCCTGTTATTTTAGTATTGATGACTTTTATTTTTTCTGACTATAACTAAAACAAAAAAGTTTGACTTAGCACCTGTATCACCCTTCGTTGTGGTTCATGACCTTGGGTTTTTATTTTGCCTTAATTATATATTGCCAAGGTAAAGTAAAAACACGGAAAAATGTTATGGGTAACAGAATATTATTCATTGTATTTCTAGAAGATGATATGGAGTCTCTTGTCTGTCGTTTAATTTCATTTTTTTTTGTTGGTTCTTTTGTAGTTCTCTTATTGAAGCAAAATATATATGCAGCTCTTGGTGAGATCCATTGGAAATTGGATATGTTTCTTGTGTGAAACATTTAATAGCATTGTTGTATGTTACTCATGATGGCTAATTGGAATGATAAATGATTTGATGCCTAGTACAGCTTCCTTGTTGATGGCATTAACTAATTGGATTATGCTGAGATTTTCTGTCTGCTTCGTGAAAGTTCTCCCTCACCCTCTCTCTCTCATACACACATGTACACAAAAATAAAGTTGTTTTCCACCTTTCAGTTCAATATTAAAAATGCTTTCATTATTTACATATGTTCAGTATATCTTTTTACATTGCATGTATTTTTATGAGTGCTGTGTCATATATCCTAACTCCAGAACGATATGATAATGTTCCAGTATAAATGTTAGAAAATGTGAGAGAACTTGATAACAGTTTATTTATTTATTTATTGTTTTAGTCAGAAAGTATCTATAGATGAGCTTAAGGCACAGTTAGATCAAGAGAGAGATCAGAGAAGAGTGGAACGAGAAAAAGCCGGAGCTGATTTAAAATCAGCAGTGCAGAAAGCTCAGTCAGAGGCTCAAGAGGAATTAAAGCGAATCTCAGATGCTGCTTCACGACGAGACGTAGAACAGCAAGAAGTGATTCACAAGCTTCAGGTGAGAAAGAGTTAATCTTGTATGAATCGATTTTTTTCATGCATGATTTATTTCAGAGGAGTTTAATTGAAAAATTACAAAATATTTTGCCTTTTGCAATCAGATGGTTGAGAAACAAAGCTCTTCGCAAGTGGAAAGTTTGAAACTCAAACTGGTATGCATCCCAACATTCTTTTTCTATCCCGGTTATACTCCTACTTCATCGAAATGATAAAAGGTCGGTCTCTATTTATTTGAATGCTGCAGGACGAGACTAGGGAAAAGTTGGTTCTCTCTGAAAATAAAGTTCGACAGTTGGAATCTCAAATATGTGAAGAACAATTGTCCTCAGCAAGTGGAAAAAAGGTGATAATATCTCTTAGCACCAAGTTAAATATATCTGAATGTATATTATTCTATCCACTTTGGCTGAACCTTACCCAAATCGACTATGAATCTGATAGTTATCGTGTTTTATTTTTTGAGCAGAGAGTGGAGGAACTTGAAAATGAAATCATGAGGTTGAGGAAAGAGCTTGAGAGTGAAAAGGTATATATGGAAATCGTTCTACTTTAACCCTCAACCTTAGAAATTATTGTTGATGTTGTTATTTGGATTATTCTGTATTCTAATTATAATGGGATGTTGTGAATCCATCAAAATGTGTTTGAGCTTTCAGAATTGATCTCTGAGTTCATCCAGCCATCTCAATCTTATAATTGGCACTGAAGTTGTATTTTTAAGCTGAGGTTTTCTTTGTTGTTGGTAGCAGGCGGCCCGAGAAGAAGCGTGGGCTAAAGTTTCTTCCCTAGAACTTGAGATAAATGCTGCAATGCGTGATCTTGATTTTGAGAGCCGGAGGCTAAAAGCTGCCAGGGAAAGAATTATGCTTCGGTAAGGATACTGAAGCCATTGGTTTTTATGTCATATTGGTATCAACATAATGTTTTAGGTGTAATGTTAGTAAATACGAGTTATAGGGTGGTGCCTGACCTTTGTGTGAGCAAGCTTCATTTGAATTAACTGGAACTATTGCTTACAAGTAGTGCCTAATTGAGAACATATATATTACTGATTTAAATAATTAAATCATGTATTTTCCTTCCGTAACTTGATTTGTTTCTTTTTCTACTTGTTTATTCTTGTTTCTGTCTCAAAAACTTTTATCAAGATTGATTATTCTGAAGAGTTTCTTGGTCTGTCTATTCTAAAATTAAATCTGGTTATCCTTATTTATGGTGGATTAGAACCCCTAATATCAGAAATTATCTTTGTGTTTTAATACTGGTCAGAAACTTAAGCATTCGATAGCTGTATTAGAATTTTCATCCGGAAGTGCCAAGTAGTTGATATAGATGTACAATTAACTTATTTTGTTACTTCATTGGGAAATGTTAATCATTGGGAAATGTTTCTCTCTAGTATGAAATCTAGGCTTTTAGGCTTATATCTTTATGGTTGCTACCCAGGGAAACACAGTTGCGAGCATTTTATTCCACAACTGAGGAGATCTCAGTTTTGTTTACTAAGCAGCAGGAGCAACTTAAGTCGATGCGAAGGACTCTGGAAGATGAGGAAAACTATGAGAATACCTCAGTTGATATTGATCTCAATGCAACTAATGGGAACATTAATGGAGCAACGGTGAGAGAAAATGAAACAGCTGGGTTTCACAGCAATGCCGCTGTGAAGGCGTCCTCCGCTACTTCAGCTCAGAGATGTAATAGGATTCAAGTTCTTTCTTCCAGTGATGAAGTCTGTGTTACCGAGAAGCATGAATGTGACGTCAAAAGTCAAGACACCCAAGATGCAGAATTTACAAGTGTTGACCGTACTTGTAAGGGTGGCTTTGGTTCTGACATTGATGGTGTTGGCACAGCGCCTATTTTGGAGGGAGATCGCATTGGAACCGAGCTAGTTCTTGAAACTGAAAGCCCTGGAATTGATGGTGAGAGGAATATTGATTTGAACACATGTGGAGCTTTGGACGGGGACACTATGCAAATAGAGGATGAAGCCCATGTTCACGAAAGTGATGATCAGATTCTCCCAGTTTGTCAAGAAACTGCGTGCCAATCCCAAACAAATACATCTCTTGCGAACCAAAAGGCCATGTTAGATACAGAAGCTGGAGGCACAATCAGAACAGCAGACCTCTTGGCCTCTGAAGCTGTTGGGAGCTGGGCTTGTAGCACTGCTCCTTCAGTTGATGGAGAGAACGAAACTCCGAGAAGCAGATACAATGATCAGGAAAGTGTCCCTGGTCTACATGACTATACTGTGGTGGCTGAGAGTCAAAGTATGCCATCTTCAACAGATGCTGCCACAAGACGGAATCATGAACGTCAAGCTTTGAGTGAGATGATTGGAATTGTTGCTCCTGATTTAAAGGAGCAGTTTAGTGCTGCTATGGATGGTGGTTTTGATCAAGAGAAAGGGAAAAAGGGTTCTGATTCTGACTCGGACACTGAGGCCTGTAGTGACAGTGATGATAACAGTGAACTAGATGCTAAAGGTGGATCATCTTCTGTTGCAGATACAGAGAGTAATCCAGCTGATGAGAATCAAAAGAACGTTGGCGCAATGGATGAAGATGATGAAGCTACCCAGGAAGATTCTCTTGGATAGCTGGCCTGATAAATCTCCTCTGTATTCAGCGTTTTAGTTCATAGAAGGGTGTTATAGTTGTAAATATTGAAGGTCCGTTGTAAATTGCAATTTTTTTTTGTTAAGCTTTTCTTTTTCCTTTTTTTTTTCTTTTTTTTTATTAAAAAAATTATTTATTTATGTTCATTGTATATCCCGACGGGTCTTAATGTACATGTAGTTGACCGTCGCGAAGATAACAGCTTCTGCAATGCAGTGGTTTGCAAGTGAAACATCCATGCTTGTTATAGTTCCAGAGATGAGCAGTTAGCAGAGAAGTGTGTAGAGTGACTGTAGTTCATGACAATGTTTCGTTTTGGATGTACAGCTCGTGTGTGATGGCTCGAGACCGGGCGTTTAAATTGGTACTTTCTTTGATTTTGCATCAGAGGAAATTAACTTAGATTTCTCACATCATGTTCTACTATCTAATGTTTCTAATACTCATATTTTCTGCATGCTACATATTAATTTGAGAGAGCTGCTTTAGCAGTGACCCTAGCTGATAGTACTAATGTTTAGTAGATCATGCTATCATCTGTCAACTGGTGTGCCCCTGCTAAAGCTCTTGTAATAAACGATTAGGCCTCAGAAGTCAATAAACGATTATTTTTTTATCAATTAAGTAGGTATGAACTCGATTTTTCTTCAAACTTCATTATTGTGGAGGTAATTATGGTATTTTGAAGATGGAATTGGCCTTTCTTTCATTTTTATTAGAAATATATATATATTTGGTTTCGAGTTATCTGTATAATCACTTAGCAGGTTATAATAACTCTTGTTACAATGAATATTAACTTTCTAAAATGTCAAACGCAATCAAGTCAAGAGTTGAATCAGTCTCTGGCGTGTCCTAGTAAAGGGAGGAGGAGAACATATGTAATTAATTAGTGATTTTTCCTGTTTGGTTTCCTTTAATGATCTTTAAGCATTTTATAGATAGATTTATTATTTTTATACGTGTGTGTATAGCCGGCAAATCTTGATTTATTAATTGTCTTATTATTTTTGTAGGTGTAAAGTAAAGCCTTCTAAATTATTCAATCGAGTGGTTTTGAGGAAAATCTCACTCTACAAGTCTTCTCTTGTAATCAATATTTGCATATGCTTTAACTTATTAGACAAATGAATGTGATGATGGTAACACAAGAAAAGAAAAAGAAATATTGGAAGAGTGTACTAATCTTAAGGGCAATATGCAGTGTATAATTGAGAGAGTCAGAGAACTTCAAGGATTTCTAATTTGAATTTAGAAAAGATGGTGATTTATTTGGACCACATTGTGGATGGTGAGACATGTTACATTAACAGTCCTCATCATCATCAATGGAGCTGCACTTACACATAATACATATATTTATTCTTCATAAACCTTATATCATCCTTGATCAATGAATGCCATGTGAGCTATCATCCATTATTGCTCTATAGTATATATATATATCTATACATTCATTTGAATTTTTTTCTTTATTGCTATTATAGTTTTAGCATTTAAAGGGAAAAAAAAAAAAAGTTGATGCAAGAGTCCAAACATAGGGCAATTAGATCATTTTGAATATTAAATGGAGGTGGGTTTCATTTCATTGTTGACTAGCTTCAATTTCATATGGGTCGTATAAGTACTTATTTGGTGGTGGTATAGAGTAATACAAGAAATGAGTGAAGGCTATCTATAGAGATCTACTTGGTGATGATATATTCAATTTACTCATCAAATGGCTCTACCATTTCTGTCCAAAATGAAATAATGAGAGTTGTAGTCCCCTAAATTATATGTGCATGTTGATGTTGTGTGTGTCACTAATATGCCTAGAGAATATCTTCAAAAATCTTTCCTTCTCGTATTGGTGTTTCATGCAATATCAAAGTGCACTTGGTCTTGTAGATTATTTTTATTTATTTAGATTTTCAATATGGTATTATGGTACCTACCCAATTCACTGTTTTGTGGGTGCTGGGAAAGCAAAGTGTCCAATTGGGTATTTAAGGAAGGGACCATGTGGTGTGGCTGAGATGGAATTTGAAGTTTTGGACCCCAATTTTAAAAAAAAAAATGGGTATCAAGATTCAAGAGCCTTGTGGATGAGGGAAATGATGGTGGAGAAGAAGAAGATGAGACCAACCAAATCGGTGGTTCATTTTCCAAATAAATGAGCATGGCTATTGGTACTCAATTACATGTAGGAAAAAATGGACAAAAATACAACCTAACCACATTGACTACCCTCTCCTACTTCTATTTCCTTATTCATTTTATCTTGGCTTCTTCTTCTTCTTCTACTTGCCAACATTGAAACCCACATGTGATTTGCTCGTGAAATTACACATCACTTTATCGCTTTTATCATTATTATTGTTATTATATTAGGTCGAACCTATGATGATGGAATTTTAGTGGGGAAAAACCCAAAAAAGCAATCAAGTGATGCAACAAGTGAAAGGGTGTCATCAGCTAATCTTATACAAAATCTTGTTTTTGTACTAAGGATCTATGCTTATTCAAGGTTGCTAGATAAAAATATAAAATAATCTTGTTTTGATATAAATGCAAATGATTAAGCATAATGAGAGAAGAAGAAAGTACAAGACTTGGGTTTACATTGTCTGAACTTGGAAGGCCTAAGACGTAAGCATTTTCTTATTATTTGTTAAAAAGCAAAACCAATTAGAAAAGGATGTTTTGCCTTTTGAAACACTACCTTGTAAGTTGCAAGACACCATGTGTTAATGTGTTATGTGTAAGGTTTCTTTTCAAAAAGATAAAAAAGCCCTTTTGACCAAACTTGCCATTTTATATGGGCATAATCAGATAATCTATATTAAATGTTCAAGGTTGATATGCTTAATACATGCAATTAAGGACTTTTGACTTACTTGGCCCACAATGATGGGTTGATGACCCTTGAAACTTCAACTTTGACAATTCGGTGGCTGTTCTTGTCACAAAAATCAGCCTCCCAAATTCCAAAATTAGAGCAAAAATTAACACATTTAGCATGGAACATTAGTTAACAAAGTTATGAAACCATGAGACAGAATCTCTTTAGTTAGTTAAATCTGTACTGTTGAAGATTACTTGATTGAGGGTCATTTCAACTGTTTATGTTTCTAATGAAGTAGTACTTTTTTAAAATTACGATATTTTTAAAATTTAAAAATTAATAGGTTATCTATTATTGAATTACGATAAATCATGTTTACAGATATCTTGATTAAAAGCTCTTTTATCATCTAATCGCAGTGAATTATGTCGGTATATATCCTTTTTTTCTACGTGACAAAGCAATAGCCACCGTCACCTAATCAAAAAGTCCCCTAACCCTTTATTTTCCTCTTCATTGTGATAGTATTTCTGCATTCTTCATCAATTGCTGCCCTAATGTAATCATGAGTCCTGGTGCCATCATTACCATTAAAAGCCTCTCTCTCTCTCTCTCTCTCTGTCACTTTCTTGTTCAGATGCAAACACCCTCTCTCAACTGTATAGCTCCACATTTTTCTTAGTATATATCTACTACTCATCTGTCCCTCTAATCTATATCCAAAAACCAAAAAAAAAAAAAAAACCCACAAAGCTCTCTTTTTCTCTGATCAGTTTCCAAAGGTTACAACAAACAAGATTGAAAATCCTTCTTTATATATTTAAAGAATCTATATATCTTTTAGAGAGTCACAAAATGTGCATAAACTCTGCAGACTTGATTCCATCTAGCACCTTAAATTCAGCTTTTCGCCATATGAGGCCATCCAAGCGACACAATCTTCGGATTAGCCGGCTAAACAGGTTAGTTAATTTCCTCACAAGCCTATACTACTAATATAATATGTAAATATGTGTAATCTCTCACTGTCTATCTCTCCAATATATATTAATCATCTATATATCTATGTAACAGGAGGAGACCAAGATCAACAAAAAATGCAAAAAGGAAGGAGAAGGCAAGTTTGAAAGGAAAACTGGAACTAAAGAACCTGAAGCTGTATAGGGAGAACCAAAGCATGATGCAAGAGAATGAGAAGCTGAGAAAAAAAGTGCTTCTTCTCCACCAAGAGAACCAAGCTTTGATTTCTCAGTTACAAAAGAAGTCACAACTTCAACCACTAATATGATGATCATATATACTAATATATAAATTCTATATGTGATGGAATTAAGAAGCTGATCAAGAAGAAGGATTAATATAGATGGTGGTGGACTAATTTATTTTGGTGATCTTCTTGATGGAGTTTTAAGGTCAATTATGTTTCAATTTTATTTTATGTATTTGTTGTAATTTTTAATTTCCAATTGTCATTATCTTTTCCTCTTCTTGTTAGATTAAGCTAATATATTTGATAAATTTTATGGGGGTTTATTTAGAATTGAATAATGTTCTTTTGAATTGCTGTTTTGTGTTGTACGTCTCCGGTATGCATCTAAAGTGCATCCGTTCTTACTCTTGTGATCCAATCACTTCAAATATTAGAGACTGTACTATAAATATTTGTCAATTGCCGTTTTTTAAAAAGAAAAATGAAAATAAAAAAGAAAATGAAAATGAAAATGAAAACAGAATTTTTTATTTTAGTTTCGAATCTGAAAACGTGTCGGTTAGTATATACTGAAAACTGTATTTTAAAAAATGTAAATAGAAAAAACACGTTTGTTATGTTATCCGAAAACTATCAAAAATTAGAATATCAATTTTTATATTTTATTTAATATTATAACAATTATAAATTGATTGATTAAATAATTAATCAATATAATTTTTATTTTATAATTTATGCTATTAAATAAAAACAACGCTTCACATATTACTTTAAAAAAACGTATTAACAAATCAATTAATTAAAATTAAATTATTAAATTATAAATAAGTATTCATTTTAATAAATATAAATAACGAAGAAAAAAGTCTAGAAGAATAAGAGTAAATAATGAAGAAAAAGTCTGGAAAAATAAGCAGGAGAAGAAGATGAAAAGTAGAAGAAGAACGATGACAGGGACGTCGTCAACAAAGAAGAAGAGTAAAAAAAACTATAAAAAAAAAGCGAAAAACAAAATGAAAAACATCACAATCTTGTTTTAAAAAAATTTCATTTTTAACATTGATTATGTTTTTTATTTTTTTAAAATAAAATAAAAAACGGTTAACGAATACGAATTCGAAATAGTTTTTAAAAAATAAAAATGAAAACGGATTAAAAAACAGCAACAGGACGAGACATTAACTGTTTATTATATTTTGTATGAAGCTTTTTATATTATTGTGTATATTTACACCCGTAAAACTAATCGGTATATCTATTTTTATAAATATATACATGTTTAAAATTTAAAAAATAAGTATTTATTATAAACATTCATCCAATTATCCAAATGTCAATAATAGTATTAATTCATTTTATTTATAAAATCTCTTAAATTATTAACACACCGATTTATATATATATATATATATCTTTAGAATCTTATAATGATTATCCAATTTACTTTTAAAAATGTCTCGAATGTATAAATTTTATAAAAGGAAAGATGTATAACTAGATTGTATAGGGATCAGTTGATTTTCAATATGAAATTCTTTTATATATACGGTTAACATAAAAAAAAATGAAATTCATTTAAAAAAAATTATATTTTGTTTATTGATAGAGTTCACAGCTAGATAAAAGAAGTAAAATAATACCATACCATTTGAAAATTCTTTTCTCATTACTTTGTTATATGATAAAAATAATGTGATGATGAAAAAGTTTGATATTTAAAATAGAATTAGAGTTTAATTATGGTTTATCATAAAAATTAATGTTTATTATAAGTTTTTTTTTTAATAAAAAGATATTGTTGAAGATATAAATGTAATTAATTAATGTATATAATATTTGATTTATTTTAATTAAAGTAATTTTTTCTTATTGGTCATTTTTATTGAAATATTTTTATAATTACAGTTTTTTATAAAATATAAATGTATTCATCCACACTCTCTTTTTTTATTCTATAACTCAATTCAATTTCGTTTGATTAAAGTAATTTGTTCTTGTCAACAAGGGCTGGGCAAGCGTTCAACCTTCTTTTATATATATATATATGAATTATGTTAACTTCCCCTTAACAAAAATTACATTAAGTTCTATTTCATTTCTATTAAGCCCAAAAACTAAAAACTCATTATAACTTTAAATTGTTGAAGAGTGACGATATTTATATCTATGAAAAACTGTATGTACACCCTTTTTTTTATCTAGACCACATTAATTTTTTTAAAATATGAAATTTGGTAAGCACACTCCATAAATTACAAAATAGACCCTTATTTCAATTTTAATAAATATTATAAATAAATAAATTATAAAATATTTAAAATCAGTATATATATAATTAAAATCATAGCACTGAGAAACCACGAAACTTACAGAAAAAAAATGAGATTTTATACAATTATTACAAAAAAAATTAAGTTGCTAAAGTTATTATTAGATACGATGGTTTTTTATTCTGTGTATGTAGCTGCCTTCTCCATTTTTCCATATATATTTTCCATCCGCCGGAATGGAGGAGGCAACAATTGATTTTTTAAAATATATACATTTGAGGTGTACAAATAATTTCAGAAGGATACAAATATCATCGCTCGTTATTGAATCCAAACAAATAACTTAACTTAGAGTCCAATAGGCCCAACTAACCAAATAGTTTTTGTTTTACCCATTGATTTCCTTTTACGACAAGAATATCACGAATCCTAATGATCCATTAATTTCCTTTTACCTTTACAACATATCTTTTAATCATCTAAAACCGAATTCAACGTCATACATCTCCAACACCCAATCACCAAGATGGCAAGAGATCGATTTCAACCTCACAAACTCCAACAACCATAAGGTAAAAAATACTTCTTTTTTTCCTACTTTCTCCTTGAACCAATTGATTTTTTAGTCATCAAAAATTAAGGCAAAAGGAAAATATTTTGGATTTTTTCCCAAAATAAAATGAGAATCAATTGTTAAGTATGATATTGTCTAAATCAAATGATATTCAAATTATTGACAATCAACATGCCTCTAAGCCTAATAGATCATATTAATGCTTTTGAAACTGATTCGGCGTCTTCCAATAACGGCATATTAGGGATGACAATGAGGCGGGTTTGGGGCGGGTTTAGGGCGGGTTCAGGGTCTTCCCCACAGCCCACTCCATTTATTTTTTGAACACTCATCCCCTCATAAACCCCCACGGGTTACAAAGGGAATGTGTTTTCCCCATTCCCACCCATTTACCCTATTTATAATTTTTTTATTTATTAAAATTACAAATATATAACCATTGAATATGATAAAATATATAAAATAGTAAATAATTCAATGAAACTATTAAAAAAACATCTCGTAAACATAATTCTCACAAGTAAATTATATCATTCTCAAACATAAACATAAAGTATGAAGTCAGAATGTTCGAAAATCGTAACGTTAATCATTTAATAGTTGCATCTATTTCTCTTGTTCTCTCTTCGTAATATCAACTTCATCTGACATTTCCTCAAGATGTTGACACCTACTCACATGGTTTCTGCAACATTCCGAACCAACAAAAAAAAGTTGTATTCAATCTGATTTGAATATCAATAACTTAATTGATTTAATATGCATGATTTATTTTATCTCATTAAAATCTGGTTTTTCAAGACATGTGAAACGCTCAGTTGTAGTAAATGAACATGAAGCTAATCATAAGATAAAAAACTTACTGTATTTAAGGTTAAAGCTTGAACGGTGAACTTTGAGTTGTTTGTGAAATAAAGACTTAGAGTTACAGTTAGCGGCTAGGGTTTTTTTAATTGTATTTTGTATTGTCACTTTATGTTAAATAACGGTAAATAGATGCAAAATTAGGGTTAATGTATTTATATATATTTCCTTTTTTTAGTTTTTTTTTTAAATTACGTAGTTTAACTAAATATTATTTTAAATGAGACGGGGCGGGGTGGAGAGTATAAAACCTATCCCCACCCCATACCCATTGTGGGTTGGACTGTCTATCCCCATCTCCGCCCTATCTCCACTAAATTGAAACCCGTCCCCACCCAAAAAGTGCGGGTCCCCACGGGACCCGTCCCCGTGGGTAATTTTGCCATCCCTATGGCATATCTTATTAATTGTTGTGATGATATTTGTAGAATATATATTATCAAGGGACCATGTTAACCAAAATTAAAAGAGTATGAACCTACACTAATTGGGAATCGAAATCATCGATTTAATTATCTATAGTTTAGCCCCCTCGGATCAAAAATCCTGACTACAGCACTACTTATCAAGGAAATCTAAAATAACATAAAGATTTAAATAGGTTTGATTATTTATCGGATCATAAAAACCCACTTTCCGAATATCTCTTCCCTCTCTTCTTATATGTGACAATATCGTTGTTTTTCCTTCTGTTTATTGTGGACCAATAACTACCAATAACTACAAAGAAATGTTGAGAAGACACATGTAGCCTCCCAATTCCTGAATTTTGTTAATTAAAAAAAAAAAACATATTTCTGTATTGACACGAAGCTGCATTTCTGGAATCAACTTGGATCCAAAGTCCATAATTTCTAGATAGTTTAAGATGGGCTGCCTAATCTCATTTAAAGGGCAGCCCAAAGGCCCAAAGGCCCAAAGATGAGTTTATTAACGTTCTTTAACAGATTTACATAGTATATTATAGTATCTATCCCATCGTTACATTACATAGTAGTTTTTTCTTTCTTTCGATAAACCAAACTAAATTTGTAATCAACTGATGATTTGTGTATCAAAACTAATCAAAATCCTGATTGGCCTTCTCATTTGAGTTGGAGTCTCTTCTCTACCCATTAAATTCGCGAACTTTGTGAAGTCCCCTCTCCTATGGTGACCGGTCCGTGCTTCGAAGGAGGCCCTGTCCTGGATGCTTTTGGGCTTTCTATGTTTAAGTAATATCTTGTAGTTTGTCTTATAGGCTTTACAGGCATTGTTATATTCCTCTGTTTGGATGCTTTCTGGTCTTATCCATGCAAGTAATAGTTTCTTGTGGGCTATGTGACTGCAGCCCGATTTGTTCCAAGTTTATTGGTTTTATTCTGACGTGGGTTTGATTTTAGATAAGATTTTTTGATAGACATAGTTGTATGAGCATGCTTAGAGTATAATTTTTATTTTTCACACTATCACTTTTTCCCATAAAAGTATTATTTGATTCGATTATACTATTTTTCCTGACAACAAATAATGAGGTATATATATGTTTTATAAATATGCTCGTAGTTATATGTCTATACGAGAAAAACTCTTTTATATGGTGTGAGTTTCGTACTTAGAACATCTCCGATATAAGTATGTATTTTTGAATTTCTAATGATATCACAACAACATTTCTATTTATTATGAGTCCACTTTTTTTTTTTTTTTTTTTTTTTTAGAGAAATAAATATTCATACCTCCAATACAATTATATAAAGTCAAATATGCATTCATTTTATGACCAATCATAATAAAACAATTATTGTATTCTCTATCCTCTTTTATTTTACAATTAAATAAGCTTTAATATAATTGGTAAAATGAGTTAGAAATCCTAGTCAACATTTCTAAGAGAGTTTCTACGATTAGAAACTCAATTCCATAATTTCTAACTTTTTGTTTGTCATATCGTCTCCATATTGAAGTTATATAATTATATTAAAGAGAGTTTTTCTAAATTTTTAACTATATATTATATGTGGCAATCAATTTTCTCCAAAATGCATATTTGCATTGGAGATACTCTTAGAACAACTAATCGGATAGTTCATTGTTTAGTTAAGATGACCATATCGCGTAACGTTGATAAATTAAATATATATATATATATATTAATATACCACATTTGTTGAATCGATTTGAATATAAAATTATAGATTGAATGATCGTTTTGCAAGGACAAACCATATTGGATAGCAGTTTATGACAACAGTATTTATCTATCATTTTTTTTGATGGAAAATTGTAATGGAATTAGAAGTAAATTAGAAAAATAGATAGACAAATGTCACGAATTTAAATATTTTTTTTTTAAAAAAATGGGTTAATAAACTTTCTTTTCAATGAATTAAAACGAAGTTAATGGTTTTCTTGATTTTTTTTTTCATAATTATATTTTGTATAAATAAATAAACAATCTTTTATAGAAGCAAGTAATCAAAAAAACTTTACTGTCCACTTACTTACCTGTCTTACCTATATACGACAGGTTTTTCCAGTTGGATATTTTACAGTCAAATTTACACTAATCCTGTCCTGATTATGTTTAAAAAAAACGGCGCCGTATTTGTCGAATCGTCGGTTTTAATTAGTTAAAAAAAAATTACCCAGTTTAAAGTTGAAGCAAAAGAAAGCAACAAATCCCGCGAGTGGCAACTAAAAAGTCGGTGGAGGGAACGTGACATTTTATCGAAAACGGTCTCAATCGTGGCAACGATCGTCGTCGGATAATATAGTCATTTCACACATCACAGCGCCGTCCACGTCGTTTTATAAGTGAAGGTAATTAGTAATAACGACAAAGGAAAACAGCATTTTCGTAATTTTGATATCTCAGTCAATAGGGACCCACCAACCTGCGACCGTCTCTGTCTCTTCCCCAACTCCTACAAGCACTGTGGGCCCCTCCCCAGTCTCCTCCATAATCACTTTTCCTTCAAACTTTGAATCCAACGAGCACACACCACACCAGAGTGTTTGTATTGTATGGCAAAACACAAGTAATAATATAACTTTGAACTAATTATTAGCGGTAGAAACTAGAAAAGTGAAATTTGTCAAAGCAGCAGCGATGGCTTCCAGCGCCTACAGGAATGGTACTCTTCACAAGGGAGGAGCCGCGAAGCCAATCTCCGCCGCTACTTTCAAATCTTCTTCTTTCAAATCTAGGCTCCATCCGTCTCAGTCGCTGGGATCAGCCGTCCGCCGCAGCAGTCCGGCGTCTTTCGGCGCCGCATCCTCTGGAAATGACGGAGGTTAGTTTCGTTATACTTCATGTGAGCAGAGGATTTTTCAATTTTTTTTTTTTAGTTTTGTTTCAGTTACTTTGATTTTTAGTGTGCATGTTCAGTTTAATTTCCACTCTCAAAGTGTATGATGATTCAGGAATTCAAGTATCTTTTTAGGTTCTGTTTCTGTTTCCAACTATTTTTGGAACTGGAAGTCTTAATGTTGACCTATTTACTGTTCATGTTTAAATAGATAACCTTCATGTAACTATTGTTTAGTTAAATTTGAATGAAGAACGTGGTCAATAATTTCGTTTTTCTGTTTTTATTCATGTATGCAATGTCACAACAAGCATGTATTTTGTTATTCTGGGTTTGCTTGGACTTGTCAGGAAGTCAGACATTTCTTTGTAATTTTGTTTATGAACAAATTACCATGCAGGGGTCATTAGAGAAAATCGTAAGAAACTGATAACTGATTCCGAGGTGTGGTTGAATTTTTATGTTTCATGATCGTTGCATTTAGATGTTGAGTTGTACGGGTTGTTAAAAGCAAACAATGTGTGAGCTAAATTATAGTGTTTGTTAAAGAACTAAGTGTTAAATAGTAGAAGCATCAATAATTGTTCAGTTTTTATTGATGCTTAGTTTTCTTTGAATTTTTCTTCAAACGGTCTCCAGACACTTCACTTTCAAATATTGATGCATGTTTCATTCTTAAGCTCTATTGGCTAGGGTTTTCCAGTACATTTCCCAAGCCAAAATGTTTCTGTCAAACAACAACAATTGTTCTAACCATGACCAAGTCTGTTTTACTGACCGATCTATTTTGCACGAGCCTTTTCTCAATGACATCATTACCAATTCCAGACAAGATCAAGACCCTGTATCTTTTTTGCACTTCTCACCTGTCTTCCTCGACTATGAATCTGCAAGAGAAGATAATTCTGACATTTGTCACCAACAACCTTTGAGGGCATTATGATATGCCCACAAAGGTTTTTGCATTATGATCTGCCCTCAAAGGTTTTTGGTGCTTGGTCAGTAAAATAGATTCGATCATCAGGGAGCTTTCTGTGAAGGAAATAGATGTGAAAGTGAAGTGTTTGGAGACCTTTTGAAGAAAAGTTAAGAGAAAACTGAATAATTATTGATGATAATAATTTACAAGAGAGATCTACTATTTATACACACTTAGTTCTTTTGTTAACCAACTCTTAACAAACTCTCAAGAATCTTTGAATAATTTAGCTGAGACATTGTTTGCTTCTAACAACCTGTTCAACTCCAGTGGACTCAACATCCACTTGATGGGTGGGGGGGGGGGGGGGGGGGTAGCTGAGACATTGTTTGCTTTTAACAACCTGTTCAACTCCAGTGGACTCAACATCCACTTGATGGGGTGGAGGTGGGGAAGGGGGAGTGCGCTCTTAGATTTACTTCTAATTGCTGAACACAAAAGGGTAAAGGTGATAAATTATTATACAAAAAAAGCTAATGAGGATGTTTAACACTTTATGATGCTTCTTTAGTTATCCTAAAATTGCGATGAATATATATATTTTTTCTCTTGTTATGGTTATTATCAGTACCAGGAAGAGTGCGAGTGGCTATAAGGTTGCGACCTCGAAATGCAGAAGAGTTGGTGGCAGATGCAGATTTTGCTGATTGTGTTGAATTGCAGCCAGAGGTGGTCTCATTCTGTTTTTTAGTTACTCGGACATTGGATAGTACTTAGATTTTTAATTTCTCTTATAGATTTCTTTAGCCTTGTCCTAAGCTAGAGCTTGGTTGTGGTGTCATTAACTATTATGAGTTCTTGCATTGCGTCAGCTTAAGAGGTTGAAACTTCGGAAGAACAATTGGGACTCAGATACTTATGAATTTGATGAAGTTCTTACTGAATTTGCATCACAGAAGCGTGTCTATGAAGTTGTTGCTAAGCCAGTTGTGGAGGTTTGTTATGTTTGGTATATATCTTAATTTTTTTATGAACATCTTTCCTCTATCTATGCTTTATCAAATTCTTTGTAGACAGTTGAATCATTCAACGATGTGTGAGTTGCCTTTTCCTTGGACCATGTCTATCGGTTACCATCTGTTATCCTCATTATCTTTTCGCTAATTTTTCTTAGTAAAAGCATGCGGTATTCACAGTAATAATTTCACAATTACTGATTTTTGCCTTTTAATATTGTAGAGTGTTCTTGATGGTTACAATGGGACTGTTATGGCATATGGTCAGACTGGAACTGGGAAAACATTTACACTGGGACGATTGGGAGAGGAAGATACTTCTTCTCGTGGAATAATGGTCAGGTCAATGGAAGATATTTTAGCGGATGTTTCTCTGGAGACAGATTCTGTCTCTGTCTCATATTTGCAGGTTAGGCTGTTTTCATGTTTATTAAAATTTTCCTTCTCAAGTAATTATTGAATGACTTTGAAATTCATTATATACTGTTTGTTTTGTTCTTATCAAAATTGTTTAATTATATATAAATAATTTGTGTTTTTATAATCTCCAGAGTTCATTAATAGTTTTGTTCTGAATAAATATGTGTAGCTTTATATGGAGACCATCCAGGATCTCCTTGATCCAGCAAATGATAATATTTCCATCGCGGAAGATCCAAAAACTGGTGATGTTTCACTACCTGGGGCAACTCTTGTTCAGATCAGGAACCAACAAAGTTTTATGGAGCTGCTGAGATTAGGGGAAGCTCATCGAATTGCTGCTAATACAAAATTGAACGCTGAATCTTCTCGCAGTCACGCTATTCTGATGGTGACTAATTATTGTACCTATGCCTTTTAATTTATTTTTAAATCGTATTAATGATCTATGTTGTCCTATTGGTAGTTTATCACATTGCTTTATGTTATATGAAGCTGATATATATATCATTCTCTGTAGATACATGTTAAGAGGTCTGTCATAGGGACAGAAGAAACTCTTTCAAATGAAATCGACAATTGCTCTCACTTGGTGAAACCATCTAAGCCGCTTGTACGGAAAAGCAAGCTGGTTATAGTAGATTTGGCAGGTTCAGAACGCGTTCACAAATCAGGTGCATATTACCTGTCTCTTTTTCTGTCTCCTTTTTCTGTTCTTCTCAATATCAACACCGTATTTCTTACTATCAAGGTTACCTGGGAGGCATGCTCTGTTTTTCTTTTGCTTGATAGACATCTGGAGAGGGTGTCATGCATCTGATCTTGCTCAATTAAAATCAGAAATTAGCAAAAAGACCCTGAATATAAATTATCCCCTCATTTGTTTACATTTCCTACTATTGACCTGGATTACATGATGGTATGATGTGGGTTTTGATATCCATGCTTTATCTCAATTTTGATCATTGTGCTTTATGGTTTATGGCTAGGTGTTCAATGCATTTAACTTTCTTCCCTTTTGGCAGGAAGTGAGGGGCATATGTTGGAGGAAGCAAAGTCTATCAATCTTTCACTTAGTGCATTAGGGAAGTGCATTAATGCTCTAGCAGAAAATAGCGCTCATGTGCCAGTTCGTGATTCAAAACTTACAAGGTTGCTTAGAGATTCATTCGGAGGTAAGCCATTCAGGTCTATGTGACCATGACAAAACAGATTTTCAGATGTCTGTATCCAAATGTGCTTTTGTTGAATTGACATATTGTCAATCTACTAACTAGCTCGGAGCACATTTCGGTTTAGTTGTCACATCTTATTTCTGGCCTTTTTACCAGGGATCCCAAATTTTATTTTATTCTCTATGCATATCCTCTTAGCATTCTTTTTTAAGGCGTCAAAGCTATTACTGATTTAGTTGTGACCACAATTTCATTGTTTGATTCACATCTGTCTTTGTGTTGCAGGAACAGCAAGAACCTCATTAATTGTGACCATTGGACCATCTCCACGTCATCGAGGAGAGACTGCCAGTACAATATTGTTTGGACAGAGGGTGAGTTTGTCGTATAGAATGCTGATGTAATTATCATCTGTAATTCCTAAAGCCAAGATACATGTATTTCTGCATTTATATTTAATTATAAGAGATAGGCATTGCAGCTATGTTTGACTGTGGAGCACATTTAGCTTCAGTTTAAGTTTTTCTTTGCCTAGTGTGATTCATTTTGTTTTCTCTTCGCGTTGGCTTTGCTACTTTGGTTTGACTGTATGCCAGCATTATCTCTATAGGCTATGAAGGTGGAGAATATGTTGAAAATAAAGGAAGAGTTTGATTATAAAAGTTTGTCTAGAAAGCTTGAGATACAACTGGACAAGCTCATAGCGGAAAATGAAAGGCAACGAAAAAAATTTGATGATGAAGTTGAGAGAATGAATTTAGAAGCTCAAAATCGTATTTCTGAGGTTGAGAGAAATTTTGCAGACGCCTTAGAGGTTAGTTCTTTTATCTAATATATCGCCTACAGAGAGACTAGTACCCCTGCAGAATTCTTTTTACAGAATTTTATCATATCACTTTTTATTTTATTGTGCATCAGACATGATAAATAGCCGATGGTATATATTATTGATGGAGGATGAAACATTTGCATTTGTTTTTTTTTCCCTGAATGGAATCTTATCGTTGTCATTCTAGGTTTAGCCTTAGTTTGTATCTTGGAAAAAAAAAACAAGAAAAAGAAAAAGAAACATTTAAAATTTGTTTTAGATTGGAGCCTTTGGAGAATCTTCTTTTCTGTTTTTTTTTCCCTTCATACCAATCAGGACTCAAACCAGACTTTCTTGTTTAATTAATTATGGTGTGTGTATATTGCACCAAGCACACACTTTTGATAGTCCTCTTCGAAAAAGTTTGATATCGTCTTTTGTAGAAGGAAAAGCTGAAGTGCCAAATGGAGTATATGGAATCAGTTAAGCAGCTGGAAGAAAAGATGTTACTAAATCAGCGAAAACAAGAAAGTAATGGCTTCATTGGTGATAGATATAATGGAGAGGTATGCTCCTTGGATAACCTTTTCTTCTGTTTTATTGTGGTTGTTAGAAAGAGCTGTTATGTTTAGCTCAGAACAACTTTTAACTTGATGGACACTCATGTTACATGTAGATGTAGTTAACACAGCTAGGGAATCGTACATAGTTCTTTTGACTTTCTGCTTCATTTGGTCAGTGTAGAAAATTTACTTGTGAGATACAGGAGAAATATTGCCCAAGCCTGTGGTCTGTCCTTGCATACTGAAATATTGTACCAAAGCTGTAGCCTTTGCATAATTATATTGATGCATTCGGTTTGATGTTCCTTTTCTTAGTCTGTTCAAGACCTTTACATCATCAATTATTTTGTAAAGCTAGAGGCTGGGAAAATAAGCTCAAATCTGTGTATCTCCATGTAATTTGATTTTGAAAATCTAATACGATATCAATTCTTCTTTTCTGCTTGTTAATATGGGAATATTGCATTGCCTTTATAAGTGAATTAATGGCTCATTTTACCTCCGTGAGATCTTGATGGCTTTTTCGGTGCAAACAATTTTTTTGGTATTTTTGTACCTTAACTGCTATAATTGTACAACCTGCCCATTGACTTATTAATTTTTCACTTGCTCAGATTTGTTTCCCTTACCATTTGTCCTATTCTGCAGGGGCCGATTGTTGGCGAGGAAATTGCTGAGGTAAGGAAACTGTTGCAAAATGAAATCCATCTGAGAAAGACAGCTGAAGAAGAGCTTAACAAGCTCAAGAGTAAACTAGGGCAGTATATGCAATCAGGGGTATGATTTCATATTATGAACTACGTAGAGTGCATAACTAAGTCTTTTTGGTTTCTTTTTTTTGCTTAATGTGGGAATGGTGGCATAAAAAGGATTTTTTTGTTTTTTTAGACATGTGAAGATACAGAAATTTCAAGAATTTTGGAGGACGAGGTGAATCAGAAAAAGAAACTTGAAGAAGAAATACTGATACTACGAAGTCAATTATTGCAACTGAATTTTGAAGCCGATCAGGTATCGAATATATTTGAGTTCCACATGATCTTTATTTTCGATAAACTTCCCATTGTTTACATAATCAATGACATGATGCCGTGATACTTTTTTCTCATTATAAAATTAGTGGGTTTTTGAAATTGAACTCTTCACATTATCTAACTATATGATGATTTGGCGGCAAGACAAAATCCAGTGTTTTTGTGACTGAAATATTTAAGATGGGAGGTAATCATGATATAAGTACTGTTGTGTTCATTTATATTACATAACTATTTTCCTAGTATGAACAGAAATTTCAGTATGCGTGACAGTTACGATTTTAAGCACGACATAGCTGTCCTTCCGTAGCCCTTGAACAGAAGCACACGTGTAGATATTTACTTTACCTTGATTTTATAATTGTAGATGCGGAGATGTCTTGATAGAGGTGGTTCTGGAAATGCTTTTACTGGTCAAGATAGGCATTCTCAATACAATGACTCTCGGAATGGACAGAAGGCACCGATTAATACACTCTATGAACAAGGTTGCGAATCTCTTGCTGAGCTTAGTCTCACTTAAACCTTGTTTTATTATGTATTTCTTATAGTTTTGTACCAATGCATTTGACAGTTGGGTTGCAAAAGATATTGTCATTGCTTGATTCCGAAGATGCCAATGCCCGAATTCATGCTGTAAAAGTGGTGGCCAACTTGGCATCTGAAGGTGGGTAAAATTCTTTCTCCTTTGTCCTTGTTTGTTGTCTGCTCTCATTTATTTTCTCTAGGAGAATATTGAGCTATCTGTTCACTTTGGTTTCATTTACTCTTTAAGGTTCTTTGGGATAGTTAGCCTAGTGGATTTAATAGCAGGGCACTTTTTAGGCAAATGCACATTCTACCGTGCTGGAAGGCTAAAGTAATTAGCCACCCTTTTTGTGAACACATACTTGATTGCTTCCTCTCTGGAAAAGAAGGGTAGTATGTCAAAGAATCCTGGAAACTGTTTGTGTGCTGCCTTTATTGGCTTTGAGAAGTCTCAGTTTGTATAGTCAAACTGTTATTATCAAGAGGCAAGAGCTATCATTTTCGTCATTGTCATACTCGCTGTCATCATTTATGCAAACCCCTTCCATCAACTAGTTAGGGTTGTATAGTTAGGATTGTGTATATGTTTTATTTGGGAAAACACAAAGTATCTTCAATAATATTATTTCTTGGAAGAGAAAAATATTCATTTTGGAAGTTAGCATGTTATGGCGAATTAGAGTCGTTTAATTGGTGGCAATACTGATTTAAGTTTATAACACCCCATACTCACCCCGGGGAAAGCACCCCCAAATCCCCTCAGTTGTGTTCATCAAATATATTGGTTTGGGGGAGGCACTGTCAAAACACATGTTACAAACTTGGAGATATTGAAATGCTGATGTTAGTTTTCAACCAAATAAATTTAAAGAACCACTGTTGTTCGGAATCTATGGCCATCTAGAAGTTTCTGTGGTACACAAATTGATTTTTGTATCCATCGCAGAAACAATATTACAACTGTGCATACTAAGAACGATTTTTCTACATTAGTCTTTGGTCCTAAAGATGTCAGTTTTGTAAGTTTGCATCAACATGACATTGTCTCTATTTCGGCTCCAGAATGTTGATTTTACAATGACATCTGTAGTCACCTACTGTTAAACTCTAGCTTATACAGCTATTAGCTATAGTCTCCTTTTAGTCTTTCAAATGAGGTATTATATTATAGTCCAAATTATGTTAATCATGACGCATGACTACTGGAAATATATTTCGCTACGTTCATGCCAATTTCATTACAATAGATGATGTGTGTTCACCATATACTAAGCAGAAGCGAATCAGGAAAAGATTGTTGAAGCTGGTGGTCTTTCTTCCTTGCTGATGCTTCTTAGAACCTATGAGGATGAAATTGTTCGCAGAGTAGCAGCTGGTGCAATTGCCAACCTTGCGATGAATGGTAATTCCACCTTATTCTTTTCTTATCTTTCACAAGGTTTTGATCCTTCATTTAAGGTCATTACTTAAGTCATCATATCTCATTTGCCGTCAAATTTGGTTTTCGATTGTTTCTTTTTACTTGGCAGAAGCCAATCAAGAACTTATAATGTCCCAAGGAGGAATCAGTTTATTATCTATAACAGCAGCTGATGCTGAGGATCCTCAGACTTTACGCATGGTTGCTGGCGCTATTGCTAATTTATGTGGCAATGGTATACTCTCTTCCATTTTGTTATCTTATGTTTTTAGCATGCTGTAGAACTTAAGAGATCATTTGCTTGGTGTCCAGATACAATAGAGAAATGGAAATTGTTTTTGGAAATTCTTGTATGATTATACTTAGTAATTTTTTTAATTTTTTTTTTTTTTTGATACTTCTAGATAAGCTTCAGATGAAGCTGAAGTCGGAAGGTGGAATTAGGGCGTTGCTAGGAATGGTGAGATGTGGACATCCAGATGTTCTATCTCAAGTTGCACGCGGAATCGCTAATTTTGCAAAATGCGAGTCCAGAGCATCTACTCAAGGTCAATTATCTGTCTGATCTGTGTCATAATTTGAGTATTAACTGTTGAAGCAGCTACAGGTGAATTATAGTTTTATAATTGTTTGAACTGGGTGGTATATATTTGCAAAATGTTATCAGAAAACAGAAGATGTAATTCATGATAATGAAAGTACTCTTTGTTGTCATGCCGTCTCACGAGTATTCTGCGGCTGAGTTAGGAAAGATTGTTTGTTCCGAACATTGCTGCTTGGATAATGATTTTAGGTCGTCTCTGTGCTTAATGCTTACTCAGACTGGATTATCATTTCATGGAATCAGTTCTTACATTCGGACTTGATTCTCATGGTTATAACAACAGCCTTTTTATGGTTGAAAGTTGCTCAGAAAGCAGTAAAAATGGTAATTTTGATGTTGTCTGTCTTGTTTAGTGTGTTAACATATATGCTGCATCATGGCAGGTAAAAAAACTGGCAGATCTCTTCTCATAGAAGATGGTGTACTTCCATGGATTGTACAAAATGCAAATAATGAAGCCCCCCCGATCAGGCGACATATTGAGCTTGCATTGTGCCATCTAGCACAGCATGGTAAGTGAACTATCCTTCTTTGTTTGTAGAAACTCAGAATTCTGAAAGATTTTGTTCCTTGAAAAGCTAGATTTTACAAATTTCAGAAGTAAACGTCAACGACATGATATCTGGTGGTGCTCTTTGGGAATTAATTCGTATCTCGCGGAATTGTTCTCGAGAGGACATAAGGAGTCTTGCTCGTCGGACTCTGAGTTCCAGCCCCATCTTCCGAGCCGAAATGAGGCGGTTGAGGATAGAGTTTTGATTACAGGAGTGGTAAAGCTTCTGTGTGTTGTTGCTTTGGTGTATATGCTATCGGAATGATCTTCGAAAAATTGCCATGCACCGCTGTATAGGCATGGTCAAGAACCCCGGGCCCTGACGGAGTTTCTGCTTGAAGTAACCAAGGTATTTGATCTGTAATCCATGTTTTATAACATTTTCACTGGGCTAGGGCACTAGGCAGCAGTCGGTTGGTATTTTATGTAATGATGCAGAGGAAAGAAGAAGATTGCTAGAGGAGTGATTCGAATTGTGCCTCCAATTTTGAGCACTCATAATGTTAACGTCGTTTTCGAATATTTATTTGTATAAATTGATTTTTATTAGCAATGAAAATCATTAATTCTTTAGTTTGTTTGTTTGTTTTTATTTTCGGTATCTAATTGTGGCTCCAAGCAGCTGTTTTTAAGTTCCCCGTAAAAGTGACCACAAACCAGTCATTTACAGAATAGTAAAGTGTGTCATGAATATGATGATGTGAAGAATGCTTTACAACATTTTTGTCAAAATTGACAATTTCTAACTATTCAAGTAAATATTTTGCCTCTTATTCCAGGTAATTAGTTGTAGGAAAATAAAATCTCTGCTAAGATAATTGATCTTGTGGACATTTTTTATATAAAAAAATAGATACAGAAGTCCTCAAACTTTATACAATTCTCCTTCAACCTCTTGAACGAGATTGTAATTCAAGAAATTAAACACTACCTTAATGAAGAAATTTCAATATATTCGGTTAAAAGAATTTCATATGAAGATATAATTTGAATGCTTTGTTTTCTCACATTGATCTAATAGCTCGATATTTTTTTTCCATCAGCTATGTAGATCACATACATTTCATTTAAAATCAAAGCCATATGTTGAAGGTAATTACTAATTAGATATTTGTAAATTATAGCAAATATCTTCGATTAATAAAAGTTAAAAGCTGGAAAACAAAACGAGAAACTTTACATAAAAGCTCAAATTGAAGGAATATTGGGACTAAAATGATACATGTGATGATTAATAAATATTGTACAGGATCGCTGTTATCTTCAAACTTGCAGGATCTAACTAAATATATAAATCTTGAGTATCCTTCAATCCAACGGCTCTAATTTTTTTTTTCAGTGTTGCACTTTAATAATATAACCACACATGTAACATCAACTTCAGCATCTATAGCATAAACACACAATTTATGTTGTTTACAATGATTAAATAAAATATTACACTAACATTATCCATTCTGCCGATCATTCTCCAAATAATTCGATAAAATGCATCATGCATGCAAAACCTCACCCACTAATACCGTGACACGATTTTAATTTATCCATGAACTTCGAATTTGTTGGCGGATTCCTACGCGGAAGCGTTGCTAGATAGAATACAAACAAACAATAGCAAAATAAAGAATTAAGATGAAGAGAATAAATCCAATCACACATCACACAAAGATTTTACGTGGAAACCCAAATCGGGAAAAAACCACGGTCGTCAGGACGATAAGAGAAATAACCCACTATGTGATAAATTGTTACAATCACACTCACAAGATTCTCCCTCTAAAATACCCCAAACCTAATTACACCCAATGCTCTCTTGAGATCTCTCTATATTTGCTAATTTGCTCCACACCCAATAGTCTAGCTATTATGGTCTATTTATATGAATTACAGGGAGTTTAACATAAAAGGAAATCCTACTCCTAAACGTACAAGAATTACTTGTTCCACATAAATACTATTTCCGATTTATGACAAGTCTTATTGTTTAAAAGAAATCCTATTCTTTTAAGGACAGGACTTTCCTAATTTGATTAACACAAGAACTTCCAGAAGAAAACACCTTTCCTATTTCGTGCAACATTCCTATTTGGGAAAATGCAACATTCCTATTTGGGCAAAATCCACCATTGATGTGGTTTGGGTCGTGGTTGGCCACCCACGCCCTTTACCACATGCATCGCTATCGTCCACCGCTCCGAGTACCGCAGTTGGTACACTTGCCTCCGCCACGGTCCGCACCGCGTAAATTCACAGACGATCTACCGCTCCTTGTGCCGCGGTCTGTGCACGTGTCCGCACCGCGGTACCTACCAGATTTTGTTTTCTTCAGTTCTTCGGTCTTCAAACCTCCCTCAAACTCGATCTCCTACTTCCAAACGTATCTCACGTCTCCAGGAAGTCTTCGCATTGGTTGAATCCCGTTTGGTAGCCATTGGAAATTCAAGTCATATCTAACAGAATTTTACTAATTAAATACACAACCTGGAGTCTGCAAGATTTAAAATACATAAGATTATATATTAGTTATGGTAACTAATTATGAAATGGTTCCGATTTTTTTTTTTAAAAGTATTACATTAATTTAGGGTTTTTTGAGAAAGATTGAGGGTTCGAATTCGCAACCTCTTGGTGCAGGTGTGAGGGATAGATTGAACATGATTTTTTTTGAAAAATAAAGAAAGAAGCACTGCATTTGCATGCTTAGACAACAATGAATGCGAAGGAAACATTAAGAGATCAGAAAAGCGTAGTTATTAGGGTCCACGTTAAAGCACAATAAGTGAATTGATGGATTGGTTTCCAGACAAAAGTTGAAAAGGATTCTAAGAATTCACTCAAATAATCTGCATCACAACTGCAGAGTGGGGGATGCATATGTTAATTATGAGATATAAAGTGTGCAATTTGATAGCTCTTTTGATCACAAGATCTTGGCTATCAATAAAAAGGAAAGCAAACAAGGCAAAAATTATATAAGAAAATATATTTATGTAAACATAATAATGCTTTACCTGTACTTAATAATCATTGAATTGTAGTTCAAAGAACCTAGATAGAGATGTTACATGCAATCATGAAGAACCATATCATATGTTATCTCTTCTTAAATAAAGCACATTAGACATGGTCCACCCAATTATCACTTCCAAGTTGTAAAAAGACCACATGATATTAATATATATATATATATATATATATATATTTATAAGATTGATCGATCAAAACCTTGTACACACGAAGTAATTTATATATTATGGATATATTAAAAGAGCTAGAGAAACACCTGAAAAGAACAATATATATATATATATATATATATGTTCGCAATACATGCAAATAAATGGTCTTGCTCAATTTTAATAAATAATGAGTCGCTATTAATTAGCCTATTACAATTTTGTTAAAAAGGTATATAATATGCAAAGAAATGGAGGAATTAATGCCCTTGATTAGAATAAAATATATGAATTAAAGCTCACATTTTGGCTAAGCAAATAAATGGTTTTGCTCAATTTTAATAAATAATGAGTCGCTATTAGCCTAATACAATTTAAAAAAAAATGTATATAATATGCAAAGAAATGGAGGAATTAAGGCACTTGATTAGGAATAAAATATGTGATTTAAAGCTCACGTTTTGGCTAATGAAATTTGAAAACATAAACATGCAAAAAAGAAAAGAAAAAATCAAAAATGTCTTGGCATGAAAAAAAAAAATTGTGAGTATGAATCACAATGTGAATACAAATTACAGAGGGACCGATTATTCCCACATAATCAATATAATGTATTCAAAGAAAAGTAGGATGAACAACAAATGCAAGAACGAAGAAGAAGAAAATTATAGAATGTAAATTCAAGGTAAAAGTATATATATGTCTGATGTGCACTTTTATTCATCAAAATTTTCTTGGCTTGATTTTTTTTTTTTTTTTTGACTATGAAAACACAATGTGATGAATACAGATTATAGAGCGACCGTTACTCCCACATAATCAATATATAAGTTTGGATAAGAAAATAATGGATTCAAAGAAAAATTAGGATGAGAAATAAATACAAAAATTAAGAAGAAAATTACATAACATAAATTCCATAGAATCAGACTGCTACGAAGTTTTTTTTTTTTTTTTTTTTTCTACAAAGGGGGTTTAAAGTTAAAAAGATTTCACCAAGCATAAGTATATATATATATATAATAATTATACTCTTACCCAAAATACCTAGTAAAAGTACTGTGTGCAGAAGAAACTTTATGTAATTAATATAGAAACTGAGAAAGATGATTGGAAACTCTGATCAAGAGAAGAAATATACAAATGAATTTCAAAGAAACTGATCATAATGCAAGAACAGGCAAGAATAAGGACATTTTTTGACCGGTAGAGTTTTCAGTGCATATAAAACCCAAGCTAGGGTTTCCAATGAGAATTCATTCGACATTTAATACAAACTAGTGTAGTGTTCATTATTTTAATTTAATATACTAACCTCACGGTCCTCACTGCTTGATTCACTCCTGCTGTTCCCTTTTTTATTTCTCTCTTCTTGTGCCAACCAAAATGACTGTTTTTAGAGAGAAGAGAGATCAAAGAGAGGGAGAGAGAGATAGATAGAGAAACGTTTAACGCTTGCAAAGGTCTGTTTGTTCTGGTTGGTTGGTTTTGTTGCCTTTATATGGAAATGTTGCTGCAAGCTGCTGCTGCTGCCTCGTAAAGGAGCTTTCTACAGAGCAGTGCACGTGTAACCCAGTATTCAATGCCTCGTTACTCATCACTGCACTGCTATACAGAGTTTCTATATATAATAAAACCCTAAAAAACCAGTCAGAACCAGAAATCAATCGAACAAACAAACAGACAAGAAAGACCCTAACCCCATACCTTTCATCATCATCATCATCATCGCTCTACTTTCGACCAAGTCATGACTCGCCATCCACATGTACCCACCAATCTATGATTTATCATAATTTGTGCAAAACATAATAATAAATTGACAATTAATTAGAGATACAATTATAAGAGAAAAGATGCTAATATTTGTGTATAATAATGTTAACTTCCAAAACAATTTTTTGAATCAATAAATATATAATAATAATATAGTACTTTGTGATGATCATGCAAGAGAATCTGAAACCTCCTACCATGTTAGACAGAATCTTAGACAGAAAGAAAGCAAAAAAAAGGTGGGTGTTCTTGTTTTCCCTCTTTATTCAGCAAACATGAATGAACAATTATCGGGCAAGTCATCAGAATTGGTAAAGCATCCTCAAACAATTAAAGCTATTGACGATTCTGATGATCATGTGAGCAACTAATTATTAATTTAAAACCCCCAAAATTCATTTAATTTGTACATCCTTCTTCAATATCTCATCAAAAGGTAGCTATAGATCGATGAGTTCCAAGGTCATATATCATCACCACCAACAACATCTTAAAACATAAAACTAACTTATAGAAGAAAAAGAAGAAGAATGTGGAAAGGTGATTTATAAGAAGGTCAAACAAAGAGAAAACGAAAAGAAGAAGAAAAAAAAGAGAGAGTACAAAAGCAGCACAGTTTCTTTTGTGTTTTTTCTTTGTTAATAAGGAGGTCGAGGTGTGCCCCAATAGCCTTCATTTGGTAACTGAACTGAATTTAGAAGATTTGATGGCAATCCATGAACAAACGACGCATTAGGATCTTGCAATAACTGTTGTTGTTGTTGCTGCTGCTGCTGTTGCGGTGGCTGACCAACCATTTCCGGTGAATCTAGTGGCCTGCTTCCAGTAACCGACGGTGGTGTTGGCTCTTCATCCTCCAATGGAAGCCTCTCATACGCAGCATTACCAAAAGATGCAGCCATAATGACAACCGGACCCGAAGCGAGAAGTGGACCCCCCACGCTCCCTCCTACCACCTGACCCTGTCCGCCGGCGAGGTATATAGTCAAACCTGACGCGGCAGGTGGGGCAGGTGGTGGTAAAAACGAACCCGAAAGCGATAGGATCTCGAATCTACCGTGTAAAGTGACAACCGAACCGGGTGCAGCCGGTTGCCTTAGAGTTACATTCGTTACAGTACCGCTACCGCTCAATATGCAAATCCCTCTTTGTCTTCGCCTCGCAAAGGTGGATATACTCTCCATTATATCACAGCCGTTGGCGATTTCCATCACGTGGGATCGGAGGGCGTTGGCGCTGTCGCGTGTTATGATGATAGGTGGCTTGGCCTTGTTCTTTGACCCAGCCGGCCTGCCACGTGGTCTTCTAGTCATTTCCCCGTCTGCTCCGGGGACCATGGCCAGTTCTTCACCTTCCATTGAGTTGGTGGTGGCGGTTGTGTTGTTGTTGTTTTCGTCTCGATCTCGTTTCTGGCCGCGGTTGAAGCTACCGTTACCGTTACCGCTTTGTTCTTCGTCGGAATTTTGCTGGTGATGGTGTTGAAATTGATGATGGAGTGGCTGTAGATGGATATCTCTACCGTGAAAAGGAGGAGGAAGAGGACGAGTTCCGTGAGATGTAATTGGATTCATATTTTTTCTTCTTCTTTCAAAACCCTAATTAGCACATACACACAGAGAAGAGAAGAGAGATCAATTGAGAGATTTAGAGAAGGGGTTTGGATGTGTTTGCTTTTGCTTGTTTGATGGTTTTGTGTGTGTGTGTGTTGCTTTTGAGGAAACTTTGATAGATCAAATGCTAAATCTTTTAGTAGAAAAGGAGAAACAAAAAAAGAAAAGAAAAAGGAAAGACTTTTTAAGCATCAACTACCAGATTTTCAGCTGAAATAGCTGAATCGATTAAGAAGCTATCTTTCTTCTCTCTACCCTTCATTTGAGTAGTGAGACTTCGTTTAGCTTATTGGCTCTCTCTCTCTCTCTGTGTTGGGTAAAGGTTTGGATGAAAATGAAGAAGAAAAGGTTAACAAGAGAGAGAGAGAGGGTGATGTTTGGGTGGTTTATTATTTATTATTATTTTATTGTATTTTTTATTTGAAGTATTTGGGTGTATAATAGAAGTGTTAATTATATATAGTTGGGTTAGGGTTAGGTCAAGGTATCGGATCGATGATGGATGGGTTTAGTTTTGGTAAAGACAGCGTGCGCATGGGCGGTGAGGCGGGTCCCATTTCTTTCTCTCTCTTTTGTCTCTCACACACATACACCGTTGGGTCCCAAACACCCCACGTTCACTCTCTCTCTCTCTCTCTTAAATGTCACTGTCTCTGTCTCTGTCTCTGTCTATTTAGTATTTACCATTAAAATCCAGGCCCTCACTATAAGATCATGATCATGTTGTCTTTCCTTCGATCTTCATTTAACTCTCTCTCTCTCTTCAAAACCTTAATTTCTTTCCATTTTTATATATACTTACCTCTCTTTCTGGTTCCTTGAAACTGCCCCTTTAACTGAAACAGACTTCATAATAGCAAAGCCTATAGTACCATCACAAAGATATCTTTCATTCAAACACACATACATATATAAGAGACAAAACTAGACTGTCTTGCTTTTTATGTTTTAGCTAGCTTTATAAAACATATAAAGAATTAATTATATATCCATGCTTTATATAGTTCATTTAGTCAGAAAATGACTAAAAACAGAAGAACCTAAGCTGGATTCTGACTAAAACGGAGGGCGTTACATTACAGAAGTTAGGGAACTAGTTGAGTTAACAGTTGTTGTGTGTATTTACAGACAGCAGAGAGGAGACTCGTAGACTTGTAGTTGGCAGGAATTGGAAGAATGGCAAGTAACGTAAATAGAAGGAACAAGTGGGTCATTCTTGAATCTTGATATCAACAGAGGTGGGTGGCATGTGGTGGGTCATGGGAAATTGAAGTGGACCCACCCGAACAAATTGGGTCAGGAGTCAGGACAGGAGAGTCAGGGCGTGTCTTAAGGGCGACTCTCGATTCTAGGAATAAAAAAAAAAAGAAAAAAGAAAAAAGAGAAAAGAAATATCGGATAACACATATAAAATCAACTTTTCATCAACTTTCTATTATAATACATGTATCAGTTGAATCAGTTGAGCTGTGAGTCGGTAAATAAATAAATATTAATAATAATTTAACAACTCAATTATTATCATAAAAGGGTTATGATTTTCGTTGATATACTAGGCAACACAACACAAAACAAAACATACCATCCCTCCCTCTTTCTCTCTCATGCCGCTCTCGTTCTTTCTCAAGTCTCTTTCGCTAAAATGTAAAATACATTTGATGTTGATGTTTATGTTTATTTTTGCAGGGTCCACTGATTGTTTGATCAAAAATAATGACGTGTCATATCCCCAGTTCTTCGCTTCCTATCTTATCACCTAATTTAGTGCAATCATCCCATGCGTACTTTCCTTTCAATTTTCCTATGTTTTTTTTACCACAAAAACAGCATCATGAAAATGATATATAATTGTTAAAACTCCTCGTATTGGAGATCCATAGATTCATAAAATATATATCTATCTATCTTTCTATATACAAGACAAAGTTCTTGTTGATGATTTTATTGTTCTAACTAGAGAAATAATGATTAGATTTTCATATTTATATTACAATATATATATAATAAAAAAAACAACTAATAAAACCCATTTTATAAACAAAGATAATAATTCTTTTAATATATATGGCAACTGGGCAAGTCTTCACAGCCCCTGCCTATCGCCCAGTACTAAATTGGCATTCAATAGAACCATAATACCAAGGGAGCATCCATTAATTTTGGTAAAATAAAAAATTATTGAAGAGAGAATAATATGTATCTTTAAGAAAAAAGAAGAAGACAATATTAACTTTCATATAACTATACAAGCCTACTTATTTTAAAAATTATGATGGTAGACTGGTAGCTGAAATAACTAAAATAATTTTACATAAAGTAAAACTTTATTGAATAAAACATAGCAATTGTATGCACAGTACAAATTCCATTTATTGACTTGCATATGAAAGTGAAATTCAATTTTACTCGACTTTATAATATATACACACACATGTGCATTACTACAGTGCCATGCCACAATGTCCAACTAAGCTTTAATTACAAAGTCAATGATACACTAATTAGGCCGCATGCATGATGTCGGAATGTGACACTAAAAATAAATTAGGCTAAACCTTTACTCTCTTCACTTGAGAGGCAATCAATTATGAGTCATTTATTGCTATATTTTTTACAAATAATTTTTAATCGATTAAATTACCAATTAATCCATTTATGTAGTTCTTTAAAAAAGAATCTACTTATGTAGTGAAATTACAGTTTTACCATTTGAAAAAAAAGAGTTTAGAATACATTTGATGTACTACAAAATTTATCAATGATATCATATTAATTAACTCATGCATCAAATAAGATTAAGATTATGCAAATTTAATTTTAAGATACAAGAGTTCCAATATGTAAATTTCCGAACATAAAATTAAGTTTAAACTTTTTTTAGTAAAATTATATTAACGTAGAGGGAAAAACATCATAAACAATCCTGAAAAACCCTAAGCAATATATATTCATATAATAATAAAAAAGAATAAAAATGAAAAGTAATAAAAACAATAAAAGCAAAAAGCCAGGGAAACATTCCCAACAAAAATAGTGGTTCGCATGCCACAACAAACTGAAACAGAAAATATCAAGAAAAACGAAAAACGCTCTACATCCATAAAATCATCTTCAACCAACAAATAGCAGAAAGACGGGCTGTTAGACCACCACGAATCACCTCTCCAAACTTAAAGCATGTTTGGAAAGAGTGTCTGTAACCTTATTACCTTCATTAAAGATGTGAGAAACCTGAAACTCAATTTTTGATATCCGATAAATACAACGTTGCTCAGCTTGACAAATTTGCTAATGAATTTGTTTGTAGCGAGCGTAAAACTTCAAAGTAAAAAAAAAAAAAAACAAATTGTTTTAAGTTTTTAACCTAGTAATGTTGCATAACTATAATTATAATGTTATATAAACGGGTAATTTGCTCGATCACCTTATCTAGAGAAGAATGAAGATCCCTTACAAAACATGAAGAATTAATAGTCAAAGTTAAAGAACCGGCAAAATTAATAACCGAGGCCTGAGGGGACATCAGACACCGTTGGATTTGTCGGCATGTTGCGATGATTTAACGTCATGCAGCTGCCAACTCATGCGCACGTGCAGGCGCGAAATTCAGACACATCGGAATATTCGAGTGCCGGTGATGGATGATATCTTATATTTTGTCGTTATTTTTGGGTTTGCTTTCGATTCAAGTAGGGTTTTAATTTCTCCAGGACTGCTTTCAAACATAAGTCATGTCCCATCCTATCCCATAAATTTTTTTTTTCTTTTTTTTTTTCAAACATGCATTATTTTGATGCGTTCTGCTGGTATATATTACTTACTATTTTCAATAATATTTTACAAGCATCGTTAATTTATTATTATTTGCTAGCTATTCTTCGTCTTCAACAAGAGAAAAAAGTAGTCCAATAAAAAGTTTGACTACTATTCAAGTACTTCTCAACTCATGTTTCAAAATCTTGTTTATAATAAGTTTGTTATAACCAATCTATAATTGCTATAAAAATAAGAAGGATATAAAATATTATCGAAAACTTATATCAAAATTTCAAGATAAAATTTGAAAAGTGCAAAAATACTCTAATAAAAGAAGTTTTGAACTTGGAAGCCAATCATGAGCTTTGCTACTTTCGTTTTACGTAAAAAGTGGTGAGCAATTTGAACATGTAATATTATTGAGTTAAATGTGTATTATTAACTATTAAACCACATCGGACAATAATAATTAATTTTTCTGTTGTTATTATGTTAAAATGAGATAAGTAATCGATTTAAATCGAGTCATCTATCTATTTCTTATCTTTTATATTGGTTCTACATCAGTTAGGTATCAAAACCTACTCTCGATTCATACACACTTCTGCTACCCTATTTATAAATCATTTTCACAACTTAAACAACCAAATACAGAAAAATAAAATTTCATATGCTTCATACTGTTTGCAACTATGTCAAAATATCTAGATTATTACTATGACTTTGATTATTTTGATCATGAATCTGAATATATTCACTCCTATTGTTATGAAGATTTCGATTCTTATCCCATTGACGAGCCGAACCGAGTTCTCCAAGTTACGATCCGCCATATACTGTATCCTATTACCGAGGAAGTGCTACATCAAATATTTTCTCCTTATGGATATGTGGAGAGGATCGTCAGTTGTCAAAAATCAAAATCTTGTTTTAAAGCCTTGGTCCAGTTTCAGTTCCACCAGAGTGCATTTTTAGTGAAAAGTTATCTTCAAGGTCGGAATATTTATAATAGTTGTTGTCAGCTGGACATCCAATACTAGCAAGATGAGCATAATGTTCCCCAGTGTAAACAACAACAAAAACTCATAGCTGCTTGTCAAAATATTCTACCCAAATATTTTGAGCAAAGAAACAACCTAGTCAATGAAAGAAATAACGGCAAAGTGGACGCTGCTTCAGAGGCAGTTGATCCATCTCCACCCATTTCAAAATTATATGAACCTAGTGGTCATGTTTGTGCAGTTCAAACGGCCAATCACTTATCCTCACTTGTGGTTCACACTCATGAAAAGTTGAATATGGTTGTCACTAAACCAATTCAGCTTGATAAAACATTATACAAATGGTTCATAGATGTACTAATGGGTTCTATGATTACTCCTTTTCCTATAACTATGATGGGATGCCTTTGGGTGGATAAAACGGTTGTCTCAACAAGGAACAAGTGGTGGTATTTTTTCGCTCGATGGCTGCAACCCGTTTGACTCGACAGGAGTCGAGTTCTTTTTAGTGGAGGAGAATGATAGGGAACTAGATAAGCACTATTAGATGATATTATTAGTTATCATATTTATCTTGAGAATAATTATCTCTTGTAGAGATAAGTTAGGTTTTGTTTTATCTTTATCAGGAGTTAAATGTTTATCATTTTGTCGGCTATAAAATAGGTCCCTTCAGAGCCAATTGTAATCAGACTTGATTATTGAATGAATTGATTGATTAGTTTTCCAATCTCCTTTTCTTCCGAGTTTCTCCCCTTTCTATTTCCAATCCCTAATTCTGTCTGTTTCCAATCTCTATTTCTCTTTGTTCTCTCTATTTCTCTCTAAAGTCTCTATCTATTTCTTATCACTTGTATTGGTCCTACATCAGTTTGGTATCAGAGATATTTTCGTTCCTATACGCTTCCTTAATTTTTTTTTTCACACAAATCTGTACCCCAAACTTAGAAACACCTAACGGTCCTAGCCAGACAACATACATGCCCAAAACCTCCCACACCTGAAGTTCACCAGCCCACGCGCCACTGTCGGTCAACGCCGGTCGCCGCCACAACAGTCACCAACAACATCATCAGAATCAGAAGTCGCCGACCGACACTTTTTCTTTCTTCGCAGACCTCCAATTCCATCTACATCAGCGCAGATCTGTACAAAACCGACAGGCCGTAACCTCCTTGCCATCACTGTCGATTGCCGGAGCATGGACCCTCACCGCCGGTCCCAACCGATTCGTTTTGCTATGACTACGAAGAATGAACTTTGGGTTGATGACTTGGCTGCTCCAAACAGGAACATGATGTGGTATTCTCTTGTTCATTGGTTGCAACCCATTTGACTCGTCAGGAGTCGAGTTCTTCTTAGCGGAAGAGAATGATGAGAATTGGATAAGGATTATTATATTAGTAATTATCATATTGTGTTTAGAATAATTATCTCATTGTGAGATTAATTTAGATTTTATTTTATCTTTATCAGGAGTTAGGTGTTTATCATTTTGTCAGATATAAATAGGCCCCTTCAGAGCCTATTGTAACCAGACTTGATTATTGAATGAATTGATTGATTAGTTTTCCAATCCCTAATTCCTCTTTGTTTCTCCACTTTATATTTACAATCTCTAATTCTATTTGTTTCTCTCTATTTCTCTCTAAAAGTATCTGTCTATTTCTTATATACAAATCCTTTAAAATTTTAGAATTAGAAAATATCAATAGTGATTTTAAATTTATAAAAATACCGGAAATGTCACTAATAGTATAAACAATATCGAGAATATTTAAATAAGACAGTAGATATATATATCGACTTTTATTTTATAGTGTTTTTATATGCATCCTGATAACATCTTCGAGGGGGCTCTCTAACCCACTCATTAGCTAAAATAACTAGTGAATATGATTTTTGAGTACTTCGAGGGGCTCTCTAAATGACTACATATTTTAGAGAACCACTAAGGGACTCTCCAAACACAGGGAGTCATTTCAAGCTTTCTATCTTCTCTTTTTTGTTCGTTCAATATTTTTAATATAATTTTGTTATTGAAAAAATGATATCGCTCAATTTTGAGTACAATTTAAAATAAAATAAATTTATTTATATTTTAAATTCAAACAAATATTAAAATATTAATAACTAGCTATAATAAAGAGGATAATTGGAGTGATCCCATAATGTTGCTAGCTATAATTGCTAAAACTTAAAGAGTATGGTTAGAGATGCTCTAAGAGCACATATAACATTACCCTTATAAGAGATATATCGGTAATCTAAAATATGAAAAAAAAAATAGGAAATATATTGAGGTTAATGTCGATATTTATTTTCTTAAATTCAAAATAAAAGAATATTATATACATATACATAGAGGGAAAGAGAGAGCATAGCTAGGCGGGTGTGTGCATAAATTTGGGGGGGAGCAAAATAAAAATGAGATAAAATGGGACAAGGGTTTGACTGCATCGTTAATTGGTGCTGTATGCTGAAAAACAAACCAAGGCGTGTGGGCGTGAATGAGTAGAGACTAGAGAGAAGGCGTGGGTGGCGCTGACACCAACAACAGACACTGTAGCACGAGTGGCCGGCCATTCTACGTGCCCAACATATATATACAGATTGCTCAGCTAAGCTTAATTGAATGCTTGATTGAAATTGAATCACCAATAGAAACTTTCTGCTTATCGATCAAGGGATCAATATTAAATGAGTTTGTGTCTCGTTTTTCTCCACTTGTGTGTGCTCCATCTTTCTACTGTCACCCCCCTCTACGCCTTGAATTCTATGAAACCCATTTGATGCTCTATGTCGGACATTGTCTTCTCAATTTCCTCCTCTCATTTTGTTCTTTTTTACGATTTTACCATTTAATTAACTGATGGTTCAGTCAAGATCGATACTCTTATTAGGTTTGTCTAGTTGAATGCAACTAATTACATGAAATTTGAACATGAATACATGCACGCGAGGTTACATAATCATTTATACATCAAATTAATTAACCTATCTCTGCACAAATTGAAAAGAAGAAAATTCAATTTAAGTACTTTTGATAATCTAGCTAGAGAAACAATTTCTTTTTATTGATGATTAATTATTTAATTGGATGATGGGATCCTCTCCTGAAGAAGCTTACTGTTTTGTTTTTACTTGGGACCGGGAATTTGAATTTGAAGATTTCAAATTTACTGAGAGGTGTGGTTATTACTAGACTATTGTCTCCGTTTATCGTTTTGATGTTCGATTTGGCCGACCTTTAATGTTCTCCAATGAACAAGAAAACAATGAAATTTAACCAACCAAATATTAAAAATAGGTAGTTATATAAACTAGGTAGTGGTATATATATATATATTATGCAACATATATTAATTAACAATCCGATTTCTCCTTTGAAAATAAGCTACCAAACAAATGGTTATTATACAACAAAGTTACAAAACCATCGTTTTCTCTCAAGCAGTCAACGGTTCTCCCAACACCTCTTCTTCTTCTACTACTAGCTACGAACTGAAATCCAAGTCCTCTTCATCACCAGTCACCTCCAGTAACTCTTCTAAGAAGCAACTGTTATATTTACTTATCTTCTTGTCCACTAGCACATATATATACACTTGTAATAAATATTCACCAACTATTTCGTACGAACTTTATTTTCAATGCATAATCTAACCCTGAACCCACCCAATTCTAGTAAAGAAAATAAAAAGAAAATAAAAAAGCTGTCTTTCAAATGATCTGATGATCATAATTTTATTATACAATGAACATAACATAATTAGATTTTGCACAAGTTCCGAGTTCTTGCAATAATTGGTTTATGGTAATCCATCATTAATCAATATATTTCTATTTAATTTGTAATAAATTGACCTATAGTTTTAGTATGTATACGTACAGTATTTGGTTAACATGTAAATATTAAATTTATCCACTTAATTAAATTAAAATGTGAGAATCTATGTACATCGAGTTAAATTAATTAATGACACAAAGTACTTTTCCACCTCTTAAAAGCAGCATTTACATTTTGACATTGACCCTTCTACTTTGTTTTTTTTCCTCATTTTACATATGCCGTTAAAGTAATGATGAGAAAGAGAAAATCATCAGAAGAATTGTTTTTTTTCCCCTCATTTTACCCTTCTGCTTCATTATTTGGTTAACAACATGTTAATATTAAATTTATCCACTTAATTAAATTCGAATGTGAGATTCTAGGTACATAATTCTAAATTTGATCGAGTTAAATTAATCAATCAAGTGAAGACACAAAATATTTTCCCACCTCTTAAAAGCAGCATTTACATTTTGACATTGACCCTTCTGCTTCATTTTTTTTTTCCTCATTTTACATATGCCGTTAAAGCATTGATAGGAAAGAGGAAATCATCAGAAGAATTGGTCACTTTGAACTCAAATTGAAAGTTGGTACCAAGAAATTTTTCTATAGATTCAATTTTAGCTGATTCAAACAACGTAAAGTTCACGGAAGTCCATCAAAATATATAAACCTATTAAAAAATGACCATTATTTGTTGAATCTTGTGAACATATTCAAGACGTTGATCATCTTTTAAGAAAGACATAGTCTCCCCTATAGAAAGTGGAAAAAAAAATGGATCAATTCAAGGCTTGGAAAATCGTTGCAACCTTGGTGTAATCCAACAACAATATATTAATTAATTATACTTATCTTAATCAACTCCGGCCCTTATTAAAATATTAAAATAATAAAACTCCAATACACATCTTGTCCAAATTAACAAAATATTTTATGACAAAGTCTAATGCTAATCCACAAAGACTAGTGTGGACCACATCAATGGAGATTAAAAAAAACCCACAATTCCATGTGAAGGGCACTTAATTAAATTGTAATTTGCTTCGAATCTAGCATAGTTTAGCATGTTCTCACTTTTTTAGTTGCCGATTTTCACTCAAATAGACTTTAGATTGTTGCACCCATTACTTCATGATCTCAATGGATCAGACCAATCTAAAGCTTGTATTTTTTGGTTAATTAAATAATTAATCAAACCCATATCGAGCACTGAGAATATTTTAGAGCCAAACAGCCGACCAAAGCCGAGGTCACCATGTGATTGATAGTGATCTGTTTGGAATCCTTTTTAGTTAATTAATTTATTTTAGTGATGATCATATCTTCACCTGCTTGTATGACCTTTTTTCAAATCAATCGCGCGCTAACAAATTGGAAACTTAAAAATGTCAACAATTTCATTTCAAATTGATTGATTAAGTTTTTATTTTTTATTTTTATTTTATAATGCAATCTCAGTCATTGAAATTTCATCATCTGATCCAACGATGTTTAAATCTCAATTCGTGTAAAAAGAATATTCATATAAACCCTGACTTATTTATCGACGATAATCACCCTCTACAGTATACATATTGAGAATCTTTTATATTTTTTTCAGCTGCACTTTGTTAAGTAACAATTAAAACCCTAATTTTAAATTGTTTCCCATTAAACAATTATTAATTAATTAATAATATATATATATATATCATCTAAAGGAACTTTAGGGTTACTAGAAATTCGAAACTGCATCTAGTTCCTTGGAACTTATTATTATTCATTGGAACTTATTATTATTCTAATAAAGAATTGTTGAAAGTGGTAATAAAAAGATATTAAATTCTTCTAGAAATGAACTGTTCTATATTATTAACCCTCCAATTACAAATTAATTAGATAATATTTATACATTAAAAGGATGATAATAGATTATAAAACTCCGTTCCTGCATATTTGGGAGGGCTAGTAATTATTGATAGGAATCTTCTATAAAAAAAATTATAGTTTCGGTAGTAATTAAAAATCAATTAACTAGTTGGGACTTGAGAGAAAAAAAAATAGAGAGTATAATTGTTAATTACAATTTTATGTAAGAAAAAGTAGATAACATGCACTGTTGTGATACTCATAATGAGAAATTGTCTCCTAGATTATGATGATGACTTTGAAACACAACTAGATTAATATATATTTTTTGGGCTCTTTTACATTCTAAAAGTTATCAATGAGAGGATATATAATTTAATTTCTCTTCCTAATTTAGTATTCCAAAATGGAAATTTATAATAAAGCATGAAAAACGATGGAATTGTAATAGTTTAATATTGTGAACAAAGAAAACAAAATGATTACACATTGTTCGTCGTGTCCATAGCTTAAATATTGGAAAAAGTGTGACATCTAAGAGAGTAAGAGTATATCTTATTTAGATAAGTAATTAAAATATAGATCAAGCAACTTAGGATATAAATTAAAATTAAGACATTGCTTTATACTAACTAGCATGTAAACATCATAAAAAATGGGGATTTTTTATATATAAAAAAACTTAAAATTATGCCACTAATGTATATTTTAAAATTTTGATCTACATCATAAGCAACTTGAATGTCTAGATACATAAATATTGGATGAAGATATATGTTCTGTACGGAAAGGCATCAAATCTAATCCAAATAGAGTTTGTCTCGATATAAAAGATATAGTGACCAATATGCATAATATATATGTCAATTGAAATATTTATACCAACAGAGACAGATATTTCATTTTCCCGTAAAAAAAAAAAAAAAAAGACACTTATTTCCTCTTTTGTTAATTCTCAATGTCCACTTAATGAATTTTTTTAACAATGGAAGTTCAATAATAAACTTATCACATTATTCACATCTATATAAATGAGATTGTTGCCATAAACTAGCTAGAAATAGAACGAAATCTGTTTTAAAAAAAAATATGACCCAACCTTAAGCGCTGCTTTGATAATATATATATTTGTCTTGACAGGCCTTATTAAGTCAATGGTTCTTGTCAAAGTCTTTGGGCCTTTTAAAGTGTTTGGAATTGGCCTTTTTATATTTCTTTATATTTTTTTTCTTAAAAAAACATAGAAAAAGATACATATCAATTTATATTTTAGGAGCTCCCATTGATCTGCAATCAGGACACGTTGGGTAATTTCATGTTTCTGAATTTTATTGTCACGTTGTAAAGCTAGAAACCAGTCTGAGGAACCAGTTACAGACCCAGAAATTTTAACTAGATGGGACACTTAAATAAAACAATAATTATATTAAAAAAATACTGAAAAATTGAGATTATAGTAAAATGAGTGTTTTTAAACAAAAATGATTTTTTTATTCTTATATTTAAAAAGAAATAAAAACAAAAAATATAATATATATTTTTTGAAGTATTATGTACATAATTGGATTTGAACCCTCATGACATACGTGAAACAATACCAATGCAATTAAGAGGTGATATGTAATAAAAAATATAATATTAATAAATAAATAATAATAAGGAAAACAAGATAAATTACAATCTAATTTTATAATACGAAATTTTGTTTTGTATTTATAATGAATTTAGTTTAAATTTATGCAAAATTGATTAATAAATATTACTAGACATGTTTTGAATGTGTTATTCTTCTAAATTCAAATTATAACATAAAGAAAAATACTAAGGATAAAATAAAATGAATCATAGTAATATATGGATTATTTTAATACAATAAATTAAAATTTGAGATTTTATGATCTATTGATGTGATGTGATATGTATGTCAAATTAAAACTATTAAAAAAAATTCAAAAATAATAATATATTATTTAATATATAATAAAATTGAATTTAGTAACCACAGATAGTGTATAGTTAAGAAGTTGATAATGACAAAAAAAAAGAAAATGAATTATTTTATTTTAGAAAAAAATAAAAATTTAATTAAGGAATTAGAAAAGATGATAAAATAAAATAGATATAAAAAACATTAAAATCAAACAACACATTAGGATTTTAACCCTTGTCTTCTAAAGAAAAAATCATTCTCTACCCGCTGCGGTATTAGTTCCTTTAAACAATGATTGTTAATTATATATATATATATATAAACATAACAGATTTAAAAAAAAAAAAAAAATTGAGGTAGGGCACGACCCTACCTGACCTTAATGTGGGTCCACCCTTATGAGGAACGATTTCAAGCAGGTGGCGCGGCGTGGATTGCAACGGAGATAAGGAGCCGCTGCACACACAACGGTGGAGTCCATAGGTGTCAAACTGTGTAGACCGCGGTGCGGACATAGCACACAAACCGCGGTCTAAGGAGCGGTGCTTTCTAGAGATGTCAAGAGGTGTTGACCGCGACACAAACATGTGTCTACGACGCGGTCTGGACATTGGTAATTACGGAATCTGTGAAAAAAATAGGAAAACTTGTGCGCAAAAGAAAGTACTCTTTTAGAGTTTTGGCTTACTCAGATGTTCCCATATAAATACTACTATTTCTTATTTTATTTAGTAGTGCGTAAAATGTGAGAAAAAAAATTGCTAAAGAGAGACAGATAAATTGTAATCAACTCTGAGAATATTAGATTGAGTGCGGTGCGCTTCGTGGACGTAGGCAATTTGCTGAACCACGTAAAATCTTTGGTGTCGTTTTTTTTTCTTTTTCTTATTGCTTTTATATTGTTTGCTTGTAATTGGATTTGTGTGTGTGCAATTATTTCTCAACAACACTCTTTTTAGTATATATCAACATTGCAATTTTATTTTCGAGATTTGATTTTTTTGTTTGTTTTTTCCTCTCATGAACCTTGCAATTTCAGGCTGTAAAAGAATTTAAGATGCCTCAGTTTAGTCAGTTATAAGTATATTTAATTTTTACTTGAATTTCCTCACATCTTGTAAATTTCTTGAAATTATTATTATTATTATTATTATTATTATTTGAAATCAAACACCACACTTCAAAAAATAAGAGAAATAAGGCAAAGTTTCTCATTAAGCCATACTGCCATACAAGTGATCCTCTTTTCAATTCAAGAAAAAGCTATAGAAAAATTTATGAAATTAATATATGTTATATATTTTGTTGAGTATAAAGTGTACATTTTGAACAAAAACAAGTGGATTTATGAATAACTTGGAGTACGTAGCCCCTTTGTTGTATTATCTCTGTTTGTTACTTGATGAATAACTAGTACATCACCTAGCTATTTATACTAGTCTCATTGACTATTCTAGAGAGTGCATATTACTAAGCACTTTCCTGGCACATACACATACATAGCACTTAGCCTTTTTGGAATTCTCAATACATGGTTCCTATCCTTTACATGAACCTCCCCCAGCATAGATTCTAGCAATACATGAAATCAACCCATACATAAATCTGTATAGCAAACCTGTGGCAAACATAATGTCAGGTATAGTGGCAGTTAAGTACAGCAAACTACCAACTAAACTCCTGTAAATTCCAACATCTGCCTTCTTGACTCCATCTTCCTTCTTCAACTCCTCACCTGGAACCAATGAAGTTGTAACTGTCTTGCATCTAAGCATCTTGAACTTTGACGACATATCTTGTATGTACTTCTTATGTGAAATGAAGATGCCTTCTTTTTCTTGACGAACCTCCATTCCAAGAAAGTAATGCATGAGCCCCAAATCACTCATCTCAAAAGAACTCATCATGTCATTCTTGAATCTTCTGATCATGGCTGAGTTGTTTCTTGTAAAAATTAGACCATCCACATACAAAAAAACAATAAGAATGTCAACTTCTCCTTGGGTTTTCGTGTAGAGTGTAAGTTCACTCTTACTTTTGACAAACCCTTGTTGATCAAAGTAGCCATCAATTTCCCCATACCAAGCTCTAGGAGCTTGTTTGAGTCCATACAAGGCTTTTCTGAACCTTAACACATTTCCTTCTTCCTCCATGAAACCTTCAAGTTGATCAACATAGACCTCCTCTTTAAGTTCTCCATTGAGGAATGCTGATTCGACATCAAGTTGGTAAATTTTTTAGTTTTTCTGACCTGCAAGTGTCATAAGAATCCGAATGGTGTTTAACCGAGCAACTGGAGCAAAAGTTTCATCGTAGTCCACTCCATATTGTTGAGCATAGCCCTTGGCTACAAGTTTTGCCTTGTGTTTTTTAATTGGACTTGTCAGGATTCAGCTTGGCTGAAGATCCATTTCACCTCAATTACATCTTTATTAGTAGGGCGATTCACCAACTCCCAAGTATTATTCTTTTTGATCATCTTCATCTCATCCTCCATGACTTCAATTTACACAGCCACCTTAGAAGCTTCTGTAAAATTGATAGGCTCAATAGAATAGAAATTACAACTTTCATAAATCTCACTCAGAGGTCTCATTCTCCTAAGTGTTGTTTCTGGTGAGGAAAGCTCTTCTTCTTCAATCACTTGAAGAATTCTTTATTCTGCAACATTCTAGTCGTCTATATAATTTTTCTTTGAAATTGTGATGCTCGATCTTGTAACATGCTCTCCCTTCTAATTTCAGACTGTATGCTCATCAAAGACAACATCCCTGTTTGTAATGAGCTTCTTTGTTTCAAGATTATAAATTCTGTACCTTTCGGAAATAGTGTTATAGCCAAGAAAGATTCACTTCTCTGTTTTTTCCTCCAACTTGATTCTCTTCTAATATGGCACATGTATGTAATACACACAACCGAAGACTTTCAGATATCCTGCTAAAGGTTGTCTACCACTCCAAGCTTCAATAGGAGTTTGATTAGACACAGCTTTGGTAGGACACATGTTCAGCAAGTACACTGCAGTGTTAACTACTTCTACCCAGAACATTTTTGGCACGTTCTTCTCATGAAGCATGGATCTTGCCATCTCCATTACAGTTATGTTCTTCCTTTCAGAAACTCCATTCTGTTGTGGATTATAAGCCACTGTAAGCTGACGTTTTACTCATTCATCTTCACATAATTGATTAAAATGATGGGAGTTGTACTCAGTCCTTCTATCACTTTAAAGAGTTTTTAGCTTGTGACCACTGTGAGTTTCTACAAACTGCTTGAACTTCTTGAATAAACCAAAAACTTTAGATTTTTCTTTAAGAAATACACCCATGTCATTCTGGTATAATCATCTATAAACAACATGAAATACCTATTTCCATTTTGAGAGGGTGTCATCATAGGACCACACAATTTAGTATGCACAAGTTCAAGAGGTTTTGTGGCTCTCCATGCACTACCAGAAGGAAAAGATTGTCTAGCATACATCCTTCACAAACAACATTCTTAGCTTCTACTAGAGGTAAGTCATTGATCATACCTTTCTGATGAAGAAACCTTAAGGCATTGTAGTTGTAATGCCCAAATCTTTGATGCTAAAATGTGGAATCATCAACTGTAGCCGCCATAACTTTAGGACAATGTCAAGAAATTGGAAAGTTTCTGCTTCTTCCCATGTTCACCTCAACAATCTCAACATCATGTTTCTCATCAAAGATTCTACACAAATTTCCCTCAAAGTGCAAAAATTACCCATGTTGCATCATCTAACCAACACTTAACAGGTTTTGGTCTAAAGAAGGGACTAGAAGAACATCTTTAATGAATCTAGTACCTTTCTTTGTTTGAACAGACACTGTTCCTTTGCTTTTGGACTCCACCGGTTCACCATTCCCCATCTTGACATTAGTCTTGATAGAAAGATCTAAGTCAATGAAAATGCTCTCCTTAGCTGCCATATGATTGTTACAAGCACTATCAATGAACAAAGTATCATTGATTTCTTCCACTGTAGCTTGGCAAGTAAAGAACAAATGCTATTGATCTTCTTCAGAATAGTTTGTCTGATGTTCTTTCTCCTTGTATCAATAATCTTTTTCTCTATGGTCAAACTTCTTATAGTTTGTACACATGGACTTCCCTTAATGAAAGCAATCTTTCTCCAAACGATTGGTCCTTTTGCAAGTACAACACGGTGGATATTTAATTTGTTTAGCCTTTCCTTTGTCTTTCTTTTGAGAAGTTTCACCCTAGACCTGGCCTTTATTCTTTTTTTTTGTAGTCACCTGATTTTGAATTCTCTAGGTTGACTTCGGATTGGAAGGCATTTTCCAGAAACTCTCCACTATTTCTGCTTAATCAATGCTCATGTGCCTGCAAAGATCCCATAAGTTCTATAATGGTTAGAGAAGATAAATCCTTGGATTCTTCAATGACCGCCACTGCATGATCATATTTTTCATTGAGGCTAATCAAGAACTTCTGAACAATCCTTTGTTCAGTAATATCTTCTCCATATGCTCTCATATGATTCACAAGATCAATCACTCTGGTGCTATACTCCGTAGCATTCTCAGAGTCCTTCATCTTGAGATTCTCCATCTCTCTCCTCAAGCTTTGAAGTTTTATGGTCTTGACCTTTGAATTCCCTTGGAATTCCTGCTACAAAATCTCCCACGCCTACTTGGAAGATATGGCTCTCATCAACCTAGGAAAATTGCATCACTCACTGGTTGTTGAAGCATAAACAATGCCTTAACATCCTTTTGTTTCTCATTTTTGTCAACAACTGCATCAGAAATTCCTTCTGCAGAAACTGTCGCCCCTTTTTCTACCACATCTCAAAGGTCTTGTGATAGAAAAAAGGTCTTCATATTCATACTCCAGTCATCATAGGTCTCACCACCACATATGGGAATAGTTTGAGAAGCACCAAGACCCGCCATATTGATTGCCGCCTACTAACGCTTGAGTGCTAAGGCCCCGGTAAGATCGAACTTGCTCTGATACCAACAAAAACAATAAGAGGATTTCTGAATAACTTGGAGTACATATCTCATTTGTTGTATTCTCTCTATTTGTTACGTGATGAATAACTAGTATATCACTTAGCTATTTATAATAGTCTCATAAACTATTATAGAGAGTGCACATTACTAAGCACTTTCTTGGTACATACACATACATAGCACCTAGCCTTTTTGGAACTCTCAATACATGGTTCTTATCTCATACATGAATCTCCCTCTATATAGATTCTAGCATTACAGGGAATCATTATACATGCATTTAGCAAAACTAAAACACTAAATACTCTTTGGAAAATTCATTAACTTTAATATATTTGCTAACATTTTGTAATACGAAGGTAGATTCATGTATACCGGTCTTTATTCAAACAGTTACTAATAATGATATGCTTGAATGTAGGGTTGAAACAAAGTTAATGATGATTAAGTGGTAGTCTCTTACATCTACATTGTTATCTTCTTCTTCTTCTAATTAATATTATACTATTACACTAGTATATAAATTTGGAGTTTTTTCTTAGAAGGGGAGGATTTAAACCCACAACCTCGTAGTATATTTGTAAAGGGTTTTACGACCGGACCAACCTCATGATCTCATCACACATCACTATATTTAACTTCAAATTTGATATCGTTCAAAAAAGACAAGACAAAACAAAACAAAACTGTTGTATGTAAATTTTACCAAGCATACACGTTATTGACAGAAAGGAAAAAATAGCCAGGTGTATGCTTAGATGGACATCCGAAAAATATCCTACAAGGCATCATTGAAGAGGAGCAAGCCCGAGTAAGCATATACCGAATAAAAACCTACTTGGGATCAGTTAACAACACTCGAGACTGGCTAAAACAACGCATTCACTCGGGCTCAAACGGCACTACTCGGGATCATCAGGTATCAGTCTTACTCGGGAGTAAATACAACCCGAATAAGAACTTATCGTACGGGTTAAGTCATTAAATACGCAAAGATATTATTTATGAAGGAATCCCAAATAATGGACCTTTAAGTTAGAAGAGTCCCCCAATCAGGAAACAACTTGATTCCTTTTCGAAGACTACATTCTTATAAGGAAACAAGTCAAATTGAACTACGCTACTAGAATCCCACTCAATTTCCATAAGAGACTCCGAAACAGGAAAGAAGACAAATTAACCTCAAGCAAGTAACCAAATCACAATTAAATACAAATATCTCGTATTACTTGTACAAAGCAGATTAGGGTTCTATAAGCATATAAATAGACCCATAATCTAGTTCAAAAAGAGAGAGGCAAGAGAGCATACAGTAATCACAAATAATAGAGAGAAAAAGGGAGATCGAGAGCTTGTAAAAACATCTTATTCTCTTAGTGGATTTTGGCTTGGTTGATCTTTCAACCACCCGTGGATGTTTCTCTGACCATCGGAGTTTTACCACGTAACTCTTGTTTTTGTTACTCTCTCTGCATCTCTTTCTCTTTAAATCAATAGCCAAAATCTAGTCATTGTTGGCTTTTCTAGCATAATCCAGAAATCGACGTCAACAAAAACAAAATTAAAATAGGTTGGAAGATTGAAGGAAAACATATACATATATGATTTTTGTTTGGATGTGTGTTGTTTGCAAGTGCCATTAAGAAATGTCAGGACTCCTACGATGGTATAGGCGTTTTGGGCATATATTACAAAATATTTTTGTTCTTTGTCATCACTTGAATACGAGTAGTTGATAAAAACATATGCAGCACCCCATTTTCTGTCTTGCAGCGTGTGAAAGAGATAAATTACAAAGACATGGAAGAAGAGCATAAGAAATGATCAAATCCTACCCATTGCGTTACATAATGGCATTTTATGTAATAAACATGAAAAGCTCATAATGTTTAATAAATTGAATAATAATTTTATAATTTAATATAGTGATAGTCTATTTATATGAGATTTGTCTATAACTTTATAAAGTCGAATAATTTTTACATATGAAGCCTGATTTTGTAATGATACGTAGAATTAAATCCAATCTCGTTTGGAAAATATGTGAGATCTATCACTTAGAAAATTACTAAATATATATACATGTATAGTTAACATAAATGAGTTCAAAAAATTAAATGACACTATTTAGAGGTAGCATTTCGACACTGTCACTGCTTTAATAACTTATATTTAAAAGACATATTTTTTGGTGAACGGAAAAAAATACTTTCAATAATTGTTACATGTCATATTTCTTTCATTCATTTTACAGTGCAGAGTTGTGAAGTAGAGAGAGAAAATCTCGTTGAAACCCAGACAATCATTCGGTGTGAAGTTTTTTTGAACTAAATCCGAGTTTTTTTTATAAAAGCTTTGAGTTTTTTTTTCAAAGTTCCGAGTTTTTTTTTTTCAAAGTTCCAAACTTTTTTTTTCAAAGCTCCGAACTTTTTTTTTCTAAGTTTCGAGCTTTTTTTAAAGCTCCGAGTTTTTTTGAAACACATCCTAGCTTTTTATTTAGGAAAATTATGTTTATTTAACTTTGAATCTCCGAGACTTTTTGAAATATGTCCAAGCTTTTTTGAACCAAATCTGAGACTTTTAGAAACACACCCGAACTTTTTTTTTAGGAATATTAGGTTTGTTAAACTTTGTACCGTCTAAACTTTTATTTAAAAGCTCCGAGTTTTTATTTCAAAGCTTCGAACTTTTTAAAACCGTGTCCGAAACTTTTTTTCAATGATTCGTGCTTTTTAAAACAGTGTCCAAGTTTTTTTTCTTGCAATGCCCAAGACTTTTGAATTACTTTCCGAGTATTTTACAGTATACTGTGCTAAATACATCGACTTTAAGATAAAATGTAGATCGATTTTCAGACAATTTTTTTGGAGAGAGAGAAGAGTTACTGTTTTCGGTGATCAAAGTGTAGAGATAGAAGTACAAAGAGAATGAAAAATTGATTATTTAAACGCAAGTGGAAATTGTGAGATATGTCAAAAAAAAATTGTGTATTGTAAAGATGTCACCGCTTTAATAACTTAAGTTTAAAAGGTACCTATTATTGTGAATTACCCAAATTGCCCTTAAATAATCTATTTTTTATTCTCATTGTGCTTCCATCTATACTTTAGAAACGATAACCCCCCCTCTCTCCAAAAAACCAGTCTCTCTCCAGATTCTGTACAAGAATATAATATATATTTGTGATCTTCGTTTATATATTTTTATATATTTCTGCGTGGTTTAACAATGTATCCATTCGTTATGATTTGTTGTCCAGTCTTCGTATGAACATGTATGAACATTTTATTTTTCAAATGATCGAGCATTTTATTTTTAAAAATAAGGTTTAGTTAAATCGAGCATATTTGTAGCCAAATCGAGCCTTTTTTTTAATATGATCGAGCTTATCAAGCATATTTTTTAAAGAATTGAAAGAATCAAACATTTGTCAAAGGATCGAGAATATTTCAAAGGCTCGAGAATATTTTTCAAAGGATCGAGAATATTTTTCAAAGGATCGAGATTTTTTTTCAAATGATCGAGATTTTTTTTCAAGGGATCGAGATTTTTTTTCAAGGGACCGAGATTTTTTTTCAAGGGACCGAGATTTTTTTTCTAAGGATCGAGATTTTTTTTCAAATGATCAAGAATTTTTTTCAAGGAATAGAGGTATTTTTCAAAAGATCGAGAATTTTTTTCTAAGGATCGAGAATTTTTTCAAAGGATCAAGAATATTTTTTAAAGGATCGATATTTTATTTTAGAAAATTAGGTTTACTTAAATCGAGTATATTTGTAGTGAAATCGATCACATATTAGAAAGAATCGAGATTTTTTTTAAAAGAATCGAGTATATTTTTTAAAAGATCGAGAATATTTTTTTTTGAAAAATTGGTTTACTTAAGTCGAGTGAACTTTTTAGTAAAGGTTTCGAGCCTTTTAAGCCCTGACCAGAAAAAAAAAAAGCTCAGGAGGCCCCCCTTCCCTCCCGTGAGCTGACCGGGCAGCTCGACCTCTGAATGTGTCTGCGTAGCTCCTGAGTTTTAACGGAACTTTCTCTCTCTATTTCACAACTCTCACTGTAAAAAAATGAATAAGAGAAATCTGATGGAACAACTATTGGAGGGTATTTTTGTTCGTTCACCATAATAGATGTCTTTTAAACATAAGTTATTAAAACAATGACAATGTTGAAATGCTACCTCCAAAAAGTGCTATTTAATTTTTGAACCCTAATTGGTAGTTCATCATAATAGGTGTATTTTAAACTTAACTTATTAAACCGGTAACATCACTGCAAATAAAAAAAAATGTGACATTTCTCACCTTTTCCATAAACATTCGGAGAAAAATAGTATTTAATTGAACTTTTTGAAATAAGTTTTCGTACGAAGTGAGTGAAAGTGGAAGGGTTTGGTGGGCAGTGGTGGCTCTATTGGGTTAATTATTTTTAATTTTGTACTTAAAAATGATTATTTGATGATCAAATCTCGTATATAACCATATGAAATTGTAGAGCTTTCTTGTTCATATATATATATACAAAAAATTTCAAGTCTTTGCGTACTGATATAAATTCGTCAGTGCATTAGATGTGGACCATTAAATTTACATACTTTGACTCAAAGTGTATACACTTGTCAAAACTTATTCTCAAAGTGTATGCACTTGTCAAAACTTCTCCATAATTAATGGTCCACATGCAACGTCGTAATATAACTTATATCAGTGTGTACTTATTGAAAAAATCACTATATATATGAGATTGTTAGAAAATTCTATCATATGGGGCCACACATGTGAATATTCAATGTGTTGTGCTATCTTTTGGTTAAGCCTAAATTAAAGTGATCTAATTAAAATTTAAAGTATTAAGGCTTAAGGGTATAATTGTCATGGAATTAATGTGTAGATACCAGATCACTATTTCTAATTTGTTGAAGGGCCGAATTAGAAATAGCCAACATATAATAATTTGATTATTATATATATATAGGGTTATGGTCCCCAAATTACACGATACTTTTATTTTCTCTATATTCCCATCAACAGAGCAAAATAGAACACGGTAGGGTTCATAAAGGTTGTGATAATTTGGAAGATCACAACCCGTTCACAAATCTCCAGCAATGGATTCAGGTACGCTTCCGCTTTCTAGATTTACTTATTTTCTCTTGAATTGATATGGGTTATATTATGTATATTAGGGTTTGATTAATCATGATATAGAAGCATGTTTAGGTTATTGAGATTAATTATGTGTCTTAGCATGTTGTTTTTGTTTTGGTTTTATTATGTTAATATATATATATTTATTTATATAAGGTTATTCTAATATATAATATACACTAAACAAGAGTACATTCCATACATGGAAGATATTAAAACGATTTGGAATTAGCATACATGGAGCTAGCTAATTAATATTATTTGTAATATTAATTCATTCAAAGCTATATATGTTGATGATGAATGGAGTTTTGTGTTTTCATCATCATTGATCGAAACTCATGAAAATCAACAAACCCATCTCCATCTTTGTCGACTCCTTTGATCATACGTTTGCACTCATGAAGACTACATTTGCTACATCCAAGGCTGATGAGAACTCTCCGCAACTCCTTGGCTGAAATGAGACCGTTCTTGTCACTATCAAAAATGAGAAAAGCATCCATCAGATGATCATCACAGACTTCTTCTTTGCTACTATCGACATGATGAACTGCATCCATGAATTCGTCCAAGTCAATGAAGCCGTCGCCGTTGTAGTCCATTTGGGTGATCATGCCTTGAGCATCTTTGGTGGCTTTTGACTTGTCATCATATCCTCCTAGACAAAGAAGCACTTCGCTGAGCTCTAATGTAGATATCTTCCCATCCCCATTTGAGTCGATCACTTTGAACACTTGTTTGAACTGGTTTGACAATTCCATGGCCGCAAAAGATGAGTTGTTGACTAACAAATTAAAACTGTTGTGTTTTCTTCTTCTAGTACTACTTCTACCCGACTCATATGAAGTTTTTAGTTGTTGAAGAAAAAAGAGTTTAATCTTCATCCAGCAAGTTTTGAAAGAACTAGTCATCTTGGGGAGAGAGAGAGATCTGGAATTGTGGTAGCGATGGATGGGTATGTGATATTAATTGACTTGTGTAGTGGGCTTTCTTAGGAGAAGTTTTGTCACATTGCAATCATGTTGTGGATACATAGTTGGGACTCTTTTTTCTTTTTTTCTTTTTTTCCTTTTTCATTCAATTACTGCATTTCATAAAATGGAACCCATATATATCTTCCTACGTGTAGCAGAGAGACAAGAGAAGCTTGACTGATTCCACTAGTGTAGGGTTTGATAAAGTCTTATTTGGTGGATGCCAGCTGATTTGATAGTAGCAGCGAAAAAGTGCCGGCATATATATTTCATTTTCACACAACTTTGCAGTCTCCGCATCTCGAGGATTGATTGCCTCAGTTATTTGTTTCTTTTAATGTGTTGGGTTCTGCGGTCAGGTTCGGCCATTGTACTAGGACTTGTAATTTCCCGTCAAGAAAGTATAAGTAGAGATTTCAAAACTGAGTGCCTGAGTGGTCATTGAAGAATTGCACTAGATATATAAGCTTATATTAATTGAAACAGTCTTGTTCCATATAACTCACTCTCGAGTCTCTGGGCGATGACACATCAATCAGAAAAAATCTCTACAAGCACTGTAACTTCTCTGCAATAAATTATTACTATGAAACAAAAATTACAAGACTATATAGCATACATCAAAACTTGTGAGGAGACGGTGAATTCTGAATGAACCAATTAAGCTTCGGATGTACTACTAGCCAATCAAAAAACCCATCACTAGCTCTTCATACACTATGAAACTATATTTCCGTTAACAATTACAAATATAAAAGGCAAATAAGAAAAATGGAAAACTACAAGACTTCAATCGAAGAAAGAATATCATACATCCCAAAATGTGGGAGTCCTACCTATACCGAGATCAACATGACCTAAGTAAAATAGGACCCACTGATGAGCTTAGCATGTCACTGAGAGCTATCGGGACCTCATTTGACCCGTGTTCACAACTTATCAAGCTCGAAAGAAGGGGAAAGAATTGAGCTAAGTTGTTCTCAAACGAAATCTCTCCCAAGCTACAGATAGCCTGGAGAGTTGCCACAATAAGAGGTGCTCGTGCAGCCAATTCCTTTCGTTTCCCAGAACCTAAAGGTATTAGCCACTGTACTTGCACACTTATGGATGAAAATGAAGTCTGTCCATGGAGAGAAGTATCGATATAAAACTGTAAAACCTCCCGACAAAGGTCAACAAGATAGGACTCCACTTCAGACTCTTCATAAGTTGGAGGCCTGTCCAATATAAGGTTCTGTAAAAACATCAGGCAAATCTGATAAGACTCATTTTCTAGTCGTAATAGTGGAGGATCTTGCATTTGGGTCATGGAGCCAAATTCTAGTAGCTTTGATCGTATCTTATTATTGCAGTTGATCTTCTGAGCATGGGATGCCACATCATGCAAGGCCTCAAAGAGGACTATGGTGTTTTTTGCTGAAAGGCGTAACCGATACATGTTGTAAATCTCCATCACCGCCTAACAAATTCAATGACAAAATGTTAACATCCAACATTCAGAAATAGATAAGGGTGTTAAAATATTTCAATATCAACCACAAAATATTCACTAAAAACCCCAGAATTTTAACCTTTTTGTCAAAAACAACTTCATAATTTGAAATTTTATACAAAATTTTGAAGCTACAAGATATTTTTGGTACGCAATAAGGGATTTTCACCTTAATCCAAATATTTATGAAAAATAGTTAAACCCTAAGGAGGTTTTCACAATTCTCCATTAATCTTGTACTAATTTATTACGCACATAAACACTATGTACCAAAAAGGTTTTCATATTATAATGAATTCAGAAACTATAGGCTTACTACTTGTACAGGTGCAGAACCATGTACTCATTTCCCAGAGGTATAATAAGAGATGCAAACACGAGTATGCTCAAGTTTATGTTTCACATGTGGGCCGTGTGGCCTTATGTAATCAACACAAAGTCTTATATAGTTGATTAGTTTCACAACATCAAAATATAGGAAGAAGAGAAAATACCTGAATCAATAAAAGTTGAACAGCAGCACGGCACTTCGCATCAGTTATAGAAGCATATAGATGTTGTGCACTCAGGCGTTGTGAATCATCTGGCAAGCCAGAACCAGAAGACTCCCCATTGGTTTGTTCATCAAATGCTTTTTCGTGGCTAGTAACCATCCTATCATCACTAATGATGTAAAAAAAGTCAGGAAGTGTTGCATTAGCTGCTTCTTTCAATGATGAAACCACTTCTAGCCACTTCTCATCAGAAAATAGATTGCCAGCATTGCTCATCAAACGAACAAATGCAGCAATACCAATACCAGCTAGGCTCTGGTGAGGACGTTTGATAAAACTTACCAAAAGCATCAGCACCTTTATCAAAAGTGGATTAACAGTGTCGTAAAATTTGACAAAAAGATCCACAACTAGTTGGAGGGCCAAGGTGCATGTCTCATAGAGCCACGCATCTTGATCAAGCTCACCCATATCACTATCAATCTCTTGCCCAGGTGAGTCCTCACCGGAAGGATCAATAGCATGCCGCACATAGTCAAATATTGGAAATAGGACTGACTCGAACACTCTTTCCCAGAGTGGCAGTGAGAAAAGGTGACCATGGTTCCGCAAAGTTTCAAACAGCACTTGTAAGGCACTCTTCCTGATTTCTGGTCTAGGGTCAAAGCTCAGTTCTGATAAACCTGCAAATAATTGAATTTTATACAAAGCTATAATTTAAATTCAGAAGAAAATAGGCATACAGTAAGCATACAAGCAAGTTTAAAAACTTCAGCAGATCCAAATGCTCTGCAACAAGAAAGCCACCAAAGTAAGCAGTTTCCTTACCAGCCAACAAAGGGAACCAGAAATAGAGATGGTCATCTTTATCAATCATCTCTCCTTTATCTAGTTTTCCTTCTTTTACTGGTTGAGGGTAGGATTGAGAAATCTTTCCAGATGCATCCTTGTCTTTATTCCTTGATGACGCACCAAGATCTCCTTCGGCAAGTTTAGTGGCACAGAACCGAAGAAATCCAATAGCATTCAGGCTTATTTCTCTGTTGAATCTACTGTTTGTAAAGGCGATTAAGCAATTAACACAATCTGTGAAGGTGGTGGTTTCAGTCTCAGTAATATATGGGAAGTAGTCTCGGATTATCTTCTCGATTATTTCAAAGGCCAAGAGTACAATATTTTTATGGTCATCATAAGCTGCTGTTGTGAAAACCTGAAGAAAAGAGTCATATGGAAACAAATTACTAACATGACAAGTAAAACTTTTACAAATACAAGATATAGAATTGACAGATTTCAATACCATGAACATGCTTTTCCATCCTGATTTGACATTATTAACCCGGGACAAAACCATTTGTGAGACACATCTGATGATTAGCTCTCTTATTTCAACAGCACTACTCTTACGCATCACAATAACAAAAGGCTTCATAAATTCATTCTGAAAATTATAATTAGCCAACTCTTCTCGCTCTAAAAACTTCATTGACAACTGGCGTAAAGAATCCATTGCAAATATTGCAATTGAAAGATTCTCAGAACAGCCAATGGTTACAAAGAAATCAGAGAGGACATGCCAGATGCTTGACCACACAAGCCTGATGCGGTTCATATTATAGTGCCTGTCATAAAAAATAAGTATTAACCACAAATTTATGTCAGTAGCATATAAAAAACCACTAAATTTAGATGAAAAAGAATACATGCCGAAAGGGACAAGAGTAAGTAGGATGATCCATACGCAATCTCAACAATCTTTGTGAGGCTGAAGACCCGTGGATCAGATGCAGATCGAAGTTCCTCCATAGAGACCTTGCAGAGAGCTTTAACAAAGTCTAAAATTGCCTCACTGTTCAACTTTTGACTTCGTGTGAATATACGATTCATTTCAGAGCTTCCCACTTGTTCTAACATGTTTAAATTGGAGACTAATGTGTTCATCTGTTCAGATGTGACTTGCCCAGAAACATTGCTGCCGATGCCAGCACTGTCATATGCACCCCTCATGACAGCAGCAGCAGCATATTGAATCCGCCCCGGTCCTTTCTTTTTTAGAACTGGAAGGACACTTGACTTAGCCTGTTTGGATTTATCTGATTCACCCTGAGGAAAAGCAAAAAAAGTGGCGTCTGGAGGAGCACCTTCTCCCAAGAGATGAAGATGCTCAAACCTGGAAACACAAGTCAATATATGTTCCCATGCTTCCTGTAAATAGTTTCCATCTTCATCTGCAATTGTGACTAATGCCTATTAACAATGTAAACACCAAGAATGGTGTCAGACCCAAGTTCAACGAACCTAAACTTCGAGATGCATTATCATATATAGCCTCCACAGCCCAATAAAACTTATTGGTAATTAAATCATACAAAAAGGATTACATGGTAACACATGTCATTCAAAATAGATGAACAGACTTTCAGGATCAAGAACCAAAACAGATTTAACTCATTCTCATCCTGTACACAACTACAAGAGAGTATAGCAAATACCAACCTTAATGGCATCTATGTTTTTCCGCTTGATATCAGCAGGAGAGTGGAGAGACGTAAACTTTGCTAATGAAGTGACAAAAGCATCTCTATGAGTTTTCATGGACATAACAGCAGTAACGTGGATAGCATAACGGAAGCCTTCAAGACACAGAGCTAGTACTACTTCATCATCACTTTGATCGAGTGGCACACTAAAGGCAGCTAACATAGGAGCCCAGCATACCTCAATCATGAATCTTAAAATCACTACATCTGTTGCTGCATAGTAAACTGATCTGCAAATTTCCATGGCAGTACATAATCAAAAAAAAAAAATCCAAAATAAGGATTACTTCACATATGCCTACCACACTTCACACTATAGTCCAAATTTCAATTCCCGTACTATAGTAAATTAGGAAAATTAAACATAAGCTTTGGATTTTGAATAAAGCTTATTATATGAGCTAAGTTCGATTTTATGAACTAGAAAAGAAGTTCAGATGGTCAAGCGTTGGAGCCATATAATAGAAAAAGCTAGTCAAACTTACTCAGATTTGCGAGCTTTTTCCTTAAATTGTTCTTGCATATGCCTGATGAGATCGTCACTGGTCCCCATATGCATATCCTCACCCCGCTTGCGGATCACAATATTCAAGATGCCATCCAAGCCCAATAGTCTGTTTGAGTTCATAGACTGCTTCTGTTGAAGGGCCAAATCATCTTTCATTTTGATCTCATTTCTTGATATCCGTTCAAACAGTGACCTCAAATATTCCTCGGGCAAATCTTTACCATCATCTATGCCGCGATTGTTTCTTATAAAAGCATCAGCTGACATCTATATTTTTAATAAGAGTGGGAAAAAGAAGCCTTGTCAAGATTCTGTCTCAAACATTTAAATGATCAAACAAAAACTGTAAACGCACCTTGTCCTTCACCATAGGATTATGAGCATCAGTGTTGAGCAATATTACAGAATACGCAAGAACATAAGCTGTGTCGGCACTTATAAAAGCCTTTGGATTACATTTGCAGTAACGTTCAGCAAACTTTTCCATTATTCTGTCAATCTTTTGGGCCTCACCAGGCAACCTAAAGCCTTGTAGAAAGGCCCTGATTGCCTCATCAAATTCCTTGGCATCAAAGTCAAAAGAATCCACATAGGCATGCATTACTTTGAGAGATAATTCCTCTCTTTCTCCAAGGTAATCACCAATCAAAGTCTTGTTCAAATCAGAGGTATTTTTAAGAAAAGCTGCTATCTCCTCCGGGGAATTGCCCACCTTATTTGCATTAATAAGAAATTCAATTCCTTTCTTGGGTTTCCGATTAAAAAGAGATATACCTTCCTGCCACATATTTTACATTAGATTGGATTGGCAACAGCCAAACAGCAAGCTAAAAAGAACAGTCAGAAAACTGATCTGCTTGTAATATAAACATGATATATTTGCTTACTTGAAGTTCAAGCTTGTAAGCCCGGCGTTGCTCAATTGACGAAACATCAGAAACTTCACTGGAACTTTCAGAATGAGAATCTGATCCCTCAGCAGGCTCATCTCCATTCCCATTTGCCATGGGAACAGGTCCGTGTTCGGGACTATTCTCCACCACCTCAAATTTCTTAGTTGAATGAGGATCTGGAATGCGCAACTGTTTGTTCATCCAGTCTCCCATTGATCTCAAAATAGCCACTAAGCACTTCATAGCTTCAAGTTTCATTGTTGGCTCTTGAGGTGGCAACATAGTGGTGGCTGTACCAGGAGGAACACCTTGAGCAGTTTTAAGAAGTCCATTGACCATCCTACAAGGAAATGGGGAGATATATACTAAACGTAATCCCACTCAAATGAAAAAGAGGAAGGAAATAGAAACCAATAATGAGATCTGATTCCGAATTTATAATAAGGAAAATTTCAATGTATAAATTGTGAATTCTAAAGGATGGAAATAACATACCTCTCAAATATGTTCGATGAATTGACATCACAATCATAGTTAATAAAGATATCTACCAAGATCTGTGAATCAACACAGAGCTTCTCTAAAAAGCGAAGCACTATCATCTTCTGTTGAAAATTAGGTTGCGCAACATTTTCCAAAACCCTAACAACGATCATAGGGAAAAAGACCCCAATCTCTGCTTTCAGTCCAGCTCTAAATCTTGACACCAGACTAATGAAAATGGAGCAAGAAAGCTGGAAAATGATCATAAGAGTCGAAGCACTGTTCTTCAACAATGACAGACACAAGTACTGCTTAATAGCACCCAAAAACCTGTTTCACCACATGGCATATTCAACAGGACAGAAGTTTCAATTAGGAGGATTCCTTTAAAATAAATCAGAATGCATATAAGTAAAAGTAAAGATAACGGCGATTAAGATAAAATAAGATAAAATACACGAAAATGAATTAGCTTCATAAAAAGGCTGTGGATGAATTATAAAAGTAATACAATTCACGATTGGAAAAATCGTGCAAGCTAGTAAACGGAGCCACATAAAAATCCTATTAATCAATTAACCGAATGGAAAGAATGACACCTTACAAAACAATCTACTAAAGCAGTTTCTTCTTAACCAATTAACAAAAGAAGAGAAAGTGACTAAATGATTACAAAGGCACGGACATATAACAGCTACTACAAGTTATTGCAGCAAAATGAATTTATATCAATGAACACTTCCAAAATTGACCTGCACTTAAAGAACACTGACTAAGCATTGATTTTAACCTAAAATTCTACAAAATAATGTGCTTATGTTTGTGTCCCTGTGGGAGAATTAAATTCATAACTATGTACTTAAAAGTGCAATTATAGCTTGCTAGAAAAAAAATAATAAATAACTACCAGTGCTTAAAAGTTAAGAAGCAACAAATATGAGCACCTTTCACTGGTCCTAAAGACAGCCCCAGCATTCTCCAACAAGATCTTCAACAACTCAAGAGCTACAATCTTCCCTCTCATCAATTCGGGATCAGTGAGTGCCTCCTTAGGAGGTGTCTTCATAGACAGCTTACAAAGAGCTCTAAACACCAAAAATGCATCACGTCTCAACTTATTTCCAATCTGAACCTCCATATCATCTTCTCTATCGCCTTCACCGTCCGCCAACTCTCCTTTCCTCCCCTCTAAAGCGGTTTTGTACATACTAATCTCCCAATACTTGGCGTCCAACATGTCCTTATCTGTCGAATCCAGCAAATCCGCCGGATTAGTTGTCTCCACGGTAGTGGTTTCAAATGCACCATCATGAGCCCCAACGGTAACCTTACTCGGGGTGACCGGATTCAACACTCCGTCGATATCTTGCATGATTTTGGTTATAAACCCTTGAACGAACATTGTCATGGACCCATCCGTGTCCGATTTTTCCACTGGTTCCATCAATTCAGCTACAACAATTGGTTGAATCGGAACCGTCGATGAATCGGCTTCCATTCGTCTAAAAACAATCACCAACATCTGGATCAATGAGGCCTTCGCCGTAGTCTGATTAACCACATTTTTACTTCCAAGATAAATATCGTAACAAGTTCTCACAATTTGCAACAAACAATCGCCATGAATTCTCAAGGACATAGACGTGACAGCAGACAACAGCGTTTTCAAAACCAACAACTCAATCGCATCGTCACCGATATCGTGGCATTTACAAACGGATTCGATTAACCTAGACAGAAGTTTCGCTTCAACGCCTCCGGTAGAGTCCGCCTCGCCGCGGAGATAGCCGTGGGCTATCAGTTTCTGGATACAATCGACGGCCGGATCGACGATCTTGAGCAGGCCAGTGCCGCACGCGTTGATCAGAGGGCTGAGGATGGACTCCGATTCGGAGAGGGAGTACTCAATGGGGCCGCCGTCGTGGAGTGGGCCGGGGGCGGAGCTCTCCGGCTCCGAATCAGGCGACGAAGGCGTCGTCTGTTGTTTCTGCGACGACGAAGTGAGCCTCTCGAGGACGGATTTGCACTCATGAGCGAGTTTCGAGTGTTTACGCCACGAAGCGTTTTTAATGATCTTGTCGAGAGCTGGACAAATGACTTGGCTCAGGCGGGAATCGGCTTCCGAAGAAGCCATTCCCGAGTTCAGAGTAGCCCTGACTCAGTGAGTCAGATCTGAAATGGAAAATGAAATGAATACAGACGATACTGTGAGATTTTCAAGTTCGAATACTAAACTGTTCAGTGATCGCGACGAGTTCACTCGATGATTCGGAGAAGCTAGTTGGCTTGGAATTGATCGCATAAAAAAGAATCGTATCGTGATGAGAAGAACAGAGAAGAGAAAAAAGAGTGAGCTCTCGATTCAGAGAGAGAGGTTCAGATTTAGATCGCGTTTTGGGTTTGCTTTGTTTTATTATTTTTTTATCAAAAAGTCCGGGTTTGAAATTTCTATGACGGAAATGCCCTATAGTGGCTTTGGCGGTCCGGTATTCGTTTTGATGGTTGTACGGTAATATAGCGGCAAGTGATGGGGGCAACTTGGGTATTTAAACTTATGTTGTTATTTTGTAGTGTATTATTAGCTGTTGTTTGAAGATAAGATACAGAAGGATGCCAATTAATCTATTTGCTACGAGTTAATAGTTAAATGAAACGAAAATTTCCGATCAAATTTTCTATATTAAGGGTTTAATTATGACAAAAATTCACAGAGATTTGGATTAAAAATTTTTACACGTAACATAAACTGATGTTCTGCTAAAGCGACTGTTATGTGCGATGCTAACTAATCCCATCAATATTTTTATTTTATTTTATTTTTTAAAGGTAAATGTTTTAATTTCTTGATATTTTAAAAACAATATTTGTCTTCATGTCACATTTTTTTTTTTTAGTTCTTGATTATTCATCATTAATATTTAATGCATATACTATTCAAAATAAAAATGAAATCATCACAGATTCACAGGCGTGATTCAGTATAATTATTCATTACAGTGGACATTGCACAAAACCCATATAAATCTTGAATTGTAATTCTAAGGCCCATTTATATCATCACAGCCATGAATAAACTATTGTGGGCTCACCACGTGGCAAGTTTTCGGCTCTTGGATTGTATTAAAACTCCTTAATATTAAGTTGGGTCTGTAAACCAATTTCACCGAATTAAAGGCCCATGAATGCGTTTAAAGAACCCAATCTATTGTCACTCATTTATCTGAATTTATAACGAAGAACAACAGAGAAACAGTCACTCAATGGAATGGAAGCTGTAAGAGAAATTTGATATATCACTTCAGTTATGTCTCTTTGTCATTGTAACATGTTCTCTTGCTCCTACTCAACTTCCCCAAAAATCAACCACATTAAATCCACAAAACCCAGTTTTTGTCCAGTTCAAGAACGCGTGAGATGGGGTTGTTGGAGATTTCGATTTGGGCAAGTATTTGCAGTAATCAACATAGAAGAGAAACCGAGGTTTAGGTGGATTGAGATTGGTCCCAATATCACTGAAGAACAAAAGCAGGCAATCTCTCAACTCCCACCTAAAATGACCAGAAGATGCCAAGCAATTTTGAAACAGATCATCTGTTTATGTCCTGAAAAGGGAAATTTGTCGGATTTGTTGGCTGCTTGGGTTAGGATTATGAAGCCTAAGAGGGCTGATTGGCTTGCAGTTCTTAAAGAATTGAAGACAAAGGAACACCCACTATATATTCAGGTAAATTTTCAGTTACTTTTTTGTTTTCACTATCAACTTTATTGATATTGATAGCTCTGCAATTATGTCTCTGTTCCTGAACAAAGAAGAAAAACAGTATTTGATTTGCAACAATAAGCAAGGACAAGTTTATGAATCAGTGTTGGTTCACCATTTTACCAGTAGTTAGTGTTTGATAAAAGTGGGTATATTGTGAAAAATTGTCACTCCTCACCTAGCTGTAGTGTTTGGTTAGAATATGTTGGTGTGTTTGATTTTGGGTTTCACTTATTGCTAACATTAGATTAAAGGAGTCATGATTATTAATTGGATTGGAAATCTTGTCTGTGTATCTGTTGAGTTATTGGTGCCTTATAACTTAGAAGGTTTTATTTCTTGGATCTGCATTATCTCTACATAACTGCCATTTAAAGAGAAGTTGCAGATATTCCCTTTTTTTGTAGTTTTTGATATTTTGTTATGTGCTGGATTTTTCCGTTTGAGAACACATCTTTTGTATTTGTTCTAAATTTCCCAATGGTCTAACCTATCTTTGAGTGAAAATGAGGATTTTCAAGCATTGAATTAGCTGTAATTCATGTTAGCTGTTGCATGTTCGGTTAAATATCAATAATCTGTAATTGGGGACGCGAGTGAAATGTGTAAGTTGCTATCTTTTTATAAGTTTTAACCTTAAACTGTGTTCACGATTGCTCAATCTTTTTAGGTGGCAGAACTTGCTCTACAATATGAATCTTTTGAAGCCAACATCCGTGACTATACCAAGATAATCCATGGCCACGGGAAACTGAACAAGATCCAAGGTGCTGAAAACACTCTCGCAGCCATGAAAAGAAGAGGCTTCATCTGTGATCAAGTGACACTAACCGCCATGGTTGACATGTACAGCAAAGCCGGCAATCTTAAGCAGGCAGAAGAAACTTTCGAAGAAATGAAGCTGCTTGGCCAACCGTTGGATAAAAGATCGTATGGGTCAATGATCATGGCCTACATCAGAGCTGGAATGACAGAGCGAGGAGAGATTCTACTTAGAGAAATGGACGCCCAACAAATTTACGCGGGAAGTGAAGTTTACAAGGCACTTTTAAGAGTGTATTCTATGAATGGTGATTCCAAAGGAGCTCAAAGGGTGTTCGAAGCAATTCAGTTTGCTGGTATTTCTCCCGATGCTAGACTATGTGCACTCCTCATCAACGCATATGTAATGGCGGGTGAGAGTCAAAAGGCATATATTGCATTCAAGAATATGACGAAGGCTGGTCTTGAACCTAGTGACAAATGTGTAGCTTTAGTGTTGGCTGCATTTGAAAAGGAGAACAAGCTTAACAAGGCCTTGGAATTTCTGATTGATTTGGAGAGAAATGGAAATGTGGTTGGGAAAGAAGCTTCAGCTATATTGGCTGGGTGGTTCAGAAGGCTAGGAGTGGTAGAAGAGGTGGAGAGTGTCTTGAGAGAATATGCTACAAGAGAATCCTATAGCAAAATTCCTGCCTCCTAATCAATCTTTCTTGTCACAATCAAGTACTTGTGTACACATACTAGTAGATTTAAAATGTGTTTTATTTGGAGAATTGGAGTACAACTGCAATTTTTTGTGGGTTTGTTGCAGTCTTTTTTGTCAGAATCCAAAGCAGTTCCTGATGTGTTACAATGTTGGAGACTTGGAGTCAATAACTTGTATGACTGTATGAGTAAAGTTGAATGCTTGTAGACCATAATCTTTTTATATATACCATCCGCAGCGACTTGAACCTGGAACGTAGTTAGGCCGAATGGATGTTAATTACCACCGAATCATATCGGATGATGGCATGCTTGTAGACCCCATTTGGTAGAATGCCCTAAAACGGAGGAAAGACTTTACTTTCAATGACTCGGCTAGTTTAATCCACATGACTTTGGTTTGGTTCCAAGTCTATTAGCAATTAGCCAATAACCAAATACTATTGAAGCCTTGTTGTTGGGCCGATCCATCTCCCTCCTACACACAATCAGCCTATGATTGCCAATTCTATTAGAAAAAGCCCAAATCAATAAACTCCATGAACATATTGAAGTAGATTGTTCATGGAATTTGATTCCAAGGTGGCAGGTGCCATCAACCGTGTAATTTGAGAGCTATTGAATGATCATTGTCATTGACCAGTACAGCAAGTTCAAAACTTCTTCAGTGCCCCAATCAGAGTGTAGAATTTTTATGTGCTCAATAAGTAATTCGAATATGAAGATTTAAATTGATGAAAAGCATTCAAGATCAAATGAAAATTTGAATTTCATCTAGTATATATATTTTTTTCGAAAAGGAAAAAAACTACGGATAAAAAATAATACCAAAATTTTAATATATAAAGACTATCAGTTATTACTTGCTCATTTGAAAAACATGAAAATAATTAATTTAGCTCCCTTGCTAGTATTTCATAGACACAATTTCGCAGCAAATATATATATATATGTTGTTAATAAAAAAAAAGGTCAGAGCTAGTTCTCATTTGGAGAGAGATGGAGATGACAAAGAATCTGTGCATTGCACTGAACCAGGTGGTGATGGAGACGCTTGTCTATGGAGGAGTTCTCGAGCCAAGGCTTGAAGATCGCCGCCTCCTCCACCCGATGATGAACAAGTACCCACGAATTGACGTGGATCCATATGCCGCTGCTGCTGCATGCCCCATGAAGGTTGCACCATTGGATCGAAAAGTGACGACAAGTCGTATGTTGCTGGCACGGACGAGGATGACGGGAGGTCTGATATCAAGAAAGGCGATGATGTCATTATTGTTTGTGGTGGAGGAGGCGGTGGCGGTGGCGGTGATGGAAGCTCCAGTGTCGCTAAATGAGCTTGTAAGTATGAGAGCTCAGCTTGTAAGCTCACCACCTGTGTAAATAGTCACCAACAAAATAGAATGAAAAACAAAATTGAGAGGACTATAGAAGATAATTAACTTGATATAAAACAAACATCAATCAACTATTAAACTGAAAGTAACAATAATCATTAAAGAATAGTAAACATTGAGGAAAATTTAAGTTTTGTGATTAATTGTCAATTTAAATTGAAGGTGTGCTTGGATTATGTGCAATTGAACATGGTGTTGCGGACAAATTAAGATACCATATATATATATATATATATATAAAAAAAAAAAAGAGAAAATATCATGTACAGTACTTAAAGAAGACGAGTATAATTGTCACTGAGACTGGTAGTTGAATTACTTGGATAAAGCTTTTACAATCTATATACATAAACATACATTAAATCAAGGCTATAAATTAATTAGTGATATACACAAACAATATAAGCAAATTTTAGAAATTTTACTAACATACATAAATGTACATGGCCAATTTAGAATCATTTTAAAATCAAGATGAGAAAACTCAGTATATATAATTGTTAATAGTGGGGTCGATTTGTATTAGTATTATTATGTTCATCAAAACAAGGAACGAGGTCTGAGAGCAAGTTCTTCAACTGATATATTTATGATGATAAATTGACAGAAATACCCAACAATTTATATATACATACTATACAGTGGGGAACAAGAAATGTGGCTCAAAGGTCCATTGATTAAAAAAAGAAGAATCTACAATTTCTACACAACAAAGAGAAAACCGACCATCTCCCTAAAACCAGCTTAATTTTCGATTTGCACTGAAACATAGCAGACCATTGTAGTAACCGCCGACCATATCATTTCATGCTCACATAAAAATTATATCTAGATTTCAGTAAAACCAATTAAATTTCCACACAAACAACCACATGATCATCAATCATCATATATGCCTTGTACTTTCCATCGAAAATTTCCTTCCCTTTCCTTTTTTTGTAGACAGTTTTTTTTGTTTTTCATAACTGATGAGATCAAATCAAACGTGGGTAATTCGTTTAGATGCCAATGAGTCAATGAAAATTCTTCAGTTTTTTCACTTAAAAAAGGGTTTGAAAATTATTCTAGAACTGAAAACTGAAAATAGAAAATGAAAGTGATCACAAGAAAAGGAAAAAATGTATTCTTTCTAGCAGAAAAAAGCAAGGCAAGAACAAGATGACAACTAAACAAAAACCGATCATTATCGTTACCTGTTGTTGAAGAGCAAAGATATGAGCAACGCAGCCGTAAACAGGGTCTCTAAGGCGAGCCTGAGCCTCATAACATATGGTGACCACCGCATCGAGCCGCTTGTGGACCGGAATATGTAGAAGAAGCTTCGACACGTTACTTGCTCCGAAAACCTTATGCACAGCCGCAAAATGAGTAGCGCCTTGTTCGGAATCGAAATATGGAGCAAATATGCACCCGGGAACACATTTCCTCCTCAAAAACTTGCAGGCGCCACATGGTCCACTCCCACCACCTCCACCACTACTACTTCCACAACCACCACCGCCACCACCGCTTCCGGACCCACCACAACCGCTACTGCTGCTTGAAGGGTTCCCACTCATGATCTAAGATTAGGGTAATAGTTGTTTATCAAACAGAAATTGATATCACGATCAAATTTATTTTTATTACATCACATGATTAGGGTTTGAAAGGAAGCTGAGAAGAGAAGAGAAAGAGAAGAATATAAAAAGGTTTTTATTTTTATTTTTAATGTATTTTGAGTGATTGGTTTGGTGGGTATGGTGTTATTTTTGTATATAGAGAGAGGTGTGTTTGTGTGTTTATGTTTTATATATATATATATATATAAATAATGTGGATTTAAAACTGCTATGTGATCAAGTCTTTAAAGCCAAGCGAGAGAGCAAAGCTAGCAAACACCACCACCACCATTTAGCTGCTTGCGTGAAGCAAACATGCGATAAGCCTAGCTATTCTCAACTGCCCTTTAATTTTTCTCGTGACTATTTTTTTTATCCTAACAAAATTCATGTTGTCTTATCTCTCTCTCTATATTAAGCTTTCTCTCTCTAGTTTTGTGTATTTTTTTTTTATCTTGACAACTTTGCTTTTGCTATATCTGATGAATTTAATGAATCTGCCTTTGCAATCAAATCAAATCAAAAAGGGAATTGGATTATTAGAAATCGAAACGTTTCAATGCTTCCTGTGTACATTAATTGTATAATTATTATTATTTTTGCCACTGCGTGTATTAAGCAGCGTAGAGAACAAAAGACGCCAACTCTTTCTTTTATCTCTCAAAGTTGAAAATGACTCAACATTTAATTTCCATTCTCTTTACTAATTACTATATATTATATACAAGCCAAAACACAAAACTTCTTCTGTTTCTTTTTTTCCTTTTTTTCTTTCTTCTTTTATTTTGAAATTGACTTGAATAGGTGACACAGCTTTTCATTGTTTTTCAACTATTTAATTTAATTAATTAATTTCTGTTACTGACTATTTTTAGTATGTTCACTACTTTAAGAGTACGTGATGCCTAAATTCAGATAATTAAATCAAGAGAGTAGTATCCTGTGATTTCCACGCCAAATCAATTGCGAGAAAAATTAATGGTTTTTTAGTTCGATTATGCTACTAGATAAGGAAATGTAGCATCAAATCAAATATGTGTATATATATATATATATATATATATATAGAGAGAGAGAGAGAGAGAGAGAGAGAGAGAGAGGATTCAAGTTCAGGCTTGCAAACATATATACATATAATCATTCTATATATATCTGGCTTAATTATCTACTATATAAGTTTTGTATAATTTTTTTTTTTTTTGTTGATGTACAACTTGAAATGTATAGGTTTCATATAGTTATAGAGTTAATTATTAACCATTAGATTTAATTTCAATCTAAATATCTATAAAAATTAAAGATTAATTTGAATGTTAAAAACTAAAATGAAATAAACACAAGTAGCTGCCCTTTAACAATCAAGTCCTTTACATATAGTAGCTAAATCCTTATATATATCACACATATATATTATGAGGTAGTGAGTTGGAGTCTATCTCTCTCCCTTAAAAATCCTAAATAATTATAATATTTCAAAAAAAAATTGAAATAAAAAATTCCTTTCATTTGATTAAGAGTTGGCGACGGTGACAATTAATACAAATCTTCATTTCAAATGGGTGGAGTAAGTTGATTATGATATGATAAAATTTGATGATCATATGGCAACTATGATTCTGGTAATGATTGCATGTTCTCTTATGTATAATGCTCTTGCATAGGCTAACTCACCTTTTTCTAATATTGTACATTCCTAATATATATAAAAGAAATATACTCTTAATTTTAATAAAAATAAGAAAAGAAAACGTAAACGTCAGTCGAAATGATTCAATAATAAATTTCTTACGTTCACGTATATAATACTTCTGAATTTGAATGTTATTCATATATATAATATTGAGTTGATTCATTAATAAGCTTTTTATGTTCACGTTTATAATACTTATGAAATTGAGTCAAATTCACATGTATAATGTTGAGGTTATTCAATAATAAACTATTCACATTCATTCATAATACTCGTGAAATATCGAGTTACATCGAATATAAAGAAACGTACGATAAGATTGATAAACAAAAAAACGAGAAGTGAATTTATGATGAAGAAAAGGGCAATTTGGTAATTGTATACAAGTGACAGTGTTCTTTCAATTATTAACAGATAGATTAGCGAGCCAATCGAACAGTCAAAACCGAATTCCGGCGTTCAAAGCACCAGCTAGAGACTTGCCAATGAAATGCCGCCACGTAATAGTCGGTGACCAGGAACGCTAACGGCCGGTAAAAGATGACATCATCCTAAAACGGGACCCACGCGCCGTTCACTTGAAAAGAAAGTAACGTTCTTGCTCCCTCAATGTTCCCTGATATTTTTAATGAAAAATATATTTATTTATATTTTTTTAAAAAGAAGAAGATAAATACAGGTTTTTTGATGCAATAAATAATAAAATGCTTTATACATATATTTGTGGGTCTGTGAGAGTGTGAGACTGTGACAAGATAACATACAAGAGAAAAATAAAATTTTGTTGTAGAATCTGTTAAGAGTCCGTAACGGCGCGTCACCGCGCCGTCCGGCTCTTGTCCAATCCATGTGTTGTGTAGAGGAAGCATATATTGACATCATGAGTCCATTTGGCTGGACGCGTGTCACGATTTTAAATCCTCAAAAAGTCAAAAGTGTACGAATTTTGATACTGCTTTCGTTGTAACAGAGCCATATATACGTGATAGAAATTTAATTTCCTTTTTTATTCTCAAATTTATAATATTCAACTGCACGCATATATTGCATTATATTTTTTTTTTTCGACTTATGTTATGAGATATATAAATGAATGTCACTGATAAATATTGCTATATTGAACTGAAAATATCTTATAGATCATTTATATTCTAAAGTTTCTCTAAATGTGTATATGTTTTAACATATTAAATATATAGTTTATAGTACCAACGATAGAACATTTATAAAATGCGTAGATAACGCTACATAATTATCGTTTAAACGTAAAAATATAAAGTTAGTATTGGTTGATAGTTATTAATCTATAATTTTTGATATGCAAACATACAAAATATATCAGAACTTTTTTCGTAAGCGAGGAAAATGTGGTGTGACAATTCGAGGGAAACCCGAAAACTACAACCGAAAATAATTAAATATTTAAAGTTATGGAGACGTAGGAAGTGGAATAAACAATATTGTCCCTACAACACTTGAGAAATGGCAAGTTGTGATTTTAGTTTGCTTAAACTTTTGATAACAGCAGGAACATATGAGGCTGTTTCGTGTTGAATATAATGTAAATAATCACTCGTGCGGTCAAACACCTATAGGCTATAGCTTTGATCGAATTTTATATAATTAATTAAATTAAATTGTCATTGATTTGCGAATAATCTGTTGAAAAAAGAGTGTGATACTGTGATAGATTACAAGATGCCACCTTAACGCATAGCAAAGCAGCTGTTAAATGTATTATACTATTAGTTTTAAGTAAACTTTTGAAGAAAAAAGAGAAGGATTGATGAATATTAAATAGAAATATGATAGATAAAGGAGTCAGGAGAGAGTTTGGACCAGAATAATCATGAATACTAAGAATCAATTCATAAAGTTTAGAAGTCATCTTAGTCAAACCATCTTAAATTTCTTTAATGTATTTTTAAAAGTGGGTAAATATCATTTCATCCCTATGGTTTATCATATTATCCATTTCAATCCTCATCGTTTCAGTATTGGCTATACAGGTCCCTACCGTTTCAATTAATCTCTATTTTGGTCCCTACCGTCCAATTCCATTAGGGTTTTTTAAAATTCTGTTAGATCAATGAGGGTAAGACGGTAATTCAACGTTAGAGTTTCTAGAAGTCTATTTGATGAAAGGGCATAATGGTAGTTTTAAAATTAATTAAATAAAAAATAAAAAAAAATAAAAAACTAATCAACTTTATAAATAATTAAATTAAAATATAAGACTAATTAAAAATAAAACTAATTAAATTTAAAAATAAAACTAATATAACTAATTAAAACCCATCCCAAACATCATCACCAAACACCTCTCGCCACTGGTCAACAACATCACCTCTCACAGCCTTCACACTATATTCACAAACCAACAAAAAAAAACTTGGGTGAAAAAAATATATATAAATTGGATTTGTTCGTAATCCAGACAAATCCAATTAAGAAAAAAAAAACTTTCAACACCAAATCTAGATCATCAAACTCACCCAAACCCTCTGACTTCTACCAAATCAAAAAGAAAAAAAAAATTGGAGTTGTTCGTTATCCAGACAAATCCAATTAAGAAAAAAAAAATAAACTTTCAACACCAAATCCAGATAATCATATTCACCCAAACCCTCTGAGTTCTCCAAACTCAGATCATCAAATGCACTCAAACCCCCTGACTTCTCTTCTCTCTCCCCAAATTTATTCACCAAACCCATACATTCAACACCACCACTCACACAATCAGGAATCTCTCTCACCAAACCCAATTTTCTCTCTCTCGCAAATCACTCTCTATTTCTCTAAACCCTCTCGCGAATCTCCATCTCACAAAAGTCAGGTCCAGGGGCTGTCGAAAAGGTCACTGTCGACGGCGCTGCAACTGAGAAGAGGATCTGGCTTGTTCGAGTTGAAGAGGATCTGGCTAAAACGGTTATAAAATGACCCAATCTTAGAAAGAAGAGGCTTGGCTACCGAAAAAATGACCTAGGCCAGGTCAGACAGCGCCGACTACGTCGACCAGACATGCAATGGTGGCTAGCGCTTCAGCTGGAGGAAGATCTGGGCAGATCTTATGAAAAAAAGTTGTTCTTTGTGGTTGATGGTTTTGGGCTGGAAGTTGAGGGTTAGAGTTTGGAGGTTGGTAATGATGATCAAATGGCTATTGGGTGGTTGTTGTGGATTTAAGAAAAAAAAAATAGGTTTGGGGAAATGAAAATGTTTTAGTGGAGAAATGTTTTTTTTTTTAAGGGTGGTGGTGTAGATGATGAAGAAATGGCCATATGGATTGTGGTGAATCGGGTGTTTAATTTTTTTTTATTTTTTTAATTAGATGGTGTTATTTTTAAATATCTAAATATTTATTAGAATTTAAATTTAAAGGGTAGGATGAACATTTTGGTCATTAGAGGGTAAAATTGTCTTTGCAAACCCTTCATACATTTTAAGGGGTAAAATGGTCATTTTACCTTTTGAACATGTCAGATGACCTGTATTTAACAGAAAACATAACAGAAGGATTAAACAGACTAATACTGAAACGACTAGGATCGAAATGGATAATATGGTAAATCTTAGGGATGAAAATGATATTTACCAGAAAATGAAGTTTAGAAGTCATCTTAGTCAAACCATCTTAAATTTCTTTAATGTATTTTTAAAAGCAGTGATGTTGTAGGGTGTCGGGCTTTTTCATTTTTTTTTTCTTTTTTTATATTAAGGATATCCACTTATCTGCCTATCCTCCCTAACTATATGACTCATCACAATCTGTGTGTTAGATTTCGGAGTAGGAAAGATAAGAAACTCGGGCCCCACAAGGATACATGTAAGCAGATAAATAATAACCGACATTCACCTATGTAGGATTCGAACAGTTGACTTATGAGTTATTCTAAGCCTCAAACTCATCATTCCACCAACTAATCTAACGCCATGTGGACTGGCCTCAAGAGTTTGACATTAGGGGGAATCGAACTTGTGACCGTAACCACACATTACATGCTCACCCTTAACGCTAGGCCAAAACCTTGAGGTTAATTTGAAGATTGTTTTCTCATTTCCATTCTAGCCTTCTCGGTGGAGTTCTTCTAAAAATAACTTGAAAGCTAACAACCACTTTATTGCTATAAAAGGAAAACATTCACTATTTTTATAGTAATAAAATAATAAATACAGTTATTGATACGTGTTTTATTTCGGGATATCATCACTAAAGGCACTACTCTAATTCATTGTTGAAGGTTTATTGATTTAAATGTATATATAGTTATATAATTTGTTTAAACAAATTTAAATCTTTTTATATAATTTAAAATAAACTCTCACACACACACACATATATATATATATTGAAATAAACTCATATTTAATAATAATAATAATAATAATAATAATAATAATAATATATAAAAACATATTTATGCAAAGAGTAATGATAGACAACCTAAAAATTTAGTCTAAATTTCAATCTAAATGATGTGGTAAGTGAGTTGTTATCATCACACAAAATATGGAATGATGTGGTTAATGAAAAAATCAATTGCCACATCATTTGGGTTGACTTGCATTAGTGTTACGAAAATGAAAAAGAAAATAACAAAACAAAAGGAAACCTAAAAAATCAAAAAAATCAAAGCCTGTAAATTTTTTTTCTTTTTTGTTTAGATTTTTTCCTTTTCAACAAATATATTATTTCAATTTTTTTTTATAAAAAAAACAAGGGAAATCAAAGCCCTTAAATTGAAAAGAAAAAAATCAACAACAAAAAAGTAAAATAATAAAACAAAATAAACTCGTATTTATATAATTTAAATAAACTTATATATAATAATAATATATAAAAATATATTTATGAAAATGAAAAAGAAACTAACAAAGCAAAAGGAAAAAAATGAACAAATGGGGATTTTTTTTCCATTTTCAACTTATAGACTTTGATTTTTCGTGTTTTTTTTTATCAATTTGAAATTATATATTTTAAAAAAAGTAAACAAATCCGAAAATATAAAGAAAAAATTACGGGTTTTGGTTTCTTGTATTTTCTAGCATTCCTTTTGTTTTGTTATTTTCTTTTTCATTTTCATAAATACATTTGTATATATTATTAATTTTAAATATGAGTTTATTTTAATTTTATATATATATATATATATATATATGTTTATTTTAAATTATATAAACAAATTTAAATTAGTTTAAACAAATTTAAATTAGTTTAAACAAATTATATATATATATATCAACAAATCTTCAACAATGAGTTATAGTAGCTCAATTGGTTAGAGTTTATATTTTTTAACTTCAAAGTTGAATGTTCAATCCCTAATGGAGGCATTTTAATTCTTTTCAGGGTTTGGCCGGCTATTATTGAAACTAGAGGGAATTTCTGTAAAAAATAACAATAAATGATAAAATTGTATTTTTACGCATTCTATAAAGTTGACCGCTCGTTTGTTGGTTAAATAGACTAAATTGATGAATTTTGAAAACATAAAACACTTGTTTTTGTTTCAACAATGAGTTATAGTAACTCAGTTGGTTAGAGTTTGTATTTTTTAACTTCAAGGTTGAATGTTCAATCCTTAATGGAGGCATTTTAATTCTTTTCAGGGTTTGACCGGCTATTATTGAAACTAGAGGGAATTTCTTTAAAAAATAACAATAAATGATAAAATTGTATTTTTACACATTCTGGTATAGTTGACCGCTCGTTTGTTGGTTAAATGGACTAAATTGATGTATTTTGAAAACACAAAACACTTGTTTTTGTTTTTCAAAAAATTTACAATAATATTTTTTTTCTCTTCACCGTTCCTCATCCTCTTTCTTCCTTATCTCTTCTCTTCCCATATTCATCTTCTTTCTTCCTCATTTTTTCTCTTTCCGATATGGTCTTCTTCTTCTCCTTCTTTTTCGGATCGTCTTCTTCTTCTTCTTATTTGCAGATCTTTTTCTTTTTCTTCTTCGTCGTCGAATCTCTTCTTCTTCACCACATATAGATCCACGAATCTCGTTGTTGTTTTTTTTTTTGCTTTTTAAAAGATTTTAGACAATTTATATTTAATAAAAAATATAATTTATAATTTATCGTATATAAATTTTATCAGATATACACGTCATTAACAAAGAGGATAAATTTGACAGGTGGACATCCGAATAGGCATCCTGCAAGGCATCACCAGAGAAGAGAAGCCCGAATAAACAATTATTTAGCAAGACCTGCTAGGGGTTAACTGGCGCTATATACTACTCGGGGTTAACTGATGACATTATCTACTCGGGATCAGATGACGTCACTCAGGACCAGCATATATCGTTTTTAACTCTGGACAAACATGAAGAAAACCAAGTAAAGAAGCTCAGCGCGTAACTCACACGAATCAAGTCATTAAAATACACGAAGGTATCTATATCAAAGAGGAATTTCTAGAATAACAGAATTATCAAGTAGGAAGGATTCCTAATCAGACAACAATTTTATTTCTTCAAAAAGATTACAATCTCATAAGGAAATAAGTCATAATTGGATTACATTACTAGAATCCCATTCGATCTCAATACAAGTTGCCGAAACAAGAAAGAAGACAAACTACTTTGAACAAGCAAACAATTGTAATTAAATACAAAAATCTTTTATTACTTGTACAAAGATCTTTTATTACTTGTACAAAGAAGATTAGGGTTTTATAAACATATAAATAGACCCATAATCTCATCACACAAAGGGACACAACAATCATAGAAGAAATATCGAGAGAAGAAAGAGAGATCGAGAATTGTATTTTTATTTCATAGTGGATTTTAGCTTGATTGATCATTCAACCACCCGTGGACGTTTCTCCGGTCATCGGAGTTTTACCACGTAAAAAACTTACGTCCGATTACTTTCTTCTTCTCTTTCTCTTTGAAATCACAACTAAAATCCAATATTTATTGGCTATTTCTCACACATCTAGAAATCGACGTCAACATAATTAATCCAAATGGCCAGTCCAGAGCCCAATCAAGTAATACATACGATCTTTGGCGGACCATCCACTGGGAGAAGTAACCGAGAGCGAACACTGAAAATTAGAGAAGCAGTAGAAGCAAGACATAACTTTGATGTGAACTCGGTAGAGCTAGACCCGAAAAGGGTAAAGGAAGGATGAGACCCAATAACATTCACAGAACCAGACTCACATAGGGTCGACGTTCGGCCAAATGACGCCTTAGTCATAAGTGCCCAGATTGGTCACCGGGAAGTTAGGAGAATCTTGATAGACAATGGAAGTTCGACAGATATTCTTAATGTAGCTGTCTACGATCAACTCAGGTTAGACAGAAAGGTTCTACATCCTTTCCACACTCCACTCAGAGGATTCAGGGGAATTAAGGTCAGGTCATTCGGGATGGTAAAGCTATCTGTGAAGATCAGAGTGGCACATTGTCAGAGAACTGCATTGCTCGACTTCGTGGGAGTAGACTTAGACAATTAGCCGTATAATGCATTGTTGGGTCGGCCATTCTTAAATAAAACTAAGGCTGTAACAACAACTTATGCCTTAATGATCAAGTTCCCGACGAAACAGGGGGTTGGGGTAGTCAAGGGATCCCAAGAGATGGCCAAAAGAGCTAACATGTCAGTATACAAGGACAAGAATGAACAGATTTGCACTATAACACAACCAAGTCAGAGCAAAGAGCCACTATTGTTCGAATTCGACCCAAGGGAAGAGCCAAATGAATCCAAAACTGAACCGGTCGAAGAAATTATCTTGAAAGAAGATGAACCATATAAGAGGATCAAGATCTGGGACAACTTGGAAGAAAAAGTCAAATAAAGCCTCATTGATCTACTCAAAGAATACAAGGATGTGTTCGCTTGGATTCATGAAGACATGGTCGGGATAGATGCCCAAATAATATCTCATAATCTCACAGTAGACCTGAATGCAAAACCGATGATACAAAACAGAAGATCATTCAATCTCGAGAGAAGTCAGGCAATCAAACAGAAAATAGAGAAACTACTCGCTATAGGGTCGATTAGAGAGGTCAACTATCCTCAATGGGTAGCTAATGTAGTCTTCGTCCAAAAGAAGAATGGACAATGGAGAATGTGCGTATATTTCACAAATCTGAACAAGGCATGCCCGAAAGACAGTTTTCCACTTCCGAGGATATATCAGTTGGTGGACGCTACATCAGGCTATGAGTTGCTCAGTTTCGGGAAATAACCAAATCCGGATGAACAAAGCTGACGAAGAAAAGACAACATTCACAATTGATCAGGGTTTGTACTGTTACAGAGTGATGCCCTTCAGATTAAAAAATGCAGGGGCAACATATCAAAGGCTGGTCAACAGAATCTTTACACGGTAAATAGGAAGGAACATGAAAGTATACATTGATGACATGTTGACCAAGAGCATCACGGCAGACAAGCATACTTCAGACCTGCGAGATACATTTGATGTCTTGAGGAGATACCAAATGAAGCTGAATCCGAACAAGTGTTTATTCGGAGTTCCCTCAGAAAGATTCCTAGGTTTTCTAGTTCACCAAAGAGGAATTGAAGTCAACCCTGAGAAGATCCAGACCCTACAGAAAATGACTTCACCAAGGACACTAAAAGAAGTACAACGCTTAACAGGATGCTTAGCTTCCTTAGGCAGATTCATCTCAAAGGCCACAGATAAATGCACACCTTTTTTCAAAGTAATTAAAAAAGGAAAATAACTCGAATGGAACGAAGAGTGCGAGCACGTTTTTTTAAAAATCAAGTAATACCTAGGGCAAACTCCCATCCTTTCAAAACCACAGATGGGAGAGACATTCCATTTGTATTTATCAATTACAGAACTAGCAGCAAGCTCAGTCCTAGTTAGAACAGAAGATGGAGTAAAGAAGCCAGTGTACTACCGCCAGCAATACACTTCTACCAGCTAAGACCAGGTATTCACAGGCAGAGAAAATGGCACTGGAATTGGTTTCAGTAGTAAGGAAGCTAATGCCATATTTTTTGGCTCATACAATCCAGGTTCTCACCGATTGCTCATTAAAACAAATTATAAAGAAGCCAGAGATTTCGGGGAGACTGACCAAATGGGCTATCGAGCTAAGTGAATTCGATATCCACTACGTCCCCAGGACATCCCTCAAAGGGCAAGCAGTAACAGATTTTATAGCAGAGTTCATAGAGCCAAACCTTAAAGCAAAAAGAATGTTGAGGAAAAATTTCCCATGAAAATTGTATGTTGATGGCTCTTCAAACACTCATGGCAGCGGGACAGGGATCGTAGTATGCACCCCAAAAATAGATAATGTCGAATGTACCATGAGGTTTGATTTCAAAGCAACCAACAATCAAGCCGAGTACGAGGGTCTACTAGCTGGACTCAGTCTGCATAGATCTCGGGGCAGATGAAGTCGAGATATTCAGCGATTCACAGGTAGTTGTCAACCAAGTCCTGGACGAGTACCAAGCCAAGGATGAATGCATGATAGCCTACCGTGACATTGCAAAACAGCTCCTCCAGAAATTCAAAGAATATAAGATTGCCCAGATCCCCAGGGAGGAAAATGAAAAGGCAGACGCATTGTCCAAACTAGCGTCAGCAACAACCACAATCAGGCCAAAGACTATTCCGGTTGCACATCTCCTCAAACTGAGCACAGCTGAACAGAGAAACTTATAAATTTTAGAAATCCAAACACCGCTAGACGGTTGGATGACTCAGCTAAAAAGGTTCTTGGAAGAAGGCGTGCTCCCAGAAGATCCCTGACAAGCAAAACGCATCAGGTATAGATCAACAAGGTACACATTGGTTGGAGGAGAACTATACAGAAAGGGGTATTTCCGAACACTTTAAAGATGTGTGTCAGAGGAGGATGCATATCGGATATTACAGGAAATCCATGAAAGAGTTTGTAGAAACCACACTAGGGGTAAACGTTTAGCACACAAGGTACTAAGGCAAGGCTACTATTGGCTTGCTCTATTCTCAGATGCGCATCAATGTTCGGAGAGTTGCAATACTTGCCAAAGGATTGCTAATGATATCCGACAACCCCCAGAACAGCTCATAAACCTTACATCCCCATGGCCATTTGCCATATGGAGTTTGGATTTAATCGGCCCAATGCTAGCTGGGACAAGGGGTGGAGTGAAGTACGCCATAGTAGCCGTTGACTATTTCAAGAAGTGGGCAGAATCTGAAGCATTGGTGCATATCACAGAAGCAAACACCATAAATTTCATGAAAAAGAACATACTTTATAGGTTTAGAGTCCCAAACACTATAATCACTGACAACGACACCCAGTTTGATAACTTGAAATTTAGACAACTGTGCAAATAGTATTAGATTGCCAATTACTATGCCACACCTGCCCACCCTCAAACAAATGGGTAGGTCGAAGCAGTGAACAAAATCATCAAGCACACAATCAAAGCAAAGATAGATGTCAATAAAGGAAGCTGGGTTGAAAAAATTCCCGAGGTATTATGGGCATATCGGACAACAGCAAGAACGTCAACATGAGAGACTCAATTCACTCCAGCGTTTGGAACCGAAGTTGTTATCCCCATAGAAACGTCATATGCGTCACCCCGGGTCAGGCTATATGATGAAGAACATAATGTTGATTACAAAGTCTAGATGAGCTAGAAGAGAAAAGGGAGAAGTCTCAAATACGAAATATGGCATATCAGCAAAGAGTAGCTCGCCACTACAACTCTCATGTTCGGGTCAGGAAATTCCATCTAGAAGACCTGGTACTCAGTAAGGTGTCATTGAACACAAAAAATAAAGCTGCAGGTTCCCTGGCTGACAAATGGGAAGGCCCGTACAAAGTCGAAGGAATAGCTGACCATGGAGCATATTGGATTGCACGACCCAATGAAGGGGTTTTACCCCGACCATGCAATGCCCAATATCTGAAGATTTTCTATCCTTAAATTATTTTTTGTTCTTTTTTCTAGTCAGGACAATTTTAGTTAAGTTAGATATTAACTGTGGAATTTAAAACTGTTTTTGCAGTTATAAATAAAAATCAAACTCTGGATTTCCAAAAGATAAGCATCACACTCGGGATTTTCGAAAGAAAGCATATGATAATAAGAACATACAAATAGAATACTCGGGACCATTGATTCCCGAATGGACTGAGAAGCTCGAAAGAGCATGCCAGCCGAGCAAGGTCAATTGACCTTAGTAAAAAGGCAAACCCGATGCACCAGCTCATGACGTTATCGGAAAAAATTCTGGTGAAATGCGTAGCTGTGTTAAGCGATTCAAAAAGCTTAACGATTCGGTAAACCCTTGCGCATAAAAACTGGGGAGACGTCATCGATAATGCGTAAGGACTCGAACATATGATCATGGTGAGCCTTGATGTAATGTTCGGGTAGCAACCGTGTATGAAACACAAGTATAAACCTACTTGTCTGTTTTAAGATGACTCGATTAATAATACTAGCCAGTTTAATAAGATACTTGGCATAAAGATTGCAAGAGCCAGTTTAATAAGATACTTGACATTAAAATTATTCGGGTGACAACCGGTTTAATAAGATACTCGGTGAAGTTACTCAAACATCAGAGTTAGTCAGTTTAATAAGATACTTGACATAAAGATTGTAAGAGCCAGTTTAATAATATACTTGGCATTACAAATTATTCAGGTGACAACCGGTTTAATAAGATACTCGGTGAAGTTACCCGAACATCAGAGTTAGCCAATTTAATAAGATACTTGGCTTTAAAAATTATCCAGGGAAAGAAACCGGTTTAATAAGATACTCGGTTAAGTTACCCAAACAGAAACAGCCGGTTTAATAAGATACTCGGCAACAATAAAGTCAAGTTGAAGGTAAATCCTTAGAAGCAATGAAATCAGAAGCTAAACTCGGGATTTTATTAATCTCTCCAAAGAATCGTTACAAAAAATTGTTACAAAAAATTGTTACAAAAAATTGTTACAAGAATTACAAAGAATTCCAAAGAATGTTAGTTTCTACAAAACTTATGAAAATTCTACAAAAATCAAGGTTGTGAGAATTTGCCAATACTCGGGTCGGGCATCATCTCGTACTCGCAGAGCAGACTTTCATTGGAAGGCCAAGCAATCGTGTCGACCGAATCATCCATCCATTGGCTGTAATCTTCTCCTAGGATCAGTCCAACATCAAGGACCACACCCTCCACGACCGACTCCTGACTGGCATAAAAAGTCGAGAGGGGTGCTCGGATGGAACCTCTAAATGCATAGGATGGGGCTCTTTGCCTCGGCTACGATAGTAAGCTCTCCATTCCTTCATCTGAGTCTGAAGAGATTCCAAGGACCGATCCATATGATTTTTGATCGACAGCTCCCAGTTGGCTCGGGCTTTCTCAGTTGCCCGATTCTTAACCTTGAAGAACTCGCCAGCTGAAACCAACCCACGCTGAAACTCCCGAAGGAGAAGTGCATCGTAGGCAGGGGATCTCTTGAAACGATCTACCCATTGCACTTCAAGTTCCAGCCTAGCCTCCTTGGATAGGGACTCGACCGTCAGAGCCTGGCGTTCCAAGTCTTCGATTTTCTGCTCATACGCCGACTTAGACTGCTCCGCTTCTTGTTCGGCCCTAAGCATTGATTCTTGGGCAGATGACAACAAATTTTGAAGTGAAGTTGCTTTCTCCTTTGCCAAAGAAGCTTTCTCATCGACCTCAACCTGCTTGGTCAAACAGTGGCCGACGAACACTTGGGCAGAGCCCACCTTCTTTTCATAAGCCGCTTCAACCCGAGCATGGCTATCCTCACTTTTCTTCTGCTGAGCTTCGAGACGCCTTATTCTATCAGCTTGATGTTGCTGCATCTGAATCAGCTCAGCTAACTCGGCCACCATCTATAGAAGTTTAATTAAAAATCTAGCTAATAAAATGAGCAAAACAATTAAAGAAGTTAAGGATAACTTACATAAGATGCACTGTTGAAAACGTTCTGAAGACAGTTTATCAGGGAGCCATCCCGAAAACAACCCCAGCGGTCTTCCCAGATGAAAGCCCGACCGGATGACATCTCCCATAGCATATCCTGGGGAGAAAGATATGAAGGAACCTCTGAGGGTTCAGCCCATTGATCTTCAACCTCTGGGGGAGGGGAACCTCTGCTCTGCTCCAAAGTCTCCGCATCCGCCAATGCAAGGGAACCCCTGTTCGGCTCTGAAGTCTCCGCATCCGCCGACGCAAGGGAACCCCTGTTCGACTCCGAAGTCTCTACATCTGCCAGTGCTCCAACATCAACGCTCGCGGGAATATCAGCCACAATATCTTCATCGCTGGAGTCAATGAAAGAGACCACCCGAGGGACCTTGAGAGGGCGAGTTGGAGAGCTGACTGATTTGGGCTTCTCAGCCCGAGAACGGTGGAAGCTGAGATCAGCTGCGGGATCTTTCTGAGCCTCATCCCGGAAAGACTCAAAAAACTCGGGACCTGAAGGTACTTGTCCTGCAGAGGAATTACCTCCATCACCGGTGTCTGACTGCACAACAGGTCCTTCAAGACCCTTACTCTGCCTCTCCTTATCATCAGGCAACTGAGTATCTGTCTGGCCATTCGGACCACTAGTCTCCCCAGCGGTCGGCTGAACAACATCCTTGGGGAAGTATTCAGGGATTTGCTCCTCGGTAACATCAGTTCCCTCGTCAGACTAGACAGGGCAATACCATCATTGCTTTGATGAGAAGCTTCTTTTCGACTCGCCTGAAGAATCGACTTCACTTGGCGAGCTTGGAGGTTGCAAACAATGTCGGTGTCGTACACTTAGAAAAAAAGGACCATGTCAGAATATGAAAAGCAAATAAAACAATAAAAAAAAAGAAAAGGGTTACAAAGATCACGTACATCACCTGCGGTAAGCTAAAATTTGACTGAAGAAGTCGAGCTCTATCATCTTCGCCTCGTTAAAAAGGTAAGACATGCTCCTCTTCTCTAGCGTGCGAACGGCTGCCCGAACAAATCTGGTCAGCTTAGTGTAGCTAAAATTAAGCTTCTTCTTGTTCCAAACCTCGGGAGAACAGAAGAAGAGGGAAACTTTCAGCACCCTCCGAGTTTCCCTAACCGAGGGGGTGACTTTAAGACCCAGATTCCCTTCAGTAAAAAACCAACTGTTCTTCCAAAACTTGTTGGATGAAGAGAATCCCCATACAAACCCCCTCTTTTTAGGGTCATTAGAGGTGTCGATATCCCGATTCACCTTTATCCCCTTGGGGACCCAGCAATCTGACGGATTAGACATAAGAAAATAGGTATATGTATTGCCAGGCTGCCTCAGCATGAAGAAATGTCTGATCTCACTCGGGGATGGCGGTGACAAATTCATCCGGCTGTACATGAGCCATATGCATATCAGAATCTTGTAACTGTTTGGGGCCAGTTGAGCCGGGGCGATCCCCGCTTCAGCCAAAAACCAAGCAATGAACTGCTAAAGAGGAAGTGTGACGCCGCAGCAGAGCATGAATCTGAGGAAGGCCACCATGCCATAGGGAGGATTCCACGCAGCTCTATCACCAGCGGGAACCAGAACAACCGAGTCATCCAAATCAAATTGGGCACGGTACTTCTCGATCTCATCCGCCCCGACCACATTCGGCTCGGTGTCAAACCCACTCAGGCGATCAACAGAGAAAGTGAGACGAGATACTCTGAACGCCTATTCAACGTCATTCTCGTTAACAGTCTGCTCCCTGAACCGAACGCCGCCCTAGCCATGCTTATAGGCTTCACTTTTACTTTGATGTTTTCCCATCCTTTACAGAGGTACCCTGTGATTAGAAACATCAGATTCAGAACTAGATGAAGAACTGGATACAGAAAATTGGATATCAGGGTGAAGCCTATAAACATCAACTTCTAAAAATGGAGGTTCATCCGTAGGGATTTCCCTCAACAATCTTCGAACGCAGGAAACCAGTTGGAAATCCCCACGATCGAGCGCTTCGAAAGCGATAGTAAAAGGCCATTGACGAGAGGACGGATTCATTAACACTAACCTTGAAATGAAGAAATCTAGAAATCTCCTACGGAAAAATGGTGATTTGCTGCGAAGGAATCTGGGTTGGCAAAGAATTTTTTGGTTTTCAAGTTTTTTAGAATGGACAAACGCAACCCTTTAGTGAAGAATTTAAAGGGGAGATAGCACGAAACCCTAGGGTCTCAAGGTGGAAAAAATCTATGATAATATTTGATGACTTAGGCGGCGCACGGGGAGTCGCGAAGGTCGTTTCTAATAAATGGAATTAAAAAACGAAGCAGTATAGGACACATGTCAAGAAGAGAACAGGCTTTCGCCGTCAGAATTCCAAAACGTCGTCATCATTGAAGATCCCGTGTGAGGGGGCAAATCGGATTTACAGGGTCACCATTAAGACACGTCATTATGATAAGACATTTACACTGGCACATAAATGAAAATTGAATTGATTAAAATACTTTTGCCCGAAACAAAATTCTATTCGGTAAAAATATTTTAAGGGGGTATTGTCGTATGTAAATTTTATCAGATATACACGTCATTAACAAAGATGATAAATTTGCTATGGAAGTCTGAATAGGCATCCTGCAAGGCATCACCAGAGAAGAGAAGCCCGAATAAACAAGTATTTAACAAGACCTGCTCGGGGTTAACTGGCGCCATATACTACTCGGGGTCAGTTAAACATACTCTGGGCTAATTGATGACATTATCTACTTATGATCAGATGACGTCACTCGGGACTAGCACATATCGTTTTTTACTCGGGACAAACATGAAGAAAACCGAGTAAAGAAGCCTATCACGTAGCTCACACGAATCAAGTCATTAAAATACACGAAGGTATCCATATCAAAGAGGAATTCCTAGAAGAGCAGAATTATCAAGCATGAAGGATTCTTAATCAGACAACAATTTTATTTCTTCAAAAAAAAACTACAATCTCATAAGGATATAAGTCCTAATTGGATTACATTACTAGAATCTCATTCGATCTCAATACAAGTCACCGAAACAGGAAAGAAGACAAACTATTTTGAACAATCAAACAATTGTAATTAAATACAAAGATCTTTGACAAAGAAGATTAGGGTTCTATAAACATATAAATAGACCCATAATCTCATCACACAAAGGGACACAACAATCATAGAAGAAATACCGAGAGAAGAAAGAGAGATCGAGAATTGTATTTTTATTTTATAATGGATTTTGGCTTGGTTGATCATTCAATCACCCGTGGACGTTTCTCCGGTCATCGGAGTTTTACCATGTAAAAACTTACGTCCGATTACTTTCTCCTTCTCTTTCTCTTTCTCTTTCTCTTTGAAATCACAGCTAAAATCCAATCCTTGTTGGCTATTTCTCACATATCCAGAAATCGACGTCAACATAATTAATGTGATTTTTTAAATAAAAAATAATTTTAAATAACATTTGTAATCACATTGTTTTCAGGTTATAATGTGAAATAAAAAATTTGGACTTAGTTGATAATTGTTTGGGATGAATTGTTGATAACTTTTAAAAAAATCGGTTAATGTTTCAGACGCGTTTTTAATGTTTTTATTTTCAGAATACTATTTTTTACATATTCCGCCAGACTCGTTTTTGGATTTCGAAATTGAAATAAAAAACAATATTTTCATTTTCATTTTCATTTTCATTTTTCTTTTTAAAAAACGGTCAACGAAAAACGCTTACAGGACGGTTCCTAATATGACAAAGACGTTTAAAAAGTGACAATTCATGAAAAAAACAAATACTTTAACGATAATTCCCAGTTTTATTTCTCTTTATAAAAGTAAATTGGTCGTTAACCAGTACCCTAATAGAACATGCTAATGCTACCAATAACAATAATAATAATGAGTAAACTTAACGTTCATGTAATTTTTTTTTTTTTTTTTTTTTTTCATATCGGTTATAAGGGTTCGAATCTCATACTTCACCTTAACAGAACTCTGACCGTTTATATTAATAAAAATATCCAATATTATATGTCTAGTATTAAGGCCTAAAGGTATTTACCGTCGAGACTAGCAAGCCCAAATCTCGACTTAACAAGCCAGCCCACGAGTTAGTGACCGAGCCCAAGTTTTCCAAATCTAAAAAGAGGACAACATTAGACGAAGATACCATGGGCCGGTTCACTTGGGTTTGATGTGTCCATTTTCTTACGTTACCTGTCCGGCTGGTCCACGTAGTCTTTTGGAGAACAGATAATTCTTGAAGTACAGCGTTAGATTTCCCATCAAACCATTGTTTATGTTAACATAGCATGATGTTATATACAGATATGTACCGAAGCATAAATTCAAATTACTGTCTAAGTATATTCAGTGTCAACGCAGAATGGTAAAACTTATCGAGAAATCCCAACGAAGACAATTGTATTTGTACTCACAGAAGGAGGCATTATGTTTTTAAATTCTATTTTATTTTTTTGGTTGAATTAATTTAGCGTCTCGTGCACGGACCAGACAAAACGCGAACGGCGCGGTTCAATTTTGTAAGTCATCAACACCTTTTCTCACACTCTTTAAAGTTTAAACCTTTAATCGTGTACAGCGTTGCCTCTTTTTTAACTGCAGCTTTGTCAAAGAAAAAGGTATCAAGATGTTGGAAATTATATATCCATTTGATTCACAATTTCTTCCCTTTTCCTTTATCAGTTTTGATGAATATTATATAATATATTATTAAGAATTCATTCAAACTTTAAAAGTTTTTTTACTAGTAGAGTATTTTTAAAATTTTAAAATACATGACAAGGAAAGATTTGTGAACACAGATTCACATCCCAAAGAGGAAAAAGTTTTGACTTGGAATTTCTTAACGTTTATTAGCAAAAATAAGATAAGAGTATTGTGATAAGATCACACATATGTATCAAAGTATATTAAATTTGATTGGATTAACATTATCTACACATACCCAAATTTTACTTTTGATAATATACATTATTAAACTATAAAATCAAATTGAATGTATAATTGTACAGAATTTAATATAGATCCATTCATGCATGTATCTAGTCTAGAAGCATGACTGCAGTACTCTAATGTAATTATAAAATCTTAAATAAGATAGAACTTTAGTTAAGGTATTTTTCACATACGACTTTTTACATACATAATAATAAGAACGTAAGTTCAAGTCTTTCCAACTTTCGAAATACAGAATTATTGAAAGTCGATCGATACATATTCATTATTAGCTAAGGTGGAGAATTAGGAGGGGAGAGTGTTTAAGTTAGTATTTGCTTGAGGGAGACGATAGAGGAGACAAGTGTTGCAGATGGGCACTTGTGATGATTTGATTTGGAGCAATTAATTGTATCAACAACCATTCCATATTTCCATGGTTTTTCGAGCTACTCAGAGTCTCAGAGTGGGCTTGACTAACTAGGCTGCTGTTTCTTCCCACAAATTGAATCACCATTTGACCCACCCACTGTCAATTTTTCTGTTCATTTACACCTCCACCTTCAATTCCTTTTCATGCGGACGTGCATAAACCATCCGGCCCCCACTATAGCTTCTGCAAATTCTATTCGATTTTTACTTCAGTACCTTTTCTGCTGTAATAAATTTGAGATTTATTAGTACACAATTTGGATTCATGATCTTAGACATTAGCATGAAAAATTTATCATCGAACCAATTTAATTTTTATTTAAATAGAATAAGATTACCTTTTTAAAAAAATCACATTGATAAATATATAAAATAAAACAATTCAATTTAATTTGAATTATGAACAAAATATTGATAATCTCCATATAATCTAAAATGTAAAAACATACTCTCTTTTTTTCTCTATATATTTTAAAGATTTCTGCTAAGTAATTACTTACAACATAATTCTATATTTATGCTTAAAGTAAAAGCTAGATGGAAATTTGTGTATCCACGTATAGAACTTAACCGGTCATTACAATACTACATGTTTTTGTAATACGAAACCATTAGAATTTTTTCGTATTTTGTATTATTAAGATATTGTACTCAATCAATAAGCAATATTCATATTTATAGTAAAGGTAAAATTTATCCGTTTGACTTGAAAATCAATACAATGTACAAAACTGTTACATTTCAATAAATTTCTTTTTGTTTTTATCGAAGGGAAATGTTTTCGGACAACAATGCCTTTATCTACCCTTTCACTTTATTTCGACAAGATTTTTTTTCTTTCATAAGTTATTATTGTCATGTATTTCTCTCTAAAACCTTTTAACTCTTTTCTCTTTAAAATATTGTTCTCCTTATCGAAACGATTCCAACGGTATATTACGATCGAAAATTGAATATCGTTTGTCACATTAAAAGTGTTTTGAAAGTATTTAGTTCCATGTCTTCACGTTAAAATATTTATACATTGAAATATCAACATAATGACATGATGAAAATTTTTACATACTCAAATGTTAACGTGATTACACGATGAAAACTTTACACACTAAAATATCAATATGATTACACGATGAAGTAACGATATATTTACACGACGAAATATCAACATCTTACCAAACGAAAATTACAAAATGATTACACTATAAAGTTACATTTGAGTGTGAAAGTTCTTGGAAACTTCCAATTTTCTATTTTTCAATCTCTTTTCTGATTTTCAATTTTCTAAAATAAAAATAAACTTTTGTTTTTTTAGACTTCTATTGATAAAGATCGAACAAACCTCTATCAATGGAGATCCGATGAAGATAAATAAAAAAATATATTCAGATCTCGATTGATAAAGCAGACCTTCAATGGAGGTCGAACAAACCTCCATAGATCTGTGAATATACATCTATTGATGAAAGCGATTTAAAAAAAGTTGTCTTTTTTATATGTAATATTTCACTAAGGGCATTTTATCCAAAATCATTTCTTTTAGATAAAAAAAAGGAAAAATTATTGGAAAATAATATCTTTGAATACTCTATTAATTTTTGGGTTATTTATGATTTTGACCCTTATACAAACTATTATAATTTGTTTAGAATTATTAACCCAATATCAATGAAGTTTACTTAAAAAAAAAAACCATTCCATCAATGACGTTTACTTCTAGTACAACACATGATCAATATATGAAGGAAAAGTTACAATAATTACTAAATTACTTGGAAACAAACATAGATATCTCTCATAATCATTATCAATGGAGATACAGTAACCAAATAAGCTTTGTTTTGAAAAGCGATTTTGCCTTAAGCAGGTGAATCTTCCGTTTCACTTCACCGATCACTAGGTGAAGCAATAACTAAGAAGAACAGAGTTAGCTATCTAGCTAGGAGAAGAAAGGAGGCTAGCAGTAGCAGTAGTACTTTCAACTATGTCTCTATGACTCTATATATAGCAGAATGGTCTCGATAATGATATTATGGAAGTGACAAGAGAAAATGTTTGTGATTAGATTACATTAGATGTGATGTTTGTCCCACGTGGGGTTCGCACGTGGCCACAACTGCGGCGGTTGGAACAAGTTGATACTGTCACTCACCGCATGTATGTTTGCTTCACGCAATCTGTTAATTCCATCCACTGCTTCTCTGTCTCTATCTGTCTTTATATATGTGTATATATAACTTGCCGTGGCTTTAAAGTTTGAGCCAAGTACACACACTCCACAAACCAATCTCACTTCCAAACCCACACTCCTTATTTTCAATTACTGTATATGTATTTATAATAATCTTAACTAAAAGAATAAATTGTATTTTACCTATTATAGTTTATCTTAATTTATATTTGTTCTACGTTATTTAAAATTATAACTTTTAATCTTTTTATAACAAAATTCGTTAAAAATACAATTTCTGATATGCCAAACGTGTGAAATTACCTTAATACCTTTAATCGGTGTCAACCACACTGAGAAGACCATTTCACCTTTATTATTATCTTTTTTTTTTGTATGAAGTAATTTTACATGAAATTATAAATTTACCCTTATTGTGTATTAAAAAACATAAAAAAAAAGATGGATCTCCACCGTCCATATCAAATATGGACAGTGGGAATATCTCTTTTTATGTATTTTTATTTAAATTTTAAAACAAAAATAAAAAATAAAAAAAATAAATTTTTAAAAAATAATTTCATCATCACCATCAAATGATCATCATCTTCTCCACTAGACCACTACCATTTCCAACATTATGAACCACATGCTTCCCGTTACCACCACCAAATCTCAATCAAACCTAGACAAAACAACAATAAGTCTAATTCCTCCTCCACCACCAATCTACCAAATCCCACCAGTCCAACACCATAACTCCCACTACCACCACTACCACCACCACCACCCACCATCACCAAATCCAAATCTAAAAAACCCATAAATTAAAAAAACACCGACATCAATTTTAACACAAACCAAACGATTTCAAGCCCCTTAAACAGAAATCAAATCGATTTTAACAATTACAAACACAAATCGAGCCCCCAAATACTAAAATCTTTATCACCATCATCATTCTCCACAAGTCCAATCTCAAATACATCACAGTCTCACACCTAAACGACCACCACCAATGCCAGTGAAGAAGGAGAGTCGAAAAGAGAGAGAGAGAGAGAGAGAGAGAGAGAGAGAGAGAGAGAGAGAGAGAGAGAGAGATAGAGAGTCAATCTCGCAACGGTTAAGAGACGGGAAGCACCACCATTTCGACGGCCACCATCTCAATCTCTAACACCACCAACCTGCAACCACCTTAATACCCAAATCCAATCGAACCCATAAAATACTCACACCCAAACCAAGCAACAACGAAGAAGAAGTAGAAGAAGAAAAGAAAGAAAGATATCGGTTACGGTTTAATGATAAAGATGAAGAGATGAGAAGATGAGAGACAGTGAGAGATGAGAGATCGTGATTAGTGAGAGATGAGAGGATTTTATTTGTTTTTTATTTTTAAAATTTTAATTTTTTATTTTTATTTAATATATTATTAATTGTATATATCAAATTACCTTTATAGCCTTCAACTATAGTTACTCTTCCTGTCCCCACCGATGAATTTATCTATTTATCCTTATTTACTTAACAAAATTAAGTAAAACCCTAATGGAATTAGACGGTTGGGACTACAATCTCTATTGTCAGAATAACGATGGACATAAAGTTACAACTTAAAAAAATCGTATACTAAATACAGATTAAGTTAAACTATATGGAATAAAATACGATTTATCCTAACAATTAAATTATTATTTAAAAAACAAAAGTCTTTTCAAATGACCCACCACCAAAAGCTTCCACGTTTCCTAATAAAAGCTAAGTAACAAACAAATTAACATTTTTGCTATCTAAATACTCAAAATCTGTATAGAGAAACACAGAGAGAGAGAGAAGAAGAAGAAGAAGTAGGAGATCATAAGATCAAATGAGTGCAAATAATGGAGGTGGGCCTTGCGGTGCGTGCAAGTTCCTTCGACGGAAGTGTGTAAAAGGTTGCATATTTGCACCATATTTCGACTCGGAGCAAGGCACGGCTCATTTCGCAGCAGTTCACAAAGTGTTTGGTGCAAGCAACGCCTCCAAAATCCTCACAAGGATACCTGCACACAAGCGTCTCGATGCTGTTGTCACGATGTGTTACGAGGCTTTGGCTCGAGTCAGAGACCCTGTTTACGGTTGTGTTGGTCACATCTTCACCCTCCAGCAGCAGGTGAGCCAGTTTTGATCATATTTTCATATTTTTTTTAAATTAAATTGAGTTAACAAAAACATACCTTCTTTGTTTTGGGTGATTTCGTCGGTGGGTTTTTCAAATTAGGGTTTTTTTTTTTCTTTCTCTTCTTATTTTTGTCTTTGAAAGCAGTCCCGGCACATACAAGTACCGAGATTATTATTAGTCCGGTGAATGGAAGCAAACCTTTCTTGTGATTATTGAATATGCAACTTGTTTTAATTTGTCAAGCTAACATGCATCTTGGGATGTGTTTACACTCTAGGAAGAACTAAGTTTGTCAAAGATTGTGTGCTGATATACAGTGAATGTAATATGTCTGCAAGTTTCAATTTCCTGAACAAAACATTATCAAACATAGCTGTAAATTAAATTGCACCAGCTGGTCTCTCTAATTCTTTCGAGAAGAAATGTAGAAGCAATCTAACATGAGGTTATATAAGTAAATTCTAGCTTAAGTAGTCGAAACTTCACCAGATTTGCTAGGTTTACCCAAAAAAGAAAGAAAAAGAAATTAAAGCTATTTAATTGCTGTGAACCATGAAGATCGTGGTACAGAATTAGAAGCAATTGCACTTGATCTGGTGTACTGTCCTGTGATATTTTGACAAAGTTGTACTTAATTAATTAATTAATTAGACGCCAAATTCATCATCATCATCATCAGTCAAGCTTTTCACATTTGTAAGACTGTTGATTTTATAAGTTTGTCAGTATCGATCAGTTCCTGCAGCACCTGGTAGCAAGAGTAAAGTAACCTTAGACATGTTTTATTCACTATATCCAGCGTTAGGTTTCTAGGGTTTGGTCTGTTGGGAGGTAAAAGTAAAAGCAGATAAAGTATTTTCAATTAAAATTGCGTGAAAACCATGTTATGCGTGAAAACCATGTTAGCTTTTCAAAAGATACATGACTGAAAATATTATTTAGGGTTTTCTGTAGAGTGTGTGTGTTTGTCCACGTGACTATCTAGGCTTGATTTTTTCCATTAAATATGATTGAAAACCATGCTAAACTTGCACCTTGGAGAGAGAGCTCTTTTTTTAATATATATATATATATATATATATATGTATGGAGGGTCGTGTGTGGCGAGCTGGTGGCTGTCAAGTGTCATGTAGTGGTGGATTGCTATGTAGTTTCTTAGTTTAGTTGCTTGCCGGAACTACCAAGCAAACTTATCAGCTCGAGAAATATTCAAGTGTTTTAAGTTTTGACTTTGTTACTCCGATCTCTAATATTATATAATTATCTCAGTATTTACGTTTGTGTTACCGTTGATCTAATTTTCCATGTAAATGGTTGGTCTTACTACGTGATTTCAATGCTTGGTAATTTAATTCACTCATCCAAAAGTGGTTTTTTAATTTTTTCGTTCTTTTTTTTTCTAATATATATATTATTATATAAATTCAGGTTTTGTAGACAGGAGATTAGAAATTTAGAACCCACAACCTTCATCATATGGTGCAAGAGAGGTGTTAATGTTTTATCACCGGATTTACATATCTCACCGTACTGACTTGGTAAAATTATTGAATCCATAAAATAACAATTCCTATTGAACGAATAGATGATAATTGGAATATATTTATAGGTTTCAACGATTTGGTATTTCTACAATAAGTTTCTTTTTCAAGAATTATTAGGTTTAATTTTAGCAATAGCTAATCTTCTTTCTGCTTTAATTAGGTTGAATAGCATTACTATCTTGTTATATATAATAATAATAATAATAATAATAATAATAATAATAATAATAATTCTCCTATCAGAATCGTGAGAGGTTTATTATATTAGAACCTTCAACCACAACCACACATTCATTGTAGGTCCACAGCTCTACATTAATAAATTCTCACACCCATATCCAATGTGTGACTGTAGTTGGACGTTCTTACCTTTTATTTTAGAACCGTCTTTACCAGCGAACCACTATATATATATATTATCTACTTTAGAGAGGATTAGAAAGTTAGTGGTTTTTGGATAAGATTATTGCATTATGAGTGTACTAAAGCAACATGATTTACTTTATACATGCATGATATGATTAAAGTGAATATAATATTTGTTTATATGTTTTCTCTTTGATCATGCTAGTTATACATACAATAGTCTATCTGTTTATATATATCTACACGGAAGTGAATAAGATTGATATAATATTGTTGTTTTCAATTTGTTCATTGCTCGATACATCTATATGTTATTCGAGATTGATAAAATTATACATCCCGGTTGCTGTTATATAACTTATATTCTTTTTTTTTTCTACTCAAATTTGTCTGTGGTTGGACACTGATAAATTATTTTCATGGTTTAATATTGTTGAAATCTCTTGATAAGTGTCACCATAACTAAAAAAAAATAAAAGAAAATTAGGATGTTTACTTCACAAAGTCACAAGGCATAATTTTAAAATATATTCGAGTCATTTGACTTGAGATGTAAGACTATTCTATTTTCTATGACCATACAATTTTCTACCCATATCATTTTTAATTTCCCCGTAAAATTTGAATCATATCATTTTTTTTTATTTAAATCATATTTAAATTGAGTATTAAACATATCCTTAAAATCTGATTAGTTACTTCTTTCCGTCCGTGTAAATATTGCATTCTCAAATAATCTCTTACGAGAAAAGTTAAATCAATAGACATTACATGAAAAGAAAATAATAACAATTTCAAATTTGTGTATACTGATAAAACAAAAAAATCAGTAACCACAAGAATTCTTATGCTGTGATGATTACAGGTAGTGAATTTGCAAGCTGAGTTAGCATACGTTCAAGCACGTCTCTCAATATTGCAGCGCATTCCTCTACCGCTGCAGCCGCATGATCATCACCATCAAGTTCAGTCTCAGACTCATAACAGCACTTCACCATCAAGTCTCCATTCTTCGTCAGAAATAGCATCATCATCAACTATATCTAATAACACTCACGTTATGTCAATGAGTTATGATCCTCTACAACCGCAACAGGCATCCCCAGAACTTACAAGTTTTTCTAATCCCTCCGATCAAGATCAGATGGAGGACGGGGATCTCCAAGCCTTGGCTCGTGAATTTGTGTCAAAGTACTTACCAGGAGTAAGATTTCGGCCTTCAAATTCTGATTAAAAACTAGTGGTTATATTTTGCTTGTTGAAACTTGACGTAGCATGCTTTTGTATGTGTTCTCTCTGGTTATGTTAGTGTATGTCTGGTAATATCAACAAGTCCAATAAAATCTCACTTTTAATTTCCTGCTTTAATTTTCAAATAGAATTATATATGATATGATTTAGCACACCCGTACTAACTTGTGAAGTTGCAAGGAAACCCAAAAAATTAAGGTGCATTTGTTAGCGTTTTTTATTCGTTATTTTTTGAAAAAATAAAATAAAATTGAAGGTGTTTTTGATTTTGGTTTTCGAGACATATAACATGTGTTAAATGAATTTGAATCATTTACTGATCTGATCTTTTTCATGACCTCATCTAATCTCATGACACATAAGATTAAGAATCGTAATGAATATATAGTTAAAATACGATTGGTTTTCACAATCATTTTACCAATGACCAATCACATATTTTAAAAAAGTCAGGAAAAAAATTAGAGGATCCAAACCCGTGTTAAATAGTTTTTTTAAAATTAAAAGGGTTAAAATAAGTTTGCAATTTTTATTTTTTTTACTTTTTAACCTAAAATTACAGATCAATTTGTTTGTATAGTTTGATTGAAATAACCTTTTATAGTAAAGAAAATTAGTTCAAAATGACAAATGAGTGATTTAAAAATGTCACATCCTTCATAATGTGACTTGTTACAAAACTGACGTGTGTCTATTGTATGCAAATTCCAATAGAGGATAAAATTTGAGAATGATAATGGAAAGGGAAAACATTGCACTAATATTCCCCGATTTTAGGTGAAATTGAGTCTATAGTTAGAGGATCAATTTATTACATTAACCGCCCCTGGATTTCGTTGCCTGAATGGTTGACTAATTGAAAGTTAACGGTGAAAAAGATAAAATAGGCTTCTCAAATATAACATTTAAGAAATAAATTAAAGGAAAATAAACATGACCAATCATAAAGTATACGTCGCCTCCTCACAATTTAAATTTTAGTAAAGATAACAATTAAAAAACTAAAGCAAAATATTAATTAAAAATTTTATGGGATCCATGGATTCATATCTGTAATCCAGACAAATATTAATTAAAAAGAAAGAAAATTTGAAAAATAAAAATTATGGGATCCATCCTTTCAAAAAAAAAAAAAAAAAAAAAAATAGAATCCAGACATAATGGATTATCTCCCCCAACTGACACGAAGCCTCCCTCGCCGTGAAGTCCTCCCCCATAACAAAGTCCTCTCCATATCGAGAACTTCTCTGTTAGGTTTTGGTTTGTATTCTCAAGTGAACCAGGTGTGAACCAAACGAGACTCAACTGATGTGAAACTTCCTGAGACGTGGAAAAATGTTTGAAAGTTGAAGATGGTGTTTGAGGGAGGTTTGAAGACCGAAGAAGAACTGAAGAAACGGATTTTGAAAGGAACCGCGGCATGGACCGCAGTGTAGACAAGTCGCATGGACCGCAACACAGGGAGCAGTCGATTCTAGGAGATCAAGCGCGGTACAGACTATGGCATAGGCAAGAGGCGTAGACCGCGGTTTACTGAGCGGGCGTAGACCGCGGTTTACTGAGCGGTCGTTTCTAGGAGTATTCGCGGTGTAGGAAACGGAATGCAAACCGTGACCCAGACCGCAGAAACTGCGTATTTTGATGAGATCGGGAATGTTGCGCGAAAAAGAAGGTTCTCTTTCTGAAAGTTCTTGTGCTTATCGGAAAAGGAAAAAGAGTTTGTCTTCATAAAGAATAGGAAAATCATGTACTTAAAGGAAAATGATTTCCTCTTAATAAGAAGACTTGTCATAAATAGGAAATAGTATTTATGTGGAACAAGTCATTCTTATACGTTTAGGAGTAGGATTTCCGTTTATCTTAAACTCCCTATAACTAGTATAAATAGAACCTTGTATTTAGGTTATTTTATGTGGAGTCAAAAGAAACACCATGTAACATCAGAGAGTGGTGAGATTCGGGAGAGAGACCTATGGGAATATCTAAGGAGAGATATAAGGGAATATCAACGGATCATGTTAGAGATTTGTGTGTTATATTCATGGGAGATCCAGGGGATATTAGGGGGTTCTTAATGAGGATCTTATGAGCGTTGTGAGCGTGGTTTGGGGTTGAGGTGTGAGAGAGTATCCTAGAATATATAGTTGTAATAATTTATCATATAGTGGAACTTTCTTTGTCGTCCTGACGGTCCGTGGTTTTTTTTCTCTGATTAGGGTTTTCCACGTATATCTTGTGTTGTGATTGATTTATTTTCTCTCATCTATTTTTCTGTTATAGACGTTATTAATTGTTATGAGTTATGAGCGTACATTAGGCACGGTGTTTCCACGATAATCGGTTCAAAATCCTAACATCCTTCACCATCGTTGTGAAATCTAGTCTCTATCTAGCTATCTCTACCCGGATACACTTCTTTTAGAAAGGTGAAGCAAATCCAAGATTTGACCTTCAAAAACCACCTCTAAAATGATGTATTCACCAAATTTATCTACTTAAAGTCTCACCTTCTCATCCATGAAGATCCAATCTCACAATCCATCAATTTATTTTAATTTTACCAACATCAAAACCCACTTCCAAAATAACCCTCTCACCGAGTTCATTAATTTTTAGATTATAACCAACTCATCCATGGAAATCTAAGTAAGGGTCAACATTTTTAGTTCAGTAAATTGATCTTCTGTCTATAGATCAAATTTCACCTAAAGTTAGGGGTATGAGTAAACAATAAAAGATAAAACTAATGGATGCATCAAAGACAAAGACTAGAAGGATTTCATTTAACAAAAAAAAAAATACAACTTCTCTCAAATATTTTAGAAGATAACTGATTGTACCGATTCATACACATTTTGAGGTCCCCATTTCTTAGCTTTTATTCTTGTTTTTCAACATTTTTGTGAATATAACGTCTTTTGTGAGCCTTGTGTAGATTATATCCCTTAAAATAAAGGTTGAGCTAAATTGAAGAATTTTGGAGGATAGAAGAGTTGAAATTGGAATTGCTCATACAGTACACTCAACTTCGAAAGATCATATCTCCATCCTCCGATTGAACTACATTGACTTTTACCGCATTTTAAAAAGCTCCGAATGTCTACTTTCCAGCTCTTTTTACAGATTGTGATTCTGAGGTCTCTAGAGGAAGTTATGGTTGTTTTCATAACGATGCGTGGAGCTGCGCGGTTCGTTGTCAAAGCGTACCATGTAAGACCAAATTACGTATAGCAAAATTGGTCAGAGAGATCTAAAAAGTGATCCGCGGTATGCCTGTTGGTGCGTACCACGGAAACGAACCATAGAATGACCCATAACTGCGATTTTCAGCCATTTTTTAAGGGGTATTAGTGTATTTTCACCCTAATATCTTGCCCTAACTTTCAAGCACTATAAGTACCCCCATTATCTTCCATCTTCTCTCTCTTTCATGCCCAAACCCCTCTTATCTTCCATCTTCTTCATCTTCTTCATCTTCTTCACCGAGGAAAGAGTGATTTAAGCTCCCATGAAGGATTATCCTCCACGGGAGCTCGCCATACACCTCCACCACCCCTTTATACACTTCATCCACCCAATTGAGGGTAGATTGCAAGGAGATAGAATGGGTATTTGACCAAAGACGAGCTAAGCATGGAAATGAGCTCTTGAAGGAGTTTTCTTCAAAGGTTGTATCTCTATTTGCTCATTCTCTTTGTATTTTTTGTTTTCTTAATTGTGTATCATGAGTTTGAGGATATTGTGAACCTACACTTGTGTAATATATGTATTGATTGTTCTTAAATTATTTCAGTTTTTTTTTTGATTTAAGCATAATATCTCTCTTATTATGATATGCATGTGTGCAGATGGTCAAAATTGACATGTATTCATGAATGAGATTAGGAGTAGAGTAATTTAATTTAGGTGTAGAGTAATTTAGCCTCCCATGATTGTTTGTATGTTGATGAATGAACCTAAATACCATGTTTAGCGTGATTGAGTGTTGAATTTTAGCTCCAAATAATAGGGTGAAGCTTTGTTGATTATGCATTCACATGCTAGATTGGGCTTTGGTTATTTATTCTTGTGCTTAATGGACGTTGTTTAAAGGCACAAATCCTCATTCCACAACTTGGGTTTAGGTGATGAATTGATTTTGGTGAATGCCTTAATTCAATTGAATGTTCTTTATGTTTAACAATCAACATTGATACATATAGTTGTATGGTAAGCTTATTTCCATTTTAGTCATCCATCTTAGGGAGTTTAGAGAGATTAGGAGAGAGCTCTCACTTTTTTTGCATTCATGAGATTAGAGAAAGCCTTAGTTATCTAGTGGTGAGGACATCTCAGATTGACACCCAAGAAGACCCAGTGTTCGATTCCTGGTTACGAATGAGGGGTCTCTTTTCTGTCCATTTTATATTTCTTTCTTTGTATCTTTGTCTCTTCTTCGATGTGTACTTTCACTCATTAGGAATTTGATATGTTGACGGTGATTTTTGGATCGATCACACGTCGAATAGATTATATGAGATCACACAATTGCTAGTTATGAATGATTAAAGAATTAAAGAGAATACAAAGATTTTACGTGGTAAACCCCAATACGGGGAAACATCCACGGTTGCCGATAACGGCGAGAAGAAATTCACTATATTGTAATAATTACACACTCAATCTCTCGTGCTCTCTCTATATTGTCCTTAACTTTTTATGGGTGCTATAAGGGTCTATTTATACATGCATAGAACTCTAATTTGTGCTATACAAGTAAGTGGAATTGACGTGTTTGAGTCGTTTTATCCTTCTTTCCTGTTTCATGTTCTTCTCGCATTGGAATTCTTGCCTAATTTGGACTCTGGTATCAATAAGGAAATTCGCTTCCTTGTAAAAGTATGCTTCGAGACACCTTGTTGGAGTAAGACTTATTCTGTATGTATTCGATAATATCCACGTGTTGATCTGCTAACCATCTACGAAAACCCAACCAAACTTTTACTCATCCCGACCAATGATTCAGTCTCAACCAGGGACCTTATCCCGACCATCTTGATAGCCCCAACCGGGTGTTATGAAATCATCTTGGTCAGCAAATGATGGTTGACTTTTGGTGATATGGCATCTATAATTCTTGTATCCTTGGGTAATTATGCTGACTCATCTCCCTTTAGGTTTTACCAATAACAACACCCTCTTAAACATACGAGGTCGGATAACTATCGCAAGTAGGATGCATCCGGATGCGTGTGTTTAATTCATTCTTATCCCTTTTTGTCTTGTAGTCCGTTAATGTTATTTAATGCGCTATAGTTATCAACCACACATATTTCGACTGATGAAATTATTGGGTATCTCTTTCGAAATTCAAACGGCGCATGTTTTTCGGTTTTGACGCACCTACGCCCACTTTCGGCTGATGATGCACGTCTTACCTGGTGATGTCACTTATTAGTATATATAGCTTTAAGGCGTTTCACTTCTCTTCTTTGCAACTCGATATTCCATTTATACCAGAAGACAATCCCTAACTCTTTTTTTTTTTCCTTTGAACTTTTGCTTTCACCAGATCTTTCTTCCTTTCAGACGCTTTTCAAGGTATAGATCATGTTCTTCGCCATCGATATTTTGAGCTTCTTCTTCGTGCCATCGAGGCTGGTGATAACGAGAATGTTGCTAGGCTTGAATCCATTCTTTGGGGGCATATTTCTTCTTCTTATCAACCTACTGCATTAAGCGTGGATTACTCTATAGCTTGCCCAGAGTTTGTCCCCTACTCTTCTGATCTCTCTAACTCCGATTCGGTTAATGTTTGTATAGATATGTCAAAGCAAGGCAGCTCCAGACGGACTACCAGAGCCTCTCCCTAAGAGACTGCACGAGCGGTGATCAATTTGAATATACCTTCATAACTTCTTAAAATGAAGACGTACCACGGGAGTGTCAAACTTGGATGCTAAGGTTCAGCGCCGATCACCCTTGTTCAATTGATTCGGAGATAAACGTTGTGACTGAGACTGAGTTAGCGAAATTCGATGACCGATTCTATCTGACCAGTGCATAAAAACTGTACTGTAACAACGATCAGGTTGTATGGAACCCTGCCCCGGGTACAGTCGCTATATACAGGGCTATGTTATCCTAATGGGTTACTCTCCCCCTTCAACCTTTCGTCGCCCGGTTTCTATCGGAGGCTGGTATTGCTTTTTCCCAACTGACCCCTAATTCTTACCGGGTGCTGGTTAGTTTGGGGCATCTATGGAAAAAGCTTGGGGAAAAATAACCCCGGCCCCTCAAGAGATCCGTATCTTTTATACGCTGAGCCGATTTGATAGTGGAGACACTTTTTACCTACAATCCACCTCTCAAAGTCTGTGGATTCCTCATGGGTATAAGGGGAAACCTGTACCCACTTCGGATAAAGATCACAAGGGATTTATCTGGAGGTTCTCCTCCTTAAAAAAATACTGGAAAAACAGTTGGTTCTTCGCTGGAGGTGACTGGGGTGAAGTAGTTATTGCTGACCCGACATAAGGGCTGATACGAAATAAAGTTCCAAGGCACTTTTACAACCCCGAGCATTGGAACAAAATTTCCCCCTCTCTAACAAAGAGCCAGGCTGATATGGTAGTCAAAGTGGTTGAGACTTCTTGGGAAGAGAGAGACCACCGTGTCCATTATGTTGAGGCAGATTTAATCAGTGCAGGGTTTTTTCCTACGATTTCTGCCTATCGCAGACGATGTGAGTCAATCTTGTTTCATTTTCTAGTGTAGACCGTCGTGTGTACTTTTTCCCTAGGCTAATCGTCGATTTTTCCTTTCAGTGTATGATGTGGATATCGTCGCAAGTGACCAGGTCGAGAAGGCTAAACATGTTGATCGGGTCAGTAGGAAGGCTGCAGCCGATCAAGTTGCTTAGGGAATTGCTCCACTTGAACATGACCTGGTGGAACATGTGTATGAGTCTGATCGCCATTCTTCTGCTATCCCCTCTGAACAGGTTGGTACGAGTGATCGTCATCTTCCCTGATCTAAAAGTGATCATCGGGGTCGTTCCAAAGAAAGGATCGGTCGGGTTAGATCTAATTCTGAAGCATCTGATCATGGAATACGTGATCTCGATAGGTCTGAAAGGGAGCATCGAGGAAGAGAAGATTCACTGAGGGAGAAGTCACACGAAGTAGATGTGACTGTCAAGGCTCCGAGCCACAAGGTTTTTAAGATCGCTGAAGGGTCATCCGCTCCCGATGCCCTTCGTATAAGAGCAGGTCTTGCATCTGAGGTTGATTCGGCATTACCTACCCTGGTGGTTGATCTGATCATCTTGGAGGAGAAGGGGGAGGAAGAGGACCAGAAGATGGTTTATGATCTTATGTCGTGATAATTAGGATCCATGAGAAGGAGAGATCGGGGTACAATAAATTTGTCTTCCGTTCCCTCCGAATCAATCAAGATTACGGACCAGGCATTCCCCCCAAATGAGTCTCTCGAGGTTCCGGCTGTGCCACCCCCTGCTGCCCTAAGGATGCTCCAATGCAGTTTACTGTAAAGAGTCAAATTGGTTTCACTGATTCTGAAGATGATGAAGGTGGTCCTGATGAGGAAGAGAAGATAGCTGATGAACGCTTCATTGATTTGTCTGAGAAACAAGCTCTCCGTTCCGTTTTAAAACCAAGGGAAGAAGTAACTATACAGTTTGAGAGGGATATCGGGATGAGTGATCCCATTGGTGCCTCTTCCATTATGCTTGTTGTTATCGAAGGTCAAATTTCTAAGGGCGAACGCCCTCGGGTTGCTACACCTGATAATCTTTCTGGAAAAGATGTTGGGATCTTAAAGACTCCAACCTCCACTGATCGTACTGTTCCCTCATCTACTAAGGATCAATCTGTTCATGCTGTTTCTGCTGCTGAGCTTTCTCACTTCCCATCATCTAGCAATTCTCAGATCGACCCTATTTCTATGCTTCGCTCAATGTCATCTGGGGTTGGATATATTGAAGAAGGGTACTAGAAAGATGCCCAAGATGCTGCGGATTTTAAGCGGATCCGTATGATATTTAATGATGGTGTTTTTGTAAGTCTATACATCATTTTTGTTGTTTTTCTTCCGGTCCTTCTGTCTGTCTAATTTGCTTTTCATTGATCTTTTACATGAGGTGCAAGCATTAACTCGAGCAATTTTTGTAAAAAGTAAACAGGTTGTTGAGATTTCTCAGCTAAATATAGCTCTTGCTGAGAAAGATGGGGCTTTAAAGTCTTCTACTGCCAATGCTTTCAAAGCTAGCCAGTATGCAGAGAAGCTAAATGCCTCTACAGCAACCGAGATGGCTCTGAGAAAAACACTCGTGAATGTTCATAATAGAGCTGTTGCATCTGATGGAGCTCTTAGGGAACTCATTACAAGGAATGTTGGGCTGACGAAGAGAGTTGTTAAGGCTGAACTGCAGAGTGCTGAACTCGAATCAAGGTCCATTTTTACAGAGACAGCAATGAAGAAGGCTTTGGAAGAGGCTCAGATTGCCTAGGATTCCATTGCCACAGCTCAGCAGAAGATGTCGGAGGTACAACACACATCTGAGGAGGCTAGGCTTCACTATAAGCATCTTGCCAAAGAATTTGAGCAGCAGTAGGTCAGTATGGAGGTCCTTTCACACGAAACCAGGTTAGACCTCGAAGTCCAAAATGTTGACCGGTATAAGAAGTCCACTGCTTTCGATGCTACGCTACTGAGGGAATTTGAGAGAGGTCTGGTAACTACTAGGATGATCTTTGGTGCAAAAGAGAGATCTTCAAAAGAGGCCCATTTGAAATAGGACTGGATGATATCTAAGCACTAGAGAGAGTCCTTGGAAGCGATCAAGAATCAACGGGTTCGGTGGAAGGCCTATTGCAAATCTATCGGAAAGGATCCCTTTCCCATGCATCTCGAGCTCCCCTCAAAGGTATCCCTTGTGTCTTTTCACGCCAGCCAGGACAGTGGCACTTTGACCAAATGAGTTGACGTCGGTTCTTCCCCCGATGTAGATTATTCACCCTTTGTATCTACTGATTCTGATGACAATATTTCCTGGCCAAATTTTGGAGAATTCAATGAAGATGATAATGCTCTTTCCTCTGGTCCCGGGGGTTCCTTCGTTGCTGGGAACAATTGATACATCTCTGCTTTTTGTGGCTCTCTCTCCCTTTTTTCTATATGTGTATTTATATTTGTAACATTTGACCGATCATGTATATATATTTTTTATGTACATATCTTCGAGACGTTTACCATTTTTGGTTTGTGGTTTCTTATGCTTGAATTCTTTCATATTTTATCTCAACCCGAACTTTACGTGTTGACCCATGCTAGGTTGATGATTATGAGTTAGGCTAGGCAGAATTGCTTGTATACTGATTGTTTGAGATTGATAACCAAATTTTCTGAGCTCGCGTCGTCATGTAGTGGTTGACTCATTTTTGGTGATCAAATTACATTTTCCCATTCGGGTTTCGACTGCTCCCGGCAGTTTGATGTATATCCTTCAGTTGAGCAACGTTCGTTTGTAAACCAATTATGTAGTTTATATTTATGCACTTTCGTCCTTTATCTATCAACTAGGTCTTTGGGTCATCTCCCGACAGTCTGTTGATCAAGATTCATTGCGATATGGTGTAACTTGTCCTACCATCTTTATAAGCATCTATGATTGTGTCTGCCTTATCTTATAGGTAGAATTCTCACCTTATCTAACTCTTGACGCATCTTATCAGGTTTATGTACCCGAAGGCGCCCTAAAAGTGCTTCATATGCACCCTGTTAGTTTTGGTGAGTGTGCATTGTCTTGACGACTAATGCTTTCGACCCCCTCACTTGGCCCCTCGGGATCCCTATCGGTCTTGACCGATTATCTGAGGTATCCTGTAAATGCTCTTATGAGCGAATGGTTGGTTTCGAACACTGTTCTTGATATTTATAATCGCTTCCCTGGGGATTTTTATTAAATTTTCAGAAGATAATTTTTTTTTTAGCAATTAATAATAATTTAAAGCTTACATTATGGAAATAAATAATAAAAACAAACGTAAGAATCTTCTCATGGGTATAAGATCTTTAAATACTGTGCATTGCATGGTCTGGGAAGCTCGGCTCCCTCTGATCGGGAAAGTCGATATGCTCCATGTCATGCTATCCCGACCACTTGGTATGGTCTTTCCCATTTGTCAGCTAGCGAGCCTGCGTTCTTATCCTTTGTATTGAGCATCACTCTCTTCATAACTAGGTCTCTGAGCTGGAATCTTCTTATCTTGACATGCGAATTATAATACCTTGCTACCCTCTGTTGGTAGGTGGGATTTCTCACCCTGTACATATATCTTCTCTCTTCTAACTCGTCCAAAACTTATTTTAACATCTCCATATCCCCTTCGGGATCGAAGAGCTGTACCCTAGGGGACTTGTGAATTATTTCAATTGAAATCACCGCTTCCATTCCGAATGTCAACGAGTATGTCGATCATAAGACATTTTTCTTTATGTTCATCGGTATTTAAAGCAATAGTGAAATTGAGGTAACATTGGAAATATATAGGGTCAGAGGTAAGAGTTGTTTCAGCAATTTCAAAAATGGATTCTTTATAATCTGTTATTCTTTTGTCACGTAAAACAATTAACAAAGAATTGTTAAGGCCTATTTTTGATAAAGGTTTGATGCCAACTTGGACACTTCCTATATGCATATCATTATAGCTATTTTTATTATAATGAGTCAAACTGTTTTTTTTAATAAATTAATGGAAAAAGTATTATTCTGGAATTTAACATTTATTTCTTTAGTTTTTTGTCCAAGAAGAGTTCTAAAATCTAAAAGTCTTTTTTTATAAATGCTGCTTTGTTGGATGTTAGGCAGTTGCCAATTTACTAAATCTTTGTCGTTCCAATTAATCTCATGGTTGGTTACAGATTGTCCTAAGACACTATTCTCATCATCTAACTCTATCCTAGCTTTAGAACCACTTGCAGACATGGTAAAGAAACAAAATAATAAAATTCCTAAGTTTTAACTCACAGTTTGTTCCTGGGATTTATAGAATGCCAAAGCTCTCCTAGCATGAGGCTAACAGACCCTAGAACTACTGACTTTTGCACCTATAAATTACTACTATTTCCTTCTTTAACAAGTCTCAAGGCTCTGATACCAAAACGTAACAAGATGATATGGAATAAACACAAAGAACAAAGTATAGCAAACTAAATAACATAAAAGGAAACGATTAAAGTACTTACTAAATAAAAGCAATAAGTCTGGCAACACTGAAAAGATTCAGAATAAGTTGCACACTTTTTATTTTGAGTTCATAAATTTTACAAGAGAGGAAAGATTAGAGGATACAAAAAATTGAGAACCAAAACTAAAAACTGAACCTGCCTAAGCATTAAACAACCATCCTATATAAAGACTAAAGAATTAACTTTAGTTACATTAACCATTATGGTTTAACTAACCACAGTCAACAAGAATTATTACAAATAATTTTGTTTCTTCTGCCGATAAAGGAAAAGTGGGTGATGAGCCATGTAGGTGAAGAGTCAGTGGCGCTTAAGTGGGTGATGAGCCATGTAGGTGAAGAGTCATTGATGCTTTGTCTGGATAAGTAATCAACGAGCTAGTGGGTGATGATTCACTGAGATGATAATAATGCTGAGTGGCTAACAGCTGTCTGGTGAAAAGCAAAAGGTTAAAGTCTTTGGGGAGGTGAGGAGTCATATCCAAAATAAGTGGTAGGGTCATCACTGTCAAAATTGTCTTCATATTTTACTTCATCTTTATCTTGATTTTCGAATCCTAACTCCACTTGGGACATACTTGCCATAGTTCGTTTCATTTCTTCTGTTATGTTTAAGAGTTCATCAGGGGTGTTGGCAACAACAATTCTAGCTTGATTTTATGATTTAGCCATAAGAAATTGGGATTGATCAGGAGATTTGTTACAGAATGTAGGATTATCAGAGAACCATTTTGAGACCCTGTTTTTCCCATGTTCTGCAAGATTCATGCCACTCAACCATTTGATCTTTGTTAGTCTTCCAAAATATGGAATGTTGACATTTCCAATAAGTTTATCGATAATAGCATATTTTAACATGAGAATCCATGTTAGGTTGAAATGTACAAAAAAGAGTAATAAGTTAGGAATGAAATCTCATTCGTTTGGCTTGACAGTTTAGACATAGAAGATAATACTAAAAACAAAATACTTCAAATCCTCTATGAAGATTCTGATTCCAGTATCGAAATATCCAGCTCCTCAGAAGATGAAGTATTAGTTTTAGGAGACTCTTATGAGGAAACCTCTTCTAGCTCCTCTGGAACAAATCTTGACATACAACCTTGTGTATGCAAAGAAATCAATGTCCTTGACCAATAAGATTATTCTCTTATCATCAGTATGATTGATAATATAGAAGATCATATCCAAAAATCTAGACATATTAAACAATTACAACAAAAAATTGCAAAAGAAACATCATCATCCAGTAACTCTATACCATCCTCTGATGGTAGCAAACCTTTAAAAAAATGCCTCATTTCAAACACCCGATTATAATGAAAATGTCTTAGGACATTTTCAAACCTCAAAGACTAGGAAAATTAGCACTACTGACCTTCAAAAAGAAATCCAAAACATTAAAGAAGAAATAAAAAATATAAAGAAAAATATCCAAGAAATACAAATCGAAAACAACTCAAAAGAAAAATATCATTCTCCTATTTCCAAACATTCTCTTATTTCTAAAGAAACCAGCTTCAATAGTTCTGACGATTCTGACACTGTCTAACCTGACCAATAATTAATTATCAACCTTACCCATCATAGCCAAATAAATACTGGTAGGGAGGTTAGAATCCAAAAATGGTACATTGAAATAGATATTAAAATCTCTTCAGATTACAATCTTAGAGTCAATGCTTTGGTGGATACTGGAGCTGATATCAATTGTATAAAGGAAGCACTAGTACCCACAAAATACCTTGAATTGACTACCGAATCTCTATACAGAGCAAACAGACAACAATTAGAAATTCAGTATAAACTCACTGATGCTAGGGTTTGTAATGAAGGGATATGTTATACCAATGACTTTCTTATGGTAAAAACCCTATCTCAAAATATGATATTGGGATCACCATTTTTATATTTAATATCACCTTTTAAAGTCACTAGTGAAGGACTATTTACTGAATATTTTGGAAAAGAAATTCTTTTCCCTTTCATTTTTCCAGTCCTTGTAAAATATTTGAATATTTTAAAAAAAGAATGCATTCATAAAGACAACCCAGTTATCCTCAAAAACGGTATTGCCAATCTCAATCAAAAACTGACCCAACTTTATTTCCTTAAAGAAGACTTAGTTTTTAAAAGACAAGAAAAACAACTAGAGGATCCTTTCCTTCAAGAAAAGATTAGCAATTTCAAAAGCAAATTAGAAAAGGAAGTATGTTCTTCTATTCTCAATGCCTTTTGGAACAGAAAAAAACATATTGTTACCCTTCCTTATAACAAAGATTTCAATGAAAAAGGAATCCCTTCAAAAGCTAGACCTATCCAAATGACTCATGAAATGGTTGAATATTGCAAAAAAGAGATCCAAGACCTATTACAAAAACAACTTATTAGTCTTTCTAAATCACCTTGGAGTTGTTCTGCCTTTTATGTTCAAAAGAATGCTGAAATAGAAAGGAGAGTTCCTAGAATTGTGATTAATTATAAATCACTAAATGATTCACTCCAATGGATAAGATATACAATTCCTAACAAATCAGACTTATTAAAAAGACTTTATAGTTCTATTTTGTTTTCTAAGTTTGATATGAAATCAAGATTTTGACAAATCCAGATTGCTAAAAAAATCCGTTACAAAACAACCTTCACCGTTCATTTTGGACAATATGAATGGAATGTCATGCCTTTTGGTTTAAAAAATGCTCCTAGTGAATTCCAATATGTCATGAATGAGATTTTCAATCCTTTTACTGAAATTTCAATCGTATACATTGATGATGTTTTAATATTTTCCAAAAATATTGACCAACATTGGAAACATCTGGAAACATTACTAAAAACCATAAAATTTCATGGTTTGGTCATTTCTGCACCAAAAATCAATTTATTTCAAGCAAATATCAGATTTTTGGGGCATAATATAAGAAGAGGAACTATTATTCCCATCCAAAGAAGTCTTGACTTTGTTGACAAATTTCCTGATGAAATCAAAGACAAAAAACAATTACAAAGATTTTTGGGATGTTTAAACTATATCGCAAAATTTTACAAAGAATTACGCATTATTTGCAAACCTCTTTTCCAAAGACTAAAAACAAACCCTTTACCTTGGACAGAAGAAGTCCGACAGGTAAAACATCATGTCAAGAGATTACATTGCATGTTTATTTGTCATCCTAATGCTCCAAAAACAATTGAAACAAATGCTTTTGAGTTGGGATATAGAGGTATTCTAAAACAGATTATTAATAACAAAGAATGTCTGGTTAGGTATGTTTCAAGTTCTTAGAACGATACCCAGCAAAAGTACTCTACAGTCAAAAAAGAAATTTTATCCATAGTTTTGACCATACAAAAATTACAAGATGATCTTATCAACCAAGAATTTGTTTTAAATTTTTGCTAGGTGGCAAGCATTATTATCTGCTTTTGATTTTACTATTGAATATATCAAAGGATCTGACAATAGTCTTCCAGATTTTTTAACCAGAGAAATTTTACAGGGAAAAAATCATGAGTAACGACAGAGGAGGCAGAGGTGGCTGAAGCACTAGGCCAAATTTATCTCTGGACCAAAGTTACGACTTATCTATGACTTATAACAACCCCCCAAAATCAAGCAATAAAGACAAATATGTCTTATCACTAATTTCTCAGCCCAATTATCCACAAGTACAACCCATTACACAAATACATCCCATTACTGGACCATCATCTAGTCATAGCCCACAATGTCAGCCAAAGTTATCCAATAGTTTTTCTCTTCTTAAGGCTGATAGCAATTCATTTAAAACTATTACTTCTTCCCGTATATGCCCACACTCTAATAAACAAGAAAAATTGGCCACTACTGGCCCAAGCTATCAAGCTATCTCCACTACCCTTCCAAAAATCAATCACCAAACTTATTCCTATGTCATCAAACCCTTTTTCGACAGATTCTTTTCAATAGAGACTCCACTATTGTTAGACCATTATTTTACAGAACCTAAAAAACTTGTGGATGCTCTTATTGATCCCTTGTTTTACAGAGTTCCAGAAGACATATTAAAAAGACATATATTCTATGAATTTATTTTAGTTGACATTGACTATATTTTTATATCAGATGTTTTTGACAAAATTGATAAAGAAAAATTGATCTTCAGAAAAATTAAACTTTGTAAAATTATTACTCTAGACCAAATGGTTGGTAATCCCAACATAAAGAGAAAATTTTCCAGAATCTTCCATATATCTGAATTTTCTTATCGAGATTATATTGATGCCTAGACAAAATTTTTATATGGCCAAAATCCTGGCAATTCCCTATCCTGATTTATTTATTTTGATAAAAACTTTACACTTTAGATTCCCTTCTGGCTTCTTGAATGGTGGGACAAATACGACCCTACTATTGATTTTCTTCCTCAGCTTGTTAAAGAAGGCTATGGTTATTGGGTAGCTTACTAGCCCAGCCAGACGAATGAGATTTCATTCCTGACTTATTACTCTTTTTTGTACATTTCAACCGAACATGGATTCTCATGTTAGAATATACTATTATCGATAAACTTATTGGAAATGTCAACATTCCATATTTTGGAAGACAGACAAAGATCAAATAGTGGAGTGACATGACATGAATCTTGCAGAACATGGGAAAGACAGGGTCTCAAAATGGTTATCTGATAATCCTACATCCTGTAACAAATCTCCTGATTAATCCCAATTTCTTATGGCTAAATCACAAAATCAAGCTAGAATTGTTGTTTCCAGCACCCCTGATGAACTCTTAAAGATAGCAGAAGAAATGAAAAGAATTATGGTAAATATGTCCCAAGTGGATTCAGGATCCGACAATCAAGATAAAGATGAAGAAAAAGATGAAGGCAATTTTGACAGTGATGACCCTACCACTTATTTTGGACATGACTCCTCACCTCCCTAGAGACTTTAAATTTTTTGCTTTTCACCAGACAGCTGTTAGCTACTCAACATTATTATCATCTCAGTGACTCATCACCCACTAGATCGTTGATTACTTATCCAGACAAAGCGTAAGTGACTCTTCACCTACATGGCTCATCACCCACTTAAGTGCCAATGACTCTTCACCTACATGGCTCATCACCCACTTTTCCTTATCGGCAGAAAAAACAAAATTATTTGTAATAATTCCAGTTGACTATGGTTAGTTAAACCATAATGGTTAATGTAACTAAAGTTAATTCTCTAGTCTTTATATAGGCTGGTTGTTTAATGCTTAGGCAGGTTCAGTTTTTGGTTTTGGTTCTCAATTTTTTGTATCTCTTATCTTTCCTCTATTAAAAAATGTTTGAACTCGAAATAAAAAGTGTGACTTATTCTGAATCTCTTCAGTGCTGTCAGACTTATTGCTTTTATTTAGTAAGTACTTTAATCGTTTCCTTTTCTGTTAATTAGTTTGCTATACTTTGTTCTTTGCATTTTATTTTATATCATCTTGTTACGTTTTGGTACATATATATATTATTATTATTATCATTATTATTATATATAATATATAATATATTTTATATTATAATATACATAAAATATATTATATTACAATATATATAATATTATAATATTATAATATATATTTATGTAATAATTATAATATTATATATATATATATATCTATTATTACCTGATTGTTTTTAGTTCTAGTTGGAAATAAATTATTCTGGAATATATATATATATATATAAGAGGGGCACTTTGGTCATTTGAAACTATTGTCCCGTCCTGTCTTAGTCATACCAAACGCATAACAGTATCATTAATAGTTTAAAAAAATGATGTTTTATAAGTGAAATACAAAATGAATAACAAAAATAGGTATTTTGTGTTTTTCAAATATTTCACTAGTAACACTGATTTTTTTTATTTTTTAATAATAAAATAAAATTATAATTAAAAACTGTTAACGAACACGAATTCGAAATTATTTTTGAAAAGTAAAAACGTAAACAAACTGAAAAACAGTTGTAGGATGGGGCCTAAGGTTCATTTGTAACCGTTTTATATTTGTTATTTTTTAAAAATAAAATTAAAATGGAAGTAATTTTTTGGATTTTGGTTTTCAAAACAAGTCTGGTATGCTAGTAGTATGCTTTAAATATAGTATTATGAAAGTGGAAACGGTATGATCATGTTTAATAGAATAATTAAAAATATCATAAACACATTTGTTAGAATAATTAAATTATAAAACAACTTTAATATCTTTGAGGGTTTTTTTGTCATTCTATTATCACCCGAAAGAGTTTTTTTTCAATTCACACCTATTTATTTGGGAGAACTTTAAAAGTAACCAAAAAATTAGTTGGTTTATTGTTTTTACCCAAGATTAGTAATTTTATTGTTTTTTCCAATTTTTCCACTTTTGGGACAAAATTACCCTTATATTATAATGACTTGAAAAAACAAAAGTGAACAAAAGAAACAAAATAAATTCAAAATCAATTAGTTAAGAATTAAAATAATAAAACAAATTGAAAACATAAAAACCTAAAAACGAGACTTCAAATTCATTCTGATTGTTGTTCATTGTTAGTGTTAGTGAGAAACCAGAAAAGTGAAACCAGACCTCCGACCAGTTGCGGTGACCAGACCCGACGACCAGCGACAGACAACCCAACGACGACCACCACCATGACGAGACGACGACATTGACACAATGACGGCGTGCAGATGAGAGAAACCAGAAGCGAAGACGAGACGCGATAGATGAGTGTCGACGATTGCCGACGACTTCGACAGAGCAGCGGTGCCTACGATGCGCACCATGAAGAGCCACCGACGATGTGGAGACGGACACGATGATGACGACGCGTAGTCACCAACAGTTTGCACCTCCTCTTCACATTTGACTTTAGGGTTTCAATTTTTTTTTTTGTATTTTTGGTTGATAGAATCCGAAATTGATTTTGATTTATACATTATCAAATTAATTTTCTTAAGTTGTGATATTTTTCAAAATTTGAACAGAGATTTGAACAAATCAATTTTCTTCAGTTCAATAGATTTCGAAATTTCAGCAGGGATTTTAAGAAATTGATTTCGTTCACCTGTGAATGATTTCGAAGTCTGAACAGAGATTTGAACAAAATGATTTGAACTTGTGATCTCATATCTGGTGTTTGAGTATTTTTTATATCTGGTGTTAGCTTTGCATGTTAAAATAGTTAGCATGGTTTGTGGGTCCAGTCAATGAGTTGTTGTGAACTGCAGTGTGTTAATGATGTGAAATTGTGCATTTTTGTGTGGTTTAATTGTGTATGAATCGGTGTGTTTTAAGTGGTTATGATCGGGTGTGTTTAATTGGGTATGTGCTGGTGTGTTTAATTGGGTATGACCTGGTGTGTTTAATTGCATATGACCTGGTGTGTTTAATTGGGTATACTGGTGTGTGTAGTTGGTTATTACTGATGTGTTTAATTGTTGTATGAATTGGTGTGTTTAATTGTTGTATGAATTGGTGTGTTTAATTGGTTATGACTGATGTGTTTAGTTGGTTATTACTAGTGTGTTTAATTGTTGTGAATGAGTATGTTTGATTGGGTATGACTGGTGTGTATAGTTGGTTATTACTGATGTGTTTAATTGTTGTATGAATTGGTGTGTTTAATTGGGTATGACTGATGTGTTTAGTTGGTTAATACTAGTGTGTTTAATTGTTGTGAATTAGTGTGTTTAATTGGGTATGAACTGGTGTGTTTAATTGGGCATGAGTGCATGACTGGTTTGTTTAATTGGGCATATATGAGTTTACTTAAGTGAAGCCACGTTTTTTAAATTTTTACAGAAGGAGAACATCGATTATGATCAATTTCTGAAGGTTCAAAGGAATAAATGGACTCAAGAAGCATTAATCAACGTTGGGTGTCGGTTGAAGTACATAAGCAATACAGAGGACATACTACGCAAGGAGGGGAAGCATGCTGATTTTATGGCGAGTTGTTTCATGCAATTCGGTCAGTTCCCTACAAATTGGTTGTTCTCTGCTCAGATCGTACACAGCTTATTATTGAGGGAAATTCAGATAGATGGTACATCCGAGAACGAGTTATGGTGTTCAGTTGGTGGGAAGAAGGCAAGATTTGGACAGAGAGAATTTTGTTTGGTGATCGGCCTACGGTTTGGAAAAATCTCTGAAATTATTAACACTCCTTATGTGGCCAATGAAAACGGCATCCACAAAAGCTATTGGCCTGACAAAGAAGCCAAATATTTGAAGTTGTCCACTGTTTATGATCGATTTGTAGCCGGCAACTTCTTGGAGGCCGATGATTCGTTGAAGATGGCACTGTTCTTGATAGCAAACAATGTGTTGTTTGGTCAACCATTTGATAAAAAAGTCACCCCTTGGCTTTTTAATTTGGTTGATGATTTGGAGCCATTCAATGGTTTTGCATGGGGACACTATGTGTTCAAGATGACGCTGCATTACTTGAGGTATGGTTTTAGGTCAAGAAACTCAAAGAAAGGGTATGGCAAGGTCAGGTACCGGTTATACGGTTTCCCGTGAGCTGTTGAGGTTAGTTCCTATAATTATTCTATTATTTCTGTCTCTATACCTTTAAAAATTTAAATTAATTATATGTAACAAAATTAAGAACATATAAAGTAATATATATTAATCAACAAAAAAAGAGGCTGTTGCATGCATTAATATATATTAACTATTAAGGTTTCTTTTCAGATATGGGTGATGGAGGTTGTGGACAACTTGATCGATGGGTTTGACATGAGATTACAAGACACCCTGCCTAGGATAAGGCGTTGGACGATGCATAAGAGGCCGCGGAATTTTGTGCAAACGATTTTAGATCTGGAAGCTAGTATTCGTAGTGAGAAGGTGGGTTAGTCGCATACACACTATTTCTTTATTAAATTGGTTACAACATTTTAGACCACTAAATATTATCACATTATTACAGACTGATGTAAAGGAGCTTTTGGAAGCAACAGATGATGAGGCGCAAGCAGATTATTGGGTTGGAGTTGACTACAATATGACGGAGGGTCCGCAATTTATACCTTTGGTGGAAATGGAAATGAAGGAAAATCATGAGTTGTTGGACGAGGGGGATGATGGTAACGATGGAGTTATTGCTGATGGTGATGGTGATGGTGATATTGGGGCTGCCAACAGTCAAAGAGCATTGAAGAGGAAGGCACAAAGAAAGAAGAAAAAGACATCGGTGAAGAAGAAGCAAAGAAAAGCAGTCTCAGTCACCAGGCTTGATCAGGATGAAGACTATACACCTAGATATACACCTACCCCTCAAGTAGACTATACACTGGGATATACACCTACCCCTCATGTAGACTATACACCGGGATATACACCTACCCCTCTCCCATCGCATCCCCATATGTCATCCCGACAAGAGCCTCGATCTAAGGTAAGTGGACTAGAATGATAGTCGTATAATTTAATTTAATTTAATTTTTTTAATATTTTTCCTAAGACTTGCATATTTTAAATGTACACTTTAGGGAGATGCTAGAATAACCGAATTATTGGAGGCAGTGAGGGCACTTCCAGATGTGTTGGATGCTGTGGTAAAACGGGAGGTGGCACACCTCCCAGGTGTGCTTAGAAGCCTTGTGCAGGAGATACAGTCTTCCCGAGGTGAAAGCAACCAGGAGGTATATTTGTGCATATATGTTATTTATGTATTATTCATTTGTAAATTTGTTAATACGATTGTTGGGTGTCGTAGGCACCGATGACCGTTGTTAGAGATCCGAGCTTGGATAGGGAGGAGGTACATACAGTTGTTAGAGATCAGGAGGTGGTGGATCCCGCAACGGAGAAGGTGGTGGGTAGCGCAGTGTGGGTAAGTGGAGATATTAGGATGGGTTACAACTACGCAGAGGAGGAGGATCGATCGATCCGAGTTAGGCTCTGATCTGCGTATTGCATGTCTCCATTTATTAACCCGACTCGGGCTTCTGTAAAGAAACTACAGCAAGACTATAGCAAATATGATCAATTCAAGAAGAAAGCAAAAGCTGCAAGGTATGTCATTTTAAACCTATCATTTTTACACCTTACTTTTGTAATAAACAATATTACAACGCTTTTTTTGTTTACATTGATTTCAGGCGAAACGTCGGAACGGAGGAGTCCGTTGACAAGTCTTTTTTTTATAGAATTGGAAGATCCTACGAAGTGGTTATCCACTGATGTAAGTGTACATTTTTTTGATTTCATAGTTTGTGTATGTATTCGTTATATTGGTTTTTGTGAATCAGCACGTGGACGCATACATGAACTACTTGGCAAAAAGGGGGTAACCGGACCCCGATAACTACACACATAGCTTAGTTCTACTTTCCTCTGAATTTTATGTAAGTATAGAACATGCATGTGTAGTTGGCAAAAATATGAGTGCAATGAACATCAACTTACAACTTTTCATTAACGTTTGTTGTAGACAAAACTGAATTTGGCATGGAAAAAGATACTTGAGACTGACAACGAAGCTGAATCTTCTTTCGATGCACTCGCTTTTCAATGTCCGCAGGATTGGATTGAATATGGTTTTGGCAACAGATCGGGATGGGGACATCCTTGGTAGTTGTATACACAAGTGAGTTATATGTTCTATTTTTTTGGGTATTCAAATGTTGTCTTATGTGGTTGTATCAAACACCACCCACACAATTGTGGTTCAATATTGTTTGTTTAATGAATGTTTATATTGGTTGTGCTTGAATGCAGTTGTGTGTTCTCTGTTGTGTTGAGGAACCAGATGGTCACTGGATATTATGCAAGGTTGATTTGTTTGACCATCACATTACCATTTTTGACCCAACCGGAGCTAAGACCAATCAATTCAAGTCGAGCGTTTCAGGCAACTAATGTCCCTGAGGCGACTCCTGCCAGGTATCATGAACAAGTGTGGTTTCTTTTCAAATAGGAGCAAAAAACCACGAGGAGCTATGTTCATTGTTTCAGTGTCTAGCAACCAAATGACCACCCCTCAACAGGTTGACAAATGTAGTTGTAGAGTTTTTATTTGTAAGTATGCAGAGACTTCAATCTTTAAGAAAGCTAACTAGAAGTGGAGACAGAAGGAAATGAGCAACTTTTGAAAAGATATGGCATTCCAGATATATAACAATAGTGTACCATACAAGTCTCTTATAGATTTGTAGACGAATTTGCAGGTTCGAATATCCCTACTGCATTTTCGGCATCATAGGTTCTTTAGTTTGTTGATTGTAATTGTTCAGTTGTTTGTTAGTTTTGTTTAATGTACATAGGTGGATTATGATTGTTTCATTGTTTGTTTGTTTTGTTTTGTGTACACAGATGGATTATGGAAGGTTGGAGTTTTTGTTTACAATTGGGATGGATAACAAAGGGTAAGAAAGGCTGATGGACACCAAATGGAGTTCGCAAACACATTATTTAGTTTGGCTGTTATATGTAATGAATGTTAATGATGTCTTTTATTTTGTATATGGATGTTATGGAGTCCTACCGAAATACTCTGATGTGTTATGGATATGTTTAGGTATAAATTTCTTACCACTGGTGTGTTTAATTTCATTTCTTACCACTGTTGTCTTCAATTGTTCAATAGAACCGGTGTGTTGAGTTGTTGACCAGAACTTGTGTGTTTAATTTGTAGGACACTGGTGTGTTTAATTGGTGAATAACACTGGTGTGTTTAATTTGTGACAACTGGTGTGTTTAATTTGTAAGGCACCGGTGTGTTTAATTGTTGGGGCACCAGTATGTGTAATTTGTGACAACCGGTGTGTTTAATTTGTGACAACCGGTGTGTTTAAATGATGACAACAGGTGTTTTTAGTTGGTGACAATGGTAACTACCAGTGTGTTTAATTGGTTACAACTGGTGTGTTTAATTGGTTACAACAGGTGTGTTTAATTTGTGACAACCGGTGTGTTTAAGTTTTAGGGAACCGGTGTGTTTAATTCGTGACAACTGGGCTGTTTAATTTATAGAGCACTGATGTGTATAATTTTTTGTGTATATGTTTTGATCAACTTTTGAATGTTAATTTGTTTAAAATTTGTGTTTTTAACTTAATTGATTAATCATCAAATTGCATGTATTTTTTTACAAATTATATGCTCACTAATGCAATTCATTTCGTAAAATAAAATTAGATGACCACAAAATAACTTGATAGCAACACAACAATTGTCCAATTGGTAGCAGTATACAAGCACCAAATTACAAGTCTTGCATAATAAACGTAATTGTAATTTCCAATCCAATTACACGTACACAAGCATCCATTTGACAGAAGCAACCATCCATTTGATTTATCTGTGCGGTTTAACGTGGCTGTAAACAAAGAACCAGTTTATTCTAGTGGACACTAATATATAAAGTTTAGTAAAAATAACCCAAAAGTTGTTTACTGATATGAAAATATTATGGGTACATACCTCATTCAACATCATTGTCTGGATCCGTAGGGTTATGATATGGCCGTGTTGGACACGTCCTTATGTTATGTCCCTCTTGTCCACACGACTTGCACTTACGACGTTGCCGAGGTCGTGGATTTGTTTGTTGGTTGGGAACATTGCATTGCTGATCGACCGGTGGGTTTGCATAATTTTGTCGGTTGTGCCCTGATTTCTTACATACGGTACAATACCTACTCCTCCGACCATGCTCGCCTGCAGACGAAACCCTATTTTTTCTCGGCCTACCGACTTGAGGTCGCTAGTCTGGTAGGAGAACAACTTCTGCACGGACTTCCTCTGGAGTATTCCATTCGTTTGGCTGTCCAACCTGAAATATGAGACCAGAATAGCTTTCCAACCAGGTACTTGTTTTGTAGAAATCCGAACAAAAGTCACCAAAAAAAAATTACAGTGCCTACAACGACAATCATTACAAAATAATTAAACGTAATCCGAACAAACAATGCATATAAGTATTAGTACAATATATACCTTATAGCAGCTAATGCATGACTACAAGGCAATAGGTCATTCTGAAATTCTTTACAAGTACAACTTTTCTTAGAAAGGTTTACTAAGACATCTTTCTCACCGTCATTCATATTGAAATTAACATGATCTATTGGGCGTACCATGTACTTATGTGATGTTTCATTTTTTTTGGTTAATTTCTCAGTATCCCACTGGGACAGTTGTGCTGTATTTCTGGATACGGCATCACGACGTTCATGAAACAATTTCTGCTTCATATCTCTAATGTACTCAACCAACGTTGTTATTGGCAACTGACGGGCATACCGTAAACAATTGTTCATGCACTCCACAATATTGGAAGTCATACCCCCATAACGCCTAACCGGACAATACGCACAAGACCATTTATGAGGGCCAACTCTCATCAGATATTCATAAGCTCGCATGTTTACACGGCTTAACTCTCGCATCTTTTCCAAGAACTCTGTTTGTCTATGTGCCCTAGAAGCTTCATGGAACAATTTGCACACAACATGGCTTTTGAATCTGTTCTTCAGGTTCATGTTCATATGAAAACCACAAAGGCCATGTAGCATTTCTGGGTACTCTTTAGCCATAGCTACCTTGATTGCAGGACTGCGATCGAAAATGATGATACAATTTGTAGGACATCCTATTGTCTTTTTCAACTCCTTTAAAAACCAAGTCCATGAATCCTCGCGTTCAACATCACCCCAACCATAAGCAAGAGGGAACACTTGATTGTTTGCATCTTGACACGCTGCAATAAACATGACACCGCCAAACCTACCCTTCAAATGAGTTACATCAATGCAAATTGCAGGACGTATGACCGTCTGAAACCCGACAAGTGAAGCACTAAAAGCAATAAACAAATATTCGAATTTTTTATCGACGTCCGTCTTTATTGCTGTTATAGTACCATGATTCACGCGTTTCAATTCGTGACAGTATGCAGGCAACAACCGATATGACATATCAGGAGAACCAAAAATGTTTTGTTCAGCAAGTCCTTTTGCCATCAATGCCTTTGTATACAACAAACTAAGTCCGTGTTCCACTTGCATATCAGTCATGATTTCTTTGGGTTTCAAAGATCGACCACTAACTGTAAGTTTCGGTGACAGTATTTCACCAATAAGCCATGCACTTGCTTGTCGATGACGGTTGTGCCAAATCATCAATTGTACAACTATGTTCTTCCTCAAACTTTTGGACTGTCCAATAATTTCCACCTTCTATCTTAACCGCACGGAATTGAAATTTACACTCGGGATCCTTGCAACCAACTTCATATCTACCGGTGCATGACCTTGTAACACGGATTTCAAAATTATCCTTTAGTGCGTACTCCTGCAAAGCTAGCTTCAAAGCTTTTTTACTTTCGAACATCCCACCTTTGGATAACCGATTACAGGAAGTAGATTCCTCTGTTCTAACTAGTTCGAAACTGTAGTTTGAAGCTCCGGGAATAATCCAAGGTTGGGAGACTGAAGTTCTGGATCTATCACCAACATTAATGCCACCATCTTCAAATGTATCTCTACTTAGACAAGTAAAAACCAGTGGAACAGACCCTCTACGACCACCATCTGTTGAATCCGAACTCATTCCATGATGATATGTTGCCTCATCATTCACACCCTCACGACTTCTACCATCACCAATGTAATCTTTATCAAAATCCTCTAATCCATACTCACTATGAGAATTGTACTTTGGAATCGAACTCTCATCCTCGTTAATTGTTGGGTCCTAAAAAATAACAGGGTTTCCAATCGGGGTTTCAAAAACATTATTAGTTGTTGGTATAGAACCGAAGACGTTGTTGCTTCCATCGTCGGATTGAAACTGTGCCGTCAATTGTTGTACAAAAATTTGATAAACGGGCTGACCGGTAGGAACACCCACATGACCGGATTGTACACTAACTTTCTCAACAACACTAACATACACCTCCGGAACATGTCCACCATCGCACAACAACATTTCCACATCGCTATCATCTTTAATTTTCGGTCGGGCTGGCATAAGCCTAACCCCGGTATCAACCAAAGTTCTAAACTCAATACTAAACCTTGTTAAGTCAACATTCGCAACACCTTGTACAACCCTAGACAACTCGTTGTACGTCAAATTCCTACAAACTTTCACAAACTCTTGTTTCACCACCCTCGTAAAAGTTTCCCACCCATTTGCCACCATAAGTGATTACCAATTTCGTAGGGTCCATTCCTGCATTCCAACAAATCAAATTCTCACATTTAGAATACAATTTATTAAACAAGTCACAAATTATACAAGGTGCAACCTATTATACACAGCATGACAACCCAATTAAACACACAAGGAAAAACTAGTTTAAACACACCAGGCCATACCGATTGAAACACACCACACCATACCACATTATGCAAACCACAACAAACCAATTAAACACACCGTGGCATACTAAATTAAACACACGAGGGATAGCCAATTAACACACCAGGGATAATAAATTAAACACCCCAGGGCATAACACATTAAACACACCATGCCAAACCAATTAAACACACTATACAAACAACATTGCAAATACAATGTAACGCCACATACAACAAACGATGAAAAACAAATTAAACAAACGATGAAAAACCAATTAAACACACCTGGACAATAAATTAAACACATCAGGGATAATAAATTAAACACACTAGGGCATAACAATTAAACACACTATACAAATAACATTACAAATACAATGGAACACCACATTCAACAAACCATGACAAACAAATTAAACACACGAGGGATAATCAATTAAACACACATGGGATAATAAATTAAACACACCAGGGCATAACACATTAAACACACCATGCCAAACCAATTAAACACACTATACAAACAACATTGCAAATACAATGGAACACCACATCCATCAAACCATGAAAAACAAATTAAACACACGAGGGAAAACCAACTAAACACACAACGGCAATAAATTAAACATATCAGGGATAATAAATTAAACACACTAGGGCATAACAATTAAACACACTATACAAACAACATTACAAATAAAATGGAACACCACATTCAACAAACCATGAAAAACAAATTAAACACACCAGGGATAATAAATTAAACACACCAAGCGATTTCAATTAAACACACCACGGTTTAACAATAAAACACACCAAGGTTAACTATCTCCTTCAACCTTTATTCATTATAATCTGCATATGAAATAAAAAAATAGGGTTTCTAATACATACCTCTAGAAGAAAGGCCTTCAGAATCTGGATTCATCATAACAACCTCACCCAAAATCTGTGAAATACAAAACCTATACAATCCCTAAATTTCGAACCAAATCTATACGAACAAAATCTATACAAAACCCAATGACTTTGTAGACAATAGCAGCACTTTCAACACCAATGGAGGAAACTGAAGAGGAAGGAAACTGAAGAGGAAGGAAACTGAAGAGCAGTGACAGTGAGATGTAGAAGGCGTCACAAGTAGAAGAAGAGAGAGCAGTAGGCCGTGACATGTAGAAAAGAAAGAAGCGACAGTAGAAGAGAGAGCAGTGGGCGTGAGATGTAGAAGAACAGAAGCAGCAGGACGTGAGATGTAGAAAAGAAAAAAGAGACAGTAGAAGAGAGAGCAGTGAGCGTGAGATGTAGAAGAAGAGAGAGTTGTAGGGCGTGTAGAAGAGAGAGAAGATAAAAGAAAATATATATAAATAAGTAATTAAACAATTATTGAATAAATGAGGGGTATCTCGGTCTTCACAATCAATTAATGGATAAAAACAATACATTTATTAATATTGAGTAAATACAATCAAACACCATAATTTTTTACTAAAAAGGGGTATTAATTTCCTCTATTTATTTTCCCTGCCCATATTAAAATAATGTTTTACTCGCCACAGGCTTTAAAATATCTGCTGTAAACTCATTTTATTTGTTTTCACCCAATCAACAAGTTCCAAAACAAATCCAAAGACTAACAGAAAATTCAATCATTAATTCATTATGCTTTCGTCTTCTTATTGAAGCAAATAAAACAGGTAGAAACGTTTGCATTTTTTTTAACGGTATCTTTATTAAGTGCCACTAAGGCCAGAACCAAGCAAACAGAAGGAAAACAACAAGGCAGATACACAACACAAAAGCACAGACAATACAACACAAACCAGACCCCCTGCCAACAACAGGCGTAGAGAAACCAAGCACCAAACGAAACAGCAGCAGCAGCAACAACACAGAAAAAGCAGACAACCGACCAACAGAATAGCCGAAAGCACCCCAATCAACAAAATCCCTATTCTTGCTCGAACGCAACTTGACAAGACTATCAGTAAATTGATTGGAGGCTCTCGATCTAAACTTCACCTCATCGCCAAGAAACTTCATTTTGTTCCTAATATCATAAATCAGTTGCACATGATTAACATTTCCAATGCCAAGTGGATGGTTGATTCTAATTTCTACATGTCTGCAGATAATGCTTTCATTAAAAAGAACTATTATTTCCATTTTCTGTGGAGTCTGACACCTTAGTTTCAAAGGATATCTTAGAGTACGTGCTTGTCTTTGTCTTCTTTCCCTTATGTTTTTTTTATTTATGTTTACAAATCGTAGAAGTGATTTCTAATAAGTCTGTATTGATCGATCCCGTATCACTCCAATAGTTCGGGCCAAATTGGCTCAACGAAACAGTTTCCATTACTCTCCAGCTATTTTCAAAAAAATTAGGAAAATACTTGGGTACTGACTCAGTACCCAAGATGCTGACTCTTGTGTTTTTATTAGTGGAAATATCCACTATCAATCCAATATATCTAATATCAAACACTTTAAATGGTTTTTCCATCAATGAAAACATAAGGTCAGTGTCTTGGGTACTGGTCAGTGTTGTCCAAAAATTTGGACCCCCATCTATTTTCAACTAAACTAATATATTTACTTTCTTAAAAAGAACTAACAATATATATATATATATATATATATATATAGTCTTACATCAAAAGAAAATTTCCCATAAAATAAAAAATAAAAAAATTCCGACTATGAACGATAGGGCTATCGACTAATCCACATGCCACGCTATCATAAGAAACCCTAAGAAGATCAACACTATCAAAAATAATAAATCTGGGCATACTAACATACTATCATAAAAGATAAATCACAACAAAAAGTACAAATCACTAATATAACTCGAACAACGTGACAGCTAAACTATCTCAAAAATTAGACAAAAACCAAGTCAAATAATATGACAACTAGTTTCAAAAAAATAAATAATAATGTGACAACTGATTTGTGCCTCCCTAAAAATATATAATTTTTGAAAGATATAAAAATGCGTTCAATTTTAACAATGCGTCACCAGCCATAAGAGAAATGAACAAAATGAAAACATACCGGTTTAAAACCAAAAAAAAAAAAAAAAAAAAAAGTAAAACATAATAGTTTGATAAAAATTTGAAACATTTCATTAATAAAAACCAAAAAATAACTCCTCAGATTGGTAGATCTGCCTCCGTCTTCAGGTCGGCCGCCCGCCTCCCACCTTCTGGCGGCAGCTCCATTACTCTATATATATAAAAATAAAAGAAAATATAGTTAATAATATTTAAACTAAATGGTCGACATTAATACTTAAAACTTGATTTAATAAATCTTTTAATTACCACCATCCCTCCCTGCATCCGATTTTGGCTTTCGATCCACCCCCAACAAGTTCAAAATAGACTCCAACTCTTTCACAATCTTCTCGGCATTTTCTATTTTAGGTCCTTTTTTTGAAAATTCAATGGTATGCACTACACCGTTAAGAATTTCTATCTTGGTATCCGTATCTATTTTTTGGTATTTCAAATCATTTTCCTTCGGTTTCTCGGCATGCCTCGACCCATTGCATTCAGATCCGTCACCCATTTCCCTTCTTCCGGCTTCAGCTCCATTACTATAATTATAGTTAAAATCAGAATTTTAAATTTAGTGAAATTGATGGAGACTAAACCATAGACTTTTTATTTGATAAGAAACAAACTGAATGAATTTAAATTATATATATATATATATATATATATATATATATAGATAGACTGAAATGAAATTTTCTAAGATCCCGAAATGGTATGGTCGATGACTTGATGATTCCTTTAGGTCATATATATATTTTTTCTATTGTTAATTTAAATTTATATAAAATATATCACTTTATTATACGTGGACTACTAAATTTAAAAAATCTTTGATAAGTGAATACAAATAGAAGTTTTATATATATGGAAGAAAAAAAATGGAAACACTGAAAACTTGATTAATTCTTTCACTTACCGTGATCCCTTCCTGCGTCCAGTTTCGGCGTCGTGTTGACCAATGATCAAGCTTAAAATATAGTCGGCCACCCTCTCAACTTCTCCGAATTTGTTTTCTTTTATTGTAAGTTCCATGGAACGCAAAATGTCTTTAAGAAATTCGACCATGGTTTGTTGATGGGATTTCGAATCATTTTCATCCTGTTTCTTGGCTTCCCTCGACCCACTGCCTTCAGCTCCGCCACCCGTCTCCCTCCTTCCAGCTTCAAATCCGCCACCCGCTCCCTTCTTCCGGCTTCAAATCCGCCACCGGTCTCCCTTCTTCTGGCTTCAGCTCCATTACTATATAATATACAGAGTCGAAGTCATAATTTGAAATTTAGTAAAGCTTGCGGGTGCCAAACTGTAGATATTTTTCATTTTATGAAAAACAACAGAATTTTTTTTAATTAATTATGCAGACTAAAATGAAATTTTCTAAGAACTTGATCAGGGGCATGTTTGGATGGCCTTCTTTAGGTGTAGGATTTCTTTTACGGAATCTTTTATAGCAAAAGGTAGCAATCTAATAAGTATAGGTAGCAATGATGATTCTGTACAGAAAATTCTGCACCAGTTACTCTCTCTAAAATTAGCACTTTTTAATTAAAAAAATTAAAGGGTTTCTAATATTATCCGGAATTAGTGTTAAACTGATTGAACACACTTGAATTAAACTGATTGTGTAATTAATTGATGAAAATTGATGGTGTGTTTAATTGATGAAAACCGGTGGTATGTGTAATTGAAAAAAAAAAACAAGTGTGTTTAATTTAAGAAAACATGTATTGTGTTTAACCGAAGAAAACTGGTGTGTTTGATTGAAGATTTGTGTGGAAAGTTTAGTAATAACAACGAAAACAAAAAAAACAAAAAAAATCCACTAATTATATTATTTCAATTTTACCCTTAAATCAAACATAATAATATTTGAAAAAATGGTTGAAATACTTTAAAACTTGATTAATTCTTTCACTTACCTGCATGTCTTCCTGCGTCCAGTTCCGGCGTCGTCGTTTCGACCAAAGATAAAGTTTAAAAAAGACTCGAGCGCCCTCTCAAATTCTCTCTCAAATTCTTCCATTGTATTTTCTTTTCTTTTTTTTTCCAAATTCCGAAAACCCTAAAATTAAAGCTATGGCCACAAGACATATGATAATCATAAGTGGGGGTTCCTCTTCCATACCTTTCTCGTCTCCTTTTGACCGACTCATCAGACATACGGAGGACCAATATGGTTTCGATGGAACGGCCACGAGCTTAGTTGCTGCCGATGGCAACATGGCCGCGGGAAAAGAAAGTTGTTGTGGAGGTTTGGCCGCCAGTAGTGACAGAAAAGCTGGGGATCCGAAACTCACTGTTGGTAGCTGACGAGATTTGACTGAGAGAAAAGCCATGGTTCAAAATCGTTGTTGTTGAATGAGAGAGGTGTTTGGTTTGTTTTTATATATATACATGGTGTTAGGGTTTTGCTAAGTTGCTGTCTTTGGAAAAAAAAAAAGAAGTCGAGAGAAAATGCAATTTATTTAATTTTTGTTAAATTCACAAATATTCCTTATACACTCCTAAAATATTGGATTTCTCTATTTTTACTATAATAATAATAATAATAATTTTTAACTGACAGTTGATTTGATTATTGATTTTTTTCTCTTATAAAATTAAATTATAATCTCATTTTTACGAGGAAAAAGACTAAAACAAGCACGTAATTAACTCTTATTTGAAGAAACTTGACGATCAAGTTTTCAAAATAGAGATTGACTTTGATTAATGAAGCCAAATTATCTCGTTGCTTAATTAGACATTCATTCAAATTGAATTGTCCAAATAAATAACACAACAAAGAAATTAATAAAGGTCGTCGATCAATAAATGGGGGTTTTTGTCATTTTATTGGTTGGTGTTTGAAGAGTGGATCCAGATCCTCTCCTCACTTTTTCTTTCATCACCATTGTCCTCAACTGCATAATCTAATAACACACGTCTAATATAGCATATCAATAGTCTATATTAATTCTATTAATTTTTATGTTTTGCACAACCAAAAGCTAGAATTAATTCAAACCATTGATTTGGGTAGGGACAAAATGAGGCGAGAGGATGATCCAAAGCTTTCAAGACTATCACCATATTAATAACTTATGTTTTAAAGGTATCAAAGCTAAGTGATTTCCAAAAATACTCTTACTTTACACATTTTGAAATTATAACTCTGACTTCAACTTTCTTCTACTGCATTTATGTTGTTTGAAATTTACCTTTCTCTTTCTTAAAAACTTTGTAAAGTGAAACTTATTGATCTAACTACATCTCCAAGACTCCAATTTGTTCGAAGTTCATCTCCTTCTCCAACTACTCGTGGTCGCCGAGAACAAATCGCCTTTACAAGTCTGTCTTTTTCTCCTCTTCATTTGTGTACAAATCAGGTTAAGGTAATCACATATATTGTCTTGTTTTGGTTTTGAATCTTTTATTGTTAAAGATGTTGAGGTACTTAGGTTTCGTTGCACTGTCTGGAAAATTCAAAAGTATTGGAGAATATCTCCAAAAGTCACGGACTTTTCTTCAAAAGTCTCGGAACGTGTAAATACAAGTCTCAAAATCTAATAGTTGATTCAAAAGTCTCGGATACTTGTATAACCTGTTCCGAGACTTTTAAAAACATTTTTGAGAGTTTTGAAATACTTGCCAAGACTTTCATTTATATGTTCCGAGACTTTTGTTTTGTTTTTTTTTATAGATTTTCCCTTAAAAGATATTTACAGACTTTCATTTACAGATTTTCCATTAGAGCTAATTATAAGGTATGAAAATAGAAAAGGTAATTGAAATACAATATGGGTTCTGCTAAGCTGTCCAAATAATTTATCAAAAATCATGTCCAAATAATGTGGCTTATGGAGCAAAATAAAGTAATAAAGCAGAGCCAGACTGAATATTAACAGTCCTTGAATGAGCTAGCTTGAGTTTGTCTTTCTTTGCCTTTGAAACTAATATCTTTACAGAGTCGGGTATCAAATGCCCGAATTTTTCCCGATTTTTCTAAATTGACTTTTTTTACTTCTATCTATAACCTTTTAGTTTTTATTTTCTTTTTGGTTTAGTTTTTCGTAGGTATTAAACATGGATTTAATAAACTATAATTATTTTTAAAACAAAAAAGGTTTTCAATTATAATTATTTTTATAAATGGTAATAAATATATATATTTTTTTAAACAAGAAACAGGAAAGAAACAAACCTTAACACACAAAGGCAAAGCATCAGACAAGATGCACTTCTCCACGCAGGGAGGACAAACATTCAACCAAAAACAACCTGAAACGCTGGATCTACCCAGCTTAGCTAAACTGTGTGCTGCAATATTGCCTCTCCTGGACACATGACAAATAGACCAACCATGAATCGATTCAAGTAAGCCCAAAATTTTACAAATAATATTCCCCACATCGTTAGAAGGAGCTTTACCAAGTTGGAGAATGTTAACGAGCTGGAGGGAATCCGTTTCAATTTGAAAAGGAACCAAACCTGAACCCAAAGCCAGGAGAATACCATTTTTAACAGCTAATGCTTCTGCAATAAGGGGAGCTAACATAGCCTTCGCATTTTTTGTTGCAGCAACGTTCACAATGCCTGCACTATTTCTTATTTCTTATAATAATTCCATAGCCAATTTTCCGATTCAAATAATCTGTTGCTGCATCCGTATTTATCTTATAAACACCCTCAATCGGGGCCTCCATCTACAAATCTTCCTTTTCCTCTCTGTAGAGCTTATTTTAGCCCCACTTTGAACTTATCTCTGATTCTCCAAAAAATCGCAAGCCCAACTAACTACTGTCCCAACATCCTTCCCATCTAAATTATGCACCAGCTGATTCCGACAAAACCAGATTCTTCACAAAATAACACAACAATTCCAGATCATCATTCTTTAAATCCCACAAACAGCCAATCCTAAAATCAAGAAAATGCACATGAACACTCGGATTCATCCCTCTTGCAAAGGAACACTGATCTTGTAAATACTAAATCCAAAACAAACCTGACTGGTATCTGAAAATCAGAAAGCAACAACACAAGAAAATCACGTTAGAAAACAGTGTTAGAACCGAGGTTCGTGTTTCACACGGTGTTCTTAAGACAATTTCACGTGGCAAAACCGTATGTGTTAGGCGATTGTCTTCTATGATACAATGGTTCAACAATGGTAGGCCTAAGCACTATCCACCACCGGCGAACTCAAATAGAGTTTAAACTCACCAAGAAAACGGAGAAGAGAAAGAATTCGGTTGCTCAAAAATACTGTATATTTTTTGATGATATGAACAGAATACTAGAGCTATTAAATAGCCAAACTGAAGTATTAGGGTTTAGGGATTAATTCAGGATTATTTTGGTAAATACGTTTTTGATTTAATAAGGAAATAATTTAATTAAATAATAATTCTCCAAAAAGATTTACTTCCAATCAAAACCGATTATGTATTCTTAGTGATCAAGTAAGAAATCAGAATCCAAACAATTAAAACTTTCCTTATTCTTTACAAAACAAAAACGTCAACTTAGGGAAGTGGCAAAAGGTCAACTGGACTCTCACGGTCCAATTGGAGCAGCATTCGTGTTCGCAGATCTTGCACACACACGAGTCGTGCATTCGAAGGTTCGTGGTCTATGATTTCTTTAAAAAAATTAAAGAAAATATTTCTTTCTACATGAAAATGGTGAGAAATGTCACTTTTTTTTTGTGTTGCACTGATGTCACTGCTTTAATAAGTTAAGTTTAAAAGACACATATTATCATGAACTATCCAAATTGCCCTTAAATAATCAATTTTTAATTCTTTTTGTACTTTTATCTCCACACTTTGATCAATTATTGAAAGCAATAACTCATCTCTCTCTAATAAACTTGTCTGAAAATAGATCTACAACTTATCTGAAAATCGAAGTGTTTTAGCACAACGAGTTATTCTAGGTCTTGTAACAATTTATCCATTCCTTATAATTTGTTGTTCGAGTATTTGTGTGAACATGATGATGGTATTGCGAAGTTTGAACCTTTGAATTTTGAATCTCCGAGCATTTTTAAAAGTTGTTCGAGATTGCATTTTTAAAAGTTGTTCGAGACTTTATTTTTAGCGTCCGAGTCTTTATGTAAATTATCCGAGACTTTGTATAAAGGCTCCGAGCTTTTTTATAAGTTTGGACACTGTTTTAAAAAAGCACGAACATTTAAAAAAAAAATCTCAGACAGTTTAAAATGCTCTGAGCTTTTAACAACAAAAAGCTCGGAACTTTGAAAAAAAAGCTCGAGCCTTTCACAAAAATGCTCAGACACTACAAAGTTTAATCAACCAAATTTTCCTAAAGAAAAAGCTCGGGTGTGTTTCAAAAAGCCTTGGATTTGGTTCAAAAAAGCTTAGACATATTTCAAAAAGTCTCGAAGATTCAAGTTATACAAACCTAATTTTCCTAAACAAAAAACTCGAACGTATTTCAAAAAAGCTCAAATTATGTTCAAAAAAGCTCGAAATGTTTCAATGAGACCCATGAATGCGTCTGCGTAGCGCCACTCCGTCGCCGTTCCAGTGATTGTCTGGGTTTTAATGGGACTTTCTCTCTCTCTACTTCACAACTCAGTCACTGTAAAATGAATGAAAGAAATCTGATGAGGAACGATTATTGGGGTTATTTTTACTCGTTCACCATAATAGGTGTCTTTTAAACATAAGTTATTAAATCAGTGATAGTGTTGAAATGTCACCGTCAAAAAGTGTCATTTAATTTTTGAACCCATTTACTGTTCAGCAAAATACTACTATTGTATTATCTAAAAAATACTGATTTATTATAATATTTTCTTTAAAAAAATGAGTTTTAAAAATAAAGCAAATTGAAAATTTAATTAGATAATCTCACTTATGAGTAAAAACAAACGCTCTTATTGCTTTTTTAAAAAAAAATTGAACTCTAATTGGAATAAACTTGCCTATCAAGTTTCCAAATAGGGTTCAAAAAATAAATAACATTATTTGGGGTGGTTGTTGTGCAAATATTACCACGTTAAAAATTCATGTTTAAAATGCACAAATTAAGGTGCCAAGACCAAAATACCCTGAAAAAGTGAGTTGTTGTTGTTTTCTAACTGAGATAAACAGTAGAGAGAGAAAAGGTAGAATGAATTTAAATCGACGAGAAGAGAATCGACGGTAACGATTTCGATGGCGATGTAACCGGAAGTTGGAGAGCAGTGGAATTTTAACACTTCACCATCAAATCTGCAATCGAAAGAAGTAAGTTGAGTTTGATTTTGTTATCGTTTTAGTGGTTCATAAGTTGTTGTGCATGTTTGATTAGTTCTGTGTTAGGTTGATTAGGGATGATTTAGGAATCTGAGAATGTTTATAGGTTAGGTTAGGGTTTGAAATGAGGTTGATTTTTTTTTTTTGACGAAGATGAATTTATAGGTTTTCAAGACTTTTTTTAACAGTTCCGAGCTTTTTGAACCTAATCCAAGCTTTTTTTTTATACACGCTCGAGCTTTTTTTATACACGCCTGAGTTTTTGTTTTAGGAAAATTAGATTTGTTTAACTTTGAATATCCGAGAATATTTGAAATATGTTCGAACTTTTTTGAACCTAATTCGAGATTTTTTTATACACATCCGAGCTTTTTTTTAAGAAAAAATAGGTTTGTTTAACTTTGATTCTCCAATAAATATAGAAACATGTCTGAGCTTTTTAGAACCTAATTTGAGATTGTCTGTAACAGGTTAGAGCGTTTTTTTAACGAAAAATATGTTTGTTTTACTTTGAATCTTCGAGAATTTTTGAACCATGTCCAAGTTTTTTAGAAACAAATCCGATACATTTTTAAACACGTCCAAGCTTTTTGTTTAGGAAAATTTAGGTTGATTAAAATTTGTTGTGTCCGAGCGTTTTTGGTACAAGTTCCGAGCTTTTTATAAAAAGCTTTGAGCCTTTTTTTCAAAGCTCCAAGATTATTTTTTTTAAAGCATCGAGTCATTGTATTTACTTTTCAACCGTTTTACAGTATACTTATGTATTATTTTTCTGAAAATACAGATGAGGAACTTGAAGGATTTCTATAAAACTCCAGAGGGAGAATAATACAAGGACAAACTTTGCCACGACCATTTTAACGACCTTGGACAGATAGACGACGCACTGAACTGGGTCCATGAAAATTTTGCTATTGAAGACCGATGTCGGTTCATGAAGTCATGTTTTGGGCATTTCATGACGATGTATCATCATATGAATTTTTTGGGGGACGTTATACATCGACTGCTTATGCACGAGCTGCATCATGATGGCCCAGCAGATGAGATGTGCTTCATGTTAGGGCGTCATTCGGTGAGGTTCTTGAAGGTAAAAATTTTCTAGATCACTGGATTGCAGTTTGGAGCTGTACTGGACACGACGATGTATGATAGCGTAGAAAATGGCATACAAGAGCTGTATTATCCCGGTATAAATGAGTTGGACTGCGAACAACTGAGAGTTGTTCTGAGTCTCAGTATCTTTAAGCAACCTTGTTTATATGCTGATCTGGATACTTATGGGGGTGGACGAGAGAGTGAATATTCTAGTTTGGCAGTTTCGACTTGTCGAGGACCTCGATGCGTTCCTGTGGGGTGCCCATGTGTACAGACAATCCATATATGGATTCAAGCATGCGCTTGACAGACAATGTGAGAGGTTTGAGAGACACCAACGAGCAAAGGGCATTAACGTACACATGATGGAGACCTACAACATTTACGGTTTATCTCACGCCTTGTTGGTAAGATTTTTGAAGTATAATGTTTATGTTGTTTATCTCGTAACAAATATTATGGATTCTTATCGTACTTATCTTTTATGTAGATATTTGCTTTCAAGGTTATTCTCGAGCTTGGCATTCAGTTCGGGACCCGAGGGCTACTGACCTGTCTCCCGCATTCTGAAGTGAGAGATGAACAATCAGCCAAGAGGGAAGAACCTAGTCAAGATTTTCACAGCTAGGGTAAGTATCTTATGTGTTAATGTTTATAGTTGTTATTATGTATACAATTACAATGGTCTAACTACGGTTTCAGATGTTTACGTAGACGGATCTAGTGCCTGCAGCAGCTAAGAAGGGTACACAATACTTCACGGGGATTCACGAGGGAGGCAATCTATATAATGAGGAGGACACACTGAAGATTTCATAATCGGATCTTTATCAGGCTACCGCTAGTGCCATTAGTGAGATGAAGGGTTCTAACCCAGATGGTGGGGGTGGGAGGCCCAGTGAAACAGAGGGTTCAAAGTCGGAGGCTCGGGAAGGGATGGAGGTATAGGCAGGTTCGATTTACGATACCCGGAGCTACATATAGAGGGGATTCCTATAGGGGCATTGGAGATGATCGATAGGTACGTAACAATTATTGTTTTAACTAATTGATAAATTAAAACTTGTCAATTATGTAACACTGACAATTTAGACTTGATTTCAGGCCCTTTGGGAACGTCAATTGACTGTAGTGTTTGAGGTGATCCAGAAGAGTGAGGAGGATTGAAATCGCAACACCGGGAGTTGCTGGATGTAATCCAGAAGAGTGAGGCAGATCGAAAGCAGCAACACTAGGAGTTACTAGAAATGATCTGAGGGCTTCAGCATTATGGGTCTGGGTCGATATCCCAAACGCACAGGGATAAGCCACCATCTCATGATCCAGACTTTAGTCCCAGAGACAGGACAGATGGTTATCAGGAAGGGACAAAGCCAGGGACCGGACCGGACCGGACCTGCCCAGCAGCCGTATTTTGAGAGGACAAGACCTGGTACAGAGCATCAATTACCTATAGGCCATCTCTGGCCACCAGTCTAGTACACAGACAACATTCTTGTTATGACAGAGGACCCCTACAGGTCATCTTAGCCCACCAGTTTGAGAGACGGGCACAACGCTTGGACAGAGTCCATCCTCAGACATCACCATTCCGGTCCTCCTACCGACATGTCCAGGCGATCCACACAGTGTGGAAACCCATCTGATCGATCCAGGCATAACCCACCCTACCGCAGGTTGATTGAGTCCCAACGGTCCCCTCCACCCCGCAGATCAATCGAGCCCCAACGCTCCCCTCTACCCCGTAGATCGAACAAGCCCCAGCAGTCCCCTCCACTCTGTAGAAGGCGCATACTCAAGCGAGGTTGGCAGTTGCTTAGCCCTTACACAGATCCATGCAGGGCGAAGAGGGTGAGAACACTGCCCCAGTTAGCAAAGCACATTTTCGATCTGCATGCTTTGGTGGACATTACCAGCTTTTGGCTTACAAAACCTACAAGAGGAACATCAGCGGGGAACAGTAAGTTCAACTTTCTGTATGCATTTACAAGCGCCTCAGTTACATTAATGAATTATGTAACTAATGCAACTAGGGATGGCAATTTGACCCACACCCGCCTGAACCCGACCCTATAGGGTCGGGTGTGGATGGTGAATTTACGACCCGCGGACACGTGAACTTGTTTAATAAAAAACCTTGTTAGTTCACGGATGGGTGCGGGTTGAAAAAATGAACCCGCGGGTTGAAAAAATGAACCCGCAGGTTGGACCCACGAACTCGCATAAATAAAATACTTGTATATAAACATACATAGACATTTGAATTATTTTTGGTCATTTTATTTTTATGGTTATTATTGTTTTGTAATGTATCAAGTAAGGAATTAGAAGTGGAAATTTAATTCAATTAAGTATCAAATAGGTGATTACATGTGAAAATTTACTAATGACAAATCGCGGGTTCGTGGGTTCGTGGGTTCGTGAGTTACGGGTTCATGGGTATCCCTCAGGTGAAGCATCCACCCGTGAACCCGTATTTTTTCACGGGTTCGCGGGTGAGGGTATGGGTGCAGCCATAACCCTCAGGTTCAAACCCGTCTGCGAACCCGCTTACCTACGTGGGTTCGAGGGCTAACCCGCTTACCTATGCGGGTTCGAGGGCGGGCATGGGTGAGGAAAATTTTTACGGGTAAAGGTTTAGATTTTACAAAGTCCATTCGAACCCGACCTACTGTCATCCCTAAATGCAACAATTATAAAGATGTGATGTGGACATGTCGGAGCCAGTTCCTACCATATGGTTCCATCAGATGCAATCCAACTTTATGGACTTTGAGACACGGTACGCTCCTTACATGAATTATTTTTTTAGGTTTGTTTTAACTTATGCTACAATCCTAACGATGTATAATTTTTATATTGTTAGCATATGGACGCGTACCTGCATATTTTACAGAAGCATCAGTGAGCATTCCCCACTATGTACAACCAGAAGAGCAACGTACTGGATACGCAGTTTTATGTAAGTATTTATAACATATTGTTTTTGCATGTAGCTTTTTTTGTTGTTATTGTTTATAACTTCCTCTTAATGAATATATGTACAGTCATTTCTGATGATATATTAGGGGATAATTATGCCCTATGATGCTCACGGGGATGTCACTGTGGCGAGATGGAATGTGTTGAAGTTTTTATGGCCCGTTAAGGATCTTATGACAGTTCGTGGAGCTACCGCGAATGGAAACTGTCTATGGCACAAGGTTGACGAGGTGAGTGTTACACGGTGTCAATTTTTTTAATTAATTGTCTTCTTATATCCTAATACCTTCTTGAAACACTTACAGGTCCTGATACCGTGCAACATTGGGCTCCAGCATTAGCTCTTGGTAACCGTCAACCTCACTATCGGGAAGATCCACATATTAGACCCCTAGAGACAGGAAGTCCCCGTGCATATTAGGAAGCAGCAGGTCGTGCCATTGAGATGGTTTTTGCCCTCCATGTTGCATCAGGTAAGGTTTCACACTGCGCGCCTAGCTGGCCAACCGAAGTTCGAAAGGAAAAATAGGCCCTTTTTTATCAACATTGTGTTTGCATCACGTGTGCCTCAACGAAAACAAAACCGATCGTAAGACATTCATTTTCATTAACTTCAAGTTTGTTTTATTAAAATTCTATTGTAACACCTGTTAATGTATCCAACCGTAAGGGTAACTGTATTCCCCATACGTTGAGATTGATTGAGTACTTGATGACGGATATGAATGATTTCGAATGGTCAGAAGATAATATGGGGAACATTCGGAGAGAAATGGTTGTGGAGATTTTTTGCAACTCCAAGCCGGTGCAGATATTATTATTTTTGATGTACAAAAACAATTGAATAAAGACAATATTATTTTTTATTGTTTCTATTTCAAGTGTCTGGAATCACAAGTACAACACACATTGCATACCTTTAACAATATTAAAACCGAAAATGAAAACCCCATTTCATTAAAAATTAAGTTAATCAACAAGTCATACAATTTCAAATTATTACAATGCCATCAATATATAAGCCTTCATTCATTCCACGGTAGAGGTCTTATCAGGGCATGTCTGTTTGTTGTGTCCAACTGAATGACAGATGCTACACTTGCAGCCTTATTCCTCAAGACTAGCTCTGCTTGGACATTCATTAATCAAATGTGGGTTAGAACACCTCCTGGAATTATGACCCGATTGTCCATATCTTCTACACGATTGCGTGGTTGATCTTTCCAAAGACGAGACATGTCGACCCACCATTGGGCGTCCTGCTTGTCTCCTGGAGATTGGATTTAAAACCACTAGCTCAACGATGTCGGATGGCACTACCCATGAAGAAGGATGGCCAACAAACAAAATAGGAATCGAGTACACATCAATAAGTGTTTGTCTCTTGTACACAGAATGTGATATCCAAGTTTCGCTCCCTGCAGCAACAATGAAAATAATGAGATTCACGTTTCAGTAATATAAAACGTAAATTGTTGCTAGTAATGTACCTTACCAATATGAGTGTGTGCGAACATGGAAACATGTCCATTTGAAATTTGTTACATGTGTAGATCTTACGGGCAAAGTCAACAATCTATTGCTTTTCAGACCGTTTGACGGAGAATATATTCTAGTCCACTGAATTGACGGTCATATAACTGTACTTCTCGACACTTTTCAATATCACAAATAGGCAGCGTCGGTCAACTGATGATGCTTGGATTGTACAGCTCAATGTCGATCGTGAAACGACCTATGTAAAAGATTCCTAATGAACTCTGCCAGTGTCAACAAAGGCAGTTTGCCTTGAGAATTTTAGACATGAATTTATGCATTATGTTGTTGGGATTATGCTCGATAGCTAGAGTATAATAATGTATTTGACAATCTTTTCATATTAATAAAATGATTCCTAGTTTAACAAATCTTATATCATTTATAGTTTAACTATTATAATTGTCAAAAGTAAATAATCATAAGGTCAAAAGACTATAAGAAAATGAGAATTGTTCATACATCTAGATATGTATGAGGTAGACACAATTCTTTAGTTAGTCTTGAATAATATTCACAACTTAAGATAAAGGTTGGACGCCTTTATCTTGTCAAATGTGTAGATTCTTTTGCTAGCATTTGAGTGGGATCAAATGTGTTATGATGAGTCTAAAATCATCAAAGTGTGGTGTCTTTGGACAAAAGAATCTAGTGCACTGGGTGCATTGAATTGGATCACAGTGAAATACTTTATCTAGAACCGTCAATGGATAAAAGTTTTCACTTGAAGACAATCGGAGAGTCTATCTCAATCCTGAGATAAATGATGGACTTATGGTTGCAAATGTTATCATTTAAGTTATTAATGAGTATGATTATATAGCATAGTCTATCCTCGATAGTTTGGTGGTATTCATTTGTTAATCGATTAAGGACTTCATTTATAGATATGGACATCGTGGCTCTATTTATTAAATGAGAGTTGAATATCATCATATGGATGTTTTGAGGTATTGGATATTAAATCTTAACGTTATGTTTTCAATAGTGTCTATTGAAACATGGCTTCTGGACAAGTCAAAATATCCAAGTTCAAAATATGGTCATATGAGTAAATATGGTAACTTGGAGAGCTATAGGCGGTCTATGACCTCTTGGCAATTACTGATATTCTTCACGAGTATACACTTTCTCCAATGAGGTTGTCTAGGGTATGAATGGGGAATATTAACGTATTCTATCTTTATTTAAGAGTTCGATTTTAGTTCTTTAATGGAATGAACTAAAATTAATAGATCGGACATAAGTGAATCATTTGTTGATTGTGATTGGGTTGTGTCTATTGGAACTTAAATTTAGATAGTTCGCCAAGATTCCCAATTCACACGAACTTGTATTGATCACTTGATATATTCTACCGGACCAATTCAGGGGTCCATCTAGAATTGTATTGAGGCATGTGGACTTGTTTCTTTTTGTAAGAATGGATCTAGTTCACATGTGGACTTTTTATTACAATGGATTTAATAAAATAGAAAATATAATATAATAGCCCATATATGGTGTTGGGCGGCAAAGCTATATAGTTTAACTTAATTATATTATTTTTATTTTATTACTTAATTAAATAGAAATTAATTAATTTGATAATTAATTAATTATGTAATTAAAAGTCAAAATCTTTTTCTAGTAGGAGAAGGCCTCCTAATATTATACTATTGTTGGTAGTATAATTAATATTAAAGATTATATTTGATAAATAGATAAATAAAAAAAATTATTTATCTAGTCAATTAGGAAATCTTTAATATGGTTACAAATACACTATTATGTTGGATTATGAGTCTTGGTGTACGATCTAATTGCTTTGTCTATTATGGCAGCAACATATTTTCTGTGAAATCGTATCTTAATATTTTCAGAAAAGTGCCAACAACATATGATATGGGTGGCATGAGGGAACACTTTAAAAATCCCTACTTCAATGCTTGCATGTCGATCGAAAATGTAAACCAGATCATCTATGTGACCAAGAGCACCCTTCAAGCAATCCAAAAATCACTACCATGAAAGGTTGTTTTCTGAGTCACCGTATCTAAAAGTAATTGGATACACTAGTTCGTTCCCATCTTGTGTAGTTGCAACAAACATTGTACACCCGAATCTTCCTTTCAAATGGGTACCATCAACTGTAATAACTGGACGCAAGACTCCTAATGAGCAATGGTTAGGATTAGTTTTTAATTAAAACTCTAAACCAAATCACACATAGCATGGTCATGCATATGGAAATTTTCTCAATTATTAAGTTTGTAGTTAATGACTAAATGAAATGGTCACCCACATCTAACCCTAGACATCATAGATAAACTAATCCTCACACAAACATTCATTGAGGTCTCATTTGAATATAAGTAGAGGAATTAGAGCAAGTATTTCAATAAAAGAGACTACCAAGGTATTTAATTAAAAACCATTAGACTAAGGATTACAAGAGTTGTTTAACTGGTTACATTAATCCCCTAACTAGAGATTAGTTACACATCAAGGAAAAGAAATAAAACAAAGAAGAGTTAAAGAAGAAACCCAAGTTGATCATTTGAGGTTCCTTGAATTGTAAGTTTCCTCTCCTTGCCTTCCAAGTTCCAAAATGGATGGAGGAATGAAAATGTCTAAGGATGGTGATGGAGGGGTGAAAGTGTCAAATAGTTCGTGTGGCTGATGATTTTTCACCAAAATATATGATGAGTATCTATATGGGTCCAAAAATAGGTCAAGAATCAACCTAACCCTTGGTGGCGGACTATCGCTTTCTTGTATGTCGCGGTTGTCCATGACGACATGTCACGGTCTTTCATGATGACGTGTCGCGGTCTTTCATGACAACATCACAAGCGACACTTTAGAAAATTTGTTATCGCGTGGTGTGTCACGATCTCCCATGACGACACACCATGACAGCGACATCTTGTGTCATTTTGTCCAAGTTTTCAATTTTCAGCTCTTTTAGGTCTCAATCTTCACTCATATCTCCCATATGATGCCCTTAATATGAAACCCTACAAAAACACTCAATCGAGCCATTAAACACTTGATTTTACCTGAGAATTTAGCAACAAGTATAGAAAGAGGGACTCAAAATCTAGTGTTATCATGGCTCGATCAACACCCCCAAACCTAGCCTTTTGCTCGTCTTCGAGCAAAATCAAGAGAAAACAACAATAAAAATGAACAAGCAAACAACACAAAGACTCGATAAAAACAAAAAAAAATTCAAACAAAAATAACTCAAAAGCCATATTTTCAACAGATTATGAGATGTAAAGAGGTGTGGATAAGGAGAGTACACACATGCAAAACATTCTCAACCAACTCGAAGGCACTCACGGGACACTCGAACAACATGAATCCCACACCTAAAGTGCTCTCATGTCGGGAACTACTCACTCACACCTTGAGCATAATTCGCTTTGACTCTAAACCTCACTTGAACATTCTCTTTTCTTTCCTCTCGGAGTCCTAAGTTCACACTCGTGCAAAGTATGCAAGGATAGAGTTATGCATGGGAACCAAATACTTGCATATAATAATAAATGAAACATTATTATTTTGGTGAACTAGCTTAGGAAATGAATCAAATGTCATGGACGTGGAAGATCATGCTTCAACAAACATTCCTAATCTAGATTTCATAGTAGATCATTTAGGCATTCCCTTTGGTTGTAATGGGGCCATTGGGTGAAATATGGTGAACAAAGAATAAGAAATGGAATTCAAAAGTCATCAATCATGCTAAGACACTACACAATACACCCAATACTTAAGCTATATTCATATCATTTGTGGTACTAGTGATTAAGCTTGACTTTTCATTACACTTATGCTATACATGAGTACTCAACTAGCGAGTACTTTACAATAACATACAAGACTCTTATTCCCTTTTTCTCTTTTTTTTTTCTCTTTTTTTTCAACACTTTAAGCTTATAAGTGCACATTTTCGCACTTTTACATTTTTGAGCCTTTTGTCTTGTACATTTACAATATAGCCTAAGCACACACTAACTTTTCATATTTAGAGTTTTTCCACCTTTCACCACAACACAACACATCCTAACAAGATTGATAATGAGGGTAGGCATGTGTTTAGGTTTAGGCTATATGGTGTAGTGTGGTTCCAAAAGAAAGGTGAGTGTTTGACCTTAAAATTGGCTTGGGAGCACACAAATAGGGACATGGAATGTGTTTAGGCTAATTTAAGTAGTTAAGCACACACATTGCCTAAAATCATTTCCACAATTTCATCTATCAAGGGAATAGACATGCCCATGGTTTCGACTGGTTCTGCTTTAGATTCGAAACATTCGGTTTCGGTTCCAGAAGGAGCCAGAACCGGAACCGGAACCGGAACCGGAACAACCGAAACCGTAGACCGACGATTTCGGTTCCTCCGGTTTCAATCCGGTTCCACCGGTTCCGTCAGTTCGGTTCCTCTTTTTTTTTTCTTATTATACATTTATACTCATTTCAAAAAAAAATATCAAAACATAAGACATGTAATAATGTGAAATTGTAAATGAATTTTATTGTGTAAGGTCGTAAGCCGAAATTAAAATTAAAAAAAATAATACTAAATATATAAATTGAAATAAATGTATAAAACTAAAAAAGAAAAAAATTGGTCTTGTACTTAATTTGTACCAAAATTAAGTTACCTGCGTATCCTCTTAGGGTTTGAAGGAATCAAAGGCCACGTAGTTCTTTTACATTTTATTGTCTTTTACATATGTAATTATGTAAGTCTGCAAGTAATCGTTGTCTTCCATTCCGGTGCCGGTGGTGTGATCATCATCGATGAAATCATAAATCACTTTTGGCTCCATTTCTTGTTGTCTATATTCAGCATTTGTCCAATCATCAACACACACTTGGACTTGAATTGATTCTGGACTCAAAAGTGACTGTCTTGCGTCCAGAATATTTCCACCCGGGCTAAACTTTTGTTCCACAGCCACTATAGAAACCGGTGTTGCAAGAATCTGTTTGGCTATTATAGACAAGATTGGGAAGTGCTTTTGATGTTCTCTCCACCAATGTAGAATATCAAATTGATCCACATCACCGTCTCCTATAAACTCAAAATTGGTACTGTGATAAATTTCAATCTCATGATACGATACCGAACTTGATGAAGAAGTAGAAGAACGTCGTAATCTTTTGATCTTTTGGGATAAAAGTGCAGACCCTGCCCCCAACACTCCAGAAGATCGAGTTTGGGAGACATTTTCATTTTGTGGAACACTAATGTTCAATGATGGATCATAAATTCTACGATATTCATCATATAACTAATAAAATAATGTCTTAATTGTAACACAATAAGTATTAATTTCTAATTCTATACCTAAACAATTATAATAAAGAGTTAAATAATCTATCAATGCTTCTAGTTTACAAAGTGGGTCAAAACACAACGCAAGCTAGTAAATAGTTGGAAACTCCTTATAATAGTCTAACCATTTTTTTTCATAGCTTCAATACATGCATGTAATTGTATATCAGATGAACAGTCAGCAAATGCGCTAGCAATAGAGAGAAAATCAAAAGTAACCACCAAACTTATTAGAATTTCGTATATAACCACATGCGAAATTTTATTCGTTAATAGCCACATTTTTTAGAAATGACCTCAATGCCCCACATATATAAACATAAAAGATAAAAATCATTGGAAAAAAGTTAGGTTTTCTTTGAACCCAAATACACATTCGTGCTTTTCTCTCAACCGAAATAACATAATCGTGGAGATGAGAGGGTAGTAGCTTCGTCGTCGCAAGGTTGAGGAAGAGATGGTCGTTGTCATCAGTTGAGGAAGAGAGAGACGTCGTCGTAGGCAGAGTTCCCCGACGAAGTCTTTATCGCCTTGTCGAAGAGAAGAGAGCCAGGTCTTGGTTGTCGGTGAAGTGTCGGTCGTCGTTGTCATCGTTGAGTGGAGGAGATCGGAGATCGTGGTCGTCGACAGTAGCAGTGGCCGCCGAATGTGTTTGTCTGTTTGAAGGTTAGGTTTTGCTCTTCCCCATTTTGTTTTTATGTAAATGGTTTGTTGAAATTGTTAAAAACATTTGTTTTTGTGTGTGTGGTTAAAGATGTGTTATTAAGTAAATTTTGAATTTTGATTTTTGATACGGTTTGGTTAATTTGATAGTGAACTGAAATTTGGAAATTTATTGTGAACATTTGACAGTGAAGTGGTTAATTTATTATGAACTGAAATTGTTTTGTTTTGATTTATTTGACAGTGAAGTGGTGTAAACGGTTCCGTTATTAGTTGGTTTGATGGATTCGAATTGTGGTTATTGTGGTTTTAAGGGAATCAAATTGTTTTATGTTGTGTTGAGCCATTGATTTTTATTTGTGGAAATTTTTGATAGTGAACAACTGGTATAAACGTTTCTTGACATTGAACCGGTTGTGGAATGAGTTTTGTTTGTGTTTGGGACTTGGATGTTGAAATCATGCTTTCATTTTCTTTCAATAACATGAAATCTTGTTTTGAATTTGTAGCACAAAACTTGAAATCATTGTTTGTCTGTTGTAAAAAAGTTGAACTCTTCGAAAAACTTGAAATGATGCTTTAAATCTGTTGTATATAACTTGAAATGATGCTTTAAATCTGTGGCATAAAACTTGAAATGATGAGTTATATCTTTAGGTTACAATGTGTATGGATTTCCGTGGGCATTGATGGTTAGATATCTTGTAAATTATTTGTTTTAAATTATTTGTATTTACGTGTTTATCAATCCTAATATGTTTCATTTGGTATTGTTTGCCGTATTGGGCGATGGAGGCCATCCTGGTTCTTACCGGTTTGGTTGGAAAGCGAAAAAGAGGGAGAAGGGGCTGGGGATGAAGGAATATGAACGGTAATTTTTGTTTTTTAAAAATATTTATTTAGATGGTTGCTTAGCCACCACATTTTGTCAAAAAACATGTTTTGTTTTGGTTGGCCGAATATTAGGTTGGATGCTAAATTTCGTTTTGCATTTCGGGTAGAAATAGGTAAGAGATGTAGTAAATAATTGTGAACAACTTGAAACAGGTTTTGTTGCTTAATTGCTAAAATGAAACAGGTTTTCCAGTAGTGTTGATAATGTTAGGCTTTTCTAAGTGGATTTTCCCAAACATGAAAATCACTTGTTAAACATAAACAGCAAACTTGAAATCATGCTTTAATTCGCAGGAAACAAACTTGAAATCATGCAGTAGACAGGTACTGAAGTGTTGACAATGTTAGGATTTTTTACTGGATTTTGCCCAAACTTGAAATCATGCTTTACAATTAAATAACAAACTTGAAATCAAGGTATAAATCTCAGGAACCAAACTTGAAATCATGCAGTAGACATGTACTGATGTGTTGGGATTTTTTACTGAAAATTGCCTAAACTTGAATCATGATTTACAATTACACAGTAAACTTGAAATCATGGTATAAATCCTAGGAACCAAACTTGAAATCATGCTTTAAATAGCAGAGAGACTAAACTTTAACTTCAAATTACAACTTGTAATATTTTCAGAATTTCATATCACAACATTCCTGGTAATAATAATAACACATGAAATAAACATACTAAATAGTGTTCATACATGAAGTAAGTTCATACTACAACAAAAAGTTCTTACTTCACTTAAGTTAGTAATACAACATAGACATAACTAGAAATTACAAATGAGTAGTATCGTCATTAGTTTGAGTACCCGTCGTACATGACATACACTATAGTCACGTCAACTAACGGGCATGTCTTGCGATTATGGCCAAGTACATGACATACAATACAGGCACGTTATCTACGTGTCGTTGGTGTCGGTTGTGTGGGTTGCTCAACACTTATGGATGTGTTTAATTTGTCCATTATTTGGTCGCTGTCTTGGGTTAAGGCATCCCATCCTATTGTGACCTTGTTCGCCGTAATTAGAACACTTATTTTGCCGACGAACCTCTCCGACGTTGTAATTGGTACTTTCTTCGATCATTCTTTGTCTTATTCTATCAAATTTGGTGAATACCAAGTTCCGTAACTCCAAAAAATTTAAATGAATCAACATCACCTCAATAAATGTATCTCCACCCACATATCGTAAATCATCTCACTGCCCACCATAGTTGATTAACACCCTATAATCCATTCATCTGGAAAAAAAAAATCGCAACAAAATGTCATATTTTAAGTTTTTCAATACATTTCACGTTTCTAGGGTCTAAACTTGAAATCGTGCTTTATATCTCTGTAAACATCTCTACATTTCAAGTTTTATCAACATTTTAAATTTTTATAGAAGATTTTAAGTTTTATTTTGGGTTTTTATAGCACATTTCACATTTATGAACAACTGAAACTTGAAATGTTATGTAAAAAAAAACGTGTAAATTATATTCTTTAAATTCTTCACAAAACCACACAATAGTAATGAAATAACGTTAAAAAATGTTATACTAACTGTTTGGAACTCAAACTAATAAAAATGGAAGATGAATACATTTCTGCTATAAACATTTCAAGTTTAATGAGGTCTAAAATCATGCTTTAAATCTCTATAAACTTCACTACATTTTAAGTTTTATCCACATTTTGAATTTTTATATTAAATTTCAAGTTCTGTTTTGAGTTGTTATAGGACATTTCAAGTTTACGAACATTTGAAACTTGAAATGTTCTGGAAAAAAACGTGAATCTTAAATTCATCAATTTCTTCAAAAAAAAAACACATAACAGTACTGTAATCATGTTAAAATCATGTTATACTATTTGTTCCAAACTCAAACTAACAAAAATGGAAGACATTTACACACCTTCAACCGAATTAGAGCAAATCGATAAACTTGTTCACAACCTCTCAATATAACAATGGTGTTTTTTAAATCTTCAATAAACGGTGTGCTTCTCATCGATCTGCAAGATACTTGAAATCCACTGTCTTCGATTTGCACAAGAAGAAGAGAGTTATTTCGGTTTGCACAAGAAGAAGGGAGTAGCAGCGGTCTATGGTGAAAGAGAGAAGAGGAGGGTGGAAACCGTAGAAAAGAAAGAGAAAAAAAAATTAAACACTGAGGGGTATTCTGGTAATTTAAGGATACACACTGAAATTATTTATAAAAAGTGGCTATTAACAAATAAATTTTCGTATGTGGTTAAAAGCGAATTTTTCATGTTAGATGTGGTAGTTTTTAACAATTTTCACCCAGCAATATTACAACCCTCAATAATAAATAATTGAGTAGTAGGATAATAAATACCTGACAAATTGTTAGTAGCACTATTAAAAACTTTTAACAAATTACAAATTTTTGTACCAAAATCCCAATGGTGTGCATAAAGATTGATTTGACTAACATTATATTGCATAAAAGAAACTAATAAATCTCTATATTCATAACTTTCACAAAGCAATTTATATGTAGAGTTCCAACATGTTGGAACATCACAAGAAAATCTAATAGGATGTCTATCTGTCTGTTTACAAAATCTTACTCATGCTTTCATAACATTAGGATGTTTCCACAAATATGAGAGGGCATCCTTAATGGATTTAATAAAAGCTTGAAGAATTTCCAAGCATTTTTGAACGCATAAATTTAAAACATGGCAAACACATCTTTGATGAAAAATTTACTATTAAAATAAGGCTTGCATAATTCAATTAAAGCAGATTATTAGAAGCATTATCAAAACCAATTAAAAAAAATTTGCTTTCAATTTTATACTCTTAAAAATGATTTTCATATTTTTATAAATATTATCAACAGTATGTGCATCATCAAAAACTCTAAATCATTTTGTATTGTCCATACTTTGTTCGTATAATGACAAGTTACACTCAAGTATGAATACATTCGCCAATGGTCAGTCCATATGTCAGTACATATAGAAACACGACCTTTATAGTTCGTAAAATATTTTTTCAAAATCCTTTTTTCCTTTTTATAAATATCATACATTGTACGTGTGAGAGTGGTTCTTAGGACACGACATGCAGCAGGATTTAATGCTTTATGACAATATTTAATAAAACCAACTTTTTCACCAAAACTAAAAGGTAAATGTTCTACAACTACCATCCTAGCTAATTCTTCTCTATTAGCTTGATCACTATATTTAAATAATTTGAGATTGTGTACTCCCCTTAGCAAGTTCTGCTGGATGACGGGTCATAATATGCTTCCTATATATGCTGTATCCTCCAGATTTAGTCCACTTGTATTCTTTAGGGCAGTAATTGCACACCGCCCAACATGTTCCATCTGGTTTCATAACTTTCTTCATGTGGAGAACGAATAGATTATATTTGGCATGTTTCTTATCCTTCCCTAATGCCTCTTCAAATTTTGAATTTGCAGCGAAATCTGGTATATTTTCTGATTGGCTTGTCATATTACCGGGGCTAGGGTTAGGCTGGCTAGCGTTGGGTTCAGAAATTATTAAAGGGGGATTTAGATTGACTTGATAGTTTAGGGATTCAAGATAGGTTTGTCGTTGTAGGAACTCATAGTAAGCGATGTCGTCAAAACCAATATTATCCTGTTGGACCGGATCCGGCTCCGACATACGACCATTACCGGTCCTGGAAACGAAATGCCTTGGTGGAATGTCTCTTACTCCACTTCCACTTCCACTTGTCATTAAAAAAATTAATTTGTGAAAAAACTCTTCAAAAAAAATAAAATAAATGGATGAAAATAAAATTAAAAATTGTATTGAAAATATATTTAAAAAAATTGTTGACAAGGATTTTTAAATGATTTTAAAAAAAAATTGCAATAAAATAAATATAAACAAATAAACAATTGACTAATTGAGAGATAATTGAAGAGAATTAGGAGAATTGAGAGAGAAATAGTGTGAAAAGAAATAAATTAGGGGGGGTTATAGGAAATTAAAAGGAAAAGAAAAAAAATTAAAAAATAAATAAAATAGCCGTTGTTGGGCTCCAACGGTCTGCTGATGTCATGCATCGATACGTTAGGCTCCAACGGTTTGTTTTAAAAAAATCAAATTAAAAAAATGGCCTAGAACCGGCGGTTACAGAACCGAAATCGAACCGCCGGTTCCTGATCGATTTTTTTAGAATCGGAACCGAACCTTCGCCCCCACGGTTCTGGTTATGGTTATGGTTCAGAAACCTGTTCCACGGTTTCGGTTCCGGTTACGGTTCATTTCACATGGTTACGATTAGGTTCCACGGTTTGAACGAACCGTGGTCATGTCTACAAGGGAACGTCAGTATCCATCAAGCAATCCACAAATATAATGCAATGTGATGTTCTACGGCAATTGATGCGCGTGACAAGATAAGTGTTTAAGATGAAACAATGATAACACTCAAATGCGCTTTTTAAGGCTTGTGTTTGTGAACTCACTAGGTGTCTCCTGAACAAGGTGCCTGAGCACCGCGTTCCTTCAACTTGAACACAAAAGGATGGAACAAGCCCATGAAGTGCAAGTGAGACCCTAGAGTGACAACAAGATGCTCAATCGAGCACATTATGCATAAATAAACTCTCACATAAACACACACTCAAAGCATCACACCCAAGCTACTTGAAGCTCGAAATGTTTTTGGCCATGCGACTATTTTAGAAAAATTTGACTAAACATGAAATCAAAAATTTGACTCAAAAATAAAATTTAGGACACAATAAAACCAAAACGACCGAAACCGATGTCAACAGCCCCAAACCTAAACTCAACATTGTCCCTAATGTTGATAAGGAGAGCCCGGAGAAAAGGCGTCTATACCACAAACAATCACAACACAAAGCAATCCCGAAATTACCCCCAAATATGCCCTAATTTTACTAAAATCAATCAATTTCACTCACAACTCCTCTAAAAACACGAAATAAATACAATATATACTTCAATACACTTCACAAACAAAAACCCACTCTTCAATTCACACAATTATGCAGAAAATTTCATCACCCACCAACAATCTGAAAATTCCCCAAATCAACCCTAGAACATGTAAATGATTATAGAACTAGGATGCAGAACTATCAAGGGTCTAAAATAAGTGAAAAGAATAAGAAAATACCGATTACGTGGGTTGGAAGTCTTCGACGTCGTGTGGAGGGAGAAGAGGTCGCGATTGGAATTTGAAAATTTTGGTGAGGAACTACCATGCCATGAACTGTTGCTTTTATAATGGGTGCATGTCGCAATCGACATGTCGTGGTCTTCCATGACGGAATCCTTGACCGCTACAGACCGCTTACTCGTTTTGCTCCCGAATTTTTGATGTCGCTGTTATCAACCACGCGACATGTGGGGTAACACACCGAGCGACAGAAACCCCTTGAATTTATCGTGTGGTTATGTTGCAGTTGTCCATGACGGAACCAAAGACTGCGACACTCCGTCTGTCTTCCCATTGAATTGTCGCGTTTGGGGAATCAACGACACACCAGCGACCCCTAGGCGACAGCAACTCCTTGATTTTGTGGAGTGGAAAGGTCGTGGTCGTCCATGACGACATCATGACCGTGACCTACCTGGAAAATTCCTTCTTAATGCCATTAAATGGTCTAAAGTGCTCAATCTGCACACATCTCAACAATAAACATATCAAGGGCATTTGCTTGAACAATATGGGTCAGAAAAACTTAACTTAAGCTACTAGACTTGTATGCAAAATGAAAAATCACCCTCAAACCTATGTTTTTCCACACCTTTGTACTATACTCGCAATTTGTTACTGAAAATTAAGGTGTGGATCAACTTAGACTTGGAAGTGAAGCCACTACCATTCACAATTATTATACAGATTTAAAAGTTTATTGAAAGGAAATATACCTAGGTGGGTTGCCTCCCACCAAGCGTACTATTTAACATCTATGAAAGACGTGGTGAGAGCACTACGGCTCTTGGAGCTCTATCTCTTCCAACCAAGCAATCTTCCCATCAACGACAGTGTCTTTTGCTTTGTGAGGTTCGTCTTTCCGAACCCAAACTTGTTGAATCTTCTTGGGCTTTCCTTTAGGCATATTCCGTCTCTTTTTGCACACTTCCATAAATTCAACATATTGGGCCTTTTTATGACCCCTAGTGTGGGAAAAATGACATTTGTAAGGAAAATATGACGAACTACCTCTGGTCTTCTTAATTCTTGCCCTTGGATGGTTTGCATCTCTCTTGATGGTATGGAGTTACGGAGTTTCTTCATCTATGCTTCGGTCCTTAGTCAAGGTTTCAATTGTTCATTCAGCCCTTTCAGGCTCCACTAAGCAGTCACATTCCTTGACTTTTGCTACCTTTAAAGCAATTTCTTTTCCGCTCAACTCCTCCGTGATGGCATTGATTTCCTTGTCATTTTGTTCAATTTGCCATTGCATCTTTCGAGTGCTTTGGGCAAAGTTTTCTTCTTGCTCTTCTAACAACCTTGTAAGATCTTTCGCCTTTTTTATTGCTTCATCTCTTTCTTTCCTAAGAGTTTCCACTTCCTTCATTAAATAATCATGTTCACTCTTAAGCCCATTGGTCTCTAAGGATGCATCTTCCTTACAAATTTTTTTGACATGACTGTCTTCTACATCCTTGTCCTCAAAGAGTGCTAGGATTTCATTCAAATACTCAATCGGATTCTTAGAATAGTCTTATGCTTGGAGTGTATCCACAACAAGGCAATCAACTTAGCTAGTGACTTTTTTCAACCTTTCTGGAAATGGAACCGGTGGAATGTAGGGATCAGGTGACTTACGTAAAAGAGAAGTCTTCTCAGGAATCTTTTCTACTCCTACTTCCTCTTCTTCTATCAAAGTCTCCACCTTAATTTCCTCTTCTGATTCTTTAGCCTTTTTCTCCTTAGGCTCTCCACTTGTATCTCTGGTGTCTAACACTCGGGCACTCCTCAGAACTGTCATTGCATTAGCTTGTTCATTCTTGTGAATTATGTCAGCTACTTGTTCTAACTATGTCACCAACTTTTTCACTGATGCCTCTAAGCTGGTGAACCTTTACCCGGTTGTTTGAATGAAATTATTCAAGTTCTGATATGTCTATTGTGAACTCTGAGCAAGGGTAGTCACAATGTCCTCCAAAGGACTCTTCCTAGGCTGATATGAAGTCACACCTTGATTACCCCGAGTTGTTCCATTGTTGTCCACTTAACCCTTGGCCTTAGTAGTTCTAAGCTTGGTTATTCAAAGTGTTGTTTGGGTCGGACCATGAGAAGTTGGAACGGTTGCACCACCTCGGATTGTAACAGTTAGAATATGGATCATTTCTTCTTTTTTGAAAATTTAGGGCTTGGAAACTAAAAAATGAAAATAAAACTAACTAACAAAATAAAATAAAATAAAATGACACACACTACCTAAATCAAACTAATTAGGCTCAACTAATGAATATACACCGATCTCCAGCAACGACGTCAAAATTGATTGCAGTATTTTTAATCTTAATCAATTTAAAAGAAAAGTTCATTCACTTAGATCGTTGATTTTACTAGTCAAACACTAATTAGTCTAATTAAATCCTAATCTAAGTGCATGAAAACTAAATCGCATAATGCTTGTCTTGGGTTGGTAATTTAACTCATTAATATGCAAAAGAAATGCAATAAACTAAATGACACAAAAGCTCACACGAAAATAGGAATATGAGGAAAACGCTAGGAAATCAATGCAACCTAATTAAACTACTCAATGTAATCCACGAGTCTCATTAAAGCACTTAAATCCAATTGATAGGGTTTGTTTCATGAAGCACCTAATCTTTCCTATTACTCAAACATGGTCATGTAATGAGTAATGGTTAGGATTAGTTTTTAATTAAACTCTAAACCAAATCACACATAGCATGGTCATACATATGGAAATTTTCTCAATTATTAAGATTGTAGTTAAGGACTAAATGGGATGGTTACCCACATCTAACCCTAGACATCATAGATAAACTAATCATCACACAAACATTCATTGAGGTCTCATTTGAATATAAGTAGAGGAATTAGAGCAAGTATTTAATTAAAAGAGATTACCAAGGTATTTAATTAAAAACCATTAGACTAAGGCTTACAAGAGTTGTTTAACCGGTTACATTAATCCCCTAACTAGAGATTAATTACACATCAAGGAAAAGAAATAAAACAAAGAAGAGTTAAAGAAGAAACCCAAGTTGGTCATTTGAGGTTCCTTGAATTGTGAGGTTCCTTGAATTGTAAGCTTCCTCTTCTTGCCTTCCAAGTTCCAAGATGGATGGAGGAATGAAAGTGTCTAAGGATGGTGATGGAGGGGTGAAAGTGTCAAATAGTTCGTGTGGATGATGATTTTTCACCAAAATATATGATGGGTATTTATATAGGTCTAAAAATAGGTAATGAATCAATCTAGAAACACGTGCTGGCAGACTGTCGATTCCCTGTATATCGCGGTTGTCCATGACGACATGTCACGGTCTTCCATGACGACATGTCGCGGTCTTTCATGGCCACATCACAAGCGACACTTTAGAAAAGTTGATGTCGCGTGGTGTGTCGCGGTCTCCCATGACGACACACCATGACAGCGACATCTTGTGTCATTTTGTCCAAGTTTTCAGCTCTTTTAGTTCCCGATCTCCATTCATATCTCCCATATGATGCCTTTCCTTTAATATGAAATCTTGTAAAAATACTCAATCGAGTCATTAAACACTTGATTTTACCCGAGAATTTAGCAACAAGCATAGGAATGGGGACTCAAAATCTAGTGTTATCATGATTCGATCAGAAATTTACCATCTTTATTGTACTGTAAGTCAATGATTGTGCCCAGATTTTGTTGTTCCAGCACGTAACCAAAATATGGCAGTAGTTGGAAGCTTTCTTCATGCGTTCCATAGGTTAGTGACAACGCATAATGCGGGGCTTGATGTGTCTTACTGTACAAGATTTGGATGTCATACATTGTTTTCATGTCGGCGATTAGGTCCTTGAGACGTATGAGACGGCCATCCTGTTGTTGCAGTCTAGGTGCAATGACTTCTCCAATTATGATTGCACTAACTTGTCGATGGACCTTATTGTTATTGGACATTTTCACCTTCCACTCGAAGTTCTGCCACATTGTAAAATGGTCAACTATTCTCTTCAAATCATTTTTTAGTGGGAAAAATTTGACCTTTATAAATCATGTTTGTAGGTTCTTCTTTTACCAAGTTCCAGCTTCCACCCATACCAAACGAGTATGAATCTGCTCCGGGAATAACCCATGTTATGGTATTATCATAATCATATGGAGTTATATTAGGCCGGACCTCGAAAGTCCCAGTCACATCTGGTGCACTGCAACTAAATTTGTGTACACGTCTTCCACGTATTTCCATTTGGAAGGGCTCTTCCTCATCCTCATCCTCAGTGTTATGTACATGATCTATGGGATCAATATTTGTCTCATTATCCACCTCATGAATTGGTCCAAGATTCAGTTCAATGTTATGCTGGTTGTTCATGTCATCGTAAAACTCATTGTATTTCATTGTATTGCTCGTTGTAATACCCATCATTCATCGCAATTTGACAACCATACACATCGTCGAATTAAGGTCTAACTACATCAGCATGGTCGGCTACTAATGGTGGGACGCCACACATATTTTCTCGACCTTCGGTCACACTCCTTTCTGTGAACACTTGGTTGCTTCCGCTAAAATATCGAAATTGTTGGGTATTTTCATAACCAGAAATATCATTACCTATCACATCTCTTGTTGCCTTCTCAATTAAACTAACACATATTTGAGGGATCACCCTATCTTCCCCTAGCATAAACTGAGCATCATCGTCGTTTCTTATAAATGTGCGATATGTGATGCCAGGAACGATTGATATAAACTGTAGATCAACACTATATTTGTTCACGCCATACTTCACAACAGTTTGCACGAGCGTCACCAATTCTTCGTAGGTCATACTCTTTAACATATGTATTCCTTAGTTATCGGAACCTAAATACCTCTGACTTCCGTCGGGTAACTGCTCCAATCAACCGTTATAAGATATTACTATTCTCATCTGATTCATTTTCCTGTCAAGATCAACATCACAAACCATTATTTTAACAAATGAAATTATTATAAACACTCAGACATTTCACCAAAAGACTCGAACATTTCATTGAAAAACATGTCTTGGAAAAGGCTCGGAGCCTTTATTAAAAATCTCATATCCATTACAAAATATCGGAGCCTTTATTCAAAAGCTCGGGTCCATTACACAAACTCTCGGAGACTTTATAAAAAAGCTCGGACATGTTTGAAAAAAGCTCGGATACGTTAAAAAAAAACTCGGCCGCATTTGAAAAAAGCTCGGACACGTAAAAAAAAAACTCTTACACGTTTGAAATTATCTCGGAGAATTTATAATAAAGGCTCGAACAATATACATAAAAGCTTGGACAATATACAAAAAAACACAGATTCATTTAAGAAAACTCAATACAAAACGTCTCAATCAGCCTTTAAAAAGGCTCAAATAGAGGTAAAAATGGCTCGGAGATTGGAAAATCAACTTCATGTTCACACAACTTCATGTAACAAGACGAAATGCATGATCAAAAAAATGAATTTCAGAAACAAGAAGAAGTGCATGATCAAGAAAACGAAGTTCAGAAATATTTATATCCTTGCTATGGTGAAACACGACCTTCTTTCAGACAACTTGTAGATCGCTTTGCACACAAATTTTAGAGAGAGAGAGAGAGACGAGTTACTGCTTTCAGTGATCAAAGTGTAGAGATAGAAGTACAAAAAGAATTAAAAATTGATTATTTAAGGGCAATTTGGATAGTTCACCATAATATGTGCATTTTAAACATAACTTATTAAACCAATGTCATCACTACAACACATAAAAAAATAACAATATCAAAATTGTGTATACCGATTTTTTTTATAAAAAAAAAAGTAACCCCAAGAATTCGTATGTTGTGTATACTTTCAAAATTCAAATACTTAATTTCCATTATTGTCAAAAATAAAAAACATAATTTCCATATTTATAAAGTCATGATCAATATAATTAAGGCTAATTGGCATTGATTGCCCCTGAACTATTGGATTTCTCCATTTTGATTAACATTAAAATAAAAATATTCTTTTCAATACGTAAAAAAAAAACAATAATCTAAAAAAATAATAATAAGTTTGGAAATAAAATATTAAATAAAATATTTCTTTCTATAATTGCTCAACAAAACTTTAATGTATTGTATTTGATTTGGTTCATTGGTATTTAAAATCAAATATTTGCTCTCAATTAAGCTTAGTTTGACATTGTTGTGTTGTGGGAGGAGTGTTTTTGGTTATACTGTGGGGGAATTGCTTTTAGATTTGCAGTGGAAAGAACCACACGAGTGGTTGGTAAACTGATTTTTAAAAGTGCATTGAAAATCAAAAACTATTTCAATATATTTGGTGAACTATAAATAAAATGTATTGTGATTGTGTAAAATGACTATAAAAAATAAATGAATATTTAAGATTCGTCAATAGAACAATATATGAGAAAAATCCAAAGAATTCTATAAAACATTCATCTACTTAATTTATATTCTTTTTTCTTAAAGAATCATGTTGATTTATGACCAGGTCAAACAACACCATTTTGCACCACTACATATTTTTTTTCCACAAGTTGTAGTTGAATGTTTATGATAATGTGGATTAATGATTGATTTTTCTCTTAATCAAAGAACAAAAAATATATATTTAATTTTTGAACCAAACCCAGATTGTTAGTGTGATACTATGATGAAGATGTTGGATTTTGAATGATAAAGATGAAGTTGTGTTACGGAGAGAGAGAGAGAGAGAGATTCAACTATGAAGAATGAATGAGGGAGAGAGAGAGAGAGAGAGATATGGGATTTAGGTGAGGAGTGAGGACATGTTTGTTATTTTGGTAAATTTCATGAAAGGCAGGGGATAAAATAGGAAGTTTGATAAAAAATCATTAATCTTTGATCTTCTTCGCATTTTCATTACTACTTTCCTATGAATCTGTTTTCTAAAAGTAACAAAAACAAGCTTTTCAAAACTGTTGTGGGTGAAACCAAAAGTGATCAAAAAACACTTTCCATAAATTTTATCAAACACCCTATACCCATTTCGGAATCACTTTTGACCCCAAAAACAGTTTATGAAGTTTTTCCGAACTGGGCCTTAGTTACTTTGGTATAGGTTTGGTTTTCTGCCCCATCTAAAAAAATTCATGAATTATTATAATATTATTTTTTTATATATATATAAGTTTTGAAAATAAAGCACTTTAAAATTTAATTAGATAATCTCAATTATGAGTAAAAACAAACTCCCAATTAACTCTTATTGCTTTTTTTTAATCAAGTTTTCAAATCTTGCCATGTCAAGGTACTAGAAAAGTTTATTATAAGAAGAAAAAAAATAGCATGGAAGTGCAACAGTGTAGAGGACAGAGATAACTTGCCCATCAAGTTAAATGAAATACAAATTACCGGATCAAGAAGACTTTGAGCTAAATTCGGCTTAGTTTATTCAAATCGAATTTTCCAAATAAATAACATAACAAAGAAAATAAATATTTTTGTGTTTTTTTCTTTTGCCTGGTGAATTTTTCTTACCATACTAGGGTTCGGTTTGAAGTAAAAAAAATTCTTCAGGCCTTGTCTCAACATCAGGAATCAGGATTTGTGCAAATCTAATATGACCGCTGATTTGATATAATAATCACAATAAAAATTTGCACCGTTGGGCATTGGCTGCTCACCAAAAGATTTACATTAATAAAAAAGGCCCTTGGTGCATCAATTACAAGGGATCGGATCACGAGAATTATTTTATTTATGTTGTAGACTTGCAGAATACAAAGGAGAGTAAAAATCCATTTGATGGGACTTCTTGTTTGAGCATTAATTTTTAGTAAATTGTTTTTTTACCCAACTTGTTTTATAGATATTTGGATAGATTTTGGCCTGCAAAAATTATACACAGAAATAAAAATCTTATCAATATTTTCGAACTTAGTTCGGTTGGTTTTTAAAAAAAATCTATTAATAAAATATCTATTTACAGTAAATTTATTAAAAATAAAGTTTTTTTAAAACTCTACTCTACTGATCTCTATTTAATTTAAAATAAACAAATGTAAAAGCCCAATCAAAAAACTTTAAAAAAATTCAATATAAACCTAATAGACGTTCATGTACCTTTTATATGAACCTTTTAGTCAGTAAAATTCAACCAAATAAACACTTACCGTTATTTATTAGAGATGTTCAGATAGTAAAAGTTAAAAGTAGATGGTGATCACCTAGAAATCTAGGATAATATAGAACAACAAATCTTACATACAGACATCAGGTCAATGGTAATCTCTTATATAACAAAAGTTTATTTCAATAAGAATCACATTAAAAAGAAAATAACAATATCAAAAATGTGTATAGAGTATACTGATTAAAAAAAAACCACAAGAATTCTTATGCTGTGTATACTTTCAAAATTCAAATACATAATTTCCATTTTGTAAAAACAAAAAAAAAAAAAAAAATCTATGTTTACAAAGTCATGACTAATATAATGATAATAATATATTAAAGGGTTATTAGCACCGGTCTCTCCAAATTTTACACGGATTTTCATTTTACTTTTTGAATTCTTTTTAAATACTAAACCCCTAAACTCTCATTTATTGATAAACAATTTGATTTATTACCCCATGAACAACAGTTAAGTTTTATCGGTAAATGAAAATTCAAAGGGTTTATTGTTATAAAAAAAATCAAATTATAAAATGTAAACTTACGTACTGTTCAGAAAGAAGGGGTGCCAATAACCCTAAATTAAATCTTTTTCTCTTTTTTTTTTCTATTTTATTTTTGAGATAGAAAAAGCAAAATGGGCTGACACGGTACTTGCTTATTTTAAAGTTGGGCCCTTCCATGAAGAGTGCCAACACTTTTTTCTCGTGAAGCCCATTAAGCTCTTCATTGTGAACTCAACCAATTTCAATTTTCTACCATCTTCTTCTTTTTCTTTTTGTTTAATTTATTGAACTGAATAATTAAGTTAAACAAGATGCAGTATTAAATTGTTCATGCTAAAAGACAAACAGATCCATAATCCATAATTATTGTAATAAGAAGACATCAAAATATATTATTAAAACGATGACAGTTTCCATGTCAACTAGAAACAGACTGCCAACCTAAAACATATAAAAATTAAACTCACAACTCAATAAACTAATATTATGGTTCATAGTATTCCTCGGCAACTTACATTAGAAGCTAAAACACCATTCAATATCTGAACATAGACAAATTCTTTTGGACAAATTGAACTATCAAAATTGTCAAGGTTAGAGTGTAGACAAACAACATGAATCACACCAAGCATCCACAGACCACAGTATTTAACTAAGCCACAAGAAAAGATGCCTAGGATTCACCAAACTCTTCTGAACTAAAATCATGAATCACAGTATTTAACTACAAGCTTCCACAGAATACATTGGATTAGTATAATCTAATTCTTAAATAACATAGACTTGTGTACTAAGTGCTGGAACAAGCGTATGCTGTACGAATTCCAGGGGCATGGTGAGTTGACTGAAGGAAAACTATAAAACAAGCTTTTATCTCAACCAGAAATTACAACAGTTTTGTCATCTGAACCTGCAAATAAGGGAATACAGAGAACAACAAAAATTTTAGCTCCACATTTAACTGTCCTACAGAAGTACAACAATCGTGACACTGTTACAAATGCATAATAAATCCACATTTCCTTTTAATAACACTATCATCTTCAACTTCAACGCATATATTGGGTGTAATTAAGGCACTTTTACAAAATATAGAACACACAACACTGCTAAACATCACGGCTATTGCCTGCCATTGCCAAGAAGTTACTAGCACTACCACATGCTTTCTTTTCCTAGGTTAATATATAGACTAGAGTACACAGGACTTAAAAAGTTTGTACTAATTTGCATCATAATGAGAATCAATACCTATATATATTCTTCAACATGATACGGCAAAAGGCGTGTAAAATGACTTTGGAAATACAAGAACAATCTTACCATATACTTGAATATTTGTAGTCAAGTTGTTTAAGCTGTCAGATTTTGCATAATAGATAGAACACACACTAGTAAAACCCCACAGGCCTCAATAATCGCTTGCTAAAACCCCACAGGCCTCAATAATCGCTGGCTTGAGATAAAAGGTTTCCATCTTACCTGTAGATATCAAGCAATAAAGAAATTGTTCTAGCAGCAAAATACAATTTGCTAGTTCAAATAATGTACTAAAATCAATTACGAAAGGGAAAAAAATATTACAAGATCAACCGTTGAGAAAATTCTTTGCCAAGAGAATTACTAAGCATGAAAATTAAAAATATAACGGCAAAAAGAGAATGCAAGAAGCGATAGAGGCATAGAGCATTGTTATCAGAGGAAAAAAAAAAAGATACTGATGCAACCGGTGCAGAGATATTGGCCATTGTTTGATTTTATAGCAACACATGGTGAGAATTAAGCATACTCACAGAACAATATCTATAGAAAGAGAAATCCTCTACATACTTCTTCTGTAAAGCATACCTTTGATAGCCTTCAGATCATCACTGTTAAACCATCTTCTGAAATTTTATACTGCAGTGAAGGACAGGTAAAACCTTTGTAGACAGTGGAAGCACACACAAGCTGTTCATACTTCATAAGATATATAAACCAGACAGCAACAACTGGAACAAACATGGTGTTTGAACAGCCAGAGTAAAATTGTTCAAGAAAAGAAAACATACTCAACAATACACACACACGGCATGAGTTTATTTATTTTTTTGTTGGAAGAGCTCAACATGAATTCTATAAAAGCGTTTGTCGGGTTAGTAATTCTACAAGGTTTCTCAAGTTTCCTGGTAGAACCTGGTCTCATGTTTTTCCCTATCAAGAAAATCAATAAACCAATAAACCTTAAGACCATCAATCATGGACAAACACGCATTCACAGATCATTGATTCTTGATTAAGGATAATGTCCAAAAATATTTTCCTGTACTTGAAAGAGTAAAAACCAGATTCTAAAATGTATCGAGAACAATGGACCAGAAATACTAAATACATGAAACTTTCCATCTAAACCACAGAATTGCACAAGAGTCAAAAACAGATTCTGTGTTTTTTTCATTGCTGATGACAGCTTATTCATAATTCTTTGTACATTATTTTTGACAAGTTTCAATTTTTGCTCCAAAAAAACAAGGAAAAATAAAAGCTATCTACTGAAAACATAAACTATGAATGGGGCCAGTTATGTATCTGCAGATGGTTGTATAACATCCATAACTGCTCAAACATTAATCCCAACAGTAAAGTGCTTAAACCATTCGATAAGAAGTACAAAATAATATCAGGATGTCAGCCATAGGATGCTGAGCTTTTGTAAGGATGTATGAAGATGAGAATGGCAAAACAAACGTAGACATTGTCAAGAAAAAATCCATATATCTTCTCAAGCAACAGTAGGGGTAAATCAACAGAACTACACATATGATAAGTTATAGATATACATGAATTTTCAAGAACAAATAGAAAGACTGATGTTCATTATAAAAGAAACCCGCTAAAAATATGCAGGTCCAGAAAATGGTTAACAAATAGTTATAAATTATAATAAGGTATGTGTACAGAAGCCCAATTGACTATACTTTACAGAATTACACACAGCAAACCTAAAAGCATGTGAGAAGATCCAATCTGCAGTATACATACATGTACAACCCAGTTCCAGCAATGAGCAGAGAGAATGGGAACAATTAAAGTCATGACTAAGTTAGACAGCATTAACCAGGATCTTCGGATCTCTAAACAATCTCCCCATGTCTAAATCCACCGTCTCCACAATCTGCACTGGAGTCCAATCCACAAGGAGAATCATACCACTTAGGATTTTCTGGGTAGAAACTGTCAACTGGTATACCGACGAGACTTACATCTCCCACTATTGACTCATCATGTCTCAAGGGCTTGGTTAGTTTAGTATCTTCGCAGTCAAGAATGCTCTTATCATCAAAATCACTGCACTTCAACCATTTATCAGGCTTACAAGGCTCGCTCATCAGATCCTTTTCACTTCTACACTCCGTTCTCATCTGTTCCCAAGGAACAACATCTCCAAGTGTTCGCCCGAAACTGTCTTCATCGTCCTCAATCAACTCCGTCTCTTTGCCATCACCAAGTGTTCTCCAATGTTCCAAATCACTTTCCGCCACCAGCACATCATCAGAGTGAGTCTTGTTGGAAATCAACCCGCTTGACTTTTCTTCCCCTATACTTCTAATCTTATTCAATACATCGAACAATTCTCGAGACACCGGACCCAGTAACTCATGTGGGATCTGCCCGATTCTCCCTTCTAACAACCCAACTTCAACTCTCAATTCCTGCACTTGCTGCAAAATTGAAAGCTGCATATCCCTCTCATCCTTCTGCATCATCCCATATCCATCACTTTCCTCTCTCACTCCATACACTGTCTCATGATCCATCGAATACCCACCTTTACTCCCAACAATTCGATGTATAATCCTCGCATTCCCATCCAACGGCCCTGGCTCATGCCCTGAATGCACCGCATACAGTCTAAACATCGCCATACCCTCCTCCTGATACACAAATGACTTATCCTTCTCATTATAATTTGCAATTGGGACTATAGCCCTAATCCTAAACCCACAACCACATCTCTTCGAAGCATAGGGTTCCCTCTTCAACATCCTCGACTTCTTTGCCGCTGGCTCCCCCGCCCTATGACATGCATAATCTTTCACTTCAGCCATGAAAGGCTTGTACCTAATGTACTTCTGCCTAATGCAGAGCACAACCTTATGTTTCGCTGCTAATTGTTGTAACTTATTTGGAACCTCTTTAGCAGGAACATCGAATGACTCAGTGTACTCAAACCTGCGTCTTTTGCTCCGGGAAGCAGACCCAGATGAAGCAGAGCACACGGCACACGCGGCTACACAAACCCTAATGTAACTCTCAGGTATACCGTAAAATTTAGCACCTACAGTCCACACTTGTTTGATTCTCTCTATGGTATCTTTAAGTCCTAGGTGTTTTAGATCGGCATCGCCGTGAAAACTCATAACAATATCTTGCCATTGATTAAAGTGAGAAACAAATTGCTGAGAATTGTTCTTGAAACAGAGAAATTCGTTACCGGAAGTGGGGTCCACGTGAGCGGTAAGCTTGTCCTGGATTCGCTTCCACGCCGTCAGGTACGCCGTGTCCTCGTTTCGGTCCTTCCAGACTGAACGCCACGACTTGAGGACTGTCCGCGGCGTGGCGGCGCGGATCTCTGCCGGCGTCGCGAGACGCTGCTCCAGGATGCACCGAATCATCAGCTCGTGCGACTCCGCGTTGAAGGTGTAGAATTGCGTAGATATGTGTGGCTCGGGGCTAATGTACGCTGGGGGCTGATTTGCAGGCGCCGCCGCCGCCGCCGCCACCAAATCCTCCCCGTCGAAAACTCCGTTAGCAACGTTGCTTGTCCCCGCGTCGTCGTTCTCGTTCTCGTCGGCGGAGGAGTGGTTCTGGGTGTCCTCGGAGGATGTACGGAAGAGGACGATTTCAGGGAGGGAAGAGAAAGGTGGGTCATCGTCGTGAATAATGGACGGTTGAGATTCGTTTTCGTGGTTGATAATCAAGGGAGGAGTTAGTAGTGGTGGTTGCTGTGGTCCCAGAAGATCATGATGATGATGATGGTGGTGATGATGATGGTGGTGGTGGTGATGATGGAAGAGATCGTCCTCGGTTTTGTGGGGATTCATCAGAGGAGGAGGAGGAGGAGGAGGAGGAGGAGGAGACAACAAATAAAATGAAGGAGTAGAACAACAAGTATTAGTTGTAGTAGAAGAAGATGATGATGAGACTAGTAATTGCTGCTTCTCAGTAACTTCCTTTTGAGGTGCTGTTGTGTTCCGTTTCTCTGTCATTTTTTTTTTTTTTTTTAAGGGTTTGCTCTGTCTCTCCCTGTTACTTTAAAAAGTTTTATATTATTTTTTTATTAGGTACGACGATAGCTGTTACGATACGAACATCTACGGATTTAATAACGAATAATATATGTACGGTCTAAATATCTATTTTTTTAATAAAATATAACGTAAGAAATTTGAAATTTATCAATTGCCTATATATCTACTGTTTTATAATTTCAAATAGAAAATTTATTATACATACTTTGTAAAATAAAGTATTATAAGATTTAAACTTTATCGATTATAAAGACGAATGGAATACTAACAACAATTTATTTTTTATTTATTTTTATTTATATGCTCATGATCTCTCACTCTCTGATTATTATTATTATTATTATTATTTTATTTATCTCTGTCTTGCTTCTTGTTTTGTTGTTGTTGTGTTGTTTTTTTAAACAGAAACTAATTAAAAATATTAATTTGATTACGTATATAGTTAGTTAGAATCAAGAGGTTAGATGAATCGATGGTACGTTGGCATGATCACTCGTTTTAATTGATTTGACTTTTTGTTTGGTACGTGAGAGTGAGTAAGCAAAAACAAATTTAGTTTTTTCTCTTTTTTCTTAAATTCAAACTCGACCTGAAATATAAATTTCAGTTTTTTTATTCGAATAATATAATATCATTCGAATTTAATGATGATGTGGTATCTAATTGATCCATTCATTTAAATCATTTAAATCATATAAATTTAAATAAATGAATTATAACGGTATCATATCATTTAAATATTAGATTTTAATATTAAATTTGAACGAATTAATATTTTTATTTTTATTTATAGAGTGTGATATTGTTATTTTATTTAATTAAATAAATATATATTTTTTAATATAAAAAAGAAATTTAAGAAATAAATATAAGATTAAGGGCGATATAAATTCACACAAAAGTCAAAATCAAATGGAGCAAGTGTTTTATAGCAGAATTACTTTGTCTACAAATATGAGAGCGGCGAAAATGAATAAATTTAATTATCAAAAATACAATTGATTGGACCAATCATGTATTGGTGTGAGTGGTTCGGCGCTCTCATCACTTACCCAATGTCGTGGGTTCAACACCCTTGTGAACGGAGCTACACATATTGGTAGCACTTTACTCCTTAGTGAGCCGACCCGGTGCGAGTCTGGATTAGTCGGGATGTGGATATGGCCGATTGCACCGTATGATGGATCAGCCACATCCAAAAACCGGATGGTGTAAACCAAAAAAAAAAATACAAATGATTGGACTCAAATAGGTTGAAGATGATGAAAGAATGTTAACTATAACATATATTGCAATTAAATAAGTCGATGATAATGAAGAGAATAGTTACTATGACATATGATTGCAACTAAAGAATCACATTCTAGCCAAATTGAATGTCATCCTATAGAATAAACTTCTTTAATATCATGACTTACGGCAAAAATTTCTACATAAAAAAGATGTTTGATGCCGAGAGGCAAAGAGAAACAACCCAAAAACTTGTCATTAAAGCCTCTACAAATTGCACCATTAAAGGAAATCTCAAGATTATTCTTGGATAACTCATCTGTGTTAATCTTAATTTTGGATCAAATAGTTGAATGCCGCAAACAAAATTATGAATCTCTAGAGATCTCCTCAAAATTTTACTAAAGATTCAAAGGAATTATAAATTGGAACAAGATTTTTTATAGGACAATGATTGCTATGAAAAACTATTTGAGTGGAGCAAATTAATTGAATATGCTCAACTTGTTGTTTGGAATTAACGAACATAAGCTTGTTAAGTACTTTCCAAATATGATATAAAATAACTAGAGAAGAAAGTCACCACAAGTGATCTATATGGTGGTGATAAATCTTGCCAAAAATTGCATTACTTGTGTTATTTACATTCTCGCGAGGAAAGGTAGATAATGCAACACTCTTTGTTTTTTTTTTTAAAAAAAATATAAATGCATTTGAAACACCATGAAATTATTCAACTATATTGATATTTTTAGTATTATTAATTGCTGGCAACATATACCTTTCTATAAAATAAGGTTGATTCAGTGGTGTATAGAGATGGGCATTGCGGAAATGATGATGGATATAGGTCAATTCATCCCCATTCACATTTCCCTAACCCTTTCCCATCCCCACCCATTTGTCTATAAGGGGAAATGGGGATGGAGGTTTTGAGCGAAGGTATTCCCATCCTTATCCCGTTTTTTTTTCATTTCTCTGTTCTCCTTGTCTTATAAAAAAAAATATTAAAAAAAATCCAATATAAATACAAAAATGTTATGAATAAAAGAATATTTATATATCTATATAGTAAGTTAGAGTTAAAAAAAAAAAGAATAAAGGTGTTAATGATAATATATATATATATATATATATATATATATATAGTTTGGGGAAAATGGGAAATGGGGTTTGGGGTGATGGGGGGGAGCCATCCCCATTTCAATTTAGGATGAAAATCAGCTTTATCCCCGTCCACTTCACCATTTTTTTTTTCCAAAAAAAATTCTCCCAAATGGGAATAGAAAAGTGGGGATTTTGATATTTGGGGACAAATACCCATCCCTAATGGTATAGGTTGTGGGTTTGAGTATACTTCTAAATCTCGAATTATTATAATATCTTTTAAATAAAAAACATATATACCTTTTAATATCTTTATAAAATTTAAAAATAATAATTTATTGATTATTTATATAACACGTAATTAATATATTTTATAATACATATTTATAACGTCTAGACATTATGTATAATGTAATACGTTTTATTTTACAAAATACATTATAACATGATAACGTATAAGTGTATAACAATATTTTTAACAAGGGCTCAAAAAATAAATAATACTTTTTGGAGGTGACGCTTCAACACTGTCACTGCTTTAATAACTTATGTTTAAAAGACACATATTATGGTAAACGGACAAAAATGTCCCCAATAGTTGTATCATCATAATCTTTCATTCATTTTTTACCGTGAGAGTTATAAAACAGAGAGAGAGTTTCATTGAAACTCTGGCGCTACACAGACGCATTCGGGGGTCGAGCTCCCAACTAAGCTGGAGTTTTTTTTTTTCTGGTCAGTATTTAAAAAAATATATTCTCAATCCTTTGAAAAATATGTTTAATTCTTTAAAAAAACCTCAATTCTTTCTAATATATGCTCGAATTCACTACAAATATACTCGATTTAACTGAATTAAATTTTCTATAAAAAAATCTCGACCCTTTGAAATATATTATTGATTCGATCCTTTGAAAAAAATCTCGATCCTTTGAAAAAAATCTCGATCATTTGAAAAATTTTCTCGATCCTTTGAAAAAATTTCCCGATCCTTTGAAAAATATTCTCGATCCTTTGAAAAAAATCTCGGTCCTTTGAAAAATCTTCTCGACCCTTTGAAAAAAAAATCACGATCATTTGAAAAATATTCTCGATTCGATCATTTGAAAAATATTCTCGATCCTTTGAAAAATATTCTCGATTCGATCCTTTGAAAAATATTCTCGATTCGATCCTTTGAAAAATATTCTCGATTCGATCCTTTGAAAAATATTCTCGATCCTTTGAAAAATATTATCGCTCTTTTGAAAATTTTTCTCGATCTTTTGACAAAAATTCTCGATCCTTTAAAAAATATTCTCGATCCTTTGAAAAAAAATCTCGATCCTTTGAAAAATATTTTCGATTCGATCCTTTGAAATTTTTTTCGATCCTTTAAACAAATTTCTCGATCCTTTAAACAAATTTCTCGATCCTTTGAAAAAATTTCTCGATCCTTTGAAAAAAATCTCGATCCTTTGAAAAATATTCTCGATCATTTGACAAAAATTCTTGATCCTTTAAAAAATATTCTCAATCCTTTGAAAAAAAATCTCGATCCTTTGAAAAATATTCTCGATCCTTTGAAAAATATTCTCGATCATTTGACAAAAATTCTTGATCCTTTAAAAAATATTCTCAATCCTTTGAAAAATATTCTCGATCCTTTGAAAAAAATTCTCAATTCTTTGAAAAAAAATCTCGATCCTTTGAAAAAAATTCTTGATCCTTTGAAAATTTCTCGATCCTTTGACAAATGCTCGATTCTTTCAAAAAATAAGCTTGATCATATTATAAAAAAAACTCGATTTGGCTACAAATATGTTTGATTTAACTAAACATTATTTTCAAAAATAAAATGCTCGATCCTTTAAAAAATAAAATGTTCGATCCTTTAAAAAATAAAATGTTCATACATGTTCATACATGTTCATACAAAGACCTGATAACAAATCATAATGAATTGGTACATTGTTAAACCATATAGAAATATATAAAAATATATAAACGAATATCACAAATATAGGTTATCTTTCTTGTGTAAAATCTGGAGAGAGACAAGTTTTTTGGAGAGAGAGAAGTTATCGTTTTCAAAGAGTAGATAGAAATACAATATCATTAAAAAATAGATTATTTAAGGGCAATTTGGATAGTTCACCGTAATTGGTTCATTTTAAACTTAAGTTATTAAAACGGTGATATCACTGCAACACATATAAAAAAAAGTGACATATTTCACCATTTTTACTTTTTTTATGATGTATTTAATTGTAAGTTGTAACGGTATTATAAGCAAGTTCAGATTAAATTAATGAGTAAATTATAGAAAAATGTGCGGTCAAAATATGGATTTTTAATTTTAGTTGTAGTTTATGCTCCCTCTTACAAGCAATCAGAAATCGGAAGTGGATTTGATTCCCTATGACATGTTTACTAATAATGCCCTTTTTACGTAACCATATCTCATGTAAATATATTTTATCTTTGTAATCGTACGTAGCCAATTAACTCATTATATATAATTTATTATTATTTTTTGACGAAAATCATTATATATAATTTAGATGGTGACCAATATTTTGCTTACATTCTATAATGTTTTTTTTTTTTTCCTTTTTACGGTGGCTGTATTGCTTAAAAAAGAAAAACTACCCTCGATACCCAATTATTCATGAAATCTTTTTATTAAATTTAAAAATTGAAATTTTACTCTACACACATAACATACTTCAATAGATACGAAGTCTAAATTTAATTAGCTTTCCTCATCACATTAGACATGACACATGTTCGGTTTAAACCGGTAAACCAAATCGGAAAAATCGAAATTGAAACCGATACCAGGACGGTTTCGGTTTCGGTTCCAGTTTCAGTTTCAATTTTTGAGGAACCATTCGGTTCGAAACGGACTAGAACCGACGGTTCTAATATTATTATTATGTTTTAATTTATTTTTTTAAATGGTTGAACCATTTAATTTGTTATTTAATTATTTTATTTTATTTTCAGATGATTCAATAAAATGTTTTTACAATTTTATATGTCTAATTTTTTTTAATTAAATAAGATTAAATATATATTTTAAAAAATGAACTGTTTGAACCGAAACCGGTGAAATGTCACACCATCAAAGGTTTTAAAACCCAAAATATCAAACATTCAAACATAGAATTGGGTTTCGATTAAGAACCGAATTCGATATCAAGCCATCGAGACTTTAGAAAAACAAGAGTTTTCACAAATTTAGGTGGAAAACATATGCGAAAATCATCTCAATCCGTTGAGAAAACTCAAAAGCGCAATCGACATTACTTATGCCGACATTTGTGAATGTACTAAACTGTTTTGTTAAAAAATGGGTGTGAGAAGAAGTTTTGTGGACAGCAATTAACATTGAAAAAACAGCACAATGCGTATCACAATATCAGTGAAAAAAGCATTTATATAGCTTGGTAAATAATGTCCCCCCTTGTTTGATTTGATTTTCTATTATCTTAAAAAGTCTATAAATTTTTATTTGAGGTTTTTTCAAGAGGTATTTGATTAAATTTTTAAGATTATTTATTTTAAATTCAGTAAAATAGAATTTAAATCTCTATCGGATAAAAAAAAAAGCTTACGATGAGAGTTTCTCTAAATAGATACAAATAACTATATTTTTTTTTCTTGAAAGGCTATATATTACAACAAGCCTTAAGTCTCATTTACAACTATCTGTCCATGATAAGTGAGTTATATATATATAGTGGTGTTTACATAAATATGCACCGAAAAAATTTGTATGAGTGTATTGAATGTGAATTGTTGGATTCAATTACTTCGATTTACTGTATTTATATTTACATAAGTACGTACTCATTTTCACACTTCAATATATATATATATATATATATATATATATATATATATATATATATATATATATATATATATTGTAAATCGTAATTTGCAATCAAACCTGACTGGTATCAAGGAAAACAGAAAGTAACAGCACAAGAAAATCACGTTAGAAAATAGAGTTTGACCCGAGACCCGTGTTTCACACGGTGTCCTTAAGACAATTTCGTCGGACAACACCGTATGTGTATTAGGCGATTATCTCTCAAGATACAATGGTTCAACAGTGGTAGGCCTAAGCAATATCCACTACCAGCGAACTCAAACCGAGTTTGAACTTACCAAGAAAACCAGAGAAGAAAAGAATTCGGCTGCTCAAAAGAAAACTGTAATTATTTTTCTGTAGGTTGAACAAAATATTAGAGGTACCCAAACCGAAACACTAGGGTTTTGGGATTATTTTGGAAAATTCGTTTTTGATTTAATAAAGAAATAATTTAATTAGATAATATTCTCCAAAGAGATTTATTTATAATTAAAACCCGATTCTGTATTCTTAGTGATCAAGTAAGAAATCAGAATCCAAACAATTAAGGCTTTCCTTATTCATCACAATAAAAAAAGTTGACTTAGGGAAGTGGCAAAAGGTCAACTGAACTCTCACGGTCCAATCGGAGCGGCATTCTTGTCCGCAGGTCGCACCCACACACGAGGCATGCATTCGAAGGTTCCGGGTCCATGATTTGCACCCCACCCCCCCTGCGCGCAAGAGAGAGAGCCTCTATGCCACACATGTTGATAGCTCATATCACACATTCACTTATAAACTACATATAAGTGATTTCCCTAAACAATGTGAGATTCATTTTAATCCCTACACAATGGGTCCACTTTGAGACTCAATTTCTCATTCACTCATTAACCATTTTGTGAATTTGAGTATACCATTTCGAATTCTCCTACGGAGGAGAATTCGAATCCACTTTAATATTCCATTTCTATGAAATTTATCATACTCAATTTGTGCTCTCAAAATGAGAGTTTATCGTAAAAATTTTCCAACAATCCCCCACATGAATGAAATTGACCTAGGAGACACAAAGAAGATGTTTTGTAAGTTCAAATGATCGAAACCTGCATAGGATAGGTAGGTGTTACCCTTTGAACCTTCCCTTGTAAATGTATGCTTAATTTACTGGCTTATCAGTAGATGTGATATCCTTGAACTGTTCTGCCGTTTTGTGTAAACGATCACACACCTTACACAGGTATCTTCTAGACCCGATTTGGTTCTCATTTTTATGTTCGTTTTGGCCATGAATATGCGTCTGGTTCTGTGAGAGTCTCTGGAGAATATAGCCCTTCACTATTCTCTTTTAGAAGTGGTCCCACTTCTCTCTCACATAAGTGATTTCTTAATTTAGAGTAATTCGCTTTACTCTGCTTGGATTTCCATAGCTAGGAATTTTGACGCATAAGAATCATTAAAAACCACAGTTTAACCTTTTCCCTACGGGCATCACTGTTTCATCATAGGAATGGGCTTGAGGGTAACCCCCACAGTGATCCAACTGAGTCTTACAACTTGGTTGTCCCATTGAACCTAGATCTTGGGATCTCCAGACAACTAGGTTGGGTGTCCATTGTATCGACCTTTTATCTAATGGGCTTTAGCCTCATTCCTCTCGATGATGTCTCAACTAGTTCTCTGTTTAACCCTTTAGTTAGCGGATCCACAATGTTATCTTTTGACCTTATATAGTCAATAGTGATAACCCCAGTTGAGATTAGTTGTCTAATGGTATTATGTCTTCGACGTATATGTCTAGACTTCCCATTATACATATTGCTCTGTGCTCTTCCTATTACTGATTGACTATCACAGTGAATGCAAATCGTCGGCACAGGCTTTGACCATCTTGGAATATCTTCTAAGAATTGGCGTAGCCATTCAGCCTTCTCTCCACATTTATCTAATGCTATAAACTCAGATTTCATGGTGGATCTGGCTATACATGTTTGTTTGGAGGATTTTCAAGATATCACTGCACCACCTAGTATGAACACATACCCACTAGTGGATTTTGAATCATTCATATCAGATATCCAGTTAGCATCAGTGTATTCTTCTATGACAACTGGATATCTGGTATAATGCAGTCTATGATTACGAGTGAATCGTAAGTACTTCAATACTCTTACTATTCCTTTCCAGTGATCGGTTCCTGGATTACTCGTATATCTGCTTAATTTGTTGACTGCATTCACTATGTCTGGTCTTGTTCAACTGGTTAAGTACATCAGACTTCCTTTCACTCGAAAATATTCTAGTTGAGAGATGTTCTCACCCTTATTCTTGGATAGATGTAGATTTGTATCTATTGGTGTTTTAGAAATTCCAGAATCATTTTTGTTGAATTTCTCAAGAATCATGTTAATCTTAGTATGAGTCTGTTAGATGTCCTTGAGATTTTCATTCCCAACATTACATCAGCCGGTCCCATATCTTTCATATCAAATCTTGATTTTAACATATCCTTGGTAGATTTAACCACTTTATCATCACTACCAACAATGAGCATGTCATCAACGTAAAGGCACACAATGACATAACCATTTTCCGAGTCCTTGACATAAACACATTTGTCACATTCGTTGATCTTAAATCCGTTTGACATTATAGCATTGTCAAATTTCTCATGCCATTGTTTTGGTGCTTGCTTTAAACCATATAAAGACTTCACCAATTTACAGACTTTCTTTCCTTGTCCTGGAGTAGAAAAACCCTCAGGTTGTTCCATGTAAATTTCTTCATCTAAATCTCTATTTAAGAAAGTCGTTTTCATATCCATTTGATGTACTTCAAGATTTCGCAAAGTTACGATTGCAAGTATCATTCTAATGGAGGTTATTCTCGTAACAGGAGTTACGAGAATATGTATCAAAGTAGTCTAGGTCTTCTCGTTGATTGTAACCTTTAATTACAAGTCTGACCTTATACTTATCAATTGATCCATCTGCTTTGATCTTTCTTTTGAAAATCCGTTTGGATCCTAACTGTTTACATCCCGGAGAAAGATCCACTAATTCCCAATTATGATTTTGAAGGATGGAATCAATTTCACTATTAATTGCCTCTTTCCACAAGAGTCCTTCAGAAGAGCTTACTGCTTCTTTGAAAGTTTGAGGTTCACCTTCTAACAAACAGGTCATAAAATCTGGACCAAAAGACGTTTCCGTCCTTGCTCTTTTGTTACGTCTAGGTTCGCCATCTACTTCATTTCCTTGTTCTTGGTCCTCACAACTATCAGTATGTGTTCATTTTGACGAACTTGCTTCATCATTGAATTTACATGGAAATACATGTTCATAGAACATTGCATTTCTAGATTCCATTATCGTGTTTTTGTGTATATCTGATATGTCAGATTTATAGACCAAGAATCGATGAGCACTACTGTTTTGTGCATATCCAATGAAAATGCAATCAACAGTTTTCGGACCTATGTTCACATTCTTAGGTATAGGTACGGCTACTTTGGCAAGACACCCTCATATTCGTAAGAATTTATAGGAAGACTTTCTTCATTTCCATAGTTCATATGGTGTATTGTCTTCTTTCTTTAGGGGTACCTTGTTTAAAAGGTAATTGTTAGACAATATAACGTCACCCCACATGTTCTGAGGCACTCTAGAACTTATCAGCATTGCATTCATCATCTCTTTCAAGGTACGGTTTTTACGTTCTGCAATACCGTTTTGCTGAGGAGAATATGGTACAATAGTTTGATGTATGATTCCGTGTTAAGCACATAATTCACCAAACGGTGCTACATATTCACCACCTCGGTCACTTCTCAGTACCTTGATTTTCCTGTTGAGTTGATTCTCAACTTCAGTTGTATAGAGACTAAACTTCTCTATAGCTTCATCCTTGTTTTTCAACAAATATACATAGCAGTATTTGTTGCTACCATCTATAAATGTGGTGAAATATTTGTTGCCACCTCTTGTTTGAACAAATTTTAAATCACACACACACACACACACACACACACACACACACACACATATATATATATATATATATGTGTGTGTGTGTGTGTGTGTATATATATGTGTGTGTGTGTGAATTAAATCAAGAGGTTCAGATTTTCTTTCAATAGTTTGAAATGATGACCTTGTTAGTTTTGCTTCAACGCAAACTTCACACTTATGTTTAGGATCAATATTGAATGGGGTAATATGATTTAAGTTAATTAATCTACGCAGGGTATCATAATTAACGTGTCCCAGTCTACCATGCTATAAATTGGAAGAGTCAAGCAAATAAACTGAAGAATTATCTTTATTAATTGTTCTTTTGACAACATATACGTTAAGCTTAAACAGCCCTTCAGTATACCAGAGTATATGTTGTTCAAGCTCAAGATTATACCAGAGGTCATCCTGAGAATGACTTGACCACGTCCCTTCACGTCAAATGTGGCTGAGTTGCCCATATACAACTTTTCTTCATTCTTCATTTCTTTAAATGTATTGAACATCTCCCTGTCAGAGCATATATGACGAGTGGCCCCATTATCCAACCACCACTCCCTTGGGTTTGATCCAACAAGGTTTGCTTCTGTCACAACTATAGAGATATTGATCTCGGATACATCTCTTGAGATCCCAGCAACCACGTTTGCCTCGTGGTTCTTCATCTTCTTTGGCAACCTGCACTCAGAAGATTTGTGACCCAGCTTGTCACAGTTGAAGCATTTCCCTTGGAATTTTGGCTTCTTAGAGACTCCTCAATTAGGACCCAATTTGGATCCTTTCCCATGCTTGTTCTTCTTTGGTTTAGAACTTTGCCCATGCTCAACCACATTGATCTTCGCTTCAGGCGTATTAACATCTCTCTTGTCATAGTTCATGTGATATTCCTGAATACGAAGCTTGAGAATCAGATCTTCGATCTTCATTTCCTTTCGCTTGTGTTTGAGATAGTTTTTGAACTCTTTCCATGAAGGAGGAAGCTTCTCAATGATTGCTGCCACCTGGAAAGTTTCACTCAGGGTCATCCCTTCAACATGTATATCATGCAGAATCACCTGTAGCTCTTGGACTTGACTCATAACTATCTTGGAATCCCCCATCTTGGAATCCCCCATCTTGTAATCAAGAAACCGGCCGACAATAAACTTCTTGGAACCAGCGTCCTCAGTTTTGTATTTGCGGTCTAATGATTCCCACAGTTCTTTGGTTGTTTTCTTTGAAGAATAAACGCTATATAGCGAATCCGATTGCTCGTTCAGTATGTAATTACGGCACATGAAATCCGAGTGATTCCATGCATCAATAGCATTCCATACCTGAACATCTCGCTCTTCACCATTATTAGGTTTAGGAGCATCTTCAGTTAAGAACCTGCCAATGTTCAGTGTGGTCAGATAAAACAGCATCTTTTGTTGCCATCGTTTAAAATTCAGCCCACTGAACTTATCAGGCTTCTCCATATGATTCATCGGTAAAGGTACCAAATTCATGTAGGGATTTGCCATGAAAATCCGATTCTGTATTCTTAGTGATCAAGTAAGATTTTCTTATTCAACACAATAAAAAACGTTGACTTAGGGAAGGAAAAGGTCAACTGGACTCTCACGGTCCAATCGAAGCGGCATTCGTGTCCGCAGGTCGCACCCACACACGAGTCGTGCATTCGAAGGTTCGGGGTCTATGATTTGCACCCCCCCTGTACGCGCGAGAGAGAGCCTCTATGCCACTCATGTTGATAGTTCATATCACACATTCACTTATAAACTACATATAAGTGATTTCCCTAAGCAATGTTGGATTCATTTTAATCCCTACACAATGGGTCCACTTTAAGACTCAATTTCTCATTCACTCATTAACCATTTTGTGAATTTGAGTATACCATTTCGAAGTTCTCACGGAGGAGAATTCGAATCCACTTTAATCTTCCATTTCTATGAAATTTATTATACTCAATTTGTACTCTCAAAATGAGAGTTTAGCGTAAAAAATTTCCAACATATATAGCATTAACCTGTCCTAGTTAACAATCACTTTATTATTGAAAATAAAAAAATATTTAATATAATTATTGAAATATAATAATAAATACAGTCATTGATATATATGTTTATTATTATTTACATAAACAAAATTGGTTGATAACATGTGATCGTGTGTACATGTTAACGTTACCCTAAATTATAAATAATTATGGATTAATTGCAACCACTTATAAGTATGCGCCACCTTACAATCTTACATGTTCAATATAGTGAATGAATATTAATTATCAATCTTTTATTTTTCAATTTAAAAAACAAATTGAGATAAATTATAGAGTCACGTTTACTTTTTTTCTTTTTTTACAAAATCAAAACCGTTTAGATAATAAAATAATAAATAGGCTCATCCAACATTAATGGTTTTCTTATCCATGTAATAAATAACAATTGAAATCTTTACTTTTGATTTTATCAAAAAAAAAGGGAAAAAAAAGAAGAGAAAAGAAATCTTTACTTTTGATACTTTAATTTATTTTTTTGAAATTAGAATTTAAAACCTCAATTTGAAATTCAAAATCATTTTTGACCCAAGTTAATGTTCCCTGGTCCCCACTTATCAAAAAGGCCGCTGATTTCGCCACGTCATCCGTGGCCCACAGTCGTATGATGACGTGTCGAGATCAGGCTCCACCATGCGCCTCTCCCAACATAACGGCTCCTTGCGCTCTTTTTTTCTCTATCTTCTTTTCCCTCCGCGTCAAATTCAAGCGTCAACTCAAAGTACGTTACTTTATTTTATTTTATTTTATATAGGGTTCCACAGTACACTAAAAATTAATCCGCTAAAAATCCATTTTCAAAAATTGAAAAAAAAAAAATTAACAAGAAACAAGAAGCGTTAGGTCAATTGCCGAAAAAAGAATCACGGCGGCAATTACGTCATTTCACGGCGGCCGGAAACACTCTTCGAGCCCGGTTTGGTTCCAAACATGTCTACACTATTTTTTTTTTATATTGTTTGTGTTTTTATTTATATTTTTACATGCTTGTGAATTACGTATAGAAAGTGATGGTTTTAGTTGGATACGTGAATGTGCGTGACAATTTGCTGAGTAAGAAAGTTTTAAAGTTGTTTAAGTGCATAATTGGAGTTGTTGTTTAGAATATCGTTGATCTGCAATCGAGTTGGATTTTTTTTTTCTTACTCAATTTAATCTGATTATCAGAATGCTCTGTTTGTTTGTTTCACGAGGAATTGTAGAAAAATTAAGAAATCGAAATGAGTGTTTTTTTTTTGGTGAATTGATAAATTCATTTAACTGTATTGTTAATTTTTGAGAGGTTTTATTTTTAATTTAGAAAATTGTTGCCTTTGTATCACAAGTTGTAATTTATGACGATAGTGACATAGGGTGGCTGATTATGATCAGATTGTTTGGTTATGTTCTATGTGTATTTTTTTAATTATTATTTTTACTAAATTTAATAATTTTAAGATTAAATCTTTTACAGGAATTGGTTCCCCTTCCACCAGAATTGGCTTCACCATGTCGAATCTCCATATCAATCAATATATCGATCAATTTAAGTGCATAGAAACAACATGTGGATCTCTACTAGTTGAACTGCAGGTTTTTTCTCAAAATCTTTTGAAGTGCTTCATTGCAGATAACATGTTACTCATATATAGCATTTTTCTAGTTTTACCAGCTAATTGTTTTTTTAAAAAATGTGTTTAGGAAAGTAATCTCAATAGTGTATTCTCATGTTATTTATGAAATCAGAGAATCTGGGATGAAGTTGGAGAGCCTGATATCGAAAGGGATAAGATGGTTCTGGATATTGAACAGGAGTGTTTGGCAGTGTATAGGAGAAAAGTGGAAGAGGCAAAATCTTACAGAGCTCAACTTCATCAAACAATTGCTCATGCTAAAGCAGAAATTGCAGATATATGTTCTTCACTTGCTGATCAATTGGTGAAAGTAAGTGCGTTTAGAATTTGATGAAATGAGACTACATATTTCAGTTTAATTATCATTTAATTTATCTAAAGAAATAATCTATGGCCCTAGGGTGATTGGAAAGCCGGTGGAAACTTGAAGGAAGAACTTGAAACTATTATTCCACAATTGGAGGATTTGCGCAAGAGGAAGATGGAGAGAAAGAATCAATTTGTTGAAGTATTAATTGAGTTACAGAAAATATCAAATGAGATTTATTCTGAAGATAATAGATACAGGATTACTGTAGACGAGACCAACTTGTCTGTGAAGCGACTAGAAGAATTACGCAGGCAGTTGGTCGATCTTCAAAATGAGAAGGTTTGAAGTTTTTTTTTTTTTTTTACTGAAATAAGTTCATTGCATTTACCATCAGATTGCAAAATTCATGCTGCAATATATCCAAATTGTTTCGTACTATTGAAACTCATGTGTAGAAGTGTCAGGAGTCTAGAGTTAACGTTGAAACTAAACAAGAACTCGGGAGCATTTAGAGATGATTTAATAATGTCTTGTAGTGGGAAAATGCTGTAAAATAAAAAATAATTTGCCAATGCAGAGAGGCAGAGGGGATTAGGTTAGGTTACGTGTCATGTTGAGTTCAGATTGATAGGTAATCAAATGAATTGAAAGTCATGTGTAGAAGTGTCAGGAGTCTAGTGTTAACGTTGAAACTAAACAAGAACTCGGGAGCATTTAAAGATGATTTAATAATGTCTTGTAGTGGGAAAATGTTGTAAAATAAAAGGTAATTTGCCAATGCAAAGAGGCAGAGGGGATTAGGTTAGGTTACATGTCATGTTGAGTTCAGATTGATGGGTAATCAAATGAATTTAGAATTTTCGTTTATGTGGAAATTTGAACAGTTCTATTACAGCAATATTCATCTCTGACCTTTTTTCTGCATGAACCTGCAGAGCAACCGTCTGAAGCAGGTAGAGGACCACCTCAGCAAACTAAACTCACTATGCTTGGTGCTTGGTTTGGATTTCAAAGAAACAATTTGTAAGATCCATCCTACTTTGGACAATTCCAAGGCACCAAACGATGTAAGTAATAGTACAATTGAGAAGTTGGCGACCAAATTACGAGGTTTGCAAGAGGTCAAGATGCAGAGGATGCAAAAGGTCTGTTTTGTGTATACATGGTTCTTATCATAGATTTTCATGCAATATCTTTCCTCTGCATGGCCTTCTGACCCTACGATATGTTCTCGTAACAGCTTCAACATCTTGCTAGTTCCTTGGTGGAGCTTTGGGATTTGATGGATACACCCATAGAGGAGCAACAGATGTTTCAAAATGTTACCAGTAATATTGTTGCCTCTGAATCTGAAATTACTGAGCCTAACATGCTTTCCATGGACAATATTAAATATGTGAGTATGTCATCCTAAAACAGAGTTATTCAAATTATAATAGTTGTTGATTTTGTATAGTTTACAGTCCATTTGGGGATCTGAATTGTTTATGTAACCGTTACATGAGCTGTTATCCTGCAGGTTGAGGGAGAAGTGTCAAGGCTTGAGCAGTTCAAATCAGTTAAAATGAAAGAAGTTATTCTGAAAAAGAGGTTGGAACTGGAGGAGATATGCAGGAAGACACATATGGTCACAGAAGGACATCGGGAATATTCAATTGAAGCTATAGAGTCTGGTAAAAATTTGCAGCAGTTTTAATTTTTAATTTTTAATTTTTATTATGGAAACATGCATCAGACTAGCAGTTGTGTTTAATGAGGGTTTTTTGCAATCCACTTGAAATTCTACCATTTGCAGGCTCTGTGGACCCATTGTACCTGTTAGAACAAACTGAGCTTCAAATTGCCGATGCTAAAGAAGAAGCTTTGAGCAGAAAAGAAATATTAGACAAGGTGGAGAAGTGGTTTGCTGCACGCGAAGAAGAGTGCTGGCTTGAGGAGTACAGCAGGGTAGAACATATTTTTGATGTATTTAGTTACGAGCATGAACCTTTTTTCCTTAACCCTTGTTTTTAACTATTAATCTATTTTTGAACTTTAGGATGATAACCGTTATAATGCTGGAAGAGGTACACATCTTAATTTGAAACGTGCGGAGAGAGCTCGTGCACTGGTTAACAAAATTCCAGGTAATGATATTGCTTTTAGCCTTTAACTCCATATTGAGCAAACAAGGTTTTTAAGACGGCTCTATTCGTGACACCAAATCAGTTTGTGCTGTTAATATGCAATCTGCTTGTAAAGTTGCATTACTACTACTGCTCGTCAACTAAGGTTACTGTGTAATAGGTGTAGAATTTTAGCAGTCTTATAAATATTGGTCTATAAAAATCATGTTAAAGTTAAACTATTAGCCTAAATATATTATTAATCCTACCTTTGGTCTTATTTAATTTATTTTTTCTTATCTTGGTTGGTTTTGGAACAGTAATGGTGGAGACACTGACATCAAGAGTCTCAGCATGGGAGCAAGAAAGAGGAATCAATTTCTTTTATGATGGGGTAAGAACTTTACATTCGATCAACTTTTTGATATGAGAAAGGTTACTCAAATGTCAAAGTTTCATTTGATCAAATCCAAGATGTAGTGGTTTAACTTTATGCTGGAAGTAGTGCTTCAAGCTGGATGTCATTTTCACTGATTTTTCGTGCACTTGCTTTATGGCTTTTGTTATCTAGGTACGACTTCTAAATATGCTTGAAGATTACATCAACCTGAGGCAAGAAAAGGAGCAAGAAAAGCAAAGACATAGAGTATGGACTTTGAGATTTCTTTATGAATATTCTTTTTTTGCTTCATGAGGAGCTGTGCTTGACTTGGTTTTGTATTTTAGGATCAAAAGAAACTTCAGGTACAGTTTATAGCAGAGCAGGAGGCACTTTATGGGTCAAAACCTAGTCCACCAAAGAGTGCAAAGAAGGCTTCTAGACCTTCAACAGGAATTGCAAGTAATAGGAAACTCTCCCTTGGTGGAGCTATGCTCAAAACTTAAAACCCGAAAAAGCTGCTCTACGTGTGAATTTTATGAAGAAAGTCGACTGTGTGAATCGAAACAGTCCCTTGAGTCGCCAGCATTCTGGTGGTTTTTCAGCTCATCCTGGTATGTATTTATCCAATAATATATTCTGTCTTCATACGATTTTGTCGGATTGATACTTAAATGGCATTTGCGTGATCTAATTAACATTGTTTGATAAGAGTTTTGGATCTCTTCGGTCAAAACACTTGAAAAGCTATGCCGTGCACAGTCCTGAAACTCATTAAAACTGTTTTTTTTTTTTATAGGTAGGAGAAACTCAGAGAATGATTGTCCTTTAGTAAAGAAGCACCCCTCTGGTGCTGTGAAGGCATGTGGAGTAGTCGAGTCACCGTTGGTTCGAAAGCCTCTCTCTCCTGTTTCTTTGGCAATGTCCTCTAAGGCCAACATTTTGAATTTCTTGGAAGATCAGAAAAGAACACAGAGTGGGACACTACAAACCACACTTCCCGGTAGCAAGACACCTTCCAAGTCAGCTTTCGTTGGCAATGACGAAAACAGAACAACAACACCAAAGACAATGCCAGTTCCGGTGCCAACGACCCCTAAAACTGTGTCTGTTCCAATGCTGACAGCCATGACACCAGCCACCCCTTGTGTTCTTTCTTTTACTCCTAGAGCAATTCATCAAAAGATAGAGGAACAGGTGGTTGAGTACTCGTTTGAGGAGGTGAGAGCCGGTTTTATTTGCCCTTAAAAAACGACAAATTGATACTCAAAACGTTCTTGCTTTTGCTTTCTCTTCTGAGTTCTTCGTTTCCGGTATTGTCACCAAGTCAATCTTGATTGTCTTATAAAATTCTATAATCTTGATGGGTGTTTTTCATATTTTCAACCTTATTATGTGACAATTTGGCTATTTTTAAATCTGATACCAATCGTGTCATGATTGTCATGATTGTCGAAAGTTGATAATATTAATTGCGATTCGGAGTCGGACTATATATATCACTATTCACTGCATAGGAGACACACAAAGTATGGAGATTCGAACCCCATTTACAAAAGTGCAAACCTCTTAACCAAGTGTTGCTATTTTGTCATTAAGATTAATCAAGGTTCATAATTAATAATTTTTATATTGACGTTGTTGAATTTTTTTGAAGTTGGTCTAATTTTGTGGAGTATTTAATTTTGAAGTCTAAAACACTAAAAGAAGCACATTGAACTTAGCGAAGCCATGTGCATTGACTGCATTCCATATAAATCTCTTTTTTGACCATAATTTTGATCAGTGGTTCCATATGAATGAGACGCTTATCAAGACAAATATATTATTAAAAACGTTTAAATTTACTTTTCTTGTAATCAATGGTTGAAAAGGCACGGCCTTATAAATATCTCATATCTGATTTTATTTATTTGTTTATTTTATCTAGCTCTACAAATCATGTAGACACTAGCCTGAGTGACAAGCAACCTCGGACAAGTGTAACTACTTATCCACCAAACAACCCAACATCAGAGTTTTGTCCAATTTTCAACAACTCGAGTTATGACCTGTAGGCCCTGACCTCAAAAACTCACCATCCAATCAGGTTCTGACAAGTGCGTCACCTCCGTAAAAGGTCTGTTCACTTATTGGATCACGCATGCGATCACTAGTTGCATATTCTGTCTACACGTCGCATGGAATCAAAATGACGCTCATGCAAATAAAAACTAAAAGACAAAAAAAAAAAAAAAAAACAAAGCGGATTTGATAATAGAATTTTGATATTATCTATAATAGGGTATGAATTAGGTTCTGAACTTTTCTAAAATTTCAAATTATTTATGATTTTTATAAAAGTTATAATTTTTTTTTCATATCTTTTTCAAATACCAAATTAGTCCCTCTAACTAAGTTTCATGATTCTATCTGTCAATTTTAATTACGTAAAGGTAAAATTGTACTTTTTTCTAAACAATATAATAATGACAGATGTATTTTTAAAAAAAAAACATATGTATATCTTTATTTATTTTATTTTTAGATTTTGATTTTTAAATAATTTAAAAAAAAATACTCGTATAATATTAACAAAAAAAAATTATATAAAAATAGTAAAATATTAAATTGAAAATAATGACAATTTTGTTTATTAAATAAGAGTATAATATTTTTTTATATTTTTAAATAATTTTAATTTAAAAATATACAAATGATGTTTCATTAATAATATTTTTAGATTTTATTGTAAATATAATAATGAATTTAATACATAAAAAATAAAATAACATTACTATAATACGATAAATAAATATTATATAATTTAGTTAAAATTATTAAAATTAACTGTTATATTTAATATTATTAAAGCGGTAGAATGATTAATTTGATAACTTAAAAAAAAAAAAGAGACTGATCTGAGGTTTGAAAAAATATGACTTTTATAAAATTTACAATCAATTTGATTTTTTTTTTTAAATCCATAATTATCTATAAATCATCACACTATTAGACTCCACTACACTACTACCCCGACAATGATAATTAAAGAAGCTGTTGCTTTCAAATTTGTATTAACAAGATCTAGACAATAAATCCATAATAATTATAATAAATCAGTCCTTAAAAAAATATAAAAAAAATCAAATAATTTTGACCAGTCGTGCCAATTAGAAATTCCATTGGTCCAGAGATTTAACCACGTGTGAAAAATTTAAAAAGTAACACACACGTGACATGTGATGATTGGTCGGTTGGTTTCTAGATTATCTAATTATATTTTCTTCCGTAAGATATTTGATCTGATCTAGTATCATCGCTGTAGAAGATTATGATCTCACACTCATCAGTGGCAAATATTCGTAATTAATGGAGAAATCAAAGGGTATTTTTCAAGCGTCAAACGTGTCATTTTCGACTAATAAAGACAAAAAAGCAGGTCAGCGGCAACAAAAAGGTCGGCCCATCGACACTACACTTTGCAGCTTTAAATGGAAAAACAGGAAACACATTAAAAAAAACAAAACAAAAGCCAATTACTTTTTTTTTTCCTCTTATTTCCATTAACTTTAAATCAAATTACATATCTATCCCTCTCATTCAATTTTTATTATTTATAAGAGGCCTTCTATGACCTACTGAGATCAAATACCGCGGCGCAACCTAGATATATACTTCCATAAACGTAAAAAATTGCTTTCAATTTTGGAGAGACGGTTTCATAGGGCTGTCGAGATCTAATTAGATCAAACACTACAACACAGTTCAGATATCTACTTTCATAATCGGAAGATATCGGTCGCTAATACCAGGGATACGAGTTAAAGAGTTGTTGGAATCTACCGAGATCAAATACTACGACGCGGTTCAGATCCTACCGAGATCAATCATTACAAGACGGTTCAGATATCTACTTTCATAATCGAAAGAAGTCGACCACTAATTCTGAAGATACAAGTTAAAGGGTTACCGAAATCTAAAGAGATAAAAAACTACAACGCAACCCGAGTCCTACTGAGATCAAACACTATAACACGACTCGTATATTTACTTCCATAATTAGAATAAGTCAACCACTTATATCGGAGATACAAGTTAAAGAGTTTTAAAATCTACTAAGATCAAATACTACAAGACGGTTCAGATATCCATTTTCATAATAAGAAGAAGTCGGCTACTAACACCGAAGAAAGGTATCATCACATTTATTAAAGTTTTATATGTTAATTATTTTATTTCAAAATTTCAAATTCATTTGATTTCACGGACGTGAAATTTCTATTAACCAAATTGTATTTATCGGGTTTAGCAACTAATTAATAAATAATTTCCACATATTTTAATGTTTTATTTTTCGTTTTTATCTTCTATTTTAATTTTATAGATTTAAAATAAAAAAATAAAAAATTCCTTTCTATTTTATCTTTCTCTCAAACTAATCCAAATTCCGACAGGGAAAAGGAAAATCGGACATGCGTTTTTCCGACAACTGAAAGTGTTCACAAGTCACAACACATCAGTTTCAGATTTTCTTGAGAAATAGTTTTCTCAGGAAACAAACAAACAAAAAACAAAACGTTTTGTTTTTAGTTTTGTAACCGTACTGTGATTTCTTCGTTTTTGAAATTTCCACTCGAGAGAAACTTTGAAAAGCAGTGCTTGAGCTCTGCAAATGTGAAAAGTTCTGAGACAAACAGGTTCAGCTAAAGTTAAGGAAGCGCTTCTGTTTTTTTCGTTTTTTGTGGAGTTTTGAAATCTCCAGTTACAGGTAAATAATCTTTAAAACTTTGAACAAGCTAGTTGATGTACTTGTTTTTTTTTTTTTTACTGATTTCTTCTTCTCTTGAAAACGATTTGATCTTTTTTGTTCGTTTTAACTTTCTCTGTTTCTGCTATAGTTATAGTTTTGAAACACCAGATTTGAGAACTTCAAGATCAGGAAAATGGAGGGTGTGGATTATTCATGCAGTGTTGATTTTTAAGTTACAGCTTTCGATCTTTGAATATTTGAACAAAATACTTTTAGTGTTCTGGTGGGTCTTTAAAAAAAAAAAAAAAAAAAAAAGCTGTTCACTAAATGCTTGTGGGTTCTGGTTTTTATAAAGCCTGATCTTTTTAGTAAAGATGTTGAAGAAAATGTTAAGTTGAAGCTATACTTGTTGATTTTTATGCTTGAAGAAAATGTCCAGCTTTGTGTAAATTTAAATAAATTTGTGTATTTTTTTTTTCTTGAGATTCGACTTTTTTTTTTGGGATGATTTTGGGGGAACAATTAGCTTGAGTTACACGTATTAAAGATTGAAGAAAATTCTAGCTGCCAATCTGTATTTTTTTCATAATTATTTGTACTGATTACAAGTTTTGTGTTGTAGATAATTATATGAGTGTCTAGTGTTGGTGAAAAATTGGCCTGTTTTGAGCAATATTCAATCTATGCATGGAAGCAAGAGAAGGCATGACCACTGGAGTTACAGTGATAGGAGCTGAAGCTCCATCAGCATATCATGTGGCTCCACGAGCTGAAAATCTTAACCAAACTGCTGGTGGATCCCCAGCAGTGGCCGTGACCCCGGTTATTGTAGGATTGACTGGAACTACTGAGAAGAAGAAGAGAGGTAGACCAAGGAAATATGGACCAGATGGGACACCTGTGGCATTGTCACCAATGCCGATTTCCTCTTCCGTGCCACATTCCGGTGACTTCTCCTCTGGGAAGAGAGGAAGAGGGCGAGTCAGTAGTGGTTTTGAGAGTAAGCAGCCGTTGAAGAGAATGGGAGTGGACAATTTTGGTAAGAAGTCACTTCAAAGCTGTTTGTTTAGTTCATTTTATAACATGTTTTTGTCTGCATTTATACAAGTGGCTTGCTTTTTATGTCAAGAATTATTTGATGAGACTAATTACATTTTTCATTGAATATATAACTACTATATACCCTGAGTTTTGAAGAATATAAACTTCCCATTAAAAAATTCCTTATGTGGAATCATTCACTGAAAATGCTTGTTGAATTTTATGTGGGGCCTTTTTCTTAGATGCTCTTGTTTAAATTCGGAGGTAGTAGTGCTGGCTCTGGAAATGTAAAAGGTGAAAAATATTCTGTGTTGGTTTGAGAAGAGGACTTGTTCCTGATGTGGATCCGATATCATTCTTTTCGTGAAGAATATTACAATGATGCTCTTGAAAAAACATAAACAAAACTGATAGTTTCTAAAGGTTATGGATGATCGGCTTTCAAAAGAAACAGAAAAAAATGTTGTTTTTATTCCCAACCTTCACAGAATTTCACTAATTTTTAATTGAGGAAAGTCTCAGCATCTTGGTGCTTAGCTAAGTTATTATATGCATGTTTGGTTGCCTGTTTATTCACCATTATCTAAAGAACATTTTTAAAACTGAAATACTAGCTCTGAGTTCAGGTCAAATTTAAATATAGAGTTCTAGTTGGACACTTTTGATTTCATTGTGCCATTGTGTTGGTAATCTAGCAGATTATTTTCTATTCTGAAAATCAGGCCTAGTTTAACTGCAAAGCAATACGGCGATAGTTAAGAGACTTGTTGGGTTACTGCAAGCTCTGTTGTTGTTCATAGTTGTTTGAAGCAAAGATTTCGATTTTGAAAAGTGGAATTATCTGCGCTGTCTATTGAACATAACATGCATTACTGATCTTTATTATTTGACATTATGACATGCATTAATCTGATCTTTATTACTTGTTCATGAACTTTGTAGATTTGCCTTAGAGTGGAAGATTATTGAATCCAAAACCATGTTATTTACTTGAAAAAAGCGTAGTATTATCATAATCCTAGGAGCAAACAGACTAAAGTATCCACATGAGGAGATTATTATTTACTTGAAATGCTAAATTTTTAGATTTACAGACATTAGTCAGTTTCTTTACAGGTGGTGGTGAGTTGTCTTCTCCTTGTTCTGTTGGTGCAAATTTTACACCCCATATCATCACTGTCAATGCTGGAGAGGTATTTTTCTTTTTCAAAAAGTAAAGTATAGTTGTAATTTGTAATTCCACAAATATAAGTTGTATTTTACCTCAATTGTTAATTTTCTATGGTTGTTTAAGGATGTGACGATGAAGGTTATATCGTTTTCTCAACAAGGACCTCGAGCAATTTGCATCCTGTCAGCTAATGGAGTAATTTCAAGTGTTACCCTTCGTCAACCTGATTCTTCTGGGGGAACTCTCACATATGAGGTCTGTCAATTTTTTCACTTCGTTTTGAAATAAGTAAACTTCTACTTGTTACATATTTATCGTAATGCAAAATTTGCTGTAGTTGTATGCTTTATCTTTTGATGCAAAAATGGTTTGATTTCATGGATTTAGAATGTGAAGTAGCCTTGGTACTTGAATGGGGGATATTTCTCTGTAGGAATCTATAAATTATACACAATTAGAATGAAAACAATATCTTAGCAAGTTAAATTGATGCTTGTGGCCATACTTCAACAGTCTTTGGATGACCGAAGAATTTGTGCTGCTAGTGGGTGCATTGAGGAGTCCATTATTTACTGAAATGTAGCTAACTACAAACTTTCAACAGCAAGAATAAAACTCGGTTCAGCAAGTAGATAAAAGATAATTGGCTAATTGCTTTTGGTTTTTGAATTAGCCAGCATTTTCTAGATATTTATTTGCTATATGGATTTATAAAGTTGAATGATCTGTATTATTATCAAGAAATTAACACTAATTAAGTGTATGGATCAAAGCAGGAAACAATAACTTCAACTAATAGGTGTTGGAATTTCATTTAGAAGATCTTTTAATAGAAAATCTTTGTTGTTTTAAGAAGCAAGGTTACAACTATGAGTGTTATGTTACATTGTTACAAAATTGATTTTTTTTTATATGGTAAATGAGTTGGTCAAAATTGATTTATAGGGTCGCTTTGAAATACTTTCCTTGTCTGGATCATTTATGCCCACTGAGAGTCAAGGGACGAGGAGCAGATCAGGTGGGATGAGCGTCTCTTTGGCAAGTCCGGATGGTCGTGTTGTAGGAGGGGGAGTTGCTGGACTTCTTGTAGCAGCTAGTCCTGTGCAGGTAACTTTTTTTTTTTCCTTCTAGAAAGATAGTAAGATTAGTATGTACTCCTCGTTTGTGTTTTTTGGTTGCCTTCACTTATTGAGTTGTTAAATTTCATTGCATACTAGCTACCCTTGCTACCGACCTTCATAGATTTTAAACATATAGCCTATTAGATGTTTACGAGGGTACGAGGACATTGGCATAACCGCATAACACAGGCCGAACTTGTTAGACTCCATTTGCATAATTTGTACCAAAGCAGACATGAATGCACTCACATGTCAAAACCAATTAGAGGAGATTTAGTCTAGTCATCCTTGGATTGCCTGATAATTTCCTGAACAGTTGCAGAAAATTGTTATCATTTCATCAACAAACCAAGGCTCGCCATTTTTCTCCTTGAAACTCTTTTGTGATTTTATCAGGTTGTGGTAGGCAGTTTTCTACCAGCAGGCAACCAACCAGAGCATAAACCGAAGAAACAGAAGGTCGAGTCCATGCCAATGTCGATGACCTTCTCACAAGCTCCAGGCAGCAATTCTGCCATGCCAAATTCTAATCCAGATAAAGATGGCATGGACGGACATGCGCACCAGAACTCAAACTCATTAAAGCCGAACCCCCATTCTCCCCCTTCCTACCGAAGAGAAAACTGGAGCACCATGCAGGAGCCCAGAAACTCAACTACTGACATCAACATATCTCTACCTGCAGGCTGATATATAAGCCAAATCAAGCATCTCATGAAGCTCCTTCTGTTGGAGGAGTTGAGACTAGTTCTTCATATCTTAATTCTCTGTGTAACTTGCTGAATATTACAGGTTGAACTAGGGCTAGCTACAGCTTTTCAACATCTAGATAGGTTAATGGTTTTTTTTTTCCGTTTTCCAGACATGACATTTACTTGGTGCCTGTTTCGGTGGGCTCAGGCATTGCATCTGAATGTAGTTTATTTGTGAGACGTGCAGGGACGGCTAGTTTGCCCATTTTATGACAGATCAATTTTATTGGTGACTTCTTGTCTAAACTTTTAAAGATCGTCCTGTTTGTCGGAAATTTTCATTAGCCCCAGTTACCAGATAGTTGGCAAATCATCATGAACAATGAACAAGATTATCCTGTTTGGACTGAACTGACCAGACCGAAATCACAGTTTTGGTTTGGTCTGAACCTGAACCAAAACCACACAAAAAGCTTTGCATCAGTTCAGGGTAAAGACTAAACCAATGAGGCAATGCATTATTCTTCGGTTTAACCTACACCGAAGCACAAAATCCATCGGTTCAACCCTGACCGGTGTACAAAGGATCTGCAGGTTGATATTACTTGAATACTGTAGGAAGAGTTGACATTTGCTCTTGGTATCTAAATTATGTGTGTAACTTGCTGAATAAGATAACAATGTTGAACTAGGACTAGCGCTACAGCTTTTCAACATGTAGATAGTTTAATGTTATACTTCCTTTTTCATGTAAGTTGATCAGTTTGCATCATGCTTGTGGTTGTGTATATATTCTATTTCTGGCTCCTGCAATTTGTCATATATTACTACTGTTTGTACAACCAAGTGCATGTATAGTATAATTAACAAAGGCCAATTCAATTCTCTAAGTTCAAATCATTTTATAAGTCCCCAACATCTTTAATTTCCAAATTTTACTTCTATATATTTGAATGATTATCCATCTTTTTCTTACACATACCTTGAACCTTAATTTGTATATTTCCCTGATTACCCATCTCCCCTTCCACATCAGAGGTGGAAGGAGGTAAGTCTCACTATACACATTTTATAAATATGAGGATCTATTTGATTTTTTCACTTAACACTTAATATGTGTTAATAAATTGTTTTGTTTGATTTTTTAAATAATAAAATCAATGAATGGGCACTTAAAATAACTGGTTTTGAAAAATGATAAATTTTCACTTTTCACGTATCAGCAAATCAACTGAATATATATTAATTTATAACTTCTAAATTTATCCTCACAAATCTTATCTAATTTCTTGTTTTATCTTCTTTTACACCCTTAACCATATTTTTTTTCTTCTTCTCACTATTTAAATATTTTAGCAATCATAAAACCTATTTTTTTCAAAACTCTAAAATCTCCATTTGAATCCAATTTGTTTTTTAATTATATTCAAACATATTTCGACTTCTATTTATATTTCGGTAAAGATTTTTTTTCTCATAATTTGATTAGTTTTATACTATGTGATTGGAGAAAATCAACACTTAAAAAAAAAATAACCGGTTTTACGAACAAACTTAAACCAACTTAACCATAAACTACATGCAGTTTACATGTGTTGCAAGCATCATGATATCATCTCTATATGCATAGATGAGATATTCTCAAATTCGACACTAATTTTTTAATATATATATATATATATAATTGAATTATGTCTGTTTGTAGTATATTTATATGGTATGTTTACATTGATAGAGAATATAGTTTTCATTATAAATGTATAATTATATTATTATAATTCCACATATAAACATGGAACATATTAAAATATAAATATATAACAAATAATAGTTAAAAGGGTATAGATGTAAAAATATTTATTTTCAGATATTTGTAATTTTAAAAAACAAACAACTTATCACTTATATTCAGTTTTCAATGAAAAAAATCAAACATGTTATTCAGTTTTCAGTATAATTCAGCACTATTCAGTTTTCAGACGAAAAATCAAACACAACCTAATTGAAGAATTTTTTCTTAATGTTGTGAGAGTAGATATCTTCCTTATAAAAGTAGATATTTCTTAATATTGCGAGAGTAGATATCTTCCTTATAAAAGTAGATATTTTGACGGCACATTTCATCTCGGTATATCCAAATATACCCTTATATTTTATTATATTATTTATATATATATATATATATATATATTGAACCTCCCTCTTTTGTGGGTCTTTATTTACTCAAGCTGTCAAAACCTCTGAAACTTCCTGCTATTTTAACTAAACTGACTATATAATGACATATGTACACATATATACGTGTACGTATAAATAAATAATAAAACATCTCGTTGCTTGAAGAACTAAACTTTCTTGCACTTTCTTGGTAAACCTACTGTAGTTTTTTAATTAGTCAGTACATCAACTAGGCTATATATAAAAACTCCCTCGCCCACCAAATTGATCCTCCATTGAAGACATATTGGTGAAAAAAAAACATTCCAGTTGGGCATGAAGAGAATTCAAATATCAAAATTTGTGTGTATTTGTTTTCTTCCTTTGGTCCTGTTAATATTGATCTTCTCTTTTTTACTCTCATCATCAGTACTTAATCATCATAAGCATCACCACAACCTCATTTGCTCTACTTATGAGTTCATTATCGTGGCGAAATCTAGTCGAGTGGCTGTGTTTTTCACATGTAATGTTATTATTATTACTACAATCTTTCTTGGCAGCTTGAAGTCACCTACAGGAGGAGATTCTGATCAGTTGTTTAGTCTTTCAACAACATCAGTGCTTCATGAAACAGATGGTGCAAAAGAGAAAGAAAATGATGGAGATTTCGATATCGACGATGATGGTGGTGGTGGTGATGATGGTGATGATGATGATGAGGAGGAGGAGGAGGGGGAGGAGGAGGAAGAGTTTCATGGTTATGATGGGTATGATGAAGATAATGATGATGATGTTAATGCAGAAGATGTTGATAGTGAAGAAGATGATGATGATGAGATAGATAGTAATGATTTGCAAATGAGGATAGAGGAATTCATAAACAAAGTTTACAAGAAACGGAAAGAAGAGATAATTGCTGAGAGGCTTCTTTGCATAGCAGCTACAGAATTCAACTAGCCAACTAGTCATATAATTTAGAGTACTTTTATACAGCCTCAAAAATATTCCAAAATTTGCATTTTAATTAGACGATAGGTCAGTTGAGATCATATAATAAGTACGTTTTGAGATATTTTCCGGGGTTGTATAATATTTACTCATGTATACATGCTCATGATGTAATATTCATGTAAATATTTTGATGGGAGAGAGATAGGGTGGTTTGGTTTACTGTCTGATAAGGTCTCGTTGGTCTTGGTTTTTTTTTTGGATACTATTGGGACTGAGTTGTTGATGATCATGTACATAGATGCAAGAAGGGACTGCAAAATAAACATGTATTATTATAATGTTTAAAAAGTATATAAATATTAATCAGTCCCTCCATATATTCAGATTTTTACCTTCTCATTAAATCTTAAATAATGCACATGCATTTGTGAAGCCAAAAGCTGAGGTGGTAATGAATTATGTACCATAACTTTTTATGCAAAAACAAATATAGCGAGAATAGTGTAAGGGTACATTTATAAATCAAAACTGCAAAATTAAGTATATTTATGGACTACAAAAACTAACTAAATCGAATAATACTTAATATCTAATGATATTAAATAGTCTAAGATACATGTATCGTATATCTTTTTTTCTATTTATATCATATGACATAAATTAATATGATTAATATGATTGATTAATTATATTATATTATCAGATAAAATGAATAAAAATGTTTGTATCGTCGTAATCTATACAAACATGTTTGATATGAATGGAACCAAAAACAGTTTTCTTTGTGAAATTAAATTACAGTTTCGTGAAAACAACAGAAACAATAGTTTTTAATGCATTTTTCCACAATTCCCGAGATTGTAATATTCTGTATCCATGACTAAAGACACCAAGCAATTACTGGGCAAAACAAAGGCAGGTATTTGTACTAATAAATGAGAATCTAAGATATTTTATTTATTTTAAAAATAACAAGTAAAAAACTATCTTATACACAAGTCCACACTTAACATCAAGTTTAATTTAAATGATTTTCACTCGGTGGACTAGAGAAAGATACGGTTTCAATTACTTAATAAATATTACAAGAACTGTCGGAATCAGGGATGGACCCTAATAGTGGCCCCTATCTTATTAGATATATATATATATATATATAATTACAAAATTTATATATTTTTTATTTTACATTTTAATACTATGCGTTTTGGGCTTTTATCATGTGACCCCTCCAATTCTTGACTTCCGGTTCCACCCCTATTCGGAATATGCTGAGATCAAATAATACATATGCGGTATGAATATCTATTCCCATAACGGAAGGTAACTGTTCCGATAATCCGAAAAAAAAACTCTTCACATGCTTATAAAATACGGATGATGTGATTTAAACTCTTCACCGTTTATGTGGAAAGACATACACTGCCATTTATATTAAAAGGGGATATGCAAGTTGATATTTATTAAAAAAGAATGAAAGTATCAAGTTTTTTTTTGTGTTAATTGAGACTACTATTTCTTTTAATACATTTAAATTGAAAAGTATATAAAAAGGACACTTGTATTTCAAATTAAGTAGTGTGAAAACAACATTGGGTTTTCTTACTTGTGTTGAATATGACTTGGTCAATGACAGACCAGAAGATAAATATATATATATATATTGAAAGGAACATAAGATTTGATTATTATTCAATAATTAAGATATGTATTTGAATTCCAAATTAATTGATGACAAACTCATGTTTCAATGCACCCTAACCGATGGACGTATGTCATGTGGTATGGAGAACTCATTTGATTGATTTTTCATATTATATGATATGCATCTATTGAAAGGATACATTACAATGGATATATTACAACAAATACATTATACGTATACATGTAAGATTTTCTCCGTGTTATGTCACCAAAATTAAACGGAACATCATCTTTTTGACTACTTGAGAGCTTAATTTTTTATTATTAAACAGGAGCATGTAGTTGTCTGCAGACAAAGAAAATAAAATAAAAATAAATAATTACCTTCAAGCTGTGTAAGGCTGTTATTGAATAATGATCATCAAGAAACATGTTTTCTTCCAAGTCAAAAATTAATAAAGAAATTTTTTTTTTTTAATTCTTAGTAATATCAACAGCCAGATTATGAATTTAAAGATCTAATCAAGATTTCACTTAGACAAGGACACTAAAAAAAAATAGAAACATACGCCAGATGTTCTTAGTCTTCTAGACCATGGTAATTTAATGTGTCGAGAGTGAGATCTAGAATTAGAGACACCATGGCCCATGAAGTAATATTAACAAATTTTTGATGTAACAATCAACCAGTTCATTTATTTAAAGTAGAATCAACCAATTTATAGTATGTGAGAGGTGAGGTGCACAAGTATACGCAATATTTTTTTTCCTTTTTTAAGAAAATATCACTGTACACCATTAATCGGTGAGTGAAGTCATAAAAAGGTCATTGATTGTTTTAAATGTTTTAAAAGGTTCAAAAAATAAATAGTACTTTTTGGAGGTGACGATATTGTCATTGCTTTAATAACTTATATTTAAAAGGCACATAAAAATACCCCCAATAGTTGTTCGATCAGAATCTTTCATTCATTTTTTTTTACAGTGAGAGTTATGAAATAGAGAGAGAAAGTTTCGTTGAAACTCATACTACGCAGACGCATTCGGGGGTCAAGATCCCTGCCGAGCTCACGGTGTGGGTGGGTGTGGTGTGTGTGTGTGTGAGGGGGGGTTGAGCTTTTTTTTTTCTGGTCAGTACTTCAAAAAAAAAATTCTCGATCATTTAAAAATTATGTTTGATTCTTTGAAAAGAAATCCTTGATTACTTCAAACAAATATTCTCGATCATTTGGAGAATATGTTTGATTTTTTGAAAAAAAAATCATCGATTCTTTCTAATATATGCTCGAATTCGTTACAAATATACTCGATTTAACTAAATCTAATTTTCTAAAACAAAATCTCGATCCTTTGAAAAATAGTGTCGATCCTTTGAAAAAAATCTCGATCCTTTGAAAAAAGTCTCGATCTTTTGAAAAATATTCTCGATCCTTTGAAAAAAATCTCGATCATTTGAAAAAAATCTCGATCCTTTGAAAAAAATCTCGATTTTTTGAAAAATCTTCTCGATCATTTGACAAAAATTCTCGATCTTTTAAAAAATATTCTCGATTCTATCCTTTGAAAAAAATCCCGATCCTTTGAAAAAAATCCCGATCCTTTGAAAAAATTTCTCAATCATTTGAAAAAATTTCTCGATCCTTTGAAAATTTCTTAATCCTTTGACAAATGCTCGATTCTTTCAATTATTTCAATAATATTCTTGATTCTTTCAAAAATAAGCTCGATTATATTAAAAAAAAAAGGCTCGATTTGGCTACAAATATGCTCGATTTAACTAAACATTATTTTCAAAAATAAAATGCTCGATCCTTTAAAAAATAAAATGTTCATACATGTTCATACAGAGACTGGACAACAAATCATAACGAATGGATACATTGTTAAACCACACCGAAATATATAACGAAGATCACAAATATATGTTATCTTCTTGTACAGAATCTAGAGAGAGACAAGTTTTTTGGAGAGGGAGATGAATTATCGTTTTTAAAGTGTAGATGAAAACACAATGAGATAAAAAAAAATAGATTACTTAAGGGCAATTTGGGTAGCTCATCATAATATGTGCATTTTAAACTTAAGTTATTAAAGTAATGACATCACTGCAATACACATAAAAAAATGTGACATATCTCACCATTTTCACATGTTTTAAAATCACCATTTTGACAAAACAATGTTCATTGTCAGCCGATCTGTTAAAATCTAATAGAAAGCTACTGTTGTCCATGATAAGTCACCCATAAAGAATTTTATGGACAATATTGTATATATTTTGATTATTTGATTATATATAAAAATTAATGATTTGATTAATTTTTTTTATGGATAATATTTCCTGTTTATGGATGACATCAAACTTATTATTATTCACCGATTAATTTGGAGTGACATTAAACTTATTACAAGATTAATTTATTATTTAATTATATATATATATAAGTAATGATTTGATTATAAGAATTTTATGGACAATATTTCCTGTTTTTTTAAGTAAAAAATTCAAATACTGTAAAACAACCAGTTTAAAACTTATTAAAAATCAGTTAAAAAACAAACATGTTTTACTAATTTTTGACCCATATTCTAACATGTTATAACATAAACAAAACGGATTTCAAACAATTAATGAGCAACGTGACAACAATTGATATTTTCTCTCTATGAAATGATTAATTTGAGCTATTTTGAAAAATTAATAACCATTTAGGACTACTTCACCAAATTAGTGACTTTAAATATCACTGACTATTTTTTTTTACAGTATCCATTAATTCGGGACTATGTATTTTTTTAAAAGCTTTCATCGTTGGTAGGATTCGAACTGCTCCCATAAATCAGAAGAAAGCTTCACACACATGTTTGTAAAATACATATGGTGAGATTCAAACTCCTGAACATTAGATGTAGAAAGAAGTATACAACTATCTCTACTAATAGATGATACGTAAGTACACCCTGGTGACGATATATGCTAGACTCTTATCCAATAAAATAAAAAGGCAAATTCAAAAGTTGGACAATTACAAATCAGATGATTTGGTATTTATTTGTTTTGATATAGAGTGCAGTTTTGTGAAGGGAAGATGCCATCTAATCTTACAATTAAGCTGATTTTACTTTCAACCAATGCTTTTCCATTGTTTTATCTTAAATATTTACAATTGACTCACCTAAACATGTACATTTACGATTTGCCTAGATTCACTTCACTTTTTGACTTCCATGTTCACATTTAAGTATATATAATTTTTTAATTAAAAAACAAATCCGACACCAAATAAATCATGTCAAAGTATTTACCATCGAAATCAATAACATAAAATAAGTAAATAAGATATTTACTCCTATAATATTATAAAGAAGATTTTAAATATATATATCTATAAAATTCGAATACCCATACGGAGCTAAGAAGGAACACGTATAAACAAAACAAAATAGTTGATTGAAGTGGTGGGTCCTGTTTGGATTCACATCTGGAAAATATGCACCTTATTATAATTTTACATTAAGGTTTGTATTGTCGGCAAGTTAAGAAGACATGTTTAACGTTTCTCCTTTCTTGTTTGTTAGGTGCTGCTTAACACATATTATATTATATTTTTAAACTTCTTCACTGTGCAATTTCTACACCACAATTCAAGCAAGTTAAAAACACTGGACATAAACGTTAAATTACAGAGCCGCCGACCATTTTAACATGGATTTTTAAGTAAGTGTTTAGTTTATTGATTTTTAAGAGTATCGTAGGAATCAAAATTAATTTTAATAGAATTGATAATTTGTAGTTAAAAAGTACTGTGATTGTGTAAATTTATTAATTAGAAAGAATATAAATAAACATTGAAGATGTATTAAAAATAAATATTTTATTTTATTTTATATGATTATAAATATATTATAAAATAAATAAATTGTTTTAATTTTATTTGATTATATTTTTAATCTATTGTCGTATATATTACGTGTATATATATATAAATATAAACTTTTTTGATTTATTCTATAATTTTTTCTAAATATCAAAATATGTTTAAAGTAAGATTATAAAATTGAAATGGATAATAAAAAATCCCAAATAAATACTAAGTTCTCCGTATTTTCATTACTGTTGCAGTTTTTTAAAATCTAAAAAAGAAAATAGCTTCTAAAAAGTCAAAATTGCTATTGGGAAGCCAAAAGCTACGAACATCATTTTCCTTAAATTGTATCGAACATCATAGGCCCAATTTGAAATCACTTTGAGTCAAAAAAAAAAAAAAAACCAATTAAGGAAACATTCTCTGTTTTTGGGGTCAAAAGTGATTCTGGACCTCAGACAGGGTGTGTGGTAAAATCGTGGAGAAGTGTTTTTGATCAATTTTAGCTTCTCCCAACTGAGTTTTTGAGAAGTTATAAATACATGCTTTTGACCTCTACTTTTAGAAAACGCGCTACAATGATATTAAATGAAATTTTACTAACTTTCCAATTTTGTCCTTGCCTTTAACGAAATTTAACAAAAAAATTGGGCTAATATTTTGTACAGAAAAAAATGTTTCCATAATTAATTCAATAAAGTAAAATAAAAATGAAATAAAAAATAAAGTAGAATAAAATAAAGAAATAAAGAAATAAGACTAATTAATTAAATAAAGTAGAATAAAAAATAGGGCTAATTAATTCAATAAAGTACCATAATTATATAACACTTAACACTAAATACAAATAAACAAGAAAAACATAAAGTATAGTAAATTAGTACAATTTAGATGTCTTTGTCTTTTTAGTAATTTTACACACTCACAACACTTTTTATATCAGTTTACCAAACACATTGAAATTGCTTTTAGTTCTCACAGCATTTTTGAAAATTAGTTTACCAAACACTCAGCTGATTCTCCCCACAACAATTACAAAAGCAATACCCCCACAACAATTTCAGAAGCACTTCCCCTCACATCACAGCAATACCAAACTGAGTCTAGGTCTCGGTGGGAATTCTCTCATCTCATGCCAAGCCAAACATTTTTTCTGGTTGATATAACATTTCCGGATTTCCTCCAAGCAGTAGATTTGATGCTTCAGCAAACCATACATTTTCGTCTTTTTCTGTCGATTTTTTTTTTTTTTTTTATCATAATTTGTAAACGTTGAATGTTTTTGTTTTTGTTTTTGTTTTATGTTTTCTTGTTTCTAAGAAATTGCTTTCGAGACAACAACCAAACAAGAACTACAAGATCAAATAACTCCATAAAGAAAAATATTAGTAAGGAGCAACTAAACTGCTTCACATAATGAAGGACAGAAAAAAAGAGCTATCAACATTGGAGAATTACTAGCTGCACAGAGAGACAAAAAAAACCCTGGAGAAGCAATGGTGATACCAACACGGTACCAAAACAACCCATTTAAGTGTTGATTACATTTGCAAAATCCCCAAATTCTGATCCCTCACAGATCGATTCCAAGTACGCTGTACACCTACCTACGAGAACATCCTGGAAGTAACCAAATGACGGTAATCAGCAATGGCAGGATATAATGAATGAATCAGGAACAGCTTAACAATAATACAGTTCAATATTGTTATACATAGAATTTCAGAGCATCATCATCTCATCAATTGCTAGTTGGTGTAATCAGTGAAAATTTTGCTACTTTGAAATCCATACAAAAAAGATTGAGAAAATGAGAACAATTATTCTTTTATGCAACCAAAAAGACTCAGAAACGTGACAAGCATAGACTAAATTGTGCATGCAACATACAATTCTTATTTAATGGCAGCTAGAGTTTGTTGTTTACGTTTCTGTGAGTATCTAAGATCCGCTGGCATAAAAAACTATCATTAAAGAGATTATCTAAGACCTGCTTCTGCAACTGCTGCCACCAACACCTTTACATAGTCAATGTCTGCAATCAGACATCATCAACTAACACCGTTATCTCATATTGCTGCTTCCCCAGCAACTGCCGTTTCCATCGCTACAGAATAAACTAATTAATCTACCAAGATTCAACAAATTTTCACCAACTCAAATTACTGGATATCTAATTTCTCTAGCCGTTCCATGTCTTTCATCTGAAGGGTCCTTCCCCATTTTACAATAAATATGGAGATGCATTCATTTTTTCCAAATTATGGTCGATGTTTACATTATAAATATTTATCAACAACGATGACATAATTCTCACTTTTTACCCCACTATGACCCACATAAAGAAGTAAAAAGAAGTAAAAGTACATTTACTTCATTATGGAGCTCAAAATACTTTCAATGTCGCATTCTATAAACTAAAAACATACTTACTCAGGTAAAGCTCGGTTGTAGCACCGATGCCTTCACCGACTGTCCAAAGTAACTTATGTTACATTTAAAAAACGGAACATACTCAAAACTCAAAAGTTTCTCTGAAATTTTCAAAGAGTTATTTGGTAAGAGCATAAAATTATCACATCACAATACTATAATAAACAAATAACTATGACCCAGTTTGACATTGCTTCTCCAACTATTTTTGAGGATAAAAGTGATTCCGGACAAAAAACAAAGTGTTTGGTAAAATCATGGGGAAGTGATTTTGGTCGCTTTTGGTCGCTTTTGGTCACTTTTAGCTTCTCCCAACTGAGTTTGTGAGAATCTACAAATACATACTTTTGGATTTTTGCTTCTGATGTATTTGTAGCTTCTGCTTTTAGAAAACGCGCTACAATAATATTAAATGAAATTTTGTTAACTTTCCAATTTTGTCATCGCCTTTAACAAAATTTTTCAAAAAAATATGTTTACATTGTTGTACACAAAATTATATAACACTTAACACTAAATACAAATAAACAAGAAAAACATAAAGTATAGTAAATTAGTACAATTTAGATGTCTTTGTTTTTTTAGTAATTTTACACACTCACAACACTTTTTATATCAGTTTACCAAACACATTGAAATTGCTTTTAGTTCTCACAGCATTTTTGAAAATTAGTTTACCAAACACTCAGCTGATTCTCCCCACAACAATTACAAAAGCAATACCCCCACAACAATTTCAGAAGCACTTCCCCTCACATCACAGCAATACCAAACTGAGTCTAGGTCTCGGTGGGAATTCTCTCATCTCATGCCAAGCCAAACATTTTTTCTGGTTGATATAACATTTCCGGATTTCCTCCAAGCAGTAGATTTGATGCTTCAGCAAACCATACATTTTCGTCTTTTTCTGTCGATTTTTTTTTTTTTTTTATCATAATTTGTAAACGTTGAATGTTTTTGTTTTTGTTTTTGTTTTATGTTTTCTTGTTTCTAAGAAATTGCTTTCGAGACAACAACCAAACAAGAACTACAAGATCAAATAACTCCATAAAGAAAAATATTAGCAAGGAGCAACTAAACTGCTTCACATAATGAAGGACAGAAAAAAAGAGCTATCAACATTGGAGAATTACTAGCTGCACAGAGAGACAAAAAAAACCCTGGAGAAGCAATGGTGATACCAACACGGTACCAAAACAACCCATTTAAGTGTTGATTACATTTGCAAAATCCCCAAATTCTGATCCCTCACAGATCGATTCCAAGTACGCTGTACACCTACCTACGAGAACATCCTGGAAGTAACCAAATGACGGTAATCAGCAATGGCAGGATATAATGAATGAATCAGGAACAGCTTAACAATAATACAGTTCAATATTGTTATACATAGAATTTCAGAGCATCATCATCTCATCAATTGCTAGTTGGTGTAATCAGTGAAAATTTTGCTACTTTGAAATCCATACAAAAAAGATTGAGAAAATGAGAACAATTATTCTTTTATGCAACCAAAAAGACTCAGAAACGTGACAAGCATAGACTAAATTGTGCATGCAACATACAATTCTTATTTAATGGCAGCTAGAGTTTGTTGTTTACGTTTCTGTGAGTATCTAAGATCCGCTGGCATAAAAAACTATCATTAAAGAGATTATCTAAGACCTGCTTCTGCAACTGCTGCCACCAACACCTTTACATAGTCAATGTCTGCAATCAGACATCATCAACTAACACCGTTATCTCATATTGCTGCTTCCCCAGCAACTGCCGTTTCCATCGCTACAGAATAAACTAATTAATCTGCCAAGATTCAACATATTCTAACATTTCAACAAATTTTCACCAAATCAAATTAATGGATATCTAATTTCTCTAGTTGTTCCATGTCTTTCATCTGAAGGGTCCTTCCCCATTTTACAATAAATATGGAGATGCCTTCAATTTTTCAAATTATGGTCAATGTTTACATCATAAATATTTATCAACAACGACGACATAATTCTCACTTTTTACCCCACTATGACCCACATAAAGAAGTAAAAAGAAGTAAAAGTACATTTACTTCAATATGGAGCTCAAAATACTTTCAATGTAAAAGAGCATTCTGTAAACTAAAAACATACTTACTTAGGGAAAGCTCGGTTGTAGCACCGATGCATGATTACTTATGATCTTCACCGACCGTCAACAATTTATACTTGAAGGAAAATGGAAGCACGTTATTACTTAACTAGAAAAAAGAAGAAGATAAAAGACAATCGACTAATTGCAATTTTGCATTTGAGATATGAATATTTGATAAATAATGCAAAAGTTTGTTGAGACGGTCCCAGACAAACATGAACAACCACATTTAAAGATATCACCATGATGACAGGTAAAGATTATTGAAAAATCAGTGCAAAGGGAACTTACAGTCTCACGTTAAAGTAAAGATATGGAAGCGACAACAAAAACATAAACCAATGTCCCGCTACAAGAAAGACAATGCACAAAATTCCTTGAGTAACAAACTCCGGCATGACAAGCATGTTTATCCTAGCAGCTGAATCATATGGGTTGATATAATCGACCTCGAGGTCTGTCAAGCTCATGAGCTGCAACTAAAATACTAAAAATGTGAGAACGCTGCTTACTAAAAGTGTGCAGTGTGTTCATGGTGTAATATTCATGTAAATATTTTGATTGCAGAGAGAGAGAGGGTGGTTTGGTTTACAGGAGTTGTCTGATAAGGTCTTGATGGTCTTGTTTTTTTTTAGATACTATTGGGACTGAGTTGTTGATGATCATGTAGATAGAAGCAAGAAGAGACTGTAAAATAAACATGTATTATTATAATGTTTAAAAAGTATATAAATATTAATCAGTTCCTCCATATATTCAGATTTTTATCTTCCCATTAAATCTTAAATAATGCACATGCATTTGTGAAGCCAAAAGCTGAGGTGAAAATGAATTATGTACCATTACTTATTATGCAAAAACAAATATAGCGAGAATAGTGTAAGGGTACATTTATAAATCAAAACTGCAAAATTAAGTTTATTTATGGACTACCAAAACTAACCGAACCGAATAACATCTCACATCTAATGATATTAAAAAGTCTAGAATACATCTGATGCATATATCGTAAATCTTTCTTTCTATTTATATCAATATATCATGTGACATAATAATTAATATGATTGGTTAATCATATCACATTATCAGATTAAATGAATGAAAGATGTTTGTATCGTATAGACTAACAAAAATAAATGTATTGTTCAAGAACGAATGACCTTTAATATATAGAATATAGTTTATAAATTAAATTTGCATTCTTAAACTGCTTAATTTCCAGTAATATGTTTGATATTAAATTTTAAAACCCTTTTGTGAAATTATAGATATATAAAAACATGTTTGATATGAATCCATCAAAAACAGTTTTCTTTGTGAAATTAAATTGCAGTATAATGAAAACAACAGAAACAATAGTTTTAATGCATTTTCCCACAATTTCCGAGATTATAATATTCTGTATCCATGACTAAAGACACCATCCTGGGCAAAACAAAGGCAGATATTTGTACTGGTAAATGAGAATCTAAGATTTTTTATTTATTTTAAAAATAACAAATAAAAAACTATCTTATACAGTTATACACAAGTCCACACTTAAAATCAAGTTTAATTTAAATGATTTTCACTCAGTTGGTGGACTGGAGAAAGGCACAGTTTCTATTATTTAACAAGTTGTGATTTTTTTTATATATAAATATTATAAGAACAGTTACAATAGAGGTGTCGGGATCAGGGACGAACCCTAATGGAGGCTGACGGGGGTTTAGCTCACTGGAAAAAGAAATTTATACTTAAAAAATTAGATTATTTTAAAAAAAAAAATTATTTTACATTTTAGTAATATGCATTTTTGGTTTTTATCATTTGGCCCCTCCAATTCTTGACTTCCAGTTCCGTCCATAACTGGGATATGTTGAGATCAAACAATAAATATGTGATTTTGATATCTATTCTCATAACGGAAGATAACTACTTTCACAATCCGAAAAGAAAACTCCTCATATTCTTATAAAATACGGATAATTGGATTTGAACCCTTCACCGTTTATGTGGAAAGACATACACTACTAGTTATGTTAAGAGGTGATCTGCAAGTTGTGATTTATTAAAAAACGAATGAAATTATCAAGTTTAGTATCAAGGTTATTTTGGGTTAATTGATATTATTATTTCTTTTAATACATTTAAATTGAAAAGTATACAAAAAGGACACTTGTATTTCAAATTAAGTATTGTGAAAACAACATTAGATTTTCTTACTTGTGTTGAGTTACTGGGTCAATGACAGATCAGAAGATAGATAAATATGATTGTATTCGATATTTTTTTTTTGAAAGGAACATAAGATTTGATTATTATTCACTAATTTAAGATATGTATTTGAATTCCAAATTAATCGATGACAAACTCATGTTTATGTCACCAAAATTAAACGGAGCGTCATCATTTTGACTACTTGAGAGCTTAGTTTTTTTATTATTATTATTATTAAACAGAAGACAAAGAAATTATATTAAAAATAAAAAAATCAAATAAATAATTATCTTCAAGTTGTTTAAGGCTGTTATTGAATCATGATCATCAAGAAACATGTTTTCTTCCAAGTCAAAAATTAATAAAGGAAAAAAACTGTTTTTTTTATTGTTTTGTACAGTCACTTTTTAATAATTAAAGATTTAACACATTTTTTTTTCTTAGTAATATCAACAGCCAGAATTGTGAATTTAAATATCTAATCAAGATTTCATTTAGACAAGGACATTAAAAAAACTAAAAATAGAAACAAATGCTAAGATGTTCCTAGTCTTCTAGACCACGGTAATTTAATGGGTGAGAGTGAGAATTAGAGACACCGTGGCCCATGAAGTAATATTAACAATTTTGTTTGATGTAACAATCAACCAGTTCATTTATTTAAAAGTAGAATCAACCAATTTTTAGTATGTGAGAGGTGAGGGGCCAAATATATATATATATAATTTTTAAAGGGAGTACATACCGATATAAATTCGTCAGTACATTGGATGTGAACTATTAAATTTATTTACGTGTGCACTTATCAAAGTTTCTCTATAAACAATGGTACACATACAACCTACAGATATAAGTTATATCATTACATATTGATTTATTAATATAGGGTTGTGGATCCACTGCGAATGTGTGGTTGTGGATGAATGTCTTGATATAATAAAACTCTGACGGTCCTGTTAGGAGAATTATTCTCTCCCTCTCTCTCTCTCTCTCTATATATATATATATATATATATATATATATATATGACAATAAAGTTTTCGTTATAGATTCGAACTGCTGATTTGAGAGTCATTGACTCAAACCCTAAGCTCGTCAATCTATTAGTTGAGCTACACCTCCATTTTTTTTTGGAACACAAATATTGTCGGGCCCCGCTTTACAAGAACGATCCAAAATACTATTCCCATTATCGGGAAGATGTTACATATGAACTATATATCGAGAAAATGTTACGTATGAACTATAACTCTCACAACCGGAAAAAGGACTACTTCCAAAAATCAGAAGAAAACTCCTCATACATACTTGTAAAATGGACATAGTGAAACTCGAACTCTCGACCACTAAATGTGGAAGAGAATAACCATTTATATTAAGAGATGATATATAGCTACGTCCGTGTTGGCAGCGTGTTGGCAGCGGTATATGCTAGACTCTTATAGTCTTATTCAAGAAAAAAGAAAGCCTCCATAAATATTAAAATTAAAAAGCAAATTCAAAGTCAGACAATTACAAATTAGATGATTTGGTATTTATTTGTTTTGATATAAGGTGCAGTTTTGTGAAGGGAAGATGCCATCTAATCTTACAATTAAGCTGATTTTACTTTCAACCAATGCCTTTCGATTGTTTTATCTTAAATATTTACAATTGACTCGCCTAAACATGTACATCAGTACATGTCCTTAGGATTTGCCTAGATTCACTTCACTTTTTGACTTCCTCGCGTACGGTACCTGCATGTTCACATTTAAGTAAATATATATATTTTTAATTAAAAATAATAATGATCCGACCGAATAAATCAGAGTCTATTTTTACCGCCTATCCTCTTGAAGATAGATGAACATTACCTCCTCCCATATTGATGATATATCCATAAAGAAAATAAATTTAAATAAACACTATCATCTTTTGAGATGAATTTATCTATTCCTAGGTCCCTAAATATATATTATTCATACAAAAGGGAATAAAATGGATAATACTCACCCCTCAAGTAAACTCAATAAGTCATGTCAAGGTTTGCCAAACGATATCAATAACACTAAATATGTCAAGCAAATAGGAGTAAATATTTACTTCTATAATATCAAAAACAAGATTTTACGTATATACATTTATAAAAGATGTACATGAAATTCAAACTCTGTAGACGCGATAGGGAGCTAAGAAGGAAGACGTATCCACAAAACAAAATAGATGATTGAAGTGGTGGGTCCTGTTTGGATTGACATCTGGAAAATATGCACCTTATTGTAATTTTATATTAAGGTTTGTATTGTCGGCAAGTTAAGAAGACACGTTTGATGTTACTCCCTTCGTTTGTTAGGTGCCGCTTATCACATATTATATTATATTTTTAAACTTCTTCAGTGTGGAATTCTACACCAGAAGTCAAGCAAGTTAAAAAAGTATCCATATCATATTTTGTTGAATGTGACTCTGGCCCAAATCACAGAGTCGTGTAAAGCAATAAAAACCACTAGACATAGACGTTAAATTACAGAGCCGCCAACCATTTTAACATGGATTCTAAGTGGCCATTCTCTCAATCTCATGCCAAGCCAAACATTTTTTTGCAGTTGATAACATTTCCTCCAAGTAATAGAATTGATGCTTCGCAAATCATAAATTTTCGTCTTTTTCTGTCGAAAATTATTTTTTTATCATTAATTTGTAAATGTTTTTGTTTTTGTTTTACGTTTTCTTGTTTCTAAGAAATTGCTTTCGAACTAAAAGATCAAATAACTCCATAAAGAAAAATATTAGTAAGGAACAACTGCTTCACATAATGAAGGACAGAAAAAAAGAGCTATCAACATTGGAGAATTACTAGCGGCACAGGGAAAAAAAAAACCTGGAGAAGCAATGGTGATACCAACACGGTACCAAAACAACCCATTTAAGTGTTGATTACATTTGCAAAATCCCCAAATTCTGATCCTGCACAGATCGATTCCCAGTACGCTGTACACCTACCTACGAGAACATCCTGGAAGTAACCAAATGACGGTAATCAGCAATGGCAGGATATAATGAATGAATCAGGAACAGCTTAACAATAATACAGTTCAATATTGTTATACATAGAATTTCAGAGCATCATCATCTCATCAATTGCTAGTTGGTGTAATCAGTGAAAATTTTGCTACTTTGAAATCCATACAAAAAAGATTGAGAAAATGAGAACAATTATTCTTTTATGCAACCAAAAAGACTCAGAAACGTGACAAGCATAGACTAAATTGTGCATGCAACATACAATTCTTATTTAATGGCAGCTAGAGTTTGTTGTTTACGTTTCTGTGAGTATCTAAGATCCGCTGGCATAAAAAACTATCATTAAAGAGATTATCTAAGACCTGCTTCTGCAACTGCTGCCACCAACACCTTTACATAGTCAATGTCTGCAATCAGACATCATCAACTAACACCGTTATCTCATATTGCTGCTTCCCCAGCAACTGCCGTTTCCATCGCTACAGAATAAACTAATTAATCTGCCAAGATTCAACATATTCTAACATTTCAACAAATTTTCACCAAATCAAATTAATGGATATCTAATTTCTCTAGTTGTTCCATGTCTTTCATCTGAAGGGTCCTTCCCCATTTTACAATAAATATGGAGATGCCTTCAATTTTTCAAATTATGGTCAATGTTTACATCATAAATATTTATCAACAACGACGACATAATTCTCACTTTTTACCCCACTATGACCCACATAAAGAAGTAAAAAGAAGTAAAAGTACATTTACTTCAATATGGAGCTCAAAATACTTTCAATGTAAAAGAGCATTCTGTAAACTAAAAACATACTTACTTAGGGAAAGCTCGGTTGTAGCACCGATGCATGATTACTTATGATCTTCACCGACCGTCCAAAGTAACCTATATTACATTTAAAAACAGGAACATACTCAAAAGTTGCTCTGAAAATTTCAAAGAGTTATTCGGTAAGGGCATAAAATTATCGCATCACAATACCAGAATAGACAAATAACTAGGAGGGTTACAAGATAGCCAAGCTTAAAAAGCCGTTGCTTCTTTTCCCAGTACATCTGGTTGTAGATCTCAGTTACATCCAATAAGTGCTGTCTCTTCTGATACCTGATCATGGGATGACAATTCATATCAGATACACACTAATAAGTTACAAACCTAGCACTTGTAGGGTTGAAAACTATGTTTTTCTATTCATATCATATTGCTTCTAATAAGAAGAGCTTTCCTTAGTTGGCAAACATATCACTTAATTTGCATTTTTTAAGTTCACTACGGCTTGTAGTTTCGCATGTTTTCTATGTATCAGAAAGTCATTGTCTAAACCTTTTTTTGTATATTAAGTAAGTCAATTTTAGGTCCCTTCTCCAAATTCCTCATTTCCTCTGCTTATTGACATGATATCATTGATGTTATCATCAAGACTCTCTTGATTTCCTTAGTTTTTTGCTATTGAAGTTGAACCAACCAATTGGAGCAGTGGACACAAAACAATTTCCTTATGCAATTGATTATGAATTTATAGATGCAGCAAGTGCAGCCATGGTATAGTCACTTCCCCGTACTAGCAACGATTTATACTTGAAGGAAAATGGAAGCACGTTATTACTTAACTAGAAAAAAGAAGAAGATAAAAGACAATCGACTAATTGCAATTTTGCATTTGAGATATGAATATTTGATAAATAATGCAAAAGTTTGTTGAGACGGTCCCAGACAAACATGAACAACCACATTTAAAGATATCACCATGATGACAGGTAAAGATTATTGAAAAATCAGTGCAAAGGGAACTTACAGTCTCACGTTAAAGTAAAGATATGGAAGCGACAACAAAAACATAAACCAATGTCCCGCTACAAGAAAGACAATGCACAAAATTCCTTGAGTAACAAACTCCGGCATGACAAGCATGTTTATCCTAGCAGCTGAATCATATGGGTTGATATAATCGACCTCGAGGTCTGTCAAGCTCATGAGCTGCAACTAAAATACTAAAAATGTGAGAACGCTGCTTACTAATCCATCTCTCTACCCAAGAAATTCCAACATCTTAAAAACACATTTGGTCCAAGAAATTATCCAAATACTCGAATTCTAATACATTCCAGATAGAAATAATCATCAACCAAACTTTTAAAAACCAGAGATTGTCGCACAAAACAGGTTTGGTATAATTTTGCTAGAATTAGGTTTTCAAACCATAATTTTTTTTTATTCAGCGAGTCTCCATGCTATTTTATTAAAATTTACTGGAATCGATATAATGTACCAATTTGAACATGCAAAATCTTTTTTCAGATTTGTAATTTAGTTAAAAACTAAATATGCAAATAATCCGGTTTAATCGTAAATTTAAGAAAATCGCCAAACGGCGAAGAACATGCTCAGATTACAAAAATCACAACAGACAGAAGCTAGATTTTTTGTTCAAATATAAACACAACAACAATCGCAACACCAAAGCAGCTCTGCTAAAATTCAATATCATTCGATTCCACTAACGCTAGCATTTAAAACGGTGAAAGATCAATTGCACGAACAAAATAACAAAATAAAAAAAAAATTGAAAATGAGAAGGATAGAGAGTGGACCTGGTAACCAATAATGGCGAGAAGAGAAATAATGAAGAAGAAGACCAAGAGCCAGCTAAAGAGGTCTACCATGGCCTCTCTCTCTAGTAGTTTGATTTCTCTGGTCTCCGGTGACTTGTCTCTCCTCTGATTTGGATTGGCTTTGCCACGTCTCTGTCCAGCTGTTGATGCCACTCTATTTATACGCTATCATATGAATGGATGACGTCAGCTTTATACACACAACGATGTCGTTTCACGACTGTTTTACACAGTAAACAGTCCAGTCCAGTCACCCGCTCTATTTATTAATTTAACAAAAACAATTAATTAACTAATTAATTAATGAATAATGTTAAAAATCCCTTTTTTGCAACGTTGACTGATTCAAATCAGTCGAATCAATGAATCATCCTATATATAAATTAGGATTCAAATTGAGATTTCTAATATGATTTGTTAACTCATTTCAATTTAATTTTTTTATTTAAAATGTAACTATAGGGAATGTCACATCACAAATTGAACTATAAATTATGATTCGAATTAAGATTTAAAACTTATTGTTAAATAATCCCACGGATAATTATTTTGAATCTATCACTTATTCTTTTAATGTATTTACCTATACTTTTGTTGTAATTAGGATTCAAATTTAGATTCATATTATTATTATTAACTCGTAAGCTGTAATAGTGACATTTCAATTACATTTTGTTTCCGATAAACATCTTAACAAAAATTGACACATAGTTTGCACCATACCATAAATTTATCTATTTCGAACTTTCTCAAATGTATAGTTCAAATTCGAATGTTTACAATGTTTTTCTCTTTAATAAAAATAATGAATAATTTAATTAATTGTCACATACCACTTTTAGATATTATTTAGGATTCAAGTTAGGATTGTTAACTTATTATTAATTAATCTTATAAAAAAAATGTTTTGAATTTATCACTTGTTTCTCAACTTTGGCTGTAATTAGGATTCCAAATATTATTGTTAATCCGTAACTACAACCTTTTTTCTTTTATTTGTTAGTATTTTAATGCACGCACAATGTTTTTTCCTTTGATAAAAACCAATTAATAGTTATGAAAGGCCACATCACAAGTTAAAACCTATAATAACTTATTTTCAATTAATCCATCACTTAAAAAATTAACAATAACAAATTTGTATATGTCTAAAAATAAATTTCATATAAAAACTGTGGTCATTTTTTGCAATTATCACAAAAAAATGTTGTATAATAGCAATATCCCATAAATGGTGGAAGTATTTAGGAGGAAGGATTGGTGTGTTTAGCACAGCCCCAAATTGAATAAAATTTGGCCACCTTCGTAGCCCAATTACTGCAACCAAACGCCACCGTTTTATCGTTAGTTAAAACGATGTCGTTTGAGCTTGATGGCTGATTTCTTGTCAACAAAGACAGAGATCTTAAAGTGAAAACAAAATTAAAATCCGACCTCCATTCTCATCAATCTCTCCAGTCTCCCTACCTTCTTTTCCTCCCATTAGAGATTTACTCACCATGACGAAGCAGGCCGCCAACTGGTCTCCGTACGACAACAATGGAGGGTACTGTCTCTTTCTCCCTTCATATGCTTGTATACATAATTTTTTTTTTTTTTTAAATTTTTTAGTTTAAAGCTTTCTCGGTGTCACTGTATCTGTTTCGCAGATCTTGTGTTGCGATTGCCGGAATCGATTATTGTGTTATAGCGGCCGATACTCGAATGTCAACTGGTTACAGTATCCTCACGCGCGAGTACTCCAAAATCTGTAAACTGTATGGACCCTAATTTGATCTCTCCCCCTTTTTTTTTTTGTTTATTATTCGAGTTTGACATTGGAATTACTGATTTTTTCTTTCTGATATTTAAGTTTCAAATTTCAATTGTTAGGTTTTTTTTTCTTTCTGATGTGAATCGATGCTATGCTAACAAAGCTTGGCCAAAATTTTGGAAAAAATACGGGCATGTTTAAGTTTAATGATTTGCGTTTCCAACTTCCTTACAAAATTAAAACTTTTTACTATGATGTAATTGAGTCTCGATAATTCTCACTATCTTTAGGTAAAAAAAAGAGTAAGAGAAATATCCAGATTGCTCCTCTTTTCTGTTTTGTCATTGTCGGGATTGATAATCGGTAACAAACTTGATCGTTCATTTTTTTTCATGAATTCCGAATAGTTGTTTGAAGAAGACGATAGAAAATTGGGGAAAATCGACTGTTATGTGATGTTTGCTATTTTGTTGTCGAGACCGAATGATCTGCCTTGTTAAACCAAGTTTTAAAGCTCTTGTTTACTTTTTGAGAACTTGAAAAAAAAAAGTTAAAACATTTTGCTCGAATAATTACTCAGAATCTTGTTAAATTGGCTAAAGTAAGAATTTGCTGAGATTCCGTGATTTAAACTATTCGATGAATTGCTCTTTAAAACAAGGGCTCTTTTACAGCATGATTTTGGACTGTTTAGTTTCTGGGAAGTGTTGAATGTGTATTTTGTGCTTAAATGTTTTAGACATTGTAACAATTTGATTTCTTTGTAAAAGAAATTTTCCATACAAATTGACTTGTAGTTTGGCATAAAAGCAATTATAACACACATACACTGTCATCCTTTTGGTTTTACGCTTGCAAGAGTGTTAAATGTGATCTTAGTCTTTAATATATAAGAGTGAAACTATACTTGATGAACAAATTTGATCTACCCATAATTTGCCCAAACTAATGTCAAATAAAAGTTGAAGTGAGTAATTTTGTTTCATATACATAAGCTGATTTCTGAATGGCATTTTTTTTTTTTTTGTTATTTTGGTTTATACAGTGCTGGGTAAAACCCTTGTGCTCTTGGGTATGTTGTGTGGTTTTTTAAGTTTTGTGCTTTTGGGTATGATTTGTGGTTTATAAGTTTTGTCAGAGGTATTCGATGATGATGATCTTGTCTTTTATATTCTGTTCTTTTGTAACCTTTGGCAGGGCTGACCAAAGTTTGATGGCTTCTTCTGGTTTTCAAGCCGATGTGAAAGCCTTACAAAAGTTCTTGGCTGCAAAGCACTTGGTGAGTTTTCAAAACTCTTTACTGATATTTTTTTTTTTCATCTAAAATTTTCTGCCATAGACGAGCATTTGAAGTTTGTTATCTTAAATGTAGGCATATAACCAATTTCTTATAACTTCAGTTTCAAACTACTACATTGCCACTATGTTGATTACTCATATGTATGTGTAAATGATATGCTTTGAGTTTTTCTTTTCTTATGTTTTCTTTATCCATAATTTCCTTTACATTTAACTAGGTTGTTTCTTGTCTGTTTTACTTTAAACTTTTCAATGATGTTATTGTCCTTGGGAAGAATTTGGTATGAAGATAGAATAAATGTTCTTTAGTATGTTGGTTATATTGAGACCACCTTATATATGGAACTTGTTATGAATGTAGTCTTTTGCAGTGATATATAAACTTTTAACCTCAAAACGCAAACAGTCTACACATGTTGTTTATGGGGCACGTATCTTCTGATAGTATATATTGGCACTGATGCCATTCATATTTCTCTTTATTCGGTTTTCCTTGAAAAACAGATCTATCAGCACCAACACAACAAGCAAATGAGCTGCCCTGCGATGGCTCAGCTGCTTTCCAACACTCTTTATTACAAAAGATTCTTTCCTTACTATTCATTTAATGTCTTGGGTGGCCTTGACACCGAAGGTAAACTTGTTACCAAACTTTCAGTGCCAGTTTTAAGCTTCCGTTGTTCTTAACTTTGTCTGATCCTTGTCTTATTCAAAACTCCAGGTAAGGGCTGCGTCTACACATATGATGCTGTTGGTTCCTATGAGAGGGTTGGATATGGTTGTCAAGGTTCTGGTTCAACGCTAATCATGCCTTTTCTGGATAATCAACTGAAGTCTCCCAGTCCACTCTTATTGCCTGCCCAGGTACTTCTCTTAATTTGAAATATTCAGCATCACATAATCTTCGGTGCATTTATTCTGATATCCTGGTTGAAAATTCCCTGATTGAAAATTCAATACCTGTTCAGGATGCTGTTACTCCACTTTCAGAAGTTGAAGCTGTTGATTTGGTCAAAACTTGTTTTGCATCGGCAACTGAGAGAGATATATACACTGTGAGTTCTTTTGAATTCGTAATAGGCTTCTTTTGATTGTAGAATGGAGATCTCACTGCTATCTGTTTTTATATGTTATTACATTTTTATGTGGATATTCATCATGGATATGTGCTACACTGAGAATCAGTCCTTTTTTTTTTCATCTAAAGTTTGTTTGCCTATATTCTAACATTTGTGTGATGTGTAACAGGGAGACAAGCTTGAAATTGTCATCTTAAATGCAGATGGTATTCGTCGTGAATACATGGAACTCAGGAAGGATTAAAATCTCTATTCAGAACCATGCCACTGGTTGAACTGAGTTGGAATACTGGACTTGCATGGATTTGCCATTACAAACTTTTTAGTGTTCTCGAATCATTGTGGTTTTGTTCCATAGATAAATCCATTTCGAACTATGTTTCTTTCGTAGTGGTGATCTGTTTGAGACATGACATTCTTGTACTTGTAGACTATGATGATGCTTTAAAATATGCAGTTGAATTTAACTTAAGTTAAGCCAATGTTAGTGCGTTTGAAAAACTGATTTCGATAATTCATCTTTTTAAATGGAATATGAAATGCCCGTGTGGGTTTCGCATTGGAGCAAACGACATATGGAATGCCCACCACATCCATGATTAAATTATCTATCAGAAGCAACAAGGCTACCTTCTCAAATACTGTATATGAATATTCTAGGGGAAATTAGTAAGCTGTTAAACACATCTACTAGATATGATGCCTGGTTTTTCTGATTTTGCTATCCATGGAAACATATCGTAAAAAAATCCATGGAAACATATTTTACTTATTTGTAAAGCATTTGACTTTACATGGGTAGAATAGAACTACAACATGAGTCAGTATTCGAGCAAAACATAGATCCTTTTTAGCAATCATATGCCACTCAAAAGTTGTCCTCCGATGCCCATCCTTTCTTCTCCAACACCAATCTCAGTGCCTGAAATGAAACAGTGAACAGTTAGTTGCCAAAACAGTCACTTTTATCACATAATAGCAGTGTAAGAGCATCATCAAAAGTTTCACCTTGATTCTCTTTCTATTGACATCAAAATCAAAGTTTCCTAGTCGTGAAGCGGATCTGTATTCAACAATCGAATCCTTTCCAGGAGGAAACCAGAACTCAACATCATCCACCAACTGTTTGAAGATAGACAGATAACAGTAAGTAGTCCGTATAAGTTTATAATCACGTTCTAGTCACAATAAAACACACTACCTACCCCCAAGATTGGACTTTCATATTCCACATGAAGATAATCATCTTTCATTTCCACAATTCGTGGCGTAAACTTATCTGGTTTTGTTGATTTCACCTGCAGATGCACAATTGATAATGAAATCACTAAGTTTAGCCCAGTAGAATCCTTGAAATCCATATCTTAATCAAAAAATTTCAATTGGGTTGATTATATTTAGTACCACTTGAAGAAGCTCCTCCATGGCCACTTCTCTGCTCATAGGCTTTTTCCTGCCGCGGTTGTAATTCCTGTAAATGTAACCAAACAAGAAAATAAAAAATCAATGTCATTGCCCACAAGTCCACAATCCAATTCTTGTCGGTGCACATTTCTCATGTGCTTTTACCTTGCGGAGACTCGACCTGAAACATTGTCAAGCTGAGTAAAAGTTTTTCGAACCGGGACATTGTCAAACCGAATAAACGTTTTTAACCCCATTGGTGGGATTCACGTTGCACTTAAAACAGTAATAATTGAAGCGGGGTTCACGTTGCACTTAAAACAGTAATAATTGAAGCATCCCCACCAGCCCACCAGATCCCAGAATCAGAATAAAAAACACTAAAAAAGAAGAAAAAAGAGTGGCTTCTTGCTTTTACCAAGGTGGGGCGTAGTGAGTGAGATCACTTATATTCTCTGCTGTGGAAATACAATTCTTGGTCGCCGGACACAGCGCCAATGCCGGTTGGTTCTTTTGAACTCCTAGATATTCCGGCTTTTTTCCGCTGCATTAAATTAATTTATACACACAAAAATATAAATTAATTAATTAATTCAACATATAACTTTGTAAAAAAAAAAAATGTACTAGATCCTATGAATTAATTCTTCACAAACCTGAGATTGAAGATGGCCCCAATCACTGCTACTTCGCTGCTCCTCAGTATTATTTCCCTTCAAAATTAAGTAAACAATTTGTTAATAAGAAACTTCAATTCGCAATTACAAAACATAAACAATAATAAGAACTCGAGACAGAGACATAGTACCTTCGACTGGTTTGGTCGGCGTTGGCGGGTTTGTTGTTGTTGTTGTTGTTGTTGTTGTTGGGTTGCTGAGATTGACAACGGATTATATGAGGAATCTTGTAATCATTGTAGCTTCTGTTGTATTTCTTACAGTAAAAGTATGCACTACTTGACGCCATTGAAGCCATCTTCGAAAGCTCAAAACTTGTTTTGTGTTTCTCTATTTTTGCTCGAATTCTCTTCAACTCACACAGTTTTTTTGAGCCTTTTATGGGGCTTATCGCCAGTACAGTACCATCATTACGCGTGTTTTGACTTGTGAAAAGCGTCGTCGTTTTTACTAAATTTAAAACGTGAAAAAAAAAACCAAGAAAATGACCCAAACACCGAATCACGTTTCTTCATAATTTGTAACTTTCATTTTGCCCTTACATTATCAATTAATTAAGATTTTACCACAATCGTAGAAAATTGCAAATACATATAAGTTTAGTGACCATTTTGTAATTTGACAAACTTGTCAATCCGAGGCGGGAACAATAAAGAGAGCTATAATCAACCTTTTTAAATTAAAAAGTCTCCTTTGTATTCCATTTACGGCTTCTCAGACAAGCTTTCTACAATCTCCCACTCTCAAATGGCTCGAAACAGGGTAATTCTCTATCACTAGTTGTTCTTTTGAATTTTGATTTTTTTTTTTTTTATCGATTCAGGTTTTTATGTTTTAGGGTTTATGCTGTTAATTAAACGTTTAAACCCTAATTATTGTTTTCGTCTTTAGCAACTTGTTTGTTTGTACCGTTTCTTTGGGAAAATTGATATCTGGAGTTTGTATTAACTGATTGTTTGATTTGGAGAGAAAGCTGCCAAAGAATCAATTTTTTCTTGTTCTTCTTTTTATATGTTAGTGAAATGTTTTTAAAAAGTGTTATATGGGTATCAGGAAGGATTGTTATTGTTGCTTGATGTTGGTCCTTCCATGCACGGTGTTCTTCCACAGGTTGAAAAGCTTTGCTCCATGCTAGTACAAAAGAAGGTATCTCGCTTTTGAGTTTTGAGTTCGTTTGGTTATTATCTCTCTTTGTTCTTCGTTGAGAAAGTTGAGGGATTATATTTTTCGGAATGCTTACTCTAATTTCTTCCGTTTATGTTTATGCAGCTGATTTACGGAAAAAATGACGAAGTTGGAATTGTTTTGTTTGGAACTGAAGGTACTTCTTAGCCTTTTAAAGAACGATTTCAGTATTCTATGTCTGTGAATATAACATTTTAAGAAATAACTTTAGTCTACTACATGATTCTTTTGTATTCTACTGATCTTACAAATTCAAAAAAAAAATTAATAACTTATTTGGAAATGTTTTTTTTTTTTTTATCTTCCTTTGGAATCCATAGATACTAGAAATGAGCTGTCAACACAGCTTGGTGGATATGAAAATATTGTTGTTTTACGAGATATCAAAGTTGTTGATGGAGACCTTATTGAAAATTTAACACGGATCCCTCGAGGAACCGTAGCTGGCGATTGTATCCTTTAATTTTCTGGATTATTTGTTTTTCCACTTTATGCTCTACATTATGCATTTTACCGTTGTCTGCAAATGTCTTCTTGGTATGCACCTTCCACTTTGCAATATTATGATATATAGGTTCCTTGTGTTAAAAAATAGATTTCCCAGATAAAAATTTCCTTGCCTCTGTAAGCTTCAGTCACATTGTTTTGGCCGGATTATTGGGTACTGTACTATATGCTCATCTGAAAATATAATCCTCTTTTGTATGATTATATAACTATCTTTATATTGTCATTATTATTAGGTGCACTAAATCGATCTGTGTGTCAAACCATGCATTGAAACTTTTTGTTTCCCTTTAAATTTGATTTTAACATTGGTGATTGGTATTAATTTTGTTTTATATTTTTAATTTGTAGTCTCTTTTATGATTTAGTTTGACATTCTTTTTTCTTTTTGGCTTTCATTTGAACCTGTCAAGCAACAAATCTTAGTATGGTATTAGAGGTTGTTTCAGGACAAAAGTAATTGTAATTAGTAGGAAATAGTCTGATGATTGCTTAATCATGTGCTACTTTTCCTCTTTGGTGCCTTAACTTTGGTAGTTCTGGATGCAATTGTTGTTGGGATGGATATGCTGATAAAGAAATATGGAGAAACAAATAAAGGAAAGAAACGTATGTGTCTTATAACGAATGCACTATGTCCTATTAAAGATTCAGATGCAGGAACCAAAGAAGATCAGGTCGGTCTTATTGCCATGCGAATGAGTGCACTTGGCATGAAAATGGAGAATATAGTCGTGAGAGGAAGTTTAATTGGGAATGCAAATCAGATAATCATGGATGAGAATGATCTTCTTTTGGATCTATTTTCAAAGAAATCAAGTGTAAAGACAGTATATGTTGAGAGTCCAACTGCATTACTAGGTGCCATCAAAACTAGAAATATATCTCCGGTCACAATATTCAGAGGTGATCTTGAAATCAGCCCTAACATGAAGATTAAGGTGAGAGTTTTTTGGCCTGTACATAATATATGTCAAGTATATCTTATTTTTCTTTTTCCATACTATTTTGTGTGTCTACTGGTCTGTACATAATATATGTCAAGCATATCTTATTTATCTTTTTTCATACTATTTTTTGTGTGTCTACATGTGTTTTATTGTTATTTGTTTCCCTTTTCTGATTTGCAAGTTGCAAAAGCAACATATTTGATGCTTAAACTTAAACCTACTGTCTAAAAAGTTGTTAGATTTGGAATTTTGGATCTCTCTCTCTCTCTCTCTCTCTCTCTCTCGCTCTATTTTGTGTGTGGGATTTACCAGCTCTTACCGAATTAGATTCGTTTCCACCACTGTCATGCACTTAAAATTTACAGCCTTGGATTTTTCTTATATTGCATTCCAACTCTCACAAGTTGGGCTTTAGTTATTTTTTATCAGTTTTGTTACAAGGAAACGAACTTTGCAAGTCATTTTGTTTTAAATTGTAAGTAGGTGTGGGTTTATAAAAAGACATCAGAAGAGAAGTTTCCTACTCTAAAGAAATATTCTGACAAAGCACCCCCAACTGATAAATTTGCCACACATGAAGTCAAGGTAGATTATGAATATAAAAGTGTTGAAGATACTAGTAGAGTTGTACCCCCAGAACAAAGGATTAAAGGTTATCGCTATGGACCTCATGTTGTTCCTATATCATCCGCTGAATGGGAGGCCGTCAAGTTCAAACCAGAAAAGAGTGTAAAGCTTCTGGGATTTACCGATGCTTCAAACATATTGCGGTAAAAGAACCTGCTTCAGACTTATTAGTTGCTTTCAGCTAATATTGCTTAAAAAAGTATTATTATTTTTTTTTCTGATATTTTTTTTTGGTTTGGAATTGTTTATCAATCAAAGACACTATTACATGAAAGATGTCAATGTTCTCATTGCTGAACCGGGGAAACCAGGGGCAATGATTGCAGTTTCTGCCTTGGCAAGAGCAATGAAGGAAATGAATAAAGTTGCAATTTTGCGCTGTGTTTGGAGACAAGGACAACAAAGTGTTGTTGTTGGGGTCTTGACTCCCAATGTGTCTGAAAAAGATAACATCGTAAGTTACTGCATGCAGGTTCACTCCATCCTTCCCTTGGAATAATTTATTATAATCTTTTGCTTCAATTTCTATTCTTGTGATTAATTTCCTTCCGGAAATTTGCATGCTTTCTGAATTTGCTTGGCAGCCAGATTCGTTCTTCTTCAATGTTCTTCCATTTGCTGAGGATGTTCGAGAATTTCAGTTTCCTTCTTTCAGCAACTTTCCTATATCGTGGCAGCCAAATGAGCAACAGCAAGAGGCTGCAGATAACCTAGTTAAGATGCTTGACCTTGCACCATCCGGCAAAGGGGAAACTTTGCAGCCTGAATTTACACCAAATCCTGTTCTAGAGGTACTTAAAGATGCTCTTATTTTGTGTGTATTATACTAGCTTGATATATGAATCAATTAGACATGTGGGTTATTTTGTAAATCCATGAGACAGCATTTTTGTGTATGCTTTTTGTTTAGAACTCTGTTATCTATTTGATATCTGCTAAGCTACTGGGAAATGTATAAAGTGACCATGTCTTGACTCTTGACATTTGTTTTTCTTCTTTGGTTATAACTTTTTTATTTCCTGTTTACTCATAAGAGAGTGCTGTACTTGCTTTTATTGCTTACATCTTTGTGAGAATGTTTGAAACTTGCATGGAGGTTGAGGATGAAAAGAAGTGAGGTCATCATTTAATTGATGCTATACTTGAATATACTATATGAGATATCTACTTAATATTTCTTCTAGAACACGCAGACAAATACAAGTTTGGATGTTGGAACATTTCCTCTAATTTCAGCCTTGTAGTTTTTACTTTTCATAATTTGAAACATTAATTTGTGAATTAAAATACTCATCCCAGTAAACCAGCATCTAATGCGGAAAAATTTCATTTCATGAACATGTACCCTGAAATTGTTATTGAATGTACGTCAAATGACCTTAGCTCTTTGGTTGTGTGCCTCTGGTTAACTTTTTCATATTGCTCAGGTCTATGGGGATATTTAATCATGGTGTCGCTTTATGGAAACATGTTATGAGAGCATACATTTAATGTTGTATACATGATACTTGAACAAACAGCTGAGAGAACTCCCTGCATTAAGACCAATGTTTAAGAAAATGTTTTAAAAATTATTAAAAGTAGTTTTACCCTCAATATGCCTTTCTGAATTATAGCTGGAACTGATAGTAGATGTTGTCTATGTTTGTCAGCGTTTCTTTCATCATCTTGAGCTAAAATCAAAGCATCCAGATGCCCCCGTTCCTCCTCTTGATGAAACACTTAAGAAGATTACTGAGCCTGATGTAGAACTACTTGCTGAAAAGAAGTCCATTGTTGATGCATTTCGTAGACAATTCGAACTCAAGGAGAATCCTAAGGTAATTTTAAGACTAAAGTCTTGAGTTATGCCTTCTATCTATTCACATGCATTGAGGGGTATTGTAATGGTGTGTTTGCAGCTGAAAAAATCAACTAGGCGACTACTGCGGGAGAAACCATCTGGGTCAGATGAACGACATGGTGATGACAACGTATCTGATGCTCTAGCCGTCAATTCCATTGAAAGCAAACCTGATACTAAAGTTGAGAAAATTGGTGATTTGACCCCTATCCAAGACTTTGAAGCTATGATGTCAAGAAGAGATAGCCCAGATTGGGTTGGTAAAGCAATTGAGAATATGAAAAAGAAAATTTTCAACCTAGTGGAGAACTCCAACAAAGGGGATGATTATTCTAAAGCAGTGGAACTTTTCGTTGCGCTACGTAAAGGGTGCATCCTTGAGCAGGTACCGCTCTCTCTATCTCTTGGTTTCCTTTTGCCACATAGACAATTGTGTTTTTGTTGTGAACTTTTTCCCTTCGGCCGAGCTAGGAAAACTGTTACAATTATCGATTGACCTCAGAAAGTTCTTTCTGGTGCAGGAACCGAAGCAATTCAATGAGTTTCTACGTCGTATTTGCAAATTTTGCCAGGAGAAAAATCTTAGCAGTTTCTGCGATTTGCTTGAATCCAAAGAACTTTCATTGGTCACCAAGTCGGACGCCATAGACAGGTTTCATATTCCTTCAGTTCTTCAATATATATATCAGTACTTCCAATAATTTTCTTATCCTTAAGCAGCCATTTGATTTCATGTTTTCATGTTTTGTTTTTCCTTGAACAGTGATGTTACAGATGATGAAGCTCGAAGCTTTTTTGTCAAAAGAGAGCTAAAATACGAGGACTGATTTAAGTGCAAACTTTGAGTAGTTTAGTTGGTCCTTTTTCGCAGCAGTTTATGGAAAGTGTTCAAACTACCTTTTAAGTTCAAATGTCTTAACAAGAATAACCAAAACACGTGTGAAAATGACTTTTAAAGATCACTTTAGATCTCATGGAAAAACAAACACACCCTTTGAAAATAGAAACAATTGTGTACAAAGAATACTTTGCTATAAATCCGTGACACCCAACCAAGTCCCTATCTTTATATATATATTCAGTTCAAAAAATAAAAATAGTATATATATATATAAATAAAAACAAAAGAAAGATCGATTAAATGGGCAGTAGAGCTGGGGGAATTTGACATAGCATATCTATAAAGAGCCGTAATATAAGGACAAGTTGCAGCTTGACTTGATCACTAAGTTTGCCGAACCAAAGAGCGAGGTGATCAAGATGTTGAAAGAAAAAAAGAAATTTATTTGGAAAATGTATGTGGATGGATCGTCAAACACGTACGGCAGCGGGGCTGAGATTGTCATATCGATACAGAAGGTGACTAGGTAAAATGCGTTCTGCAGTTTAACTTCAAAGATACCACCAACATGACCGAATATGAGACACTTTTGATAGGACTCAAGGTATGCACGGCCTTAGGAGTGGATGAGTGGAGATATTTAAAAGACAAAATTGAACCATCGAATTCATAACTATGTTACCTCTTGATTTTACTACAAACCAAACACATTCAAAATTAAATATTTGATCATCTGTGTTACAATTTTTTTGATCATCCAAAAATAAAATTCTATTAGCAAAATATTATTGAGAACGGAAAAAAATAATTTTATTTTCAAATTTCTACCAAAAAATAAAATTAAACAATTAAATTCATATCCATATTACCTTTGATTTTTTTACAAACCAAACACGTAGAGTATCATAAGAAAGCACAAAAGAATTTTTACTTTTTTTAAGAATAATAGATTAAGAAATGTATACCGTATCCAAAGTTAGACGGCAGACAAATTATACTATTAAGAATAATCGATTAAGTAACAAATAAAAAGTTAATCAATCATATCATGTAATCTAGTAACCAACAAATTGGAGAACATATCTATAATCAATGAACATTCAAAATACTGAAAGACGTTATGGAGTTTCGAAAATCTACCTCACCATCATTTACTCTTGCGTTGATGTAATGCAACCTTGATTGTCAGCTATGTACATAGACAAAAATAACAAGTCCTTTGTGTATTTTGGAGAAGAAAATATTAATACTCTCTAGAGAAAAATGACAAAAATTTGGTTAAAAATACTCAACAGTGGGCAGTGAGGACTGAATGAGCTAATTAAGCTAAAACAACCCATGACAATTTTTAGAAACACCATTAATAGGTCGTATCAAAACACTTCTATCAAAAGAGAAGACAACATAATTTTTACCGAATAATGATAGGTCAATACCTAAAAGGGTTCAAAAAATAAATAACACTTTTTGGAAGTGGTATTTCAACGGTTACATTGCTTTAATAATTTATGTTTAAAAGACACCTATTATGGTCAACGGATAAAAATGCCCCCAATACTTATTCCATCAGATTTCTTTCATTCATTTTTTTACGGTGAAAGTTGTGAAATAAAGAGAAAAAGTTTTGTTGAAACTCAGACACTACGTATACGCATTTGGTCGGTACTTAAAAAGCTCAAAACCTTTACTAAAAAGCTCACTAGATTTAACTGAACCAATTTTTCAAAAAAAAAAATCTCGATCCTTTAAAAAATATGCTCGATTCTTTAAAAAAAAATACTCGATTCTTTCTAATATATGCTCGATTTCGCTGTAAATATACTCAATTTAACTAAACCTAATTTTCAAAAAAAAATATCGATTCTTTGAAAAATATCATCGATCATTTGAAAAAAAATCTCGATCCTTTAAAAAATATTCTTGATCCTTTGAAAAATATCCTCGATCCTTTGAAAAAATTCTCGATCCTTTGAAAAAAATCTCGACCGTTTGAAAAAAATTCTCGATCCTTTGAAAAAAATTATCGACCACTTGAAAAAAATCTCGATCATTTAAAAAATATATTTTGATTCTTTAAAAGATATTCTAGATTCTTTAAAAAAACTTCTTGATCCTTTAAAAAAAATTCTCGATCTTTTGAAAATAATCTCGACCCTTTAATTTTTTTTTTGATTCATTGAAATATATTCTCAATCATTTGAAAAAAAAATCTCGATCCTTTGACAAATGCTCGATTCTTTCAATTATTTCAAATATATGCTCGATTCTTTCAAAAATAAGTTCGATTATATTAAAAAAAGACTTGATTTGACTACAAACATACTCGACTTAACTAAACCTTATTTTCAAAAATAAAATACTCGATCCTTTGAAAAATAAAATGTTCATACATATTCATACAAAGACTGGACAACAAATCATAACGAATGTATACATTGTTAAACCGCATAGAAATATATGAAAATATATAAACGAATATCACAAATATATGTTATCTTCTTATGCAAAATCTGGAGAGAGACAAGTTTTTCGGAGAGAGAAATGAGTTATCGTTTTCAAAGTGTAGAGGGAAGCACAATGAGAATAAAAAATAGATTATTTAAGAGTAATTTGGATAGTTCACCATAATAGGTGCATTTTAAACTTAAGTTATTAAAGCGGTGTCATCATTACAACATACAAAAAAAGGGTGACATATCTCACTATTTTCACATACCTAAAAACCCCACCAACGACAATACATAAAAAAAGGTGACATATCTTACTATTTCCACATACCTAAAAACCACACCAATGAAAGTGCAACACGTTGTCTAATATATGAAATAATTATAAAAAATAAGAGAAAAAAAATTACGTGCTATACTCACATTAGTGGGATCATTTTTTTGGATACTGACTTATTCGGTAAAAAATATGTTTTTTTTCTTTTTGTATATATGTGGCCTCAAATTTCAATATTTTTGATGTGTTCTATTAAGTTTTAATCGTAAAAAATAAACAATCACATCGTTAAAGCATTTAAAGATTTAGAGACACATAGCATGAATGGAACGATGCTGATTTGTTTTTTTAATTTTCCTTTTATTACTCCAACAGCCCAACAGAAGCCTTTTTAGGAACTTTATTTTCAAAATCTCAAACCCCTCTTACTCCCAAACTCCGTGTTTCCCTATTAAATGATCCTCCCAAACTCCTCGGTAACAACAAATTGCATATTTATTATTTAAACATCAAGAAAAATCTTGAGGAACCAGATATATGAACAACCTATTGCTTCATCAGTTGACTTCGAGAGAGAGGTAGAATTCAAAGTTGGTTTTTAATTTAAATTCGAGAGGCACAACTCGCAAGAGAGTTTTGATAAATTTTTGAATTGCTTTTATTCATTAAAAAATTCAAGACATAGAAGTGTTAAAAAAATAAAATAATGAAATAATTGTAAAAATTCAAAGAATCCTCACCTGAGTCGTTTTGAGGTGAATAGTATTTGCTTGCTATGCTATATGATTGACAATTATAATGAAAAACGTATAATGGAGAAGTTAATAGGGAAAAACAGTCATATATGTACGCACACTTCTTGGCGGTGGATCACATGATACAAGAAGAGATAAATATCCACCATCCATATTTGATATTGATCTCAACCATCCATATATCTCTCAAATTAAAAAAAAAAAAAAAAAATTGTAGAAAAAAAAATTGATATCCAATTTGGTGATTGAATTTCCACCAATCCATCGAGATCTCCGACCTAACCCTACAGGTAAATTCTTATTTTAAACATTTCAATTAAAGTTAAAAGAAAAAATGGTCACTTATTATATCACGGTTAAATGTTTTATGAGAGATACCAATTTTGTAAATTTACCTAATTTAGAGATCAGGAGTTCCAAAATTTGTACATACTACAAAGTTAAAAGAACCCATAATTAAATCGAAACATTTTAGAAGTAAGAACTAAATTGATAAGTGAAAATCTTCTTTTTAAGCCCATTCAGGAACAAGAAAATGACATCCCGATTATAATTTAGGTTCATTACCTATATGGAATTTATCAAAAAAAACAAATATATATATATATATATATATATATATATATATATAGAAAAAGAAGTACGTGCATATTAATTTAATGTATTTCAAGTCACCACTTGGATGATTTTATTTAATTGAAGTCAATCATAACACCTTCCTTATAATTATTAGAAGGAATTAACAAGGATAACTACATTGACATTCAACTCCAGAAGAACATTTCCCTATACCATTGTTTCCTTTCAAAAGCCTACAATCGTTTTGACAAACGGTTAGCTTGCAATCAGAGATGTCTCTATCAATTCTCACTGAACACGTTTTTGCATCCACCACCGTTATATCATTTCCTGCAATTAATAGACAAAATATCGTTATTTCGAGGAAAACAAAATGTAAATATATATATTTCTAAAATAAAATAAATAATAGAATCAATTTTTTATATAGAGTCATTTCGAAAAGGAATTTAAGTTTCACATATATTCCTTCTCAAGAACCAAACAGGCAAACATCAAATACAATTAAACACCTAGATACCTGCATTGATGAACAGAACAAGTAGTATAATGATGAAGACTGAAAATCGATTCATTATTTTCTTATTGTTTGTGTTTTATGAAATAATCTATTTAGATAATTGGTTGTGAGATTTGTTATTAAGCAATTGATTATATATATACACAGCCATGGCTAAACCATACTTATGGTAAGAAATTAAATCCATCAACTACTTTTTAAGATATGATAATCATGCTAAAATGAATTATTTTTTTTAGTATTGTTACTTTGTCTAAATTCTCTAAATTATGTGTTCAAATCTGGTACATAAATGAGGTGGCATCATAATAATCCGTCCATTTAAATCATGTAAATCTAATACAATTTAAATTAATGGATTATAGTAATGCCACATCATTTGGACACTAGATTTGGACACCAAATTTGGACAAAATAACATTATTGAAAAAATTATATGCAAGGAAAAATTAAGATTTTGTAAGATATGATTTCATTCAAGGAAATATTGAATTTGAGTTTTAAAAATATTCTTGTAATTAATCAATATTTTAATATTTCAATTTATTATATATTTATACAAATAAAATATTTATTTCTTGATTTATTTTTATTTAATCAAATCTAATTTGCTTATCTTTTCAGATTTTTTTTTTCTTATTTCCATATTAGATAGGTTTTTGATGTTTTAGGATTATAGTATTTTCAATTTTTATTGTTATCTCAAGTACTTATTTTATACGAAAGTTTTTTATTTCTTCCTAGTTCTTTTAGGTTTTAGATTTTCTATTTGAGGTACATTGTAGTTTTTGATTGAAAATAACCTAAAATGTATCTAAACCTGGAGCGTGGGGGACGGGGGTGAATGGGTTTTTAACCATTTAAGTTACCAAAATTTCAATTAATCATTATTAAACACAACCAAAAATTAAATTCAAGAAAAAAAAACGGAAGATAAATAACCCTCGAATTTCGATTGAAAAACCCTCAAACTAGGATAAACCCACGGGACTAACCTCCGTAGATACTTAGTCACAAAAATCCACGATATAGTAGATTAATTTCATCCTAAGTTGACAACCTAGTCACTCTTCTCATGGATCGTAACTTGAACATATCTACCCCCAGGCCTTGTATAGTGACTCCTGACACTTGTTTGTGCAACTACCACATGTAGACGCTTGGGCAAATACCACATGTAGACACAAGACTTAGACTCATTGATGATAATAAATATCTAAGTGAACATGAATGAATGCTCAATGCAAATTTGTGCTAGACTAACACAAAGTGCTTAACTGTATGTGAATATTAATTCGTAACAAACTTTGTTATTAGCTAACCCTTACAATAACCATAACTTTAAGGACTACGAAATAAAGATGGAGTCTTAGTAATAACCCCATTATTCTTTGGATAACTGATATTTAATGAGGATGATTATACTACTAAAATTTCTAGAAGCTAAAATTAAATAAATTAACAATAAGAAAAGACACAAACAAGAGGTTGTAACTTATAAAAGATGAATGGCCAAAGCTTGCGAATCCACATACCCAATTACCAACAATTCATAGACACACCATTTGAGTAAATTATCCAAGTGTATATGTAGACCTATGTACCCTTAAGTAGTCTCTACTATCTTTCAACCAATAAAGACAATGTTCATATGTATAAGCATCCTATTTTTTCAACGGTTATCCGAACTACACTCAAATTCATTAAGAATCATGGCATACAAATGGAGTCATACAAGCTAGCATCACATATTTCTATATTACTAGATTTGTTTCTTGAATTTTGTTGAGCAAGTTTTGTGCTTCTCCTTGAGGCACATCACACAACAACCAAAAAGCAATCAAGGGTCAGCTAGGCACTCAAAGGCAAATAAAGCATGAAAAATGAACACAAAACAAGCATTTATAGATAAAGTAGTGGTCTTTACTGAGGATTCACGGGAAAGGTTTAATCTTGGCCTTAGCCAAGATTGGTTTATCTCATATTACAACACATGGGTACAAAAGATATGACTTTGGTGCAGGCCAAAACAAAGTACAAATGAAAATTAAAATAGAAATGTATTGAGAAAACAATATATGACGATCTCATCATCTCTCGGTTTTGCAATGTGTTTGGATTGCTTCTTATCTTTTAGTCCTCTTCAATCCCCCAAGGTTGGGTTTTGATGGAAGGTTTAGGTAGGAAAGTGAGATGTATGGTGTTTGGTTAAGTGGATTATGAGTTTGGATGAAGTTTTGGTGGTTTGATTTGGTGATTTAATGTTGGAAGAGTGTAAAGATGTGTTCTTGGGAGTTTTTGAGATGAACGGTCATGTAAGCGGTGCTGGAAATAAGGAGAAGTGAGGTATTTATAGTGTGCGGAGAATTAGGGCACAAAACCCGTAAAAAGGTGAGTTGGAACTTCCATGTGCCGGCGATGAGCTAGTCGAAGGGCGTTTGTACAACATTGATCCTCAGGTGAAGTTATGCTGGTGATGCGCTATTAAAAGGGCGCTTATACATCGATAATACTCTGGTGAAGTTGCAATGGTGATGCGCTTCTCGACCAGCGCGTACACTCTTCTTTTTCATCATCGATTCTTCAATTCTTTGAATTTTCAGTTCAGCCCCTTGAATATCCTTAACTTTGCATCATTACGCCTGAATTGGTAAGAAAACATGAACATCCTTATTAACCCGTTAAATACTCGTTTTTCACTCAAAAAACGATGCAATTGATAGGATGTGTAGGCTACACTAGTAAGCCCTTGAGTCGTGCAGCGAAAGGGATTTTAAAACAATTTTTTTTTAAATTAAGCAACTCATAATAACCATGTACGATATATAAGAATAAATATGCTAAGATTCGAAATCATACATACAGGCTAACTCCTTCGATCTTTTTCCTCTTGATATTGTTTTTCGATTTGTACCACCAGATCTTTCTCGCAATCTCTCAGGTTCCTACAACTGCATGTGAGCGTGTCACGAGTATAAGGAGGTGTTATGGAGGTTGAAGAAAACAACAGAAAAGCAACCCTTGCTTTTTTTATCGAAAGAATTCGGCCACCCTAAAATAACATAGAACAAAAATAAAACACCCTTTTTTTTATATACTATGGCCACATTCCTTTCTTGCTTTTTTGTTTTTTGTTTTTTTGTTTTTCACGTTTTGTACTGTGTCGTGTATCTAAAAAACAACTCTCTTTATTAATTTAATTAATAAGAGTTGTATTAAGATACAACACCTTGATATAATCTTATCATTTTAAATATTTAATATTTAAAATAAAAATCTATTATCTTGTTTTTAAAATCAAATAAAAAAAACAATCTATCTTGATATCTTATATCATGATAAGGTTATAAGTGACCTATATTAAATAGGATTCTAAATCCTATTTAATTCAGTGTTGTCACTGTGACTTGAACCCATGACCTGTTAGAGATTAAATAGTCAATATTATTTTATATATTTGCTTTGGTCTTGGTTTGAACCCTTGACCTCCGTAAAATAATTAATTAAATTACTAATTCAAAATTATTAATATAATTTAATAATCACATTATTTAATTTAATTAATTATTAATCATTTAATTAAATAATCACACTTTTCAATTAATTGCCTGAATAAAATCATTGTTATTTTCGTAACATAATGAATTGGAATATCCAATTAATTAACCGTGACACTTGTCATCATCAACGTTTCGGGATTGCAAGGGGACCTAATGGATCCACAGTCTTGAGCTCCAATAATCCTTAGAAAAAATTAATTAAACTCTTTAATTAATATTCCATTATTTTTAACCTCGAAGTTACCTCACTTAAAACCAAGACTGCACTCTCGTAACTGTAGATGTTTTTACACAAATCAAAAACTCAGTGTCCATCGATATACCTATTACATATGGTATGATCCTCCACAAGTAGTTCATAATTAGAGTTAGGCCATAAAGTTCGTTATACCCCTCTAATTATATCTTTTCTTGTTATTAGTAAAATTTGGACGATGTGACACCATAGCAAAAGATAAGGGTTGGAGATGCCACGTCACCAGAAGACAACCTGATCGAACAAACCCAAGTTGACCAAAGAGCACTTGTCAAAACCCCCGACAAAGATGACACAAATGATCAGGGCAGTCAAGATGGTCATGGCGAAGGTCGTGATCAGGTGAGAAAACCGATCAGGGAAAATCGGGCCTGGTCGGGTTAAGCAGATGGTCGGTTGCGCGACATGTGGATAACATTCAAGTTTAATGAAGCTTTGACTCAAATACGTGGGGAATGAGTCCTACTGAAAATGATGTCAAGAAGCATACTTTGATGAGGAAGTAAATTTTCTTATAGATATCAAAGTCCAGATTAGGCAAGAGATCTAATAGATTTGAAAGACAATCAACGCAAAACAAGGAATAGGGATAACGCGACTCCAATAAGTTAGAGTTTTGTTTAATTACGAAAACTTTCCTTACTTGTACACCAAGAATTAGGGTTCTATGCATGTATAAATAGACCCTAACAATACCCATAAGGGGGTTGTCGTGAATTAGGCATATAAGAGAGGGCGAGATTGTGTGTGTATTTTTTTTTGTCCACTTATTGGATTCTTTTTTCTCTTGCCGTTATCGACAACCGTTTTCAAACCAGATGAAGATAAGATATCTTGCACGACTGATCAGGGGGTATACTGCTACAAAGTTATGCCCTTTGGTCTCAAGAATACCGGGACGACCTACCAAAGACTGGTAAATAAAATGTTCACCAGACAGGTCGGTAGATATTTGAAGGTGTATATGGATGGCATTTTGATAAAGAGCACATCGTCCGAAAAACATACAGAAGATCTCAAGGACACGTTCGAAGTGTTACGGAAGTTCGGGATAAAGCCCAACCCAAGGAAGTGTATGTGTTCAAGGTCCCCTCAGGGAGATTCCTAGGATTTCAGGTCCATCAGAGAGGAATCGAAGTAAACTTGTAAAAAATAAAGGCACTGGAAAATATGAGGTCTCCAACAACATTGAAGGAAATTAAGAGGTTAACAGGCTGCTTAGCATCTCTGAACCGATTCATCAACAAATCAATAGACAAGTGACTGCCCTTCATTAGGGCAATCAAGAAAGGCAAGAGGGATAAATGGAATGATGAGTGCAAGCAGGCATTCAGAAAGATCAAGGATTACCTAGGTAGAGCACCAATTATGTCTAAACCCTTTGAAGGAGAAGTACTTTACCTATACCTGTCAATGACAGTTGTGGCAATAGAGTCAGTGTCGGTCGGGTTGGATGAGGGCGTACAAAGGCCAGTATATTACACAATCAAGGCTTTACTACAAGCTGAGACAAGATACTCACTAGCCAAACAGATGGAGATGGCACTTATAACCCCAACGAGGAAGCTGAGACCATATTTTCGATCCCACAGAATCGAGGTCTACACAAACTGCCCACTAAATCAAATTCTCTCAAAGGTTGAAGTATCTAGGAGGTTGACCAAATGGGCAGCGGAGCTGAGTGAATTTGACATAGCATATCTATCGAGAGACATAATAAAGGGACAAGTTATAGCTGACCTGATCACTGAGTTCCCCAAACCAAACAGCGAGGTGATCAAAATGCTAAAAGAAAAGAAGAAATTTATTTGGAAACTGCATGTGGATAGATCGTCAAACACGCACGACAGTGGGGCCGAGATTGTCATATCCACCCAAAAGGTGACCAGGTAGAATGGCCATGTGGTTTGACTTCAAAGCCACCACCAACATGGCCGAATATGAGGCACTTTCAGCAGGACTCAAGGTATGCACGACCTTAGGAGCATATGAGTTGGAGATATTTAAAAGACAAAATTGAACCATCAAATTCATAACTATATTACATCTTGATTTTTCTACAAACCAAACACATTCAAAATTAAATATTTGATCATCTGTGTTACAACTTTTTTGATCATCCAAAAATAAAATTCTATTAACAAAATATTATTGACAACGAAAATAATAATTCGATTTTTAAATTTCTACCAAAAAATAAAATTAAACCATCAAATTTGTATCCATATTACCTTTGATTTTTTCTACAAACCAAACATGTAGAGTATCATAAGAAAGCACAAAAGATTTTTTTTTTTTTAAGAATAATAGATTAAGAAATGTATACTGTTTCCAAAGTTAGACAACAGACAAATTATACTTTTAAGAATAATCGATTAAGTAAAAAATAAAAAGTTAATCAATCATATCATGGAATCCAATAACCAACAAATTGAAGAACATATCTATAATCGATGAACATTCAAAATACCGAAAGATGTTATGGAGTTTCGAAAATCCACCTCACCATCATATACTCTTGCGTTAATGTAATGCAACCTTGATTGTTAGCTATGTACAAAGACAAAATTAACAAATCTTTGTGTATTTGGGAGAACAAAATATTAATACTCTCTAAATAAAAATGACAAAAATTTGGTTAAAAAATACTCAGTAGTGGGCAATGAGTACTGAGTGAGCTAATTAAGCTATAACAACACATGACAATTTTCAGAAACACCATTGATAGGTCATATCAAAACACTTCTATAAAAACAAAAGACAACATAATTTTTATCGAATAATGATAGGTCAATACCTAAAAACCCCACAAACGTAAGTGCATCACGTGGTCCAATATATGAGGTAATTATATAAAATAATAGAAAAAAGATTATGTACTACACTCACATTAGTGGGATCATTTTTTGGGTACCGATTTATTCGGTAAAAATTATGTTTTCTTTTCTTTTTATAGATGTGGTCTCAAATTTCAATATTTTTGATGTGTCCTATTAAGTTTTAAATGTAAAAAATAAATAATCACATTACCAAAGCATTTAAGGATTTAGAGACACATGACATGAATTGAACGATGCTGATTTTTTTTTAAAAATTTTTCCTTTTATTACTCACTCGAACAGCTCAAGAGAGGCCTTTTTAGGTACTTTATTTTCAAAATCTCAAACCCTTCTTACTCCAAAACTCCGTGTTTCCCTATTAACTGATCCTCCCAAACTCCTCGTTAACAATAAATTTCATATTTATTATTTAAACATCATGAAAAATCTTGAGGAACCAGATATATGAACAACCTATTGCTTCATCAGTTGACTTCGAGAGAGAGGTAGAATTCAAAGTTGGTTTTTAATTTAAATTCGAGAGGCACAACTCGCAAGAGAGTTTTGATAAATTTTTGAATTGCTTTTATTCATTAAAAAATTCAAGACATAGAAGTGTTAAAAAAATAAAATAATGAAATAATTGTAAAAATTCAAAGAATCCTCACCTGAGTCGTTTTGAGGTGAATAGTATTTGCTTGCTATGCTATATGATTGACAATTATAATGAAAAACGTATAATGGAGATGTTAATAGGGAAAAACAGTCAAATATGTACGCACACTTCTTGGCGGTGGATCACATGATACAAGAAGAGATAAATATCCACCATCCATATTTGATATTGATCTCAACCATCCATATATCTCTCAAATTAAAAAAAAAAAAAAAATTGAAGAAAAAAAAATTGATATCCAATTTGGTGATTGAATTTCCACCAATCCATCGAGATCTCCGACCTAACCCTACAGGTAAATTCTTATTTTAAACATTTCAATTAAAGTTAAAAGAAAAAATGGTCACTTATTATATCACGGTTAAATGTTTTATGAGAGATACCAATTTTGTAAATTTACCTAATTTAGAGATCAGGAGTTCCAAAATTTGTACATACTACAAAGTTAAAAGAACCCATAATTAAATCGAAACATTTTAGAAGTAAGAACTAAATTGATAAGTGAAAATCTTCTTTTTAAGCCCATTCAGGAACAAGAAAATGACATCCCGATTATAATTTAGGCTCATTAACTATATGGAATTTATCAAAAAAACAAATATATATAGAAAAAGAAGTACGTGCATATTAATTTAATGTATTTCAAGTCACCACTTGGATGATTTTATTTAATCGAAGTTAATCATAACACCTTCCTTATAATTATTAGAAGGAATTAACAAGGATAACTACATTGACATTCAACTCCAGAAGAACATTTCCCTATACCATTGTTTCCTTTCAAAAGCCTACAATCGTTTTGACAAACGGTTAGCTTGCAATCAGAGATGTCTCTATCAATTCTCACTGAACACGTTTTTGCATCCACCACCGTTATATCATTTCCTGCAATTAATAGACAAAATATCGTTATTTCGAGGAAAACAAAATGTAAATATATATATTTCTAAAATAAAATAAATAATAGAATCAATTTTTTATATAGAGTCATTTCGAAAAGGAATTTAAGTTTCACATATATTCCTTCTCAAGAACCAAACAGGCAAACATCAAATACAATTAAACACCTAGATACCTGCATTGATGAACAGAACAAGTAGTATAATGATGAAGACTGAAAATCGATTCATTATTTTCTTATTGTTTGTGTTTTATGAAATAATCTATTTAGATAATTGGTTGTGAGATTTGTTATTAAGCAATTGATTATATATATACACAGCCATGGCTAAACCATACTTATGGTAAGAAATTAAATCCATCAACTACTTTTTAAGATATGATAATCATGCTAAAATGAATTATTTTTTTTAGTATTGTTACTTTGTCTAAATTCTCTAAATTATGTGTTCAAATCTGGTACATAAATGAGGTGGCATCATAATAATCCGTCCATTTAAATCATGTAAATCTAATACAATTTAAATTAATGGATTATAGTAATGCCACATCATTTGGACACTAGATTTGGACACCAAATTTGGACAAAATAACATTATTGAAAAAATTATATGCAAGGAAAAATTAAGATTTTGTAAGATATGATTTCATTCAAGGAAATATTGAATTTGAGTTTTAAAAATATTCTTGTAATTAATCAATATTTTAATATTTCAATTTATTATATATTTATACAAATAAAATATTTATTTCTTGATTTATTTTTATTTAATCAAATCTAATTTGCTTATCTTTTCAGATTTTTTTTTTCTTATTTCCATATTAGATAGGTTTTTGATGTTTTAGGATTATAGTATTTTCAATTTTTATTGTTATCTCAAGTACTTATTTTATACGAAAGTTTTTTATTTCTTCCTAGTTCTTTTAGGTTTTAGATTTTCTATTTGAGGTACATTGTAGTTTTTGATTGAAAATAACCTAAAATGTATCTAAACCTGGAGCGTGGGGGACGGGGGTGAATGGGTTTTTAACCATTTAAGTTACCAAAATTTCAATTAATCATTATTAAACACAACCAAAAATTAAATTCAAGAAAAAAAACGGAAGATAAATAACCCTCGAATTTCGATTGAAAAACCCTCAAACTAGGATAAACCCACGGGACTAACCTCCGTAGATACTTAGTCACAAAAATCCACGATATAGTAGATTAATTTCATCCTAAGTTGACAACCTAGTCACTCTTCTCATGGATCGTAACTTGAACATATCTACCCCCAGGCCTTGTATAGTGACTCCTGACACTTGTTTGTGCAACTACCACATGTAGACGCTTGGGCAAATACCACATGTAGACACAAGACTTAGACTCATTGATGATAATAAATATCTAAGTGAACATGAATGAATGCTCAATGCAAATTTGTGCTAGACTAACACAAAGTGCTTAACTGTATGTGAATATTAATTCGTAACAAACTTTGTTATTAGCTAACCCTTACAATAACCATAACTTTAAGGACTACAAAATAAAGATGGAGTCTTAGTAATAACCCATTATTCTTTGGACAACTGATATCTAATGAGGATGATTATACTACTAAAATTTCTAGAAGATAAAATTAAATAAATTAACAATAAGAAAACACACAAACAAGAGGTTGTAACTTATAAAAGATGAATGGCCAAAGCTTGCGAATCCACATACCCAATTACCAACAATTCATAGACACACCATTTGAGTAAATTATCCAAGTGTATATGTAGACCTATGTACCCTTAAGTAGTCTCTACTATCTTTCAACCAATAAAGACAATGGTCATATGTATAAGCATCCTATTTTTTCAACGGTTATCCGAACTACACTCAAATTCATTAAGAATCATGGCATACAAATGGAGTCATACAAGCTAGCATCACATATTTCTATATTACTAGATTTGTTTCTTGAATTTTGTTGAGCAAGTTTTGTGCTTCTCCTTTAGGCACATCACACAACAACCAAAAAGCAATCAAGGGTCAGCTAGGCACTCAAAGGCAAGTAAAGCATGAAAAATGAACACAAAACAAGCATTTATAGATAAAGTAGTGGTCTTTACTGAGGATTCACGGGAAAGGTTTAATCTTGGCCTTAGCCAAGATTGGTTTATCTCATATTACAACACATGGGTACAAAAGATATGACTTTGGTGCAGGCCAAAACAATGTACAAATGAAAATTAAAATAGAAATGTATTGAGAAAACAATATATGACGATCTCATCATCTCTCGGTTTTGCAATGTGTTTGGATTGCTTCTTCTCTTTTAGTCCTCTTCAATCCCCCAAGGTTGGGTTTTGATGGAAGGTTTAGGTAGGAAAGTGAGATGTATGGTGTTTGGTTAAGTGGATTATGAGTTTGGATGAAGTCTTGGTGGTTTGATTTGGTGATTTAATGTTGGAAAAGTGTAAAGATGTGTTCTTGGAAGTTTTTGAGATGAACGGTCATGTAAGCGGTGCTGGAAATAAGGAGAAGTGAGGTATTTATAGTGTGCGGAGAATTAGGGCACAAAACCCGTAAAAAGGTGAGTTGGAACTTCCATGTGCCGGCGATGAGCTAGTCGAAGGGCGTTTGTACAACATTGAATTCAGGTGAAGTTATGCTGGTGATGTGCTGTTAAAAGGGCGCTTATACATCGATAATACTCTGGTGAAGTTGCAATGGTGATGCGCTTCTCGACCAGCGCGTACACTCTTCTTTTTCATCATCGATTCTTCAATTCTTTGAATTTTCAGTTCAGCCCCTTGAATATCCTTAACTTTGCATCATTACGCCTGAATTGGTAAGAAAACATGAACATCCTTATTAACCCGTTAAATACTCGTTTTCACTCAAAAAACGATGCAATTGATAGGATGTGTAGGCTACACTAGTAAGCCCTTGAGTCGTGCAACGAAAGGGATTTTAAAACAATTTTTTTTTTAAATTAAGCAACTCATAATAACCATGTACGATATATAAGAATAAATATGCTAAGATTCGAAATCATACATACAGGCTAACTCCTTCGATCTTTTTCCTCTTGATATTGTTTTTCGATTTGTACCACCAGATCTTCCTCGCAATCTCTCAGGTTCCTACAACTGCATGTGGGCGTGTTACGAGCATAAGGAGGTGTTATGGAGGTTGAAGAAAACAACAGAAAAGCAACCCTTGCTTTTTTTATCGAATGAATTCGGCCACCCTAAAATAACATAGAACAAAAATAAAACACCCTTTTTTTTATATACTATGGCCACACTCCTTTCTTGCTTTTTTGTTTTTTGTTTTTTGTTTTTCACGTTTTGTATTGTGTTGTGTATCTAAAAAACAACTCTCTTTATTAATTTAATTAATAAGAGTTGTATTAAGATACAACACCTTGATATAATCTTATCATTTTAAATATTTAATATTTAAAATAAAAATATATTATCTTGTTTTTAAAATCAAATAAAAAAAAACAAACTATCTTGATATCTTATATCATGATAAGGTTACAAGTGACCTATATTAGTGTTGTCACTGTGACTTGAACCCATGACCTGTTAGAGATTAAATAGTCAATATTATTTTATATATTTGCTTTGGTCTTGGTTTGAACCCTTGACCTCCGTAAAATAATTAATTAAATTACTAATTCAGAATTATTAATATAATTTAATAATCAAATTATTTAATTTAATTAATTATTAATCATTTAATTAAATAATCACACTTTTCAATTAATTGCCTGAATAAAATCCTTGTTATTTTCGTAACATAATGAATTGGAATATCCAATTAATTAACCGTGACACTTGTCATCATCAACGTTTCGAGATTGCAAGGGGACCTAATGGATCCACAGTCTTGAGCTCCAATAATCGTTAGAAAAAATTAATTAAACTCTTTAATTAATATTCCATTATTTTTAACCTCGAAGTTACCCCACTAAAAACCAAGACTGCACTCTCGTAACTGTAGATGTTTTTACACAAATCAAAAACTCGGTGTCCATCGATATACCTATTACATATGGTATGATCTTCCACAAGTAGTTCATAATTAGAGCTAGGCCATAAAGTTCGTTATACCCCTCTAATTATATCTTTTCTTGTTATTGGTAAAATTTGGACGATGTGACACCATAGCAAAAGATAAGGGTTGGAGATGCCACGTCACAAGAAGACAACCTGATCGAACAAACCCAAGTTGACCAAAGAGCACTTGTCAAAACCCCCGACAAAGATGACACAAATGATCAGGGCAGTTAAGATGGTCATGGCGAATTTCGTGATCAGGTGAGAACACCGATCAGGGAAAATCGGGCCTGGTCGGGTTAAGCAGATGGTCGGTTGCGCGACATGTGGATAAAATTCAAGTTTAATGAAGCTTTGACTCAAATACGTGGGGAATGAGTCCTACTGAAAACGATGTCAAGAAGCATACTTTGATGAGGAAGTAAATTTTCTTATAGATATCAAAGTCCAGATTAGACAAGAGATCTAATAGATTTGAAAGACAATCAACGCAAAACAAGGAATAGGGATAACGTGACTCCAATAAGTTAGAGTTTTGTTTAATTACGAAAACTTTCCTTACTTGTACACCAAGAATTAGGGTTCTATGCATGTATAAATAGACCCTAACAAGACCCATAAGGGGGTTGTCGTGAATTAGGCATATAGGAGAGGGCGAGATTGTGTGTGTATTTTTTTTGTCAACTTATTGGATTCTTTTTTCTCTTGCCGTTATCGACAACCGTTTTCAAACCAGATGAAGATAAGATATCTTGCACGACTGATCAGGGGGTATACTGCTACAAAGTTATGCCCTTTGGTCTCAAGAATACCGGGACGACCTACCAAAGACTGGTAAATAAAATGTTCACCAGACAGGTCGGTAGATATTTGAAGGTGTATATGGATGGCATGTTGATAAAGAACACATCGTCCGAAAAACATACAGAAGATCTCAAGGACACGTTCGAAGTGTTACGAAAGTTCGGGATAAAGCCCAACCCAAGGAAGTGTATGTGTTCAAGGTCCCCTCAGGGAGATTCCTAGGATTTCAGGTCCATCAGAGAGGAATCGAAGTAAACCTGTAAAAAATAAAGGCACTGGAAAATATGAGGTCTCCAACAACATTAAAGGAAATTAAGAGGTTAACAGACTGCTTAGCTTCTCTGAACCGATTCATCAACAAATCAATAGACAAGTGACTGCCCTTCATTAGGGCAATCAAGAAAGGCAAGAGGGATAAATGGAATGATGAGTGCAAGCAGGCATTCAGAAAGATCAAGGATTACCTAGGTAGAGCACCAATTATGTCTAAACCCTTTGAATGAGAAGTACTTTACCTATACCTGTCAATGACAGTTGTGGCAACAGAGTCAGTGCCGGTCAGGTTGGATGAGGGCATACAAAGGCCAGTATATTACACAATCAAGGCTTTACTACAAGCTGAGACAAGATACTCACTAGCCAAACAGATGGAGCTGGCACTTATAACCCCAACGAGGAAGCTGAGACCATATTTTCGATCCCACATAATCGAGGTCTACACAAACTGCCCACTAAATCAAATTCTCTCAAAGGTTGAAGTATCTAGGAGGTTGACCAAATGGGCAGCGGAGTTGAGTGAATTTGACATAGCATATCTATCGAGAGCCATAATAAAGGGACAAGTTATAACTGACCTGATCACTGAGTTCGCCAAACCAAACAGCGAGGTGATCAAAATGCTAAAAGAAAAGAAGAAATTTATTTGGAAACTGCATGTGGATAGATCGTCAAACACGCACGATAGTGGGGCCGAGATTGTCATATCCACCCAAAAGGTGACCAAGTAGAATGGCCATGTGGTTTGACTTCAAAGCCACCACCAACATGGCCGAATATGAGGCACTTTTAGCAGGACTCAAGGTATGCACGACCTTAGGAGCATATGAGTTGGAGATATTTAAAAGACAAAATTGAACCATCAAATTCATAACTATATTACATCTTGATTTTTCTACAAACCAAACACATTCAAAATTAAATATTTGATCATCTGTGTTACAACTTTTTTGATCATCCAAAAATAAAATTCTATTAACAACGAAAATAATAATTCGATTTTTAAATTTCTACCAAAAAATAAAATTAAACCATCAAATTCGTATCCATATTACCTTTGATTTTTTCTACAAACCAAACATGTAGAGTATCATAAGAAAGCACAAAAGTTTTTTTTTTTTTTAAGAATAATAGATTAAGAAATGGATACTGTTTCCAAAGTTAGACAACAGACAAATTATACTATTAAGAATAATCGATTAAGTAAAAAATAAAAAGTTAATCAATCATATCATGGAATCCAATAACCAACAAATTGAAGAACATATCTATAATCGATGAACATTCAAAATACCGAAAGATGTTATGGAGTTTCGAAAATCCACCTCACCATCATATACTCTTGCGTTAATGTAATGCAACCTTGATTGTTAGCTATGTACATAGACAAAAATAACAAATCCTTGTGTATTTGGGAGAACAAAATATTAATACTCTCTAAATAAAAATGACAAAAATTTGGTTAAAAAATACTCAGTAGTGGGCAATGAGTACTGAGTGAGCTAATTAAGCTATAACAACACATGACAATTTTCAGAAACACCATTGATAGGTCATATCAAAACACTTCTATAAAAACAAAAGACAACATAATTTTTATCGAATAATGATAGGTCAATACCTAAAAACCCCACAAACGTAAGTGCATCACGTGGTCCAATATATGAGGTAATTATATAAAATAATAGAAAAAAGATTATGTACTACACTCACATTAGTGGGATCATTTTTTGGGTACCGATTTATTCGGTAAAAATTATGTTTTCTTTTCTTTTTATAGATGTGGTCTCAAATTTCAATATTTTTGATGTGTCCTATTAAGTTTTAAATGTAAAAAATAAATAATCACATTACCAAAGCATTTAAGGATTTAGAGACACATGACATGAATTGAACGATGCTGATTTTTTTTTAAAAATTTTTCCTTTTATTACTCACTCGAACAGCCCAAGAGAGGCCTTTTTAGGTACTTTATTTTCAAAATCTCAAACCCTTCTTACTCCAAAACTCCGTGTTTCCCTATTAACTGATCCTCCCAAACTCCTCGTTAACAATAAATTTCATATTTATTATTTAAACATCATGAAAAATCTTGAGGAACCAGATATATGAACAACCTATTGCTTCATCAGTTGACTTCGAGAGAGAGGTAGAATTCAAAGTTGGTTTTTAATTTAAATTCGAGAGGCACAACTCGCAAGAGAGTTTTGATAAATTTTTGAATTGCTTTTATTCATTAAAAAATTCAAGACATAGAAGTGTTAAAAAAATAAAATAATGAAATAATTGTAAAAATTCAAAGAATCCTCACCTGAGTCGTTTTGAGGTGAGTAGTATTTGCTTGCTATGCTATATGATTGACAATTATAATGAAAAACGTATAATGGAGATGTTAATAGGGAAAAACAGTCAAATATGTACGCACACTTCTTGGCGGTGGATCACATGATACAAGAAGAGATAAATATCCACCATCCATATTTGATATTGATCTCAACCATCCATATATCTCTCAAATTAAAAAAAAAAAAAAAAATTGAAGAAAAAAAAATTGATATCCAATTTGGTGATTGAATTTCCACCAATCCATCGAGATCTCCGACCTAACCCTACAGGTAAATTCTTATTTTAAACATTTCAATTAAAGTTAAAAGAAAAAATGGTCACTTATTATATCACGGTTAAATGTTTTATGAGAGATACCAATTTTGTAAATTTACCTAATTTAGAGATCAGGAGTTCCAAAATTTGTACATACTACAAAGTTAAAAGAACCCATAATTAAATCGAAACATTTTAGAAGTAAGAACTAAATTGATAAGTGAAAATCTTCTTTTTAAGCCCATTCAGGAACAAGAAAATGACATCCCGATTATAATTTAGGCTCATTACCTATATGGAATTTATCAAAAAAAAAACAAATATATATATATATAGAAAAAGAAGTACGTGCATATTAATTTAATGTATTTCAAGTCACCACTTGGATGATTTTATTTAATCGAAGTTAATCATAACACCTTCCTTATAATTATTAGAAGGAATTAACAAGGATAACTACATTGACATTCAACTCCAGAAGAACATTTCCCTATACCATTGTTTCCTTTCAAAAGCCTACAATCGTTTTGACAAACGGTTAGCTTGCAATCAGAGATGTCTCTATCAATTCTCACTGAACACGTTTTTGCATCCACCACCGTTATATCATTTCCTGCAATTAATAGACAAAATATCGTTATTTCGAGGAAAACAAAATGTAAATATATATATTTCTAAAATAAAATAAATAATAGAATCAATTTTTTATATAGAGTCATTTCGAAAAGGAATTTAAGTTTCACATATATTCCTTCTCAAGAACCAAACAGGCAAACATCAAATACAATTAAACACCTAGATACCTGCATTGATGAACAGAACAAGTAGTATAATGATGAAGACTGAAAATCGATTCATTATTTTCTTATTGTTTGTGTTTTATGAAATAATCTATTTAGATAATTGGTTGTGAGATTTGTTATTAAGCAATTGATTATATATATACACAGCCATGGCTAAACCATACTTATGGTAAGAAATTAAATCCATCAACTACTTTTTAAGATATGATAATCATGCTAAAATGAATTTTTTTTTTTTTAGTATTGTTACTTTGTCTAAATTCTCTAAATTATGTGTTCAAATCTGGTACATAAATGAGGTGGCATCATAATAATCCGTCCATTTAAATCATGTAAATCTAATACAATTTAAATTAATGGATTATAGTAATGCCACATCATTTGGACACTAGATTTGGACACCAAATTTGGACAAAATAACATTATTGAAAAAATTATATGCAAGGAAAAATTAAGATTTTGTAAGATATGATTTCATTCAAGGAAATATTGAATTTGAGTTTTAAAAATATTCTTGTAATTAATCAATATTTTAATATTTCAATTTATTATATATTTATACAAATAAAATATTTATTTCTTGATTTATTTTTATTTAATCAAATCTAATTTGCTTATCTTTTCAGATTTTTTTTTTCTTATTTCCATATTAGATAGGTTTTTGATGTTTTAGGATTATAGTATTTTCAATTTTTATTGTTATCTCAAGTACTTATTTTATACGAAAGTTTTTTATTTCTTCCTAGTTCTTTTAGGTTTTAGATTTTCTATTTGAGGTACATGGTAGTTTTTGATTGAAAATAACCTAAAATGTATCTAAACCTGGAGCGTGGGGGACAGGGGTGAATGGGTTTTTAACCATTTAAGTTACCAAAATTTCAGTTAATCATTATTAAACACAACCAATAATTAAATTCAAGAAAAAAAAACGGCAGATAAATAACCCTCGAATTTTGATTGAAAAACCCTCAACTAGGATAAACCCACGGGACTAGCCTCGGTAGCTACTTAGTCACATAAATCCACGATATAGTAGTTTACTTACATCCTAAGTTGACAACCCAGTCACTCTTCTCATGGATCGTAACTTGAACATATCTACCCCCAGGCCGTGTATAGTGACTCCTGACACTTGCTTGTGCAACTACCACATGTAGACGCTTGTGCAAATACCACATGTAGACACAAGACTTAGACTCATTGATGAGAATTAATGTCTAAGTGAACATGAATGAATGCTCAATGCAAATTTGTGCTAGACTAACACAAAGTGCTTAACTAGATGTGAATATTAATTCGCAACAAACTTTGTTATTAGCTAACCCTTACAATAACCATAACTTTATGGACTACGGAATAAAGATGGAGACTTAGTAATAATCCAATTATTCTTTGGACAATTGATATTTAAAGAGGATGATTATACTACTAAAATTTCTAGAAGCTAAAATTAAAGTAATTAACAATAAGAAAACACACAAACAAGAGGTTGTAACTTATAAAAGATGAATGCCCAAAGCTTTCGAATCCACATACCTAATTACCAACAATTCATAGACACACCATTTGAGTAAATTATGCAAATATATATGTAGACCTATGTACCCTTAAGTAGTCTTTACTATCTTTCAACCAATATAGACAATGTTCATATGTATAAGCATCCTATTTTTCAATGGTTATCCGAACTACACTCAAATTCATTAAGAATCATGGCATACAAATGGAGTCCTACAAGCTAGCATCATATATTTCTATATTACTAGACTTTTATCTTGAATTTCGTCGAGCAAGTTGTGTGCTTCTCCTTTCGGCACACCACACAACAACCAAAAAGAAATCAAGGGTCAGCTAGGCACTGAAAGGCAAGTAAAGCTTGAAAACATGAACACAAAACAAGAATTTATAGATAAAGTAGTGGTCTTTATTGAGGATTCACGGGAAAGGTTTAATCTTGGCCTTAGCCAGGACTGGTTTATCTCATATTACAACATATGGGTACAAAAGTTATGACTTTGGTGCATGCCAAAACAAAGTACAAATGAAAATTAAAAGAGAAATGTATTGAGAAAAGAGTATATGAGGATCTCCTCATCTCTCGGTTTTGTAATGTGTTTGGATCGTTATTCTGTTGGGATTATGATCGATAGCAAGAGTATAATAATGTATTTGACAAACTTTTCATATTAATAAAGTGATTTCTAGTTTAACAAATCTTAGCATTTATAGTTTAATTATTATAATTGTCAAAAGTAAATAATCATAAGGTCAAAATACTATGAGAAAAGAAGAATTGTTCATACACCTAGATATGTATGAGATAGACACAATTCTTTAGTTAGTCTTGTATAATATTCACAACTTAAGAAAAAGGTTAGGCGCTTTTATCTTGTCAAAGATGTATATTGTTTTACTAGTATTTGAGTGGGATCAAATGTGTTATGATGAGTTTAAAATCATCAAAGTGTGGTGTCTTTGGATAAAAGAATCTAGTGCACTAGGCGCATTGAATAGGATCACAGTGAATTAATTTATCCACAACCGTCAGTGAATAAAAGTTTTTTACTTGAAGACAATCGAAGAGTCTATTTCAATCCTGAGATAAATGATGGACTTATGGTTGTAAGTGTTATCATTTGAGCTATCAATGAGTACAATTATATAGCATAGCCTATCCTCGATAGTTTGGCGGTATTCATTTGTTAATTGATAGAGGACTTCATTTATAGATATGGACATCGTGGCTCTATTTATTAAAAGAGAGTAGAATATCATCATATGGATGTTTTGAGGTATTGGATATTAAATCTTAACGTTAAGTTTTCAATTGTGACTATTGAAATATGGCTTCTGGATAAGTCAAAATATCCAAGTTCAAAATGTGGTCTTATGAGTAAATATAGTAACTTGGAGAGCTATATACGGTCTATGAGCGCTCTTGGCGATTACTGATATTCTTCACGAGGATACATTTTCTCCATTAAGATTGTCTAGGGTATGAATGAGAAATATTAACTTATTCTATCTTTATTTAAGAGTTCAATTTTAGTTCTTTAGTGGAATGAACTAAAATTAATAGATTGGACCTAAGTGAATTATTTGTTGATTGTGATTAGGTTATGTCTATTGAATCTTAACTTTAGATAGCTCGTCAAGATCCCCAATCCACACGAACTTGCATGGATCACTTGATATATTATATTGGACCAATTTAGAGGTCCATCTAGAATTGTATTAAGACATGTGACTTGTTTCTTTTTGTAAGAATGGGTCTAGTTAACATGTGAACTTTTTATTAAAGTCCAATGAATTTAATAAAATAAAAATAATAATATATATGCCTATATAATGTCATGGGCAGCAAGACTAATATATAAAAGCCTAATATATTATTTTTTATTTTATAATTTAATTAAATGGAAATTATTTAATTTCTTGATTAATTAATTATTTAATTAAAAGTCAAAATCTTTTTCCAAATAGGAGAAGGTCTCCTGATATTATACTTGTTGGTAGTATAATTAATATAAAAAACTATATTTGATAAGTAGATAAATAAAATGAATTATTTTTCTAGTCAAATTAGGAAGTCTTTAATATGGTCACAAATATACTAATGAGTTGGATTATGAGTCTTGGTGTAGGAAAGAATTCTATTTGGAAAAGGATTCTTGGTCACTAAGTAAATCCACCAAAGAATAGGATTCTTGCCTACCAAGTAAATCCTCTTTTGGTGAGGATGTTGAACCTATAAATATAGGTTGTAAATTTAGACCAAGCCTAAGTTTTTGGTGTGAGAAATTGTTTTTTATTCATTTTTTTTAATGTTATTAAAATAAAACTTCGTCCAACTCATTGTGTGATGAATTCAGCCAATCATAGAGAAAAGAGGGAACGTTTTAGTTTTCGATAGTACACTAGCATCCCTTGCATCAAAAGGGTTTTGTGTACAACATCGAATCAAGGTTCACGCAGGTTTCAATCAAATTGATTGATAATTCACAAGTGACCGGACGTTCTTGGTTTTTCTCTTGGAGGATTATTGTGACTAACAAAGAAGAAGATTTTGTTTGTTTCCATCCTTAGGTATACAATTTAAAGAAAGTGAGCCCACATTCCTAGGTAATTCACATTCGTGATTGGATTGAAAGATCTTACGGATTCAATTCGACGCTAGTTCAATCGTCACGAAAAAAAAGGTACTGTCGTATGTGAATTTTACCAAGCATACACGTCATTGACATGAAGGAGAAAATAGCCAGGTGGATGCTCAAATGGGCACTCAGGAAATATCCTACCAGACATTATTAAAGAGAAGAAAGCCCGAGTAAGCATATATTGAATGAAACCTACTCGGGATCAGTTAACAACACTCGGGACTGGTTAAACAACTCTTCCACTCGGGCTCAAACGGTGCTACTCGGGACCATCATGTATTGCTCTTACTCGGGAATAAATTTGACCTGAGTAAGAACTTGGTGCTTATTTCACACGGATTAAGTCATTAAATACGCGAAGATATCCATCATGAAGGAATCCCAAATAAAATGGAACATAAAGTTAGAAGAGTCCCCAATCAGGAAATAACCTGATTTCTTTACGAAGACTACATTCTTATAAAGAAACAAGTCCAAATTGAACTGCACAACTAGAATCCCACTCGATTTTCATAAGAGACTCCGAAACAGGAAAGAAGACAAATCAACCTCAAGCAAGTAATCGAATCACAATTAAATACAAAGATCTCGTAATACTTGTACAAAGCAGATTAAGGTTCTATAAGCATATAAATAGACCCATAATCTGGTTCCAAAAGATATAGGCAATATAGCATACAACAATCATAGCAAATACAGAGAGAGAAAAGAGAGATCAAGAGCTTGTAAACATCATATTTTCATAGTGGATTTTGGCTTGGTTGATCCTTCAACCACCCGTGGACGTTTCTCCGGTCATCGAAGTTTTACCACGTAAAACTTGTCTTTGTTACTCTCTCTGAATCTCTTTCTCTTTGAATCAATAGCCGAAATCCAATCCTTGTTGGTTTTTCTGATAATCCAGAAATCGACGTCAACAATTGGCGCTAGAAAAAGGGGCATCGAACCTCTGAACTTGTTAAAAGCGATGGCAGGAAGCAGAAGTAGTTCAGGGAATGGAAAAAATCACCAGGCGATTTCCATGTTGGCAACATGTCACAAGATCCTGCAGCAAACACAGAAAACCAGCCTGTGCACCTGGCAGGGATCCAGCAAGTTCCCCCAACCAGCAGAGATCTTACGCTGCGTTTCCAAGAGGCCTTACAGCAATTGGTGATAGACGCAGCAAGGGAAGGGATTGATCTACTGGCTGCAGTAGCACATACTCCTAATCCTCGACCCGTAAGGCTCCGTTCGGTGGTGGTTGGGCCAGGAATAACTATGCCAGAAACCAGAAGGAACTCTTCCCCAATCAACCGGCTGGACAGAAAACACTTGAAGAGGAACATCACCAGAGGCTGGACCACAATCAAACAGTACGTGCCAGACATCGTAAATACGACTAGCGCAGAGGTCAGTCATCATCAGAAGACAGTGATCAACACCATCGCAAACATCATCATGGAGTTACACGAGAGGACCGGCATCAGAGTGAAGAGTCTGAGGAAAGAATGACAATAACCCAACGGTTTAACCGTTGGGGAAGTCCGATGTGGGACAGAGATGTCACGATCCAGAGCCTAACTCGAGATGTCGAGAATAACAGGCGACAGATGGAGGCACTGGTCAGAAGTTATGGCTGTAACGATCTATCCGACGATGACTCTGACAGTCCATTCACCAGGGAGATTTTGCGGACCCCTTTCCCAGAAAGATTCAGGATGCCACATGTGCAGCAATGAAAAAAAGATACAGATCCAAAGGAGTACGTTAGACGCTATAAAAATGCCATGGCTCAATATGCCCGCAGTGACCCCCTATTGTGTCTCAACTTTCCGTAAACACTGGGGGACACAGGGTCAAGATGGTTCGGAAGACTACCCCAGGCGAGCATCAGAAATTTCAGCGAATTGAGCAGGAGCTTCTCAAGGCAATTCCTAAGCAATGTTCACAGGAAGAAGTCGGTGGCCTACCTCTCTCAAATAAAGCGGGGGAAAGACGAGTCATTAAAAAAATACTTGGGCCGGTTCGGCCAAGCAGTATCAGAAATTGACAGTGCTAATGATGAAACAATTATTGCTGCCTTCACCAATAACTTACAGAATGGACGACTATCCTTTGATTTGAGAAGAGCACGGCCGACTAGGTATGCCGACATGATGGATATGGCAAGAGGATACGTTCTGACCGAGGAGGAAGAGTTAGCTATAGGAGGAAGCTATATGCATGGAGGAAAGCCCGAACAGAAGAATACCGAATCCAATGGGCAAAATCAAAAGAAAAAAACAGAAAGGGAACGGCAAGGGGAAAAACAAGGATGAGGGTAATGGGCTCAACGCCGAACGGTCCATAGAGAAATACCGAGGCAGATATACCAATTACACCCCTCTTCGGAAAAAACAAGAAGAAATTTTAGCCATCTTGGAAGAGAAGAATATGGTGCGAGAACTGCGGTGACAATCTCAGTTCACCCGGAGAGATATAACTAAGTATTACAGATTTCACAAGGAAACCGGGCACGAGACTTCAAAGTGTTTCCAGCTCAGAGATTACATAGAGACTCTTATTCGGGAAGGGCACTTGCAGGATGTAATCTTAAAAAAAGATGAGAAATCAGAAACTAAGAAAGAAGTTAAGGCAGATCACTCTGGACGAAATCAATGGCCCAGCCCCGAGACTAATCAGGTAATACATACTATTTACGGAGGACCCTCTACCGGGAAAAGCAACCGAGAACGAACTCAGGAAATCAGAGAAGCAATAGAAGCAAGGAATAACTGTAACGTAAACTCGGTTGAGCCGGACCCAAAAAGGGTGAAGGAAGGATGGGACCCGATAGTCTTTACAGAGGCAGATTCCCATGGCATCGATGTTCGGCCTAATGATGCCTTGGTTATAAGTGCCCGGATTGGCCGTCGGGAAGTCCGGAGAATTTTAATAGATAATGGAAGTTCAGCAGACATCCTCAATGTGGCCGTCTATGACCAGCTAAGGCTAGAACGAAAAGATTTACATCCTTTCCATACTCCATTAAGGGGGTTTGGAGGGATAGAAGTCAGGTCACTCAGGACGGTGAAACTGTCTGTGAAGATTGGAACAGCACCTTGCCAGAGGACTGTCCTGCTCGACTTTGTGGTATTTGACTTAGACAATTGGTCGTATAATACATTATTGGGTCGGCCATTCTTGAATAAAACAAGGGCTGTAACCGCCAGTTATGCATTGATGATCAAGTTTCCAACAGAACAAGGGGTTGGGATAGTCAAGGGATCCCAAGAGATGGCCCGATGAGCAAACCTATCAGTATACAAAGACAAGCATGATGCTGAACAAATGTGCACCATAATGCAGCCAAATCAGTGTAAAGAGTCCTTGTCATTCGAACTGGATCTGAGGGAGAACTCGAATGAGCACAAAACAGAATTGGTTGAAGTAGTACTTAAAGAAGACGAACCGGATAAGAAAATCAAGATCGGGGCTAACTTGGATGGAAAAGTCAAGCAAGACCTAACCAATCTGCTTAAGGAGTACAAAGATGTGTTCGCTTGGAGTCACGAAGATATGGTGGGAATAAATGCCCGAGTAATATCCCACTACCTCACAGTTGACCCGAATGCAAAACCAGTAATACAAAAGAGAAGACCGTTCAATCCTGAAAGAAGTCAAGCAATCAAACAAGAGGTGGAAAAATTACTGGCGACTGGATCAATCAGAGAAGTCAGCTACCCCCAGTGGGTCACCAATGTAGTCCTCGTCCAAAAGAAAAATGGACAATGGAGGATGTGAGTAGATTTCACGGATCTAAATAAGGCATGCCCAAAGGATAGCTTCCACTTCCAAGGATAGACCAGCTGGTGGATGCCACAGCGGGTCACGAATTGCTCAGCTTCATGGACGCTTACTCGGGATACAATCAGATCCGGATGAGCAAAGCTGATGAAGAAAAAACGGCTTTCACAACGGATCAGGGTTTATATTGTTACACAGTAATGCCCTTCGGTTTAAAGAATGCGGGTGCTACGTATCAAAGGTTGGTAAACAAAATCTTCACTCAGCAAATAGAAAGGAACATGGAAGTGTACATTGATGACATGTTGACTAAAGCGTCTCGGAAGATGAGCATGCCCTAGACCTCCGAGAAATATTTGATGTTCTGAGAATATACCAGATGAAATTAAACCCGAACAAATGTTTATTCGGAGTCCATTCGGGGAGATTCTTGGGTTTTCAAGTCCACTAAAGAGGAATCGAAGTTAATCCTGAGAAGATCCAGGCTTTGCAAGAAATGACCTCACCTAAAACATTGAAAGAAGTACAACGCTTAACAGGGTGTTTAGCTTCCTTGGGAAGATTCATCTCGAGGGCTACAGACAGGTGCGCACCCTTTTTCAAGATAATCAAAAAAGAGAAATGACTCGAGTGGAATAAAGAGTGCGAGCAGAAATTCTTAAAAATAAAAGAGTATTTGGGACAGGCTCCAGTTCTCTCAAAACCGCAAAAAGGGGAAATACTTCAGCTGTATCTGTCAATAACCGAGCTTGCAGCAAGTTCAGTCTTAGTTAGAACAGAAGATGGAGTGCAGAAACCAGTGTATTATACCAGTAAGGCACTATTGCCGGCTGAAACCAGGTACTCACAGGCAGAGAAAATGGCCTTAGCATTGGTATCAGCAGCAAAAAAGCTGAGACCGTACTGTCAGGCCCATACAATCCAGGTTCTCACCAACTGCCCATTAAAACAAATTCTACAAAAGCCAGAAATATCAGGAAGACTTACCAAATGAGCAATCGAGCTAAGCGAATTCGATATTCATTATGTTCCCAGAACCTCCCTCGAAGGACAAGCTGTGACAGACTTCATAGCCGAGTTCACATAACCAAACCTGGAAGCAAAAAGACTCTTGGATAAGAGTTTTCTATGGAAACTGTATGTTGATGGTTCTTCAAATACTCATGGTAGCGGGGCAGGAATCGTGGTTCGCACACCAGAAGGAGATGATGTTGAATGTGCCATGAGATTTGATTTCAAAGTAACCAATAATCAAGTCGAGTACGAGGCATTGTTAGCTGGACTCAGAGTCTGTATAGCTCTCGAGGCAGATGAAGTTGAGATATTCAGCGATTCACAGGTAGTTGTCAACCAGGTCATGGACAAATACCAGGCCAAAGATGAAGGTATGATAGCCTACCGTGACATCGCGAAACAGCTCCTCCAAAAATTTAAAGAATACAAAATCGCTCAGATCCCCAGGCTGAAGCATTGTCTAAATTAGCGTCTGCAACAACCTCAATCAGACCAAAGACTATTCCGGTTGCACACCTCCTTAAACCGAGTACAGCTGAACCTAAGCATTTGGAAATTTTAGAAATCCGAACACCGCAATACGGTTGGATTGTCCAGCTTAGAAGGTTCCTGGAAGAAGACATGCTCCCGAAGATCCGGTAATAGCAAAGCGCATCAGGTATCGATCGACTAGGTATACCATGATCGGAGGAGAATTATACAGAAGGGGGTTTTCCCGAGCTCTCCAGAGATGTGTACCAGAAGAAGATACACATCGAATACTTCAAGAGATCCACAGAGGAGTTTACGAAAACCACACTGGGGGTAGAAGTCTAGCGCATAAGGTGCTCAGGCAAGGCTATTACTGGCCTACGCTTTTCTCAGATGCACAGCAGCGGTCGAAATTTGCAATACCTGTCAAAGGATTGCCAACGATATCCGAAACCCCCCAGAAAAGCTCAGAAACCTCACTGCCCTATGACCATTCACCATGTGGGGCCTAGACCTGATCGGGCCAATGCCAGCTGGGACAGGGGGTGGAGCAAAGCACACCATAGTAGCTGTCGATTATTTCACAAAATGGGCAGAAGCTGAAGCGCTGGTGCATATCACAGAAGCCAACACCATAAATTTTGTAAAGAAAAACATACTTTATAGGTTTGGAATTCCGGACACTATAATCACCGACAATGACACTCAGTTTGATAACCGAAAGTTCAGACAGTTGTGCGAGAAGTATCAGATTGCTAACTACTATGCGACACCAGCTCATCCTCAAACAAAGGGGCAAGTAGAAGCAGTAAATAAAATTATCAAGCACACCATTAAAGCAAAGTTAGATGACAAAAAAGGAAGCTGGGTTGAAAAGCTTCCTGAAGTATTATGGGCATATCGGACGACAACAAGGACTTCAACAGGAGAAACTCCGTTCACCTTAGCGTTCGGAACAGAAGCTGTCATCTCCGTAGAAACATCGTATGCGTCCCCCAGGGTCAGGCTATACGATGAAGAACAGAATGTTGATATGCTACTACAAAGTTTGGATGAGCTAGAAGAAAAAAGGGAAAAGTCCCGAATAAGAAATACAGCATATCAACAAAGAGTGGCTCACCACTACAACTCTCGTGTTCGGATCAGAAAATTTCAGCTAGGAGACCTGGTGCTCAAGAAGGTGTCATTGAACACAAAAAATAGAACCGCAGGATCCCTGGCTGACAAATGGGAAGGTCCATACAAGATCGAGGGGATAGCTGGCCATGGAGCTTATTGGATTGCTCGACCCAATGGAGGGGTGTTACCCCGACCATGCAATACCCAATATCTGAAGATTTTCTATCCTTAAAATATATATTGAATATTTTACTCTTTTTTCTAGTCAGGACAATATTGGTAAGATAAATATTAAACTATAATTTAAATCTGTCGATTTTTTACAGTAATAAATAAAACTACTCGGAATTTCCGAAAAGATAGCATCTAGCTCGGGATTTTCAAAAGAAGGCATATGATAATAAGAACATATGGAAGCAGAGCATGATAATAAGAACATGCAAATAGAATTCTCGGGACCATCAAATCCCGAATGGGCGGAGAAGCTCGTAGGAGCATGCCAGCCGAGCAGGGTCAAAATGACCTTCGTAAAAAGGCAAACCCGATGCACCAGACTCTGGAAAAATGCTCGGGACGCTATCGGGAGAAATTCTGGTGAAATGCGTAGCTGTATTGAAGCAATTTTTTTTTTAAAAAGAGCTCAACGATTCGGCAAACCCTTACGCATAAAGAACGTATGATCATGGTGAGCCTTGATGTAACGTTCGGGTAGCAACCGGGTATTAAACACAAGTATAAACTTGTCTGTTTCAAGATGACTCGGTTAATAATAAAGAGCCAGTTTAATAAGATACTTGGCAATTGAAGTCGTTCGGGTAACAACCGGTTTAATAAGATACTCGGTTAAGTTATCCGAACATTGAAGCCATTTTAATAAGATACTTGACAATTGAAGTCATTCGGGTAATAGCCCGTTTAATAAGATACTCGGTTAAGTTACCCGAATATTGAAGAAGCCAGTTTAATAAGATACTTGGCAATTGAAGTCATTCGGGTAATAACCGGTTTAATAAGATACTCGGTTAAGTTATCGAACATTAGCCAGTTTAATACATCACTCGACAACAATCAGCAATGAACAGATCAAGACCATTCAATTCAAAATAAAATAGAATTTTATTGCTCCTAAAAGAATGGTCACAGTTCAAAGAATGGTTCTGTACAAGTAAAAAAAAAATCAGAATTTTCTACAATTCTACAAAATTAAGGTTGCGAGGATTTCGAGCCTTTGCCAATACTCGGATCTGGCACCATCTCGTACTCACGAAGCAGGCTCTCATTAGATGGTCAAGTGATATCGTCGACAGTATCATCCATCCACTGGCTGTAATCTTCACCCGGGACTGGCCCGACATTTGGGACTACACCCTCAACCTACTCTTGACTTACATAAAAGGTGGAGAGAGAATGCTCGGACAAAATCTCTAAATGCATGGAATGAGGCTTTTTGCCTTGACTACGACAGTAGGCTCTCCATTCCTTCATCTGAATCCGAAGAGATTCCAAGGACCGGTCCACGTGATGTTTGATTGACAGCTCCCAATTAGCTCTGGCTTTCTCGGTCGCCCTATTCTTAACTTTGAAGAACTCGCTGGCGGAAACTAGCCCACGTTGAAATTCCCGAAGAAGTAGGGTATCGTAAGCAGGGGATCTTTTAAAACATCCACCCCTTGAACTTTCAGTTCCAACCTGGCCTCTCGGGAAAGGGATTCAACTGTCAGCACTTGGTGCTTCAGATCTTCAATTTTTTGGTCATACGCCGACTTCGTCTGCTCCGCCTCCTGCTCAGCCTTGAGCATGGATTCTTCAGCAGAAGATAGAAGATTTTGAAGTGATGCAACCTTTTCCTCTGTCAGAGATGCTTGTCCTCGGCTTCAACCTGCTTCGCCAGACAATGGTCGGTAAATATTTGTACAAAACCGACCTTCTGCTGGTAAGCTTTCTCGGCTCGAGCACAACCTTCCTCATTTGCCTTCAGCTGAGCCTCTAGATGCCTTATTCGATCGGCTTGATATTGCTGCGTCTGAATAAGCTCATCGAATTCGGCCACCATCTGCAAAGGAATATACTTAGAAATCTGGCAGAAGCAAAACAATAAAGGAGTCGGATTCAACTTACATAAGATGCACCGTTAAAAACATTTTGGAAAGGTTCGGTCAGGGAACCATCCCGAAAGCTGCTCCAACGGTCTTCCCCAATAAAAGCCTGACCGGAGGATATCTCCCGTAGCATATCCTGGGGAGAAAGGAATAAAGGAACCCCCAAGGGTTCAGCTCCCAGATTTCCAAACTCGGGGGCAGGAGAAGCCCTGTTCGGTTCTAAGGATGGAGAAGGAACCCCGGAAGATTTAGCCCCCATATCTCCAACTTCAGGGGTAGAAGAAGCCCTACTCGGTTCTGAAGCGGTAGCATCTATTGATGCTCCAGCGCCAACACTCGGGGCAATCTCATCCGCAATATCTTCGTCACTGGAGTCAATAAATGAGACTACCCGAGGAACTTTGAGAGGACGAGACTGCGAACTAATTGCATTTCGCTTCTCACCCCGAGAACGGTGGAAGTTAAGATCAGCATCAGGATCTTTCTGCGGATCGTCCCAAAAAGACTCAAAGAATTCAGCACCTGCAGGCACTTGATCCGTCAAGATGTTACCACCGTCGCCGACTTCAAACCGTCCAACATGCTCTTCACACGGGCCTTCACTCTGGCCACTTGGACCAACAGAATCCTGAGTAGGAGGCTGAACACCCTGAACAACGCAATCGGAAATTCATTACTCAGCAGTGTCGGTTTTCTCATCAGGCTCGGGTGGACCAATACCCTCATCGCCCTGACGGGAAGCTTCCTTTCTACTCGCTTGCAGAATCGCCTTCACCTGGAGAGCCTGAAGATCACTGACAACGTCCGTATTGAACACTAAAAAAAAATCATGTTAGAAAAGAAAATGAAAAGCAGAAAAATATAACAAAAATCTGTCTGAGGAAGCCGAGCTTTATCAAATCCTCCTCTTTAAAAAGGTAGCTCTTGCTCCTCTTCTCCAGAGTACGAATAGCTGCCCGAGTCAGCCTCTTCAGCTCAGAATCATTATAATCAATTATTTTTTTGTTCCACGTTTCGGGGGAACAGAAGAAATGGGGAACACTCAACACTGTTCGGGAATCCCCAGATCCAACAGTGACGTTGAGCCCAAGAGCCTCTCCAGTAAAAAACCAACTGTTCTTCCAGAACTTGTTGGATGTAGGGAATCCCCATACAAAACCCTTCTTTTTTGGGTCATCAGAAGCATCGACCTCCCGATTCACCTTTGCTTCTTTGGGGACCCAACCGTCCGATGGAGTAGACGCAAGAAAATAAGTCCCCGTTTTGCTAACCTGCCTTAGCGTAAAGAAATGCCTGATTTCATTTGGGGAAGGCGGCGAAAGGTTCATGCCACATGCACATCAAGACTTTGTAACTATTCGAGGCCAACTGAGCTGGGGTTATCCCTGCTTCAGCCAAAAACCAAGCAATAAAAGGCTGAAGGGGAAGCGTGACATCACAGCAAAGCATGGATCCATAAATCGCGACCATACCCTGTGGAGGATTCCATACGGCTCTATCCCCCGTAGGAACCAAAGTGACTGAGTCGGGCAAGTCGAATCGGGAGCGGTATTTTTCTACCTCAGCTGGCCCGATCACATTCAGCTCAGTATCAAAGCCACTCGAGCGAGTATCAGAAAACGAAAGACGAGACGCCCTATACACTTCATCAACGTCACCCTCGTTAACAGTCTGTTCCCTGGTCTGAACGCTGCTCGAGTCATGCTTGTATACCTTACTTCTGCTCTGATGTTTACCCATCCTTCGAAAAGATACCCTGTGATCAGAAATATCAGAATCAGAACTAGATAGAGAACTAGATAGAGAACTAGATACAGGGCTGAAAGTGACGTCAGGATGAAGCCTAGAAACATCAACCTCTAAGAATGGAGGTTCATCTATTGGGATATCCCCCAGTAATCGTTTAATGCAAGAAACTAACTGGAAATCCCCATGTTCTAATGCATCAAAAGCGATTTTAAAGAGACGATGGCGGGAAGATGGCCCCATTAAAACTAACCTTGAATTGAGATTGATGCAAGATCTTAAAATGGAGAATCGCGAAATTCTGGATAAAGAAATCTGAGTTTAAAGAAATTTCTGCTGAAAATTGTTAAGAATAAACCTACGATGTCTCTTTGTAAAGAATTTAAAGAAGAGACATCACGAAACCCTAGGATTTCAAGGCGGGATAAAACTTATGACGAAACTCGATGACGTAGGCGGCGTTTGGGGAAACGCAAAAATCATTTATCATAAATGATATTGAAAAATGAAGAGACGATGGACACGTGTCAAAACAGGAAGTAGCTCTCGACCGTCAGAACTTCAAAACGTCGCCATCATTTAAGATCTCGAGTGATAAAATGAATCGAAATTACAGAGTCACCATTAAGACACGCCATTATGACAAGACGGCTATTCTGACGAGTAAAAATTAAGACGATTAAAATACTCTTGCCCGGAATGAAATTTACTCGGCAAAATTTTTATAAGGGGTATTGTCGTATGTGAATTTTACCAAGCATACACGTCATTGACAGGAAGGAGAAAATAGCCAGGTGGACGCCCAAATGGGCACTCAGGAAATATCCTACGAGACATCATTAAAGAGAAGAAAGCCCGAGTAAGCATATATTGGTTGAAACCTACTAGGGATCAGTTAACAACACTCGGGACTGGTTAAACAACGCTTCCACTCGGGTTCAAAAGGCGCTACTCGGGACCATCAGGTATTGCTCTTACTCGGGAATAATACGACCCGAGTAAGAACTTGGTGCTTATTTCACACGGATTAAGTCATTAAATAGGCGAAGATATCCATCAGGAAAGAATCCCAAATAAAATGGAACATAAAGTTAGAAGAGTCCCCAATCAGGAAATAACCTGATTTCTTTACGAAGACTACATTCTTATAAGGAAACAAGTTCAAATTGAACTGCACTACTAGAATCCCACTCGATTTTCATAAGAGACTCTGAAATAGGAAAGAAGACAAATCAACCTCAAACAAGTAACTGGATCACAATTAAATACAAAGATCTTGTATTACTTGTACAAAGCAGATTAGGGTTCTATAAGCATATAAATAGACCCATAATCTGGTTCCAAAAAATATAGCCATATAGCATACAACAATCATAGCAAATATAGAGAAAAAAGAGAGATCAAGAGTTTGTAAACATCATATTTTCATAGTGGATTTTGGCTTGGTTGATCCTTCAACCACTCGTGGACGTTTCTCCGGTCATTGGAGTTTTACCACGTAAAACTTGTCTTTGTTACTCTCTCTGAATCTCTTTCTCTCTGAATCTCTTTCTCTTTGAATCAATAACCGAAATTCAATCCTTGTTGGATTTTCTGACAATCCAAAAAAAACATCAACAGGTACGATACTTTTTATATACATCAATTAATCTAGGGTTAAGGTTCTTGTTATTAAAAAGGAAAAAAAATTATTTATACCAATCCCTAATTTCTACGCTTCCGTCGCGTTTCGAACCGATTTTTCCCTACATCTTCTCTTTTAGTCCTCTTCAATCCTCCAAGGTTGGGTTTTGATGGAAGGTTTAGGTGGGAAAATGAGATGTATGGTGTTTGGTTAAGTGGATTATGAGTTTGGATGCTATTTTGGTGGTTTGATTTGGTGATTTAATGTTGGAAGAGTGTAAAGATGTGTTCTTGGGAGTTTTTGAGATGAAGGGTCGTGTAAGCGGTGCTGGAAATAAAAGGAAGTAAGGTATTTATAGTGTGCGGAGAATTAGGGCACAAAACCCTTAAAAAGCTGAGCTAGAACTTCCATGCGCTGGTGATGAGCTAGTCGAATAGCGTTTGTACAACATTGATCCTCCGATGAAGTTACGCTGGTGATGTGCCGTTAAAAGGGCGCTTATACAATGATAATACACTGGTGAAGTTGCGCTGGTGATGCGCTAGTGTTGCTCTTCTCGATCAGCACATACACTCTTCTTTTTCATCTTCGATTCTTCAATTCTTTGAATTTTCAGTTCGGCCCCTCGAATATCCTTAACTTTGCATTGTTGCACCTAAATTCGTAAGAAAACTTGCACATCCTTATTAACCCGTTAAATACTCAATTTTCACTCAAAAAATGATGCAATTGATAGGGTGTGGAGGCTACACCAGTAAGCCCTTGAGTGATCCAGCGAAAGGGATTTTAAACCTTTTTTTTAAAAAAAATAAGCGACTCATAATAACCATGTACGATATATAATAATAAATATGCTAAGATTCGAAATCATACCTACAGGATAACTCCTTCGATCTTTTTCCTTTTGATATTGCTTTTCGATTTGTACCACCGGATCTTCCTCGCTATCTCTCAAGTTCCGACAACTGTATGTGGACGTGTCACGGGCATAAGGAGGTCTTATGGAGGTTGAAGAAAACAACAAAAAAACAATCTTTGCTTTTTTATCGAAAGAATTTGGCCACCCTAAAATAACATAGAACAAAAATAAAGACCCTATTTTTATATACTATGGCTACACTCCTTTCTTGCTTCTTTCTTTCCTTTTGTTTTTCATGTTTTGTATTGTGTTGTGTATCTAAAAAAAAACTCTCTTTATTAATTTAATTAGTAAGAGTTGTATTAAGATACAACACCTTGATATAATCTTATCATTTTAAATGCTTAATATTTAAAATAAAAAACTATTATCTTGTTTTTAAAATCAAATAAATAAATAAAAAAAAACAAAATATCTGGATATCTTATATCATGATAAGGTTACAAGTGAACTAGATTAAATAGGATTCCTATTTAATTTAGTGTTGTCACTGTGACTCGAACCCATGACCTGTTAGAGATTAAATAGCCATTATTATTTTATATATTTGCTTTGATCTTGGTTTGAACCCTTGACCTCCGTAAAATAATTAATTAAATCACTAATTCAGATTATTAATATAATTAAATAATCATATTATTTAATTTAATTAATTATTAATCCATTAATTAAATAATCACACCATTCAATTAATTGCCTGAATAAAATCCTTGTTATTTTCGTAACATAACGAATTGGACTATCCAATTAATTAACCGTGACACTTGTCATCATCAACGTTTCGGGATTGCAAGGGGACCTAATGGATCCTCAGTCTCGAGCTCCAATTATCCTTAGGAAAAATTAATTAAACTCTTTAATTAATATTTCATTATTTTTAACCTCGAAGTTACTCCACTAAAAACCAAGACTGCAGTCTCGTAACTATAGATGCTTTTACACAAACCAAAAACTCAGTGTTCATCGATATACCTATTACATATGGAATGATCATTCACAAGTAGTTCATAATTAGAGCTAGACCATAAAATTCGTTATACCCCTCTAATTATATTTTTTCCTGTTATTGGTAAAATTTGGACGATGTGACACCATAGCAAAAGATAAAGAGTTGGAGATGCCATATCACCAGAAGACAACCTGATTGAACAAACCCAAGTTGACCAAAGAGCACTCGTCAAAACCCCCGACCAAGACAACACAAATGATCGGGGCAGTCAAGATGGTCAAGGCGAAGGTCGTGATCAGGTGGGAACACCGATCAAGGAAAAGCGGGTCTGGTCGGGTTCAGCAGATGGTTGGTTGCGCGACACGTGGATAACATTCAAGTTTAATGAAGCTACGACTCAAATACTTGGAGAATGAGTCCTACTGAAAACGATGTCAATAAGCATACTTTGATGAGGAAGTAAATTTTCGTATAGATATCAAAGTCCAGATTAGGCAAGAGATCTAATAGATTTGAAAGACAATCAAAGCCAAATAAGGAAGAGGGATAACACGACTCCAATAAGTTAAAGTTTTGTTTAATTACAGAAACTTTTATTACTTGTACACCAAGAATTAGGGTTCTATGCACGTATAAATAGACCCTAGCAACACCCATAAAGGGGTTCTCGTGAAATAGGCATATAAGAGAGGGAGAGATTGTGTGTGTAATTTTTTTTGGTCAACTTATTGGACTCATTTTTCTCTTATCGTTATCGACAACCGTGGACGTTTGCCCTCCTTGAGGTTTTACCACCTAAAATCTTGTATTGCTTCTCGCTCTTCATTTATTTCAATTTACAGTTTAACATTTTTTTTTTCGTTCATGTTATCTGTTTGACGGGTGGTTAATCAGAAAATCGCCGTCAACAACTGGCACTAGAAAGAAGGGATGAACCTCCATCAACATTGAGTTTGGATGGCAAATTCTAGGAAAGGTTTGCGAGAAGCGATATCACGATCACTAGCAGAGACAGGAGTTTATCTCCACACAACGCTAACCCTCTCAACCCTGTTCGTGTCAGCACTGCTAGAAAATATCCATCCTCAAGAATGTTGGAACCCTGTTCACCGGTCACGCAGCGGAACTAGGTTTTAAAATTTTTATACAGATCATATATGTATCTGAGACCAGTAAACTTTGAATCGTAATTATTTTTCGAAATCAATACATACAATATATATACACAGAAAATTAAAATCGATAAAATCAGAAGAAAAAAATCTTACCCACGCCTGCTTATGCTTTTTCTTTAACAAATATATATATCTGACTAATGCCTAGCTTTTCAAAAATCAGTTCACGCACTGCTTCATGTTTTTCACAAAAAAAAATATATTTAATATCTTTGCACTGCTCTCGCTTTTTGCAAATATTTATACATGTCTCTGCTGCTCACGTCTTTTGCATATATATATATATATTCTGCTCTCAGATTTTGTTGTGCACCAAAAATATGTATCTTTCTCTGCTTGCTTTATATATATATCACGAATGCTTTTCTTAAAACCCTGCACCAATATATATCAATTATATATAAATTAAGTATTTACATCCTATATAAATTCTTCTTTTGATTATTGTTTCATGTACACACTAATTTATATCTAATGCAATCTCTTGTGTTATTAGTTGATATATATCTTTTAATTATTATTTTCAAATATATCTAATATATTAAAAGTGATAATAAGTATTTTAAATTTAAACTTAAATTCAAATACTTAGATAAATGATTTAGTAAAATAAAATAATCAAATTATTTTATCTTCACCTAAATCCATATATCAACTAACACCCTCCAATTAATAGTTAATTAATAATTCATAATTATCAATATAATTAAATAATCTAATTATTTAATTAATTTAACTATTAACAATCATTAATTAAATAATCTCATTATTCAATTAATTCCCGAATATATATTTGTCACTTTCGTAACACAATTAATTGGACAATCCAATTAATTAACCGTGACCCTTGTTACCTAAATCGATCGGGCTAGCAAGGGGACCTAATAGACCCACAATATTTTAAGCTCCAATAATCCTCGGAATCATTAATTAAACTCTTTAATTAATATTCCTTGATTATTAACTCCGGTGTTATTCCACTAAAAACCCGAAGCTGCACTCTCTCAACTGTAGACGCTTTTACACAGACATATAAAACTCGGTGTCCATCAATATAGCTATTACACATGGTGTGATCCTCCACAGTAGTTCATAATTAGAGCTGGGTCATAATGTCCGTTATACCCCTCTAATTACATATATCTTTCAAGCACCGTTGATTCTATAATGAACAATAAATCCTATTTCCTTACGGAATTAGGAGAGCGCTCATATTGTCCAAGCCCCGAATCAACACTTAAGGGAACTACCATCTACTTCTCATAAGAATGAGTGGATTCCACTATTGTGTACAAACCTTCCCAGCCACAAGCTAAATCGCAATCCCAACATACGGAGCATATAAATCGGGAACTGCATCCGACCTCACCCATGGTATATCAAAGACCACGATCTAACCTGAAGGAGCCGATAAGCAACTCAGGATTAAGATCACCCACATATAGCCATCATTAGTTAATATATAGATCTCATCTATAAACGGATCTTGGTGAGAGATTCATATAGATCATGGTCCAATCCTATATGATCACATCATACAAGGTGCATCCATTCTCATATCTCCATATGAATGATTCAGGATAGAATCACCGTGCATTACGGAATGGACTGTAACTATAGATTAACCACAAATAAAGTACCCAGCTTTATTTGCTATCTATGGACACTTTAGATTGCACGTCTCTTACTGTATCCATCCGTATATGACACTCATATACACAGTTTAAGATTACATCCAGTAATCTTGGATGTTAAATCTATGCACAAGTTATATAATAAACAACACAACAAGAATGTATTGAACTTTTCATTTTATTTATTTAATAAATCCATTTACAAATTACATCTTTAGGGCATAAACTCCAACAATCTCCCACTTGCACTAAAGCATGTGAGGCATGTCTCGTAACCCTAGACCATCTAGGTGACCCAAAAACACTTTAGCCAGTAAGGTCTTCGTAAATGGATCAGCATGATTGTCTTGTGAGGCTATCTTGGTGACGATCACATCGCCTCTTTGCACTATCTCTCTGATAAGATGATACTTTCTCTCTATATGCTTCCCTCTTTTGTGGCTTCTTGGTTCTTTGGAATTAGCCACAGCACCACTGTTATCACAATAAAGTGTGATGGGCTTATCTAGGTCTGGAACAACTTCCAGGTCACTCAAGAACTTACGGAGCCAAACAACCTCTTTAGCAGCTTCACAAGCGGCTACATATTCGGCTTCCATGGTGGAGTCAGCAATGCAAGATTGCTTGATACTTCTCCACACAATGGTTCCACCACCCAGGGTGGATACTGATCCAGATGTGGATTTCCTAGAATCCCTGTCTGATTGAAAATCAGAATCCGTGTATCCGAACGGGATCAAATCCTGCCCGAAATACACTAGCATATAGTCTCTCGTTCTCTGAAGATACTTGAGAATTGTCTTGACAGCAACCCAATGATCCAATCTTGGGTTGGACTGGTATCTGCTGACTACTCTCACTACATAGTAGATGTCCGGTCTCGTGCATAACATAGCATACATGAGACTACCTACTGCCGATGCATAAGGTACACGTCTCATATCCTCAACTTTTTGAGGTGTATTAGGACACCGTTCCTTAGACAAGTGAACTCCATGCCTGGAAGGTAAATTACCTTTCTTTGAGTTTTGCATCGAAAATCGTACAAGAATCTTGTCGATATATGATGCCTGAGACAGTGCTATGAGTTTGTTCTTACGATTCCTTATAAGCTGAATCCCAAGAACATAACTCGCCTCTCCCAAATCTTTCATTTGGAATTGACTAGCAATCCAGCCAACCCTTTACATCAGACAATACTCCCACATCATTCCCAATGAGTAGGATATCATCTAAGTATATGACCAAGAAAACTAATTTCCTATCAATGATGCGCTTGTAGACACAAGGCTCATAGACATTCTGCTCGAAGCCATATGTTTTGATCACATCATCAAACCTGATGTTCCAAGATCTAGATGCTTGCTTAAGCCCATAGATGGACATTTGCAGCTTGCAAACCTTTTGCTCTTGATCTGGAGACACGAATCCCTCTGGTTGCATCATATAGATACTCTCATCAAGATTGCCATTCAAGAATGCAGTCTTGATGTCCATTTGCCAAATTTCGTAATCGAAATAGGCAGCAATGGATAAGAGAATCCTAATAGACTTAAACATGGCTACTGGCGAGAAGGTCTCTTCACAATCGATCCTCTCTTTCTGGGTATAACCCTTGGCCACTAGCCTTGCCTTGAAGGTCTCTACCTTCCCGTCTACTCCTCTCTTTCTCTTGTAGATCCACTTACACCCTATGGGTTTTACCCCATCCGGTAAGTCTACAAGATCCCAGACTGAGTTAGAGTACATGGACTCCATCTAGAGATTCATGGCTTGAAGCTATTCCTCTTTATCAGGATCTTCCATTGCATTCTTAAATGTCAATGGATCATCAACACTATCAGCAGAGACAACACCTTGTCCCTCACCTATAGCTAAATAGCGTTCAGGTTGTCTCACAACCCTCTCACTACGTCTAGGTGGTAGTGTATCCTAATCAGGAACCATCTGACTCTCAGATGTTTGTGGAACAACAACTCTTGTTGATGAAGCACTAGTCTCACCAGGCTCCAACTCATTTAACACAATCTTTGAACGAGGTTTATGGTCACTAATGTAATTGTCCTCAAGAAACGTTGCATTTGTCGATACAAATACTTTGTTATCTTCAGGACTATAGAAGTGTCCACTTCTGGTCTCGTTGGAGTATCCTACAAACAGGCAGACAACAAATTTGGAGTCTAGCTTTCCGGTTCTATTCTTTAGCACATGTGCTGAACACCCCCATATACGGAAATGTCACAAACTAGCTTTACGACCATTCCATAACTCTAGGGGAGTCTTAGAAACAGATTTGGATGGCACTACATTCAAAATGTGTGCCGCTGTTTGTAACACATATCCCCAGAAGGAATTTGGTAATGATGAGAAACTAATCATAGATCTCACCATTTCCATTAGGGTTCTATTTCTCCTCTCCGCTACACCATTTTACTGAGGTGTACCGGGGGCTGTGAGTTGGGAAACTATCCCATGCTTGACCATAAAATCTTCAAACTCTTGGTCAAGGTACTCACCTCCACAATCCGATCGTAGTGACTTGATAGTCCTACCTAATTGATTCTCAACTTCAACTCGGAATTCCTTGAACTTTTCAAATGTTTATGACTTTCGTTGCATCAGGTAGACTTATCCGTATCTTGAGTAGTCATCTATAAAGGTGACATAATACTCATAACCACCCATAGCTTTAACATTCATCGGTCCGCAGACGTCTGTATATATAAGCTCTAGTGGTTCTTCAACTCTAAGCCCTTTTCCAGTAAAAAGTCTCTTAGTCATCTTACCTTCCAGACAAGATTCGCAGACAGGTAAGGTGCCAACCTCTAACTCACTTAAAGGTCCGCTTTTACTAATCTGTCTATCCGGTCAAGGTTGATATGACCAAGCCTTAGATGCCAGAGATACGTGTCATTATCTGGAGAAATCTTATGTCGTTTAGTTTTTTTGTTTTTCAACCTTAAACATTTCGGTGTTGAGCAGTGTAGTATGTATTAACGGTCTTAACACATACAATTTTTTTTTATTAATTCCTGGATAAATATTCAGACCATTCTTTCCAATAATAACAGACTTATTATTAAAAGAAACCGAATATTTTTGTTCTAACAACTTAGAAGCGGAAATCAAATTCCATGTAAATCCAGAAATATAAAATACATTGTCCAACAATATATAATTATTACAAAAACGTAATCTAATTACGCCCAGTGCTCGTGCCGACATGACATCCCCTAACCCCACACACATTGAGAAGGCTTGCACTCTAGCTGTGTCCAAGAATCAATCCATTGTAAAGAAGAACAAACATGGTTAGTGGCCCCCTGAATCAACTATCCAGGGAGAAGAATAATCTTCTACTAAACGCGACTCAAGAACAAGTAAATCATATTTACTTTTCTTGGACTTCTTCTTGCTTTGGACTTTCTTGGGTTTGGGCTTACCCTTCGCTTGTATGCCTCTCGAACAATTCGTGTGGCATTTGCCATAGGCACTGGAGGACATTCCTCTGTAAGCACAAACTTTAGGTCTTTGGTGACCAATATTGCATTAATGTTAAGTTTCCACTTAGTGTAGTTATCACCAGTTAATTTGTCATTTACGAGAATTTGAAGTAATGCAGAAGACGTTATTGCTGAAATAAATAAAACATTCATTCAGTCATTTATTTAAAACAAGTGCGAGTGCTTTGATATAAATTTAAACATGATGCATGCACATGTTTAACGAACTAGAACTACCCTAAAACTAGTTACTATACCACGACAATCCAACATAGCACAAATAAGTGCCGTCTTAGGGTCGGTCAAGTCTTTGCATGTTGGACCGAGACATTCTCAATCAAATGATAATCTAGAATAACTCTTATTCCATATCATTCAATCATCGTTCATTCAGTCAGGTTTTTAATTAACAAACTTAATCAAAACATTCGTGAGTGTAACACACCATTTCAAATCTCACGAACTTAACTCGAGAATTGCCGCCTTAGGGTCGGTCAATCCCGAAATACCCTCAGAAATCCTATCCGTTAGGAAGACAACCTTGGTATTGACCTTTGTAGAAACCCTCCTTAGGGAGGACGAAAGCATAGCCGTCACGAGGCCCTATTCGGATCTCACGGTGTTGAACTAATGATGGAGATCGCGGGATATATATGTCATATATTCATCTCCCACTCACTATTTTAAAATTAGGGTTTTCTTTTAACCGTTAATGCACCTAGACTCTACATGATTAAACGACTAACTTTAATCAAGTTATCTAGCGCATTAACTAACTAGAACCAAATTCTAATTAACTAATAAATTATTAATGATTTTTAACAATTAAAAATCTAATCTATTAGTGAATAATCTAAGCCTTTGTAAACTATTTACCAGGGTTAGATTATTTTGTTAGTGTTTACCAAATTTTAACTATTAAAACTCTAACACTTTATTCGGTTAATTTATTATTAGGTAATTAATCATATTAATCATAATTACAATAAATGACTCTATTAATCTAACTTATTAAACTCTTTAATAACTAGATTAATATTAATGAGAATTACCAAGTTTTCTAACCATTAAAAACTAATCTCATTATTCATAGTCAATTATGTATATTGCCCATTTTAATCACATTAAAAAAATACATAAAATATCAGGTTATGATGCATGTATAACATATCAAATATATTTGTGTAGGCACATCTAATCTAAATGACATACGTATGTATGACAATCCTTTTATCATTACATAATATAAAGCATACATAAATTGACCGAGTACTGTGGATTATTTAACCTAAAAATTAGAATCTAAAATTACAAAAATTTCCTAAGGTATTCATTGGTCTTCTAGTAACTTCAGATATCTTACAGTCTCTTCAGGTCAATCCGATTCATCTCATGAATCCATCTTCGCGATTTTTCCAAGTCTTCAATATAGGTTACAATTTATTTTTATTTTTATTTTTTTACAATACAATAATAAAAAAAAAATATAAACAAAAAAATAATAATAATTATACAACCCATAAACCCTAAATCCACAATACCATATAATTAACGATCAATCATTTTTTTGTAAATTAAAAATAATAATAATAATATACATACAAAAACATCATACAATCAATTTAAATTGTGTCTACACAATTCATACATATAGGAACAACGAAAACAATTTCCTGTTCCGAAAAATAACCTGGCTTTGATACAAATTGTTGGAACCCCGTTCACCGGTCACGCAGCGGAACTAGGTTTTAAAATTTTACACAGATCATATCTGTATCTGAGACCAGTGAACTTTGGATCGTAATTATTTTTCGGAACCAATACATACAATATGTAAACACAGGAAATTGTAATCAATATAATCAGAAGAAAAAAATCTTACCAACGTTTGGAGGCTCCTTTACTTTTCGATATGCTCTTGCCTGAACCACTTGATCTTCCTCGTTATCTCCGGGACTGGTAACTACGTGTGGGCGCGTCACGGTATCATAAACTTGAATGGAGGATGTAGAGAAAATAGAAGAAACTCTTTCTTCTATATAATTCAAAAACATATAAAATCTGAAATAATATATATATTTCTAAAGCTTGCTTCTCTCTTCACAAATATATATCTTTTATATATATATATATATGGAAAAACCCACGCCTGCTTATGCTCTTTCTTTGACAAATATATATAACTGACTAATGCCTAGCTTTTCAAAAATCAGTTCACGAATTGCTTCATGTTTTTCACAAAAATATATATTTAATATCTTTGCACTGCTCTCGTTTTTTGCAAATATTTATGTCTCTGCTGCTCACGTTTTTTGCAAATATATATATATATATATATAAATATGAAGTATTTACATCCTATATAAATTCTTATTTTGATTATTGTTTCATGTATATACTAATTTACATCCAATGCAATCTCTTGTGTTATTAGTTGATATATATCTTTTAATTATCTTTTTCAAATATATCTAATATATTAAAAGTGATAATAAGTATTTTAAATTTAAACTTAAATTCAAATACTTATATAAATGATTTAGTAAGATAAAATAATCATATTAACTAACACCCTCCAATCAATAGTTAATTAATAATTCATAATTATTATCTTCATCTAAATCCATATATCAACTAACACCCTCCAGTCAATAGTTAATTAATAATTCATAATTATCAATATAATTAAATAATCTAATTATTTAATTAATTTAACTATTAACAATAATTAATTAAATAATCTCATTATTCAATTAATTCCGAATATATACTTGTCACTTTCGTAACACAATTAATTTGACAATCCAATTAATTAATCGTGACCCTTGTTACCTAAATCGATCGGGCTAGTAAGGAGACCTAATGGACCCACAATATTTTGAGCTCCAATAATCCTCGGAATCATTAATTAAACTCTTTAATTAATATTCCTTGATTATTAACCCCGGTGTTATTCCACTAAAAACCCGAAGCTGCACTCTCTCAACCGTAGACAATTTTACACAGACCAATACAACTCGGTGTCATCGATATAGCTATTACACATGGTGTGATCCTCCACAGTAGCTCATAATTAGAGCTGGGTCATAATGTCCGTTATACCCCTCTAATTACATATATCCTTTAAGCATCGTTGATTCTATAATGAACAATAAATCCTATTTCCTTACGGAATTAGGAGAGCTTTCATATTGTCCAAGCCCCGAATCAACCCTTAAGGGAACTACCATCTACTCTCTCACAAGAATGAGTGGATTCCACTATTGTGTACAAACCTTCCCAGCCACAAGCCAAATCGCAATCTCAACATACGGAGCATATTGATCGGGAACTGCATCCGACCTCACCCATGGTATATCAAAGACCACGATCTAACCTGAAGGAGTCGATAAGTCAATCAGGATTAAGATCACCCACATATAACCATCATTACTTGATATATATGAATCTCATCGATAAACGGATCTTGGTGAGAGATTCATATAGATCATGGCCCAATCCTATATGATCACATTATACAAGGTGCCTCCATTCTCATATCTCCATATGAATGATTCAGGATAGAATCACCGTACATTACGGAATGGACCGCAACTATAGATTAACCACAAATAAGCTAAGTACTCAGCTTTATTTGTTATCTATGGACTCTTTAGATTGCACGTCTCTTACTGTATCCATCCGTATATGACACTCATATACACAGTTCAAGATTACATCCGGCAATCTTGGATGTTAAATTTATGCACAAGTTATATAATAAACAACACAACAAGAATGTATTGAACTTTTCTTTTATTAATTTAATAAATCCATTTACAAATTACATCTTTAGGGCATAAACCTCAACAAAGAACCCCATCATCAACCAGACTTGACGTCGTTACGTCCACAGGTATTTCCCTAGACGTATTCCGATAAATCCAGTATTCCCTGCGGAAAGTCATTAACGACGCCGCTAGACAGGGTATTAGCATAACGACCACTATCAATTTGACCTCACCATACCAACTCTCTACGCCGATGGTGGCCTAGGATCCCAAGGTATCGCCTGAAATAATGGCAACCACTATATGAGCACCTTAGAAATCCATAAGGGATAGGGCGGAGCGCCATGACAAAATAGAACGTTCCCATAGAAGAAGCGACCGCTAGGAAGACCGGAAAGCTGGGGAATATAGAGAGTCTTGTTCGTGGGAAGTCGTAGAGAGGTATTACTCGACCCGAGCAGGAAGATAGGTACGACGGCTGGAGGAAAATGTCCTACTCGAATTCAAGTGATAATGAAACTGCCCCCAGAAGGCGCAAAGAGTCAGCCTCCACGACCAGACGTGATCCCATCGGTGCCCAGATCAGCGAACGAATTCCTAGGGACCTATACGAGATCATTATCCGTTAGAGGTTCGATGAGCATGGAGAGCCGAAAGGTGAGCAAAAGGTCCTCCTTAAAAGAATAGAGGTCTTTGAGCGAAGGCTGAACTTGGAAAATCCATTGATCAAAAGTTTTAAAAGTCTGTTTGTTGACATTATGAGGCATACCCATTTTTCTGAAAAGTTCAGGATGCCACATGTGGCACAATTCAATGCCAATATCTACCTATAAGAGCATGTAAGAAGGTATCGGAGCACAATGGCACAATACGATTATGATGATGCCCTCATGTGTCGAAGGTTCCCACAGACCTTAGGAGACCAAGGATCCAGGTGGTTTAGAGGATTGACAGCGGGCTCCATCCGAAATTTTGAGGTATTGATGCAAGCTTTCACCAGACAATTTACGGGAAATATCCGGCGAAGAAAGTCCATATCAACATTGTCGACCTAAAAACAAAGGAAGGATGAAAAGATGAATGGTTACCTAACAAGATTCTTACAAGAAGTGTCTGAAGTGCAGGATACCAATGATGATACGGTAGTATCAGTATTCTTCAACAGTTTACAACAAATCGTTAAACCTTAAGTTTGAGGCAAAAGGGGCTGACCACATACTCAAGCATGTTAGACTATGTGGAAGCATACGCCAAGGCGGAAGAAGTATAGATAGCTCACGGTGGAGAACTTATACATAGAGATCGGCCCGAGAGTAGCCAAAAACATAAGGATGGCAGTTAGAAGAATAGTGGTAAAGGGGACCCGAAAAGCAATGAGGGAAATGACAAGAATGGACGTAAATACGACGAAAAAATGTGGCAAGCACTACAAACGACAATACACCAATTATACCCCGTTGGCTGGAAGGCAAGATGAGATCTTGAATTTGATAAAGGATAAGAATTTATTTCGGAAGCCCTCAAAGTAGTCAAGCTTTGATAGAAGAGATACCACCAAATACTGCAGGTTTCACCAAGACAATGCCATGAAACCTTTATGTGCTATCAATTGAGGGACTACATGGAAAAACTGATCAGAGAAGAACACCTCAAAGAGATAATCCTCAGAAGTAGGGATGATCGGCATAAGGGCACCCCGATAGAGGAGCGCGATAGAAATAAAAGGAGCCTAGAAGAAATCCGGTAGCGGGGTGATTAAAACCATCTTTAGTGGACCGCATACCGGGGGGTAGCAGTCAAGAAAGAACAACCGAAGTCTGAGAAACCATAAATGGGTAGAGGAATTCAGAGTTTAATTAGTTGGCTCCCGACCAGAAAAGATTGAAACAAGGATGGGATCCTATAGTCTTTACTAAGGTAGATACACGTGGATCTGAGGTGAAGTCGAACGATGTGATTGTCGTGTCAGTCCGCTTAGGGCACATGGAAGTGAGAAGAGTACTGATCGATAATGGGACCTCTGTAGACATCTTGATCATGGAAGTATTCGATCAACTTGGGTTACAAAGAAAAGACCTCCAACCCCTCAGAGACCCATTAAGAGGCTTTAGAGGGGCAGAAGTACCAGAATTGGGAATTGTAAAATTGCCTGTGGAGATCGGGAACTTCCCCTGCACCAAGACAGTATTATTGGATTTTACGGTTTTGAATATAGAGAATTAGCCTTATAACGCCTTGCTGGGCCGACCTTTCTTGAACAAAACAAAACAAAAGTCGTGACTGCCACTTACGCGCTAACAGTGACGTTTCAAACAAAGTTTAGAGCCAATTTGATAGGGACACGTCGTTGCAGTGTCATCAAATATGAACATTTAAGTTCGGCCTCGCAAGGGCGCAAGTCATAGAGACTAGCACAGCGGCAAGCAAGGGATCGATCCACAGGGAGGGGATTCACCGACCTTCTCTAGTTCTAGCTATTATTACAACACTCCGAGCGGACTCGTGTGTTGCATGTGCAGAAATGTGAATAATAATATAACTAAATAACTTATATAAATAATATATACAATGATAGATGGAATGGAGATATGCATGAAATGTGGTTATACTAGGAAAACGACTCAACCATGACAATCATCCTATTTACGTTCTAGACTCACCTAATCCTCAAATGTGCAAGTATACATAGGCTCGTATCCCCTTAATTAATCTCTAAACTCTCTCGATGTCTTAGAGATAGTATCCATATATACCTGAAATATCTCTCGAGCAATCTAGACAATATATATGAACCCATTAAGCACGTGGAATACAAATCTTATCCTATACGCTAGCCTAGTGGTTCTAGTACTTTCTAGTCAAGCATAGTGAATGTTTATCTAAGCATTGTCAAACGCGTCTCCTCTCGGTACATAGCATCTAACCATGGATCAATTACAAAGTGATCAATTAAGCAAAAACTTTAAGCATTCAAAACATCATATAACTATACAAGCACAAAAGAAATGTCGGGTGGTCATTACTTCTAGGTCAAAGATTCGGTTTAGTCAACTCCCTAGGATGACTAAACATGGGAAACAAGTTTACCTAACAACTACATGCAACAATGTGATTGTTATATCATTAAGAACATTCAATTTAGGTTAAAGGATCATCCTCTTGATTATGGAATTTTCCCACAATCAATTCATCACCCAATCCTGTCACGTGGATGGATAATCGTGTCTTAATACAAAGACCCATTAAGAACAAGGATATGAACCAAGATCAATTTAGCAACTAAAAGCCTGAACTGAAACATTTTCTACTCTTTGGGGCTAAAATCCATATTACTCAAATTACTCAATACATGAAATTTCAAGTCATCCATCAATCAATTAACAATCATGGGTATCTAATTTCTACTCTAAATTACAACTACTCCTAAACCCAATCATGGACACATATTGATTTCTAACAATTCATACACATACATATCATATTAAGAGCATAAAAACACATATATCAAAGAGCAAAACAAAACCCAAATGAATTTAAGTACAATCAATACATTTATTATACAAGTGTAGGTTTACAATATCCCCAAATCGGTGGAATACATCAAAGAAAATAAGAAATACAAAGAAATGAGTAAATAAGAGCAAACCCTTGAAGAAAAGTACTCCAAAGATGCTCCTAGCCTTCCTAGCTCGGTTTTGGCTCCTAAGTTCTTTATAATCTACTCTAAGATGAATGGATGAAGTGTATAGTGGTGAGGTGGAGGTGTATGGTGAGCTCCCATGGTGGAAAAATCTCCATGGGAGCAAGAGATGAAAGAAGATGAAGAAAATGGAAGAGAGAAGAAAAAAGGCGTGAAAGGGGAAAATAGAGGAAGAGAGATCTCAAGAATGAGGATAAAATGGGGTATTTAAAGTGTGGGAGGTTAGAGCAAGACTTTCGGGTGAAAAGACAAGAATATCTCTCTGAAAATGGCTGAAAAAAGCATTTCTACCTAGATGTGCGGTTTGATGTACTGTACGCATCAACACAGCGTACCGCACATCACTTTTTAGAGCTTGCTGCCTAAAAATACGGTACAGATCGCAGTAAGCAACTTGGTCTCGCTCGGTTGCATACCGTACTTCTCTGTGTGCCGTTACAAAAACTGTCATAACTTTCTCTAAAAATCTCAGAATAGCAATATGTAAAATGAGTTGGAAAGAAGACCTCCGGAGCTTTCCGAAAAGTGGTTATAGACGATGTAGTTCGATCGGAGGAGAGATATATGACATTCCAAAGTTAGGATGTCTGCACAAGCTATTTCAAATTCTGCCATTTAACCTCCAAAACTCTTCAATTAAGCTTAAATACCTTCCGCAAGAAACATGTACCTACATAAGATTCACAAACACATAATATACCAAAATATGCTAGAAAATGAGAACAAAAGCTAGGTAATAGGGACCTCAAATACGTATATAAATCATTCAGATCAAGGTGTCTTGAAAAGCTCACAATAATGGGCTAGAAAGGTAAATCTGGTCGTGTACAGGGAAAGAGCAGAACCGAAGGTAATACCGATAGACACCCTTGGGAAAGATGGAAACCTGAAAATGATGAAGCAGAAACTGTAGTGGAAACTCCAACCCGGTTTGACCTGTACCCCGAGGGAGACATCTCTGGAATATGGGAAAATCCAGGAAAATGAACCAACCATGGAGGTCGCAGTGATGATAACAATCCTGAAAAGACAATAAAGCTTGATGCTCGACTGATAGAGCAAGTTCGTGATGAAATAGTCAACCTACAAAAGCAATATTAAGACATATTTGTATTGAAATACCAATATTGGCCTATAACCGATGCGAAAATAATCTCCCATTATTTAGCAGTCGATCCCGACTAGAAATCGATCGTTCAGAAGAGAAGACGATTTAACCCTATGAGAAGCTAGACAATCAAAAAAGAGATTGAGAAGTTGTGGCAATAAGATCCATAAGGGAAGTAAAGTACCCCGAATGGGTTGCCAATGTGGTGCTAGTAAAAAATAAGAATGGCCAGTGAAGGATGTGTGTTTATTCACTGACCTTAACAAGGCTTGTCTGAAGGATAGCTTCCCCTTGTCTCGGACGACCAGCTGGTGGATGCAACAACCGGTCATGAACTGTTGAGCTTCATGGATACTTGCTCGTGATACAACCAGATTCGAATGTTAGAACCGGATGAAGATAAGACATCTTGCACGAATGATCAGGGGGTATACTGTGACAAAGTTATGCCATTTGGTCTCAAGAATACCGGGGAGACATACCAAAGACTGGTAAATAAGTTGTGCACCCGACAGATCGGCAGAGATTTGGAGGTGTATATGGATGACATGCTGATAAAGAGCACATCGTCCAAAAAACATACAGAAGATCTCAAAGACACGTTCGAAGTGTTACGGAAGTTCGGGATGAAGCTCAACCCAAAGAAGTGTGTGTGTTCAAGGTCCCCTCATGGAGATTCTTAGGATTTCAGGTCCATCATAGAGGAATCAAAGAAAACCCTGAAAAATAAGGCACTGGAAAAGATGAGGTCTCCAACAACATTGAAGGAAATTCAGGGGTTAACAGACTGCTTAGCATCTCTGAACCGATTCAGCAGCAAATCAATAGATAAGTACCTGCCTTTCTTTAAGGCAATCAAGAAAGGCAAGGGGGTTAAATGGAATGATGAGTGCGAGCAGACATTCAGAAAGATCAAGGAGTACCTAGGTAGAGTACCAATTATGTCTAAACCCTTTGAAGGAGAAGTGTTTTACCTATACCTGTCAGTGACAGGTTTGACAACAGAGTCGGTGTCGGTCAGGCTGGATGAGGGCGTACAAAGGCCAACATATTAGACAATCAAGGCTTTGCTACAAGCTGAGAGAAGATACTCACTAGCCGAACAGATGGCACTGGCACTTGTGACCCCAGCAAGGAAGCTAAGACCGTATTTTCTATCCCACAGAATCGAGGTCTACACAAACTGCCTACCAAAGCAAATTCTATAAATGGATGAAGTATCTAGGAGGTTGACCAAAAGGGCAGTGGAGCTGAGTGAATTTGACATAACATATCTACTGAGAGCCATAATAAAGGGACAAGTTATAGTTGACCTGATCACTGAGTTTGCCGAACCAAACAGAGAGGTGATCAAGATGCCATCAAATTCATATCCATATTACCTTTGATTTTTCTACAAACCAAACATGTAGAGTATCATAAGAAAGCACAAAAGATTTTTTTTTATTTTTTAGAATAATAGATTAAGAAATGTATATTGTTTCTAAAGTTAGACAACAGGCAAATTATACTATTAAGAATAATCGATTAAGTAACAAATAAAAAGTTAATCAATCATATCATGGAATCCAGTAACCAACAAATTGAAGAACATATCTATAATCAATGAACATTCAAAATACTGAAAGATGTTATGGAGTTTCGAAAATCCACCTCACCATCATTTACTCTTCCGTTGATGTAATGCAACCTTGATTGTTAGCTATGTACATAAACAAAAATAACAAGTCCTTGTGTATTTAGGAGAACAAAATATGTATACTCTCTAGAGAAAAATGACAAAAATTTGGTTAAAAATACTCGGTAGTAGGCAGTGAAGACTGAGTGAGCTAATTAATGTATAACAACACATGACAATTTTCAAAAACACCATTGATAGGTCATATCAAAACACTTCTATAAAAAGAAAAGACAACATAATTTTTACCGAATAATGATAGGTCAATACCTAAAAACCCCACCAACGAGAGTGCAGCACGTGGTCCAATATATGAGATAATTATAAAAAATAAGAGAAAAAAGATTATGTGCTACATCACATTAGTGGGATCATTTGGGTACTGACTTATTCGGTAAAAATTATGTTGTCTTTTCTTTTTATAAATGTGTTTCCTCAAACTTCAATATTTTTGATGCGTCCTATTAAGTTTTAGTATGAACTTATTTCATGTATGAACACTATTTAGTATGTTTATTTCATATATTATTATTATAACCATGAATGTTGTGATATGAAGTTCTGAAAATATTACAAGTTGTAATTTGAAGTTAAAGTTTAGTCTCCCTGCTATTTAAAGCATGATTTCAAGTTTGCTGTGTAATTGTAAAGCATGATTTTAAGTTTGAGCAATTTCAGTAAAAAAAATCCAAACACATCAGTACATGTCTACTGCATGATTTCAAGTTTGGTTCTTGATATTTATACCTTGATTTCAAGTTTGTTGTTTCATTGTAAAACATGATTTCAAGTTTGGGCAATTTCTAGTAAAAAATCCCAACATTGTCAACACATCAGTACCTGTATACTGCATGATTTCAAGTTTGTTTCCTGCGAATTAAAACATGATTTGAAGTTTGCTGTTTATGTTTAACAAGTGATTTCAAGTTTGGGAAAATTCAATTTGAAAAGCCGAACACTGTCAACACTACTGGAAAACCTGTTTCATTTTTGCAATTAAGCAACAAAACTTGTTTCAAGTTATTCACAATTCTTTACTACATCTTTTACCTATTTCTACCCGAAATGCAAAACGAAATTTAGCATCCAGTCTAATAATCAGCCAACCAAAAACAAAACATGTTTTTTTACAAAATGTGGTGGCCAAATAACCATCTAAATAACTATTTTTTAAAAACAAAAATTACAGTTCGTATTCCTTCATCTCCGAGAACTTCGTCTAAGGTACACCAGGTCCTTCACCATCTGAGGGGCAGTGTAGGGGGTGCGAATAGCTGTTGCTACTTTCCTAAGTCTCTTACTACGTCTCCTGGTCTGCTCCTGTTGTTCTTGTGGATCATCCTGTTCAGTATCAACCTCGTCCACCTCGTCCTATTGCGTACCATGCAACCCCTCAGCAATCTCGTCCTGATGCACATCATCCAGCCCCTTAGCAACCCTCGACCCCTTCTCCCTCTTCTCCTCTTTCCAACCAAACTGGTAAGAACCAGAATGGTCTTCATTGCCCAAAACCAAATGAAACATATTAGGATTGTTAAACACGTAAATACAAAGAATTTAAAACAACGAATTTACAAGATAGCTAACCATCAATGCCCACAGAAATCCATATACATTGTAACCCAAAGATATAACTCATCATTTCAAGTTTTATGCCACAGATTTAAAGCATCATTTCAAGTTTTCCGAAGATTTTAACTTTTTTACAACAGACAGACAATGATTTCAAGTTCTGTGCTACAAATTCAAAACAAGATTTCATATTTATGCAAGAAAATGAAAGCATGATTTCAACATCTAAGTCCCAAACACAAACAAAACCCATTCCACAACCGGTTCACTGTCAAAAAACGTTTATACCAGTTGTTCACTATCAAAAACTTCCACAAATAAAAAGCAATGGCTCAACATAACATAAAACAATTTGATTCCCTCAAAACCACAATAACCACAATTCAAATCCATCAAACCAACTAATAACGGAACCGTTTACACCACTTCACTGTCAAACAAAAAAAAATCAGTTCATAATAAATTAACCACTTCACTGTCAAATGTTCACAATAAATTTCCAAATTTCAGTTCACTATCAAATTAACCAAACCGTATCGAAAATCAAAATTTACTTAATAACACATCTTTAACCACACAAAAAAACAAATGTTTTTAACAATTTCAACAAATATTTTACATAAAAACAAAATGGGAAGAGCAAAACCTAACCTTCAAACAGACAAACACCTTCGGCGGCCACTACTACTGTCGACGACCACAATCTCCCATCTCCTCCACTCCACGACGACAATGATGACCCAGACGATGACTGACACTTCACCGACGACCAAGACCTGGCTCTCTTCTCTTCGACAAGGCGATGAAGACGACGACCCTCTCTTCCTCAACCTTACGACGACGAATGTACTACCCTCTCATCTCCACGATTGTGTTATTTCGGTTGATAGAAAAGCACAAATGTGTATTTGGGTTCTAAGAAAACCTAACTTTTTTCCAATGATTTTTATCTTTTAATTTTATATATGTGGGGCATTGAGGTCATTTCTCAAAAATGTTGTTATTAACGAATAAAATTTCGTATGTGGTTATAAACGAAATTCTAATAAGTTTGGTGGTTACTTTTGATTTTCTCTCCTCCTTTTCTCTTTTTCTTTCTCTCTCCTCTCCTCTCTCTCTCCCCATCGGGGATGTGCCGACGAATAGTCCAGCAGCACCGTCGAGCTCTCCCTCGGCCGGTGATGTGATCTGTAGAAAAAAGGAGAAAAAAAATGAAAAACCTATAAACCCAAAACATTTCAAGTTTTAATATTTCAATTTAGTGAAGATTTCAAGTTTCAACAATTTAATTTAGTCAAAATTTCAAGTTTCAAGATAAAAACGAAAAACCTAGAAGCCCAAAACATTTCAAATTTTAACATTTCAATTTAGTTAAGATTTCAAGTTTCAACATTTTAATTGAGTTAAGATTTCAAGTTTCAAGATTTCATGTTTTTATGTAAGATTTCAAGTTTTTAGTCGTGATTTCAAATTTGGTTCCAGATTTTAGTCATGATTTCAAACTTACTTTCATTTTTTAAGAAAAAAATAAATTAAGAGGTATTTTTACAATTTATAGATATGCATTGAATTTTTTTTAAAAAAAATTGATTATTAACGAATAAAATTTTAAAAATGATTACTAACTAAAGTTTAATGCTTTCGATGATTATTTTTAGTTTTTTCTCTAATATATATTAGTACGTTATAAATATAGTTATATTGTACCCCAATTGTTGAAAAACTGGACTAGACAGCAAAACTGTCACTTAAAAATAAAGAAAAATAATAATAGAGATAACATGTTTAAAATTGTCTTGTATACAAGACGTTTTACACACTATGGTACTAATCATGTTATATACTTATATATAGACTTGAAAATTCATTTACTTTTTATTTGTACACTATATTTTCAAAAAAAAAACTTGTTAAACTACAAATTGTACAAAATCATGACTGAGAAAATATATGAAAATAAAAAAATAAAATAAAATAGATTTAAAATGTGAAAAATAAAATAAAAAACAATTGGTCAAAAAAATTGAGTTGGGACAAGCAAAATTTGCCGTGTATTGCAGAGTCTCACTTGGTTGACTGAAGATCATTATCGTCACCATGAACAGCAACTATGATCAGGTGCTCACTTTCTTTCATTTTCACTCTCAAATTAAGTTTCTTCTTCACAATTTATATATTATATCTCAAATTGTAGAACCAGAGACTGTCTTCTTCAAAGCTTGTGTTGTATTCTTACTGGCAGAGCTCGTGTTCTTGGCGTGTTCGTTTCGCTTTGACCCTCAAAGGTTGAGTTTCTTATTTTTTTCAATCTTTTCTAAAGCGTTTTCGAGTGTCGTTAAAATTAATGCAAAAAAGAGAGTTATAAAATAATAATAATATTTTTTTTGTTATTCTGTAGGGCTCTGCTATGAATACAAAGCAGTGGATCTTGTAAAAGGAGAACAGTTTAGTCCGGGTTAGCATGGAATTTAATTAATTATAAAAAACATTTCACTAATTTCATTTTTCATAGTTTGCAAAATATTGAAAAAATAATAATTAAGAAGATCTAGTAGTATTATATTTTGTAATTTTATGTTGATCAGATGGTTATTTATGGTCCATTAATATGAAAATAAATATAGAAATTGCAATGTTAACGAGTGTTATATGTGAGTTGCAGAGTTTGAGAAATTAAATCCTCTTCATTATGTTCCGGTGTTAGTAGATGGGGGTGTGGTGGTTTCGGATTCGTATGCAATCTTGCTGGTTGGTATTCTTTGTTTTTGGATTGATTAGTGAAGCTTGAAATTAGGAATCGTGGAATTTTTTGGACTGTTGAATAATTATCTAGGAAATTTCACACGTTCTTTGGGCAATCAATGATGCATCTAGTTTCTGTTTTTGGGATGAATTTACTAGCCTTTGTGTTATTATGTAATAGTTTACTAATATAAAAATTGTTACTATAATTTTGATTAGTATTTGGAAGAGAATTATCCCCAAAGAGCGTTGTTACCAGCCGATCCTCAACGAAGAGCTTTGAATCTCCAGGTGAGAATTGTGGTGTTCATGCTTTGTTTCAACGTCATGTCGTACCAGATGGAGTTTTTTGTGTTGATTTCACAAAATTGAGTTGATGGTCCAATATTACTGTGCTGATGCCTTTGGTCAAATATAGTCTCATGCTGTGTGTCAAGTCGATTAGCAAGCTCATAATTCAGTAGACCAGGATTCATGATTGTGTGCAAATCTACGATATCTAGTATGTGGACAGTGTTCAATTTATATGGTCTGTTCTATTAGTTTTTTGACTTTATGGACTTCAGACTCATGAATTTGGAACTGATTGAAAACATTTATTTTGCACACCTGACTCTTCCAAATTTCATGATTGTGTGCGAATCTACGGACTACGATATCTAGTATGTTGACAATGTTCGATTTGTATGGCCTAATCTAAGTAGGAACTGTGTGTTAAGTGCTTATCTTATGTTTCTGGTGAAAAATTTGTGCTAATTGAGTATGTTTTTTGTATCAACTTTATTTTTTATGTGTCCATGTTTCAATTTCTTGCCAAGTCACAGGTTGCCAGTATTATCAGCTCTAGCATGCAGCCTCTTCATATGCTATCACTGCTGGTACATTCTCTTTCATTATGATTAATTTGCATCAATTGTATTGTCACGCCTTCATTAACTTTTACACCTCTATTGATCCTTTTTTTTCCTTAAAGAAATATATTGAAGATAAATTTGGTCTAGAAGAGCGACTTTTATGGGCTCAATCGAACATAGAAAAAGGATTCCTTGGTAAGGGTTTTGTCTTTCCTATTAATTGAACGAATTTCTCTTTACACTCGCTCGATTTCATTGACCGTTTATAATTATATAAATTTTTTATAGTTTGATAGCTTCCACATAGGAATATAGGATATAGGCGTCAATAGTAATGTCATAAGACATCCTCTTACTACATCATTTTTATGGGGCATGTTGCTTAAAACAGGGCTTACCTATGGGTAATGTACTAATATGTTCACCATTTCGATGTCTCAATCTAAGTTCCCACGGTATTAATCATACATGCTGAAAAATTCTTGATTGTTTGGAGGGAGATGCCCCTATTATAAATGCTTCGGATTATTTAGTATCACGTAGTAATTTTTTTCCATGAATGTCTTCCGACAGGGCTGCTCCCTTGACGGTACACTGACATCAATTTTTTTTACCCTTTTTCGCAGCTATTGAGAAATTGCTGAAAGATTTTGTTAGCAGATATGCCACAGGAGAAGATGTGTACATGGTCTCTTTAGATTTCAATTTGTTTATTTCCAACTATATTTTTTTCATTAAACTAACCTCATTGCCATATATGACACTTTTATTTTTGTCTCAGAAGTGCGCTGCTGATGATATATTTTTGCAAGTAATACGCAAAAAACCTGAATGTATTGGAATTTTTATTGAGCCAATAAGGACATAATGGCTGAGGATAATATGTGAAACCATTCTGAAAATCAAGTTTTTCCAGCTAGATAATGTTTATCGTCAATTTATTTATTTATTTTAATTTATCTTTGAAGCCCCTGGGGGAATTGTCCCGATGCTCGGATATTTGGAGATTGTGACTTGATTTATAGAATTATGATTTTTAGGAGTAACATAAGTCAAAGATAAATCATTCAAGTACTGAACACACCTTGAGACTGAAACTAATGACCGGAAATTGTCATTCACAGGCTGATGTGTTTTTGGCACCTCAGATTGCTGTGGTTACCACAAGATTTAACATGGAGATGGTAAATTATTACTGTTTTTCCTTATTCTGTTTTGTCTTTCTATTTTGTTTGGATTATGATTTTTATCATATTAAATTGGCATTAGTTTCATTCAACTTTTATTACTCCGGTGCAATTCTTTGGCTATAAATTCTATGGGATGGTTCATCGCTGTTAAAATAACTACTCCGGGGCATGTAAATTTAGTAGTAAACTTCACTATAAGATCAATAGATATTTGAACAGTTTCTTGTGACAAAAAAAAAAAAATAATACAATCGTTGGTGTATATTTAGTAGCATTTCAGTGTTCTGTAGTTGGATGCCTTTGTAAAGTGAAGTTCTTCTATGGAATAGCTTTATTAGTGCTTTTATCATGCCAGTCTCCGGGCTCTAGAAATGCTTAATGAAATGCATTATTTATCTCTAACTTGCATTAACAACCTATGCAGTCCAAGTTCCCTACTTTAAGTAGATTATACGAAACATACAAGGCTTTACCTGAATTCTTGGCCTCTTCACCGGAAAGACAACCAGATGCGGTGCATTAAGTATGGTGTTCTTCTTCCATATATACTCGGAACATTACCAGCATGTTTAATATATCTTGCCATCTCATTGTGTGTAATACTTTTCTTATGTTTTTATCAAACAATTTCTCATATTCTTGTAATATGTACAATCCTACAGCTAGAAGTTGTATATGAAACGACAGACCACGTATATGATATGATTAATTGACGAAAGCCATACGCAGGCTTTGGTCAAGAAGTAGCCCACAAACGAGTAAACGATTCCAGGAAAGTAAGTAATCTAGTAAATGTTATAAGCTTTATTGGTTGCAGGCAGTAGTTGACAAGGGTCGTTTTTTGTTTTTTTATACTCATCCAATCAACCAAGCATTGATTAAGATTGATATATAAATACAATGTAAGAATTTAACTCCATGTACAGGTCTACTGCTTTAATTTGCCGACCTTATTTCATAATTTAGTGCAGGTTTTTGTGAAGTCATTTTCTAGTTTCTCAGATAGACGAACATGAAAAGTTATAGGCGGTCGAGAAGTCGTTTTCAGAATTCTAGTAATATATAACCTAAGACGAATAAGAGAAGGGATGTGTCACACAAAACCTAATAAATATCGCCACAATCGAATATCAAATTGTGAAGGATTTCTAGTGTGTATATATATATATCCACTGTTTTTGTTCAAACTTGGATTACCTATTGATTATTTCATCTATGTTAAACTTTACTTTTGATCTCAGAAAATCTTAGATAAGTAGAGAATCCGAATCCATTTATCATATCATCTCTGCAGTCGATCTATTTCAAAATTCCGCCACTCTTGTCATCCAAGCTTTGAGAGAAATACAATGCTGCCCTACTTGGACATGCAAGAAGCAGAGGCAGCTAGGCAGAGAGTTGAGTTTTGGAGAGAAACTATGGTTCAACTACTCAGCCAATAAACATGATTATTTTCTTCACTTTCACAACTTCATTTTCTTGCTCTTCTTTTACTCTCTAATTCCTCTACCGTATCTCTTGGCTGAGCTGATTAGTTCCAAGAAAATTCACAAGTACAAAATCCAACCCAAAGTGAAGAGATCATTCTCAGACATGTTCAACTGCTACAAAAATGTCATGCAAGTTTTCCTACTTATTGCTGGGCCTCTGCAGATCATAGCTTTTTCTAATATAAAGGTTGGCCAACACAAGGCCCTCCACAATTCTACTATTTGCATAATTTTCAATTTCTTTTTTAGTAAATACAAGTTGAGAATGTTAGTAACCATCCCTCTAAGACACCCGGTGAAACCACAAAGGATCTGATACTATGTTAGTAACACTTAATCCAACAATAGTATTTAAGCATTCTAACGGATAATTGATTGGATTTTCCAACGGATGGTTGGGATTCGGACAAGTTTGCCACTGCCTTCGAAATGGGTTCGGTCAAGTTTGCCACTGCCTTCGAAATGGGAAATGTTTCGGCAAATATTGGTGTACTTCATTGTAGAAGACTATTTCAACTATTGGATTCATCGATGGTTGCATACAAAATGGGGGTACGAGAAAATCCACCATGTGCACCATGAATACACAGCCCCATTAGGATTTGCCGCACCGTACGCTCACTGGTCCGAGATTTTGATATTGGGCCTTCCTTCATTTCTTGGGCCTGCTTTTGTTCCTGTACACATCATCACTTACTGGTTATGGTTCATTCTCAGGCAAATCGAGTCCATTGAAACTCATAGCGGGTACTAGCTATTCGTTTTCTATTAAATTGAACAAGCAAAGAATAAAAATTTTCTAGGTAATTGGTGCTTTTTTTGTGTGGTTGGTGCATGGTAGTTCTTTATTTTTTATTTAAAAAAAAAAAAGAGAATGAATACTAACTCCCCAATAAGATTATCATGTCAAAAAGTTAATTAAGCAATGAAATAAAAGTTATATGGGAAAATGCAGATACGAGTTTCTTTGGAATCCCTCGAGATATATTCCATTCTATGGAGGATCAGAGTTCCATGATTATCATCATTATGTCGGGGGTCATAGCCAAAGCAACTTTGCATCGGTGTTCACTTACTGTGATTATATTTATGGAACTTACAGGGTTAGCTCAGTCGGAGATTGATTTCTTTCTTAATTTAAGTTTTTGAAATTAAGTTCGCGTTTGATCAATAAATATGAAATAATTGGCTTTCATTGATACAAATTTTAATTTATTTCTTTGGCTTAGTACTTGTAAAATATACTTGGTTTTTTCAATAATATAATGTTAACATGTTTCAATGACCAACTTGTGGTTTCTTATTCAAGTTTTTGATCCCTTTATAGAGAAACCCTTTTGATCAATAACAATATACATGAACCAAACATAGTACTGATCATAATTTCATGATGACAAATCCTTTCAGGGATATCGGTACCACAAGTTTCTCTTTCACAAGGTAAACTCTAAATCCTTAGTTGCTGTGATTAGTACAAGATTTAACGTTGACAGTTCTCATTATATTAAAGAGTCACTAGTTTCATTAATCCCATTTTTATTACTCATATTCACGAAGCAATTCTTTGGGATAAAAGCTAGAATGCGATGCATCATGCTTCCCTCCAGGGGCGTATCCAAAAAAAATTATTAGGGTGGGCTAAAAGAATACTACAATTTTTTTGTCGAAGAAATTTCAATAGTTGAAATGCAAAGATACATTTAAATAGGGGGACATAACCAGCCTTAACTCTTAACATGAATATATTAAACAAATTACATAAGTAGAGAGGTCGGGTAGAATCTGTAAAGCCATACGTTCTCGCATTCACTTTAATTTAATAATGACACTATGCAATGTTTATTTTTCATTTTTTAGATCCACCAAACTGTCAATGTTGGTATTACAATATTAACACTAACATGACTCTTGTTTTAATTTTGTAAGATTGTATTGCCTTTTGTGTGTGGGTATTTTGACATCATATAAATGAAGCATCTACATTCATGCATATTTGGTTAGAACGGAACTAGTTTGTTTGGGCAAATTTGCAGAGATCAATTGTATATACAGTTACAACATAACTGTACAAGTTTGATATGGATTCGGATCGAGAGAATAGAGCACTAACTATCCTGATTTGATAGTCTAAAATTCAATATAATAAATAATATAAATTCAATAATATAATATAATATAATATAATATAATAGAGTAGTATGATATAACTGGTGATGTGGTTAATGACCATGATGTATTCAATTTTTTTTTTTTTTTTCCAAAACTCGGTTCAGCCCTTTAATCCGCCCACCCCTGATCATCCCTCGATGACGTGCATATAAGATATTCTCATTCTTTGAAGAAAGTGAATATATTTTTTATATAATAGTTATACTGTACTTTTGTCATGCTTGTCCACAAACGGCATTAGAATTGCCTAATAGTAATCAAATGTTATGTTAACCACCGATTTGCATTTGACTAATTAACAATTTATAATTGTCTATGCAGTCCAAGAACCTATCTTTTAAGTAGATTTATATGAATCACACATACGAGGCTGGATCTACTGTATCGAATTCGTAGTCTCTTTATCACCAGAAAACAATTCCAGATGTGGGGATTGTTGTAGGGTTTCTACGTCCACATTTACTTGGAACATTACCAGTTAATATCTCATAAAATGATACCATTTCATTGTGTGTATTTTTCTGATGTTGGTATTAAACATTTATTTATATTCCTACTGTTACGATACCATCTTTTATTTGAAACTATGAATAGCCCTTAGTGGATCTTGTCTTGTATTTGAAACTATGAATAACCCTTAGTGGATTTAGTCATTTAGCTAGTGTACTCTAAATGCTACAAATGCCAATTAATTGGTCATTGTAAGTAGGTTAGGTTTTCTCTAGTAGTAACCTCATCTTATTTGATTTTTTGGTTAAATTTGATTATATATCATACCTTGAATCACAATTTGACTGATTAGATGATATACATTGATTATATGATTAATAATCATTCGGGTGTGAATTAGTTTATGGTTGATAATTCCCTAATTAGTAATACAAATAGAAAATATCTCTGAAAGATAGAGATGAACAATCAACTATGTATCTTTATTCGAATCCAAACTTTCGATGCCTATGTTGTTATTCAAATGTTACTGTTTTGGCCAAGCTTTTTCTTAATTTCTCAGGATAGATCTTAAATGAACAAGAAAATGGATGAGGAAGTCACCCTTAATATTTCCAATTATAATTAAATTGTATAATGGACCACTTAACATATATATAATTATGAAAATACTTTTTTCCAAAATATTAAATTGAATGGTCATTATTGTTTTAAGATATGCTTTTAAAGCACGTATTATCAACTAATCCGTCTATAAAACATGGGTAGTTAGTTAATTAAGGAACAACCCTTTCTTGATCGATTTTCACTATAAATCTATTCGCATTCCCCATCGAATCTCTAGTCTCTACCACTCATCCGAGATTTCAGGAAATTACAATGCTTCCCTACTCGACCTTACAAGAAGCAGAGGCATCTGTGGGTAGAGAGCTGACTTTTACAGAGAAACTATGGTTCCACTACTCAGCCAAAAGACCTGATTTCATTATTAACCTCCACGGTTCCATGTTCTTGTTCTTGATTTACCCATTAATTCCACTACCATACGTGTTGGCAGAGCTGAGTAAGTCCAAGATAATTCACGAGTACAAGCTCCAACCCAAAGTGGAGATCATTCAATTCTCAGACATTTTCAGCTGCTACATAAATGTCATGCAATTTTTTCTACTTTTTGCTTGACAATAAATGTATAATTGTTATGTGTTATAAAAAATTTGAATTCAAAATAACATGACAATTATACATTTATTTTTTCAATTGTTATAAATTGATTATTTGATTAACTGTTGATTTATTGAGGTTGTTATCGGTCGTAATATGTTATATATTACAAAGACATTGTCTTTGAATGCTATTAGATAATAAAACGGTTTTTATTTAAAATTGTAATTATTACTAAATCAGTTTTTATTTCATTATAATTATCGGTGTTAATTATATTTTTCAGTTTTTAATTTCTAAATCCTATAAATAGAGGTTTTGCCTCATTCACAATACACAACAATTTTTTAGAAACAAAAGCTCTCTACAACTTTAAAAGAAATTCTTAAGTATTATTTGTGAGAATTTCGAGCAATCTTTGAAAGAGTTTGAGTATTCCAGTTCTTCTTCGTGCAAAGAAGTTCCGAAACAGAGATAATTCTGGACTGTTTTATTCTGGGGACAGCGTGACAACTTTGGAACTGCTTGCACAATCAGGGCAGAGCCGCGAAACGTCTTAAAATGAGCGACATTGTCCGCGACTCGGTCACTTTCCAGGTTTTTCTATTCTAATTATATTTAGTACCATTTGAAACATTTTTTTGCAACAAAATTGTTTTTCAAAACAATTTTCAACAACAAAGATTATTTTTGAAATACTTTCCAACAACTATTTATATTGAAGAATTTTGCAGCTACAATTTTAAGACGTTTTATAGTCTATTTTAATCAAAGATATGTGTATATATATATATATATATATATATATATATATATATATATATATATACACACGTACATATATACTAATGGATTCTAAGCCATCCGATCTTAATCGACCCTTCCGTTTTGATGGTGTTCAATTTAAACGTTGGACATTGATTTCTTTGAAGATAAATTTCCCTTTAAATTATGAAATAGTGGGGGTTCTAGTGGGGGGTTTAGATGGCATGAGAAGTTTGGCAGTCTATTCATCTCTGATAGTTTTAAAATGAATGAAAGTGATAGGCGCATTTATTATAAATCTGATAATGATGTTAGCACCGTTATTTGTTTATATGTGGATGACTTGCTTAATTTTGGTTCAAATATTTATGTTGTGAATGCTGCTAAATGTTTTTTGTCTGCTAACTTTGCAATGAAAGATTTATGTGAAACTAGTGTAATCCTGGTATAAAAATAACTAGGTCAAAAAAAATGGAATTTCTATAGATCAATCTCATTATATTGAGAAAATTCTAAAAACATATAGTTACTTTGTGATCACTCCTAAATGAGCACCCGCAATAGTACAGAGTATTGGGAGTAGTACAATGATAAATAAGATTCGTTCCACGAGGATTGATTAATTGATTACCACAATTGATTGATTAGACTACTATTTAGACAAGCAAATATTTGATGATTCAATTATACTACTAACACTAATTAACTATAACTTATTCCTAGAAAACAACTAATGCAACTAATGAAACTTAACCAACAAGCAAATAAGACAAAGTCACACACAAGCAAGTGTTTGTATTGTTATTAGGAACTTAGGCTAAGACCTTGAATCCACCTAACCAATCATCACTAATTTATAGACACACTATTATGAATAAATTATGCAAATGTGAATTTAGACTCGTGACACCCTCTATTAGTCTCTACTCTCTCTCGAGTAATAGAGACAACACTTATATGCACCAATAACCTATCTCTCGATGGTCATCCGAAATACACACAAGTTCATTAAGCTTAGTGATTCACTAAGTGAGTTTTAGAGACTAGCCTTGAGTATTTCTACCTTACTAAACCACTATCATGCATTTCATCGAGCACGTTGTGTGCTTCTCCTCTCGGTACATCACACACCAACCAAACACACATCAAATGCTAGCTAGACACTCAATGTAAATTAAAGCATGAAATCCATATACATAAACATAAGCAATATGAATAAAGTGGTGGTCTGCATTAGTAAATCATAGTAAAGGTTTCATCTTGGCCTTAGCCAAGATGAGTTTAGTTCATAATGTAAGAAGTGGCTACAAAAGATGTGATTTTTATATAAGCCATAAGCAAATATAAGTGCTAATATGAAAGAGAGAAAGATTAAGAATAAACTAAGTGTAGATGTCCTCTCTCTTGGTTGGTGGAATATGCTTGACTTGTTGATTCTCTTGATGCTCCCCTATATGCTCTAAGGTGGGGTTTTTATGGTGGGAAATGGTGGGAAGGTTGGGTATTTGGTGTTTGGTAAAGTGGATTTGAAGTTTGGATGATGGATTAGAGATTTTGTGAAGTGATTTGGTGAAATATTTGAGTGGAAGGTAAGGGATTTGGGTGAAAGATAGTGTTTTTGGGGTAAAAGAAGGATTTGGAGCTTAGGGTCATGCAAGAGGTGCCCAGAATAGCTCAATAAGGGGTATTTATATGTTTAGGAACGAGACACGAAACCCTAGAAGTTCTGCTGAGTTGGACTGTTGCGTTGGTGTTGCGCTGGTCGAGTGGCGCCTCACCATCGCAACACCACTGATCGTGTGTGCTGGTGAGGGTTGTGCTGGTCGAGTGGCGCCTCACCAGCGCAACACCACTGATCTTGTGCTCTGGTGAGGATTGCGTTGGTCGAGTAGCACCTCACCAGCGCAACGCCATTGATCTTGTGCGCTGATGAGGGTGGTGTTGGTCGAGTTGCGCCTCACCAGCGCCAGCCTTGGCCTATGACTTTGGTTCTTCCATTTTGGCCATAACTTTTCTCAATTTCACACTATTATCCTGGGATTGCTAAAGGAATCTGCACAAGCTTAATATACCATTAAATACTTGATTTTTACTCAGGAACGAGTGCAATTGACAGGATATGGAGGCTACACCGAGTGTAGAAATGAGAGTTATCGCTTTGATTGTAAACCTACATGTACTCCATATGATCCTAGTTTAAAATTGTTCAAAAACACTGGTAACAGTGTTAGACAAAATAAGTATGCGAGCAACATTGATAGTTTTCATTATGCTACTAATTGTACTAGGCCCGATATAGCTTATGTTGTAGGAGTACTTTCTACGTTTACTAGTAAACCTGGTCATGAGCATTGGCATGCTCTTGAGAGAGTAATGCGTTATCTCAATAGAATAATGAACCTCAGATTACATTATGCAAAGTTTTCTGTTGTACTTGAAGGTTGCAGCGATGTTGATTGGAATACTCTTCTGATGATTCCAAGGTCACTAATGGATACATTTTTAGTATCGCTGGAGGTACAATATCATAGAAGTCTAAGAAACATACTATTTTGGCTCAATCCACGATGGAGTCAGAAATGATAGCACTAGCTAATGCTAGTGAGGAAGCAGATTGGTTAAGAAATTTGTTATCATATACCCCATTATAGGAGAAACCGATACCAACCGTACTTTTTCACTGCGATAGTACCGCGGCTATTGCAAAAGTCCAGAACTGTTATTATAACGGTAAGAGGCGACAAATATGTCGCAAGCACAGTAAAGTTAGAGATTTTCTCTCAACTGGAATTGTTAGAGTGGATCATGTACGGTCTGAGGAGAACTTGGCCTATTCTTTGACGAAAGGATTAGCACGAGTAAAGGTTTGGAAAACCTCGAAAGGGATGAGACTAAAGCTCATGGATAGTTGAGTCACTTGTGATGGAAACTCAACCTACAGACTGGAGATCCCAATAAGTAGGTTCAAAGGGTAATAACAAGTCATGAAGTGATATGTGGAATCATGCTATTGTGATATGGGGTTAACACTCCAAGTCCATCCATATGGAGCATTACATCTTGAAGCGATTTAAGATTGAGTTTGATATAACTCTTAATGAGCTCTATACTCCATGTGGAGTTGGGTACCTAGCTACAGGAGTATCTGTGATAGGCTCACCTATGTGAATGTGGTAGAGAGGTCGCTTCCTATGAAATCTGGGCAAAATTTCTAAAGCTTTCATTATACCGGAATATAAGCACATGGTCGTAAAGTACTGGTTTTAAAACTTAACTATAGTATGGTTGTGTGTGGTGTTGTCAGTGATAGAGTTCAAAACTACGAGTTACTCTAGTATATACAAAAACATCGTCACTATGTAAAAGTTCAAGTCACATGACACGTTTACTTATGCACAATCATATAAAATATTGCTCGATGTATTTTTAAATACAAGTGGAGGATTGTTAAAAGTGTATTATAAAATTTTTGAATTCAAAATAACATAACAATTATACATTTATTTTTTCAACTGTTATAAATTGATTATTTGATTAATTGAGTCTAAATCGTTTTGATTTATTGAGGTTGTTAGCAGTTACAATATATTATATATTACAAAGACATTGTCTTTGAATGCTATTAGATGATAAAACAGTTTTTATTTAAAATTATAATTATTACTAAATCTGTTTTTATTTCATTATAATTGTTGGTTTTATTTATATTTTTCAGTTTTTAATTTCTAAATCCTATAAATAGAGGTTTTGCCTCATTCACAATACACACAACAATTTTTGAGAAATAAAAACTCTCTACAACTTTAAAAGAAATTCTTAAGTATTATTTATGAGAATTCCGAGCAATCTTTGAAAGAGTTTGAGTATTCTGGTTCTTCTTCGTGCAAAGAAGTTCCGAGATAAAGGTGATTATGGACTGTTTTATTCTGGGGACGGCGTGACAACTTTGAACTGCTTGCACAATCAGGGCAGAGCTGCGAAACGTCTTAAAGAGAGCGACATTGTCCGCGACTCAACCACTTTCCTGGTTTTTCTATTCTAATTATATTTAGTACTATTTGAACCATTTTTTTACAACTAGCAATAATTTTTTTTTTTTTTAAAATACTTTCCAGTAACTATTTGTATCGAAGATTTTACAGCAACCGGAATTCCATATATTTTTTCCATGTAGGAACTATTGTTAGTTGAAACTTTTTTCCATTAATACCGATGTTTTTTTGAAATTTCGTATGGAAAAACCTTGCGTTAAATTGAGAATTGGTTGGATTTTCGAACAGATGATTGGGTTTCTGACAAATTTGCCACTGCCATCGAAATGGGAAATATTTTGGCAAATATTGGTGTACTTTGTTATAGAAGATTATTTCAACTATTGGATCCATCGATGGCTGCAAACAAAATGGGGATACGAGAAAATCCACCAGGAATACGGAGCCCCGATTTCATTTGCCGCACCATACGCTCACTGGGCCGAGCTTTTGATGTTGGGCACCCCTACACTTCTAGGGCCTTTTTTTTGGTTCCTGGACACATCGTCACTTTGTTGTTATGGATCGCTCTCAGGCAAATCGAAGCCCTTGAAACTCATAGCGGGTATTATTTCAACACCGTACATACTAGATATTTGTTCCTTATCGAATCGAACAATCAAAGAACAATTCAATGATTATTGATTGTGTATTAATATTATTTTTCTCATAAGTTATTAACTACTCAATTATACTAATTTGTTCAAATTTAGGATCCAAATGATATAAATATTGTAGACCGTATTAGTAAGTTATACACTATAACGTAAATATTAAATTGAAAAATGTAGATAAGAGTTTCCTTGGAATCCCCCAAAATATATTCCGTTCTATGAAGGAGCAAAGTTCCATGATTATCATATCACATTGAGGATTGTAGTCAAAACAACTTTTCATTAGTGTTCATTTACCGTGATTACTTTTATGGAACGGTTGATAAAGTTAGTTTTATGAGATATTAATTTTAAAAAAAAAATTGTATAAAGCATAGATTAAATTTGTGATTGATCTTTAATATCAAAGAATTCATTTTCAATAGGATCATATAGCATGTAAGCAATATATTCAAGTATCGGATCTTTTTTAATAAAGATATTTAAGTGTCATTTTTATTTTTTTTCTTGGTAAATCCTTTCAGGGATATCAGTATCACAAGTCTCTCCTCAATAGGGTAATTCTAAGTCCTTTTTTGCACATATATATCTTTGAATTCAATATATCTTTTATAAATGTAAATAATATGTCTTCTAAAACCATGTTATCTGGAATTCTACTACTATTTTCTAACAATTAATTATGTTTATTATTGAAAGAGTGATTATTAAGAAGCCACATCAAGATCATGGAGATTGAAATGATTTTCTTGCTGAAGATCTCAAATGAGTAGCATTGAAAATTAGCTGCGTTGGCGTGTTGCCACAATCATCGGCTGTCGTAATTTCAATTTTTATATAGCAATAAAATAATGGATTCTGTTTTGTTCATAATAATATTATAAATAAGTTAATTCCTGAGTACTGATCACAAGCCCGTCTAGCTCAGTTGGTAGAGCGCAAGGCTCTTAACCTTGTGGTCGTGGGTTCGAGCCCCACGGTGGGCGTTTTCTGGTTCTTTTTTTATTTCCTTCAAATTTAACGATCCAAGTTACGCATTAACATTGCTTTTTAAGCTATTTCTGGATTTCTGGTTCATTGTTGAAATAAGTAAGACCATAGATGATGATTGAAGAGTGTTTCGTTATTTTTGATGGGATTTTTTGATCAACCGAAAGCAGTTCAAACTTCAAAGTAAAATCAACGATAAAATGAATGATTGATGGCACAAAACAAAAAGAGCATTAAAATATATAATAACTTTAAAGCCTCTAAAATTTCAGTAAGATCAACTTCTGGAGGTGATATGAAGTATATTTTCTCTGAATTTTTGTTCTGTTCTACCTCTAAAGCCGGAAGGTAAGTACCACATAACTCTTTAAGAAATATATAAGACTATTCGACCTGGAAGGATTTACTACTCAAAAACTTTTTCATAGTATCTAAAGACTTATCAACCCCTTCTGTCAGATCAGAAGCTCCTTCATGCCATGGCATGATATCAGCGACCTCATTCATGCCTGGAGCGATGGAGCCACCCATAGCTTCACTTTCTTGTCTACACTTGCTGTTGCTAAAACCATTTTTTGTTCATTTCCTGCACAGCATTTATATAAGGTCATGTTATAGACATCCATATAGCAAAAGAGAAACAAAAAAATAATGATGAATAGATCGACAGAGGATTTAAGTTAATCAATCACATCAAGAGATCCAGGAACAACCGTTATATTAACCTGGCAGTACTTCTAGCAAAGCTAAATATTTGAACTTCATTACATTTTGAATCTTCAAGGTATTTGTTATGACATAGTAGAAGGTTATTGTATATTTTATACATTATTCGAAAAGGTTTTGTCCACAAAACTTTCTAGGCATTAGAATCCGGCCAGTTGTGAGTAAAATTTGGATCAAGTTCTCACAGGATTCTGAAAGTCTGAAATTAATGAAGTGGTAATGGCATATTGCCAGATGGACCAGAATAAACCTCACCCTCAGCATACACAGATGCACACATATGCACAAAGGGAAGGGAGAATTTCTAGTGGAAGAACATTGTAAGAGAATTTAGGTACTAAAACAGAAGAAATATAAGATAAGTCTCATGCGAGCAAGGTAATTTACCAATTGGAATCGTCTTTGGTGCCCAAGATAAGGATGTGATCTCACCTGCAAGATGAACTAACATTAATATGAAATTGACACACCATATTATATATTTATAAGGATACGTGAAAGTTGAAACAATTCAGAATGTGCATTTAAGGAATGAAAACACACACACCGTTAGATCAAAAGAGGTAAAAGTCAAGATGTCGAGAACACTTTAGCAAAACATCAATTAAATAGTCAATACATACAGTAAAAAGATCCAGGTACTAATCCAACTTAAAGAATAAAGCAAAAGAATCTACTTTTTTCTTTCCAAAAGCAAACACATAATAACATAAAGTCTGTTTCCAAAAAAAAAAAAAAAAAAAAAAACATAGAGTCACAGTTCTCCTATCTCCCTCTGTGTCCGCTGTGTCTCTATTCAAGCAGAAAATTTACCGATATCTTAGATATGAGAACAGTACCATATTTAAATCACATTACGTAGAACAAAGTGAAAGGAGATCTATAAAGCAGGAAAATGTAATGCTCAGGCATACCATCATGAGCTTTGTCGGCAGTGTCTAAAAGCTCCCCAGTTTCAACATTCAACCACTGCAGTGTTGAACCATGGGTAGCTGACAATATCCTTCCATCAGGGGATAAACAGAGACGATCATAGTGCAAATTTGTAAGGTCAGCTGGGAGAGGAATTGGAAACACCTTCAAAGTTTTTGGATCCTCAGAAAGATGATATCGAACTTCAGAAACAGATAAGCAAGGTCAGAATAAACAACATTAAAGTACTTAACAACATAAGAAAACAGGAAATAACGCATCTAGATCGACTTACTAAAACAAGAATAATTAATCAAAGTGTTTAATTTGATTTCAGGTGGTGATTATCAAACAAGATCAACATTGTAGTGATTATTTGATTTATTTCATTTCAGGTAGGCAGAAATTTGAAGTAATGCTCAAGAACTACAGTACGATAAGTGTAATATAGGCTAATCGTAAAACATGCCACATCTCTAAAGTTGTGGTTATGAATTTTTTTTAATGTTCATTCAGATATCAACACCAAGATCATACATAAGAAGCAGACTAATTGTTCGACTGATATAGGCAATGTTTGTTGATCCAAGCATATGAATCAGATCAACTGGTGAAATAAAGCTTAAAACCCATCATTGCACTTCCAATGGCACCAGCAATGAACTAATGTATAGAGTGTACATTAGATGTTTACACATTGATTAAGGATAGATAACATTTGTTAGTCTGTCCGTGTCAATGAGTAGCAGGATGGGTACACAATATACATACTAGATTTAATACACAAACAAAAATTGGCAAAAGCACAAACATACGATAATATGATATTATACAAACCATTAATGTTCCAAATTCGTATTGAACCATCCTTTGATGCTGTGACAATTTGCTCTGAGTTAGGCGAAAAGCATAAGCAAGTCACTGCACTCTGCATGCCAGAAATTAATTGTAAAGGTTAGGTCATCACACTATATTAGAATCTATTTACATTACAGATAGCCATAACAAGAACTTAAAAGCTTAAAACAGATGGAAGAAAGTTCAACCAAATTAACAACTAAAACATCATTAAAGTCAGAGCAAACACATGAGTCAATAGCAAGAAGTACAACAAAAATGCTTGAGATAATCCATTGCTTTTCCTTTAAAGTCTGTTACAGAAATATATTTTGAAAGAGAAAAACTTTAAGTATGATAAAGATTATAGTTTCTTATAAAAAAATATATTAAATAAATAAATAAAGAATATTTTGACCTGTTCATTTGATTCACTGAATTGAAGAAAACATCTCTTAATTCTTATCATAAAATTAACTGAAAACTCATTAAGATTTTCATTATTCGAGAAGTCAGGGAAATAATAGAGAAACAAAAGTGAGAAAATATGAGGACAAAGAGCTTTGAACAGAAATGATTGACATCAAGAAATGGGAAAATATTCGAAACATAAAACCTTGTGCCCTTTAAGCTGCATAGCACTTGAAACCTCCTTGACTGAGCCATCCTTTGAGTACACAATTTCCCAGACCTAGTGAGGAAGGTGAAGAACAGTAGTTAGCAATCCATCAGTGAAAAAGTACAATTAAATAAAAATATCTACTACAGTTTCCAGTTCAAATATCCAAGCATATGGTAGATTAGATTTGATATGAAAAATATCCTTGCAATCATATAATTTTTTTTTTATTGCAATCAAATCAAATGAAGCACGATGAGTAACCATGCAAACCATTTTCTTATTTGGTATGGGCCTACATGAACCTTCAAAAAGGAATTCATAAAGCATCTAGAAATGTCCCATGAGTTGTATATTGTCACAGTCATTCAAGGCAACATCAGCAATATTAACCTTCACATCTGCTGTGAAAGCAGCAGCAGCAAGAAAACGTCCATTTGGTGATATGGCAGCCATATGATTTTTCAATTGATTTGTGTCAACGCTGCCACAAAGTTTTCCAGATTTTCCGTGCCAAATCTTAATATCAGTTCCTGGAACAGATAATTCTCAGTAAGTAGGCAATAGTCCACAAAACTCAAAAACTAAATCAGTTAAAAGAAAGAGGAGGGGCTTGAATCAGAGGGGATAGGTTATGCTAAAGTACTGATACTTATTTGATAGGAAACTATGGGCTATTTTTATAAACTAATGATGAAAACTTTATTTGGTTATGACTTGCGATGTAATATCCACAATAATATTTGCTCCATGGCAGGCTGGGTAGAGAGAACTCAACAATATGTGTGGAATGTGAACAAGACTACGTCAAGTCCACAGACAGCCATTCTATAGTCGAATTAGGCAAATCAAACAAACATTATAATCCCTTTAAATAATAGCTAAATTCTTTTCTATAACTAGCAAACAGTACTAGTTATAAATATGGGAGTATGCGAAAAGTTGAAATACCACTACATGATAACAAAGCAGCGACACTTCATATTTTATAACACGAGACATATAAAATATAAAACAACGCACATGGGACATGAGGTAAGAAATTGGGACAAATGAACAATATATACCTTCTGAACAAGAGACAATGATTGTACTCCCATCAGCACTGCCATAACTAGCGGTAGCTCCGAATAGGGTCAGGATAGCTCTTTTTTCATGGACTTTGTGATTTTCCCATTTGATTTCTGGCTTGGATTGCTGCTTAGTTTCATTAGTTGTTTTCTCTTCTCCAAACATGTATAATGAACTACCCGATAAAGCATTAGTCGCAACAACAATGGAAGATGAATCATCAGTGAATGAAATGCCTGTTGGAGGACCTCCAGCCGGCAAAGGAATCCTCAGAAACCTGCATAAGCATGAAAATGTGAGGAACAAGAAAAAAAAGAGAGCATAAAATACATGCATTATCAATATTTAAATTATATCAATAAAAACATCAAGGTTACTTCAGATTCGTACTTGAAACTTTTACTCGAAGCATCTGCATCGTCCAACTTAAATACCCTGATCACTCCGTCAGCACAAGCTGTTTGTAAAAAAAAACCAAATGAACCAAATAAGTTCAAGCAACCATGAATTTGTCATGCAAGTAAACCAAAAAGGTTTCAGGTAAATTCTAATTATAATTCTAATCTAATGAAAACACATATTAGAATTGTCCTAATAAACAAATAAGCATTCATGTAAAATAATTGAATTTGAAGATTCAATTCCAAAATCAGTCTACTAACCTGTTGCTAAACTCCTTCCATTAGAGGAGAAACACAGTCCATTGACTGCATCTCCGTGACCTTTCAAAGTATTCACATCCAACGGGTGATGTTTCCTGGGTTGATCCTTCAATTATCGTATTAAAAACAGTAAAATTATCAAATTATTAAACAATCATAAAAATAAAAATAAAAATAATAGTGAGTTGACGATGAGCATGTAATATATATATATACCTTATCGGAGGCGTGAGAGTGAGTTTTGTTGTGATGCTTTTTGGAGTTTAGCTGGGAGGACTTGACGGACTTTTTTTTGTGATCGGGTTGGAGCTCCGGTTCGGCGATGGATTGGACGTCGGATCTTCTCTGGCTGAAGTAGCTTTTGAAGAAGACGAGAACGATCAGAGCTCCAAGTACGATCGAGAGCAACGTAATTGAAAGAACCGGATCCATTTGCAAACCGGAGAGGATGATAACACGATTCTTTTGGCAAGTGAAAATGGCGCGGGTGGTCTGGTGTTGATTTCACTGACTATCAGTCCAGAGGCAGATTCGAGAACGTGATAAGAAATGGCGATTGTTAATTTGTAGTCTTTGTAAAATATTATTATTTTTATTAATTAATTTTGAGACTGATTTTGGTACAAATTATAATGATTATTTTATTAATTTTTATTTTCCATATATATAATTGATTTACTGGAGTCTACTAGTCTAGACTCTAGAGCTAAAGTGGATTCATGCTCACATTTGTAATAGTTTTAAAAAGAATCAGTGACAAATGATTTTAAATTATTATTTTATTCAATACATTTTACGTTGCAATATCAATTATATGCGTATAAACGAGGGATTTACAATTTTATACTATTTTTTAAGCAATTAGTATGTATTTTTTTTTAACCAGAGTTAATGATCATAATAATATATAGGGATATTAAAATTTTATCCTCTGGTTTGTATTTATCTAGATTTAATCCGCTAGCTTTTAGAATTACTAACTTTAATCTTTCGGTTAGAAATTCGGTTAAAATACACAGACCGACATTGTCAGAGAATGTAATGACTAAAATACCCTTAATAGAGATTTCTGGTAAAGGGCAGTATGGTAATTTTATATTTAATTAAATAAAATATGAAAAAACAAAAAAAAAATTATATAAAAAATGAATTAAATAATTAATAATAATCTTTTCTCCCTCTCAAGCATTCATCATTACCAAACCCTAGATCTTTAATATTCCATCCTCATCAACAAAAACTCAACCCAGAAAAAACTCAACCCAGAAAACACAACCCAAAAAACTCAAACCCAAAAAAACTCAAACCCAACCTCAACCGCCCAGAAAAAACTCAAACTCAACCACAACCTGGAAAAAATCACAGCAACTAAACCCCTATCTCATTCATCTTTAACATCAAACACCAACAATCTTTAAAAAAAAATAACTAAAAAATCATTCTCTTCAACTCATTCAACCCAGAAAAAAAACCCAAATCCGAAAGTCTTCCACGGCCACCACAAGTGACCGTGACCGATCACACCACCAAAATCAAATTTCGATGGCCGTCAACTTTCCCTTCATCGCCGACCTATAGTTCTACATCTATCATTGAAGATCTAAACTACAACAACCAGCAGCTGATTCCTATTCCAACACCAAACACCGGCGATTGACGCCTCACCGCTAACTTCACGATGCTCATAAGACATCGACGACCAACACTAACGAGAGATTCCAGAAGAGAGAGAGATGGGTAGTTCGATTCGAGAGAGAGAAGAGAGGGTCGAGAGAAGAAAAAGAATGGTGTTGGTGGCGGCTAGGGTGTGGTGTTTGGGCAGGGGCAGTGGCGGTGGCAACGTCGGCTAGGGTTAGGGTTTGGTGAGTTGTGGTGGTTAGAAGAAGATGAAGAGGTGAGAGATATGTCGGTTGAAGAGAGAGAGAGAGAGAAAATGAAGATTAGGGTTTTTATTTTTTTAATTTCTGTTTTTAATTTTTTTTATAATTTAATTAAAAATATTAATTTAATCCAATTTTTTTAATTAGTAAAATTCCCATATTACCCTTCTTACAGAAAGGCTTCCATAAGCTATAATTGAATTTCCCGTAATGCCCCTTTGACCTAACGGAAGTCAATGAAAAATAAACGGAATTTGACGGAAAGGACTGGATTATATATTGTCAGAGGACTACTGGACTACATTAAATAATTCTAAAAACTAGTAGACTAAACTCAGATAAATGTAAACAACAGGGACTAAAATCACAATAACCCTAACATATAACAAAGCAACAATCTCTTCGTCGGGAAAGAGCTTACCTGTTGCAATTACCTATAGTTTCTGATTGCTGTGGCTTGTTTTGTTGATTATATTGATGTTTACGCATTTGAACTAGCAAAATCCGATGTACATGATTGACCACTCAAACCCCAGGTTTCATTCTCTCCCAAAGAAAAATGTAGTGCCATAACACAAATGAGTCTCATTACACATAATTTTGCATACAATGGACTTAAATTTCTCCACTGAGCAACCTGATAAACAAGATTCTGGTAGCAAATTTGCATATATCTCCGCACTTTCCAACATAAAAACAAGACTCCATGCCAAGGTAATCAAGTTTTGGATTCGAATATGCAGCTTGATCTCTAACTATATATGTATATATAATGGCAGGCCGCAGGCCTAGATTCTCCACCAGAAACAAAAGTAGCTTTTTGTCCGTTTTTTCTTCTATAAAATATCATAATTCTTATACATTGCGAGAGTAGGACTCTTTTAAGAATCACCAACTCAAAATCACAAATAAGATAGCCAACCTGTTGGCAATGAGCAAAAAATTATATTTGCCAAAAAAACGTGGCAACTGAATTTAGAATCTGTGGTTAGTCCCTGCCTAGATTTCCTTAAATGATAGTAGCTTCAGCTTCTGCAAGACCAGAAAAAAGAAAGTAATGAGCAAACTTGTGAAACATTTGTGACCAAATTCAAAATTGTTGTTCCTGTGACCAAATTCAAAATTGTTGTTCCTGTATATATATATATATATATTCACTTGCTACTCCCATCAAGATGGAACTAAGCTTGTTTACAAGCTAATTGTAAAACAAAAGCAGAATGATAAAGAAAAGAGAAACAGTAAACCAGCATGGATATGATAGAAGTTGTAGTTACATTTCAAGTTTTCATCAGGTTAATCTTTTGATCGCTGCCAAAAGAAAAATAAAATTGATAAACAAGCAGGTATTACCGTGATATACTGTGGGGGATCCTCAAAACTAGTAGAGCCGAGCACAACTTCCCTCCTCAGTTTAGTGGTAAGCTTGTGACACACTCGAAGCTGACAACAGAACGGAAAGGATTGTGACCAGGTATATTAAAATGGAACAGGGTATCGATATAAAACTATTAAGTGAGATCCAAGTCTCAAATTTAAATTTGAGATAAAAGTCATGAGAAATTTCACCTCGGATCGAGTTGCCCCACCAATGATAAACACAAATATGCGTTGTCCCATCTTCCTTAAATCTAACTCGGTAGATGCATGCTTCAAAATTGAATCACTACAAAAAATAGAAAAAGAGATATGAACCCATCTCTAGTACAAACTGCTGCCAACATTCATAGGTTAAAATATATCATATCTACAATATTCAACAAATCATACAATAGGGAAAATTTTAGTTCAAAGATCATTCTTTAAGATCAAATTCAAAAGCCGAGCCTGCAAAGGCAAGACATGGATACAAGAAAAGATCTCAAAGCTGTAAGGGTACCTTGAACTCCCATCATCAGAAAGTTGAGGTTTTGCCCAAGATGGAGTTCGTCTTGATCTCTTTGAATGAGCAGGAGTTTTCCTTTCAGAAGGTGCAGGAGCAGTTGGAGCTGTCTTTTTCCGAACTGACATGGTATCCTCCTGGACAGTTGGCTTTGGATCATTCATACACGCGTACCCATCCTTTGGAAATTCGCCTTTGCCAAGATTTTCAATAAGCTCCTGAAACAGAAAGACATCAAAAGGTAAATTAACCTTTACAGAAAAATCTCCCCTCAAGATGACCTCAATTTTCATAGTTTGCTATGTTGTGGCTAGGTGCTGGAGCTGACTCAAAAATTCATTGCAGTGATACTCACCTCCAAAATTGGCACAAACAGAGAACAGCCACATGCAAAGGCAAAACATAAAATATTTTATATAACAAGTCTCCAAATTCAATCAACCATCAATGCCAGGAGTCTAGAGGACTTCCTTGCTTAGAGGTCCAAACTTCAAAGATTGCCTCGACAGTTGTCTATGCATTGCCTCACTTGATTGAGCATTACCATCAATCAATGGTCAATACCCCAAATTATGACCCAGGAAAGCAGTGGCAAGAAGATATATGAACAAAACACGAAGCTAATATTTAAGTAAAAATGCATTCATGTCCATATTGGGCTATATGTCGAGCTACAGAGAAAAGCAATTCAAGGTCATCAAAGATTTAACAATGAGCAAAACTTAACTATCATAGAAATTGAATGATGCTCCCTTATTATGGATATCTCATAGGGAAAACTATATTAAGTAAGCATGGTTGCAACATTGAAACAGTATCAATAAATATTCATATTGTTGAATATAGTGTGTTAAATATATCTGAACCTAAAGCATTTCCTCAGACCAGACAGAAAAAATATATTTGATAATATTTAATGTACTGAAAGGATACACCCATGGGGCTGAATGACAACACAGCTGATCAGGCAACTGCAGGTACTTTACAAGGATGCAGCATGATAATAATTAGTTAAAAGCATTTATTTGCCAGAGACCATCAGAGAGGGTTAAGGTCTTAAGGATGGGAAACCATAAATTGAAAGTCAAAAGGCTTGCAAAATTTTTATTTTACCTCAATCATGGGATAGAAACGAAACAATTGCCACGTTTCTTCCTCACCAGTGCGATCTTTTCTTGTTGCTTGCTTTGTCTAATAATCAAAAATAAAAATAATTACCAACTTTTGAGACCTTGGTTTAATAACAATCTTTTATGAAGGCAAAATCCATGTAAACAACTATAATATTTTACCTTATGGCCATCAAACTTCAGAGAAAAACTACCAGTGGATGCCTTTTTGGAATCTGAAGATCCCCCAAGCAGCCGCATGTTATTCACGACCTTCATATCCTCAGGAGACAATCTAGCCAACTGATTAACAAGATAAGGAAATAATAAATAATTCTTGTAACTAAATCCACAAAACTTTACTATTATTTGTGGCATTTTTGACTCTTCAGTTCTAGTTTTTGAGTGTATATACATATGTATTGCATATAAATCACTGATATAAATTCCATAGCTACCTTCATTAGTTTAGAAGCTTTGTCATCCTCGAACTTCTCAGGATAGACAGATGAATAAATCATCAACAAACGCAACTTATTTTCAGGAGTAGCATCCTGTAAGGAGATAAAATGTTGAGAAAAAAAATTACCCAGTAGTAGATGAAATAGAAAAAGATGTACAGCCAATAATAACTCCACACTACATCACCTGCTTAGTCCTTAAAAAATTGATGACTTCTTTTGCTCCTGCATCTCCAAATACAAGATCCTGCTCCAGTTGCCCAAGATCTCGCAACCCATCATCCCTAATTACTTGGTTAATTCTCCCAGCAATCTGTATAGGAATAATCAATTAAAACTGTCAGCAAGAATAAACACATTACTGCACATGTTTTAAACATTTCTTATAATCCTTCGAAGGTTTTAAAAACAATAACCTAATTATCATTGTGCCATTTATAGAAACCTACAAGAAGGAAAGGGCAATACTTTCTTTAGAAAGAATCCAATAATGTATTTCTGTCCTTATTTGTATAGACCATATAAACAGATTTTTATAACTCTTTTATACGGGTGCAGTAGTTTTTGATATCAAAACCATGCAGTTAACTTAAGGTTCCTTGAAATCCATTAAGGTAAAAAGAGAGTGAATTTTTCCATAACTATAGAAAACCATCTGATCCTTTTTCTCCATTTCACTGTAGATGGCTAAATGGATTCCATCTCTGGTAGAATTATATATTATACCATTGAACAAGAAAAATGAAGCTCGTAGAAGAAGAAACAAACCTCCACATGGAGAGAAAGCCTGTCCCTTTGTTCATTGAATTGTGGCAAAGCTTGAACAACTTTCTGCAAGTCTCGTGTAGATAATTCTCCATCTCTACGTAAAATCAAACTTAAGCATGTGAAATGTAACCGGTGGTGATTACATGATCTGTTTTTATATATTCAGAACCTTATAATATTGCAAATATAGCATCCAAGGAAAATCACTATAAAGAGTGATAAATAAACTTATGCCCTATAACCTGTTTTGTTGCATTTGCGCAGCTTTGTTCTTTGATATAAGGTTCGTCATTTTGTCATGCAACCGCTCACTAGCCTGATATGCCCAGTTAGTGGAAAAGAGCATTCACAAATACATATAATGTATTGAAAAGAAAGAAAAATTATAATGCAAGAGACATACATCTGCTATGTGTGAGTGGCGAAGCTCAAGCCAGACTAGGTCATGATCTTCTAGGAGGGCCTCCTTTTTCTCAGGCTCACCGCCTGTTTTGCTAGGAACCTAATATACAATACATGTCATTCTTGCATACAACTCAGATAACTGAGGAAGAACAACCCTTAAGGAAACAGGATTACCTCAACCACATATTTATTTCCATCCATGTCCAGTAAATCATGGCACATGGCATCATAAGTCCATTCATGAATGACAGGAGCAATCTAAACAATAATATCCATAAGGCATAAGAAATAAAGACAGACAGATTTTATTTAAAACATGATAATATGATATCAAAACTAGTTCTGACCTGGTCAACAGATCTATCTAAAATGAGCAGCTCGCATGTCTCAGTCTGTGGGAAGTTGGGAATGGATTTATATTTTAAAACAGTGTCCCAAATAGCAGTAGCAAGTTTTTCAGGTATCGAATCCCGAAATGTCGTCAAAGATGGATCAGAAGCCTTGGCAGAGCGATACCGCACACATGGAAACTCCTGAGATCAAAGAAGACCAGTGATCTCATTCAAGGAACTTGCTATTTCCAAATTAGAGATGGTATGATGTAATCCAAACAATCAAAGCCATGTAAATGCTGGCCAGAAATGAACTAAACATTATACTTTATCACCTTAATACATGACTCAACTGGAGACAAGTTCAAAAGAAAACTAATCCTAGTTTGTCAAGTCCTTCACATGAAAAGAGGAGGAACAAATTTCATCTGCTAAAGGCAAACGATTCTATTCAATAAATAAATTTTGATGAGCAAATATGATATTGGGTTAAATTGATGATTTATTGTTAAAGTGAACTAAACATTCGCAGGTTGATGATTTATTATTGGTGAAATATTCAGATCAACAATTTTCTTCTCCCTCTTTCTCTACCTTAGCCTCTTAGGGATTAGATTTTGGCCATGTAACCTGCGAATTCAGAGTCGTATTTGCTGGAATTTGCATAAACTTCTAAAAATCAGATTTGTGGACTTGCCACCGTTAAAGTCATGATCCGAGAATTACTCTGATCCAATTGTTTATCCAATTATCACCTTTTAACCCTATGCTACATCACAGAAGCTGAATCAATTAATTACAACATGCTCATTATCAACCAGAAGAGAATCTAGAATTAACAAATTTGTCTTCTTATTGTACATTCAAGAGAATACCTTCAATGAAGCAAAAACAGTAGCAATCCGTTTTGCCATTGTGTTTAAACAAGTATCAAAATTGCGAGAATTCTCAGCATTTTCACCATAAAGTTCCTCTAATGCTCTTTCATGATCAGTGATAAAAGCCTGCAATCCAGTCGACAAAGCAATGTCCTTAGTAACTAGAGTAAGAGAGAAAATCAAAATGATAACAGAATATTGATTTGAATGCATAAAAGAATATTATAGTTGGCATTCTCCTCTTCGCAGTGAATTTATCAGTGAAGTTATCCATGTAAATTATCAGAAATGCTTTTGAAGATAATATTGTTTGTTGCACATAGAAATCTAACAGTAAATAGATAGAACATGACACTAGGGATTAATAGAAAGCATATTAATTACCCAACCACCAAGAGAGATAGATAAATCAAATGTCATCATCACATACCTGATTATCTATAGGAAAATACTCCAAATTCATCTGCATATTACCAAGCCAAACGAAGAGATCAGAAGTAGAATTATAAGGAAGGAGGTCCCAGTAATGAAAAATCAACACGGAAGCAAAATGATAAACCTCTCGCAATGCACCTATGCGGGGCAACACACTTGTATCGCACTTGATATGATTAACTAATTCCTTTGGAATAGGTGAACTGAAAAATACATATGCTCTGAAAAAGAAAAAAGAACACAATTGTAAGAAGAATAAAGATGAGCTGAAAGTTGTAGAAGATTAAAGTAAAAACAAGAAGAATCCTCACATACTTCTTGTATAAAGGCTCCCTTCCAGACATGTCAGATAAGAACATGACGACACTGCATGCTAGCAAAAGATATGGTTAAATTGGTTCCAGATACTTAATAATATGCACGAGATTTAAACTTAGAAACCATGACAAATCATGGTAACTAAAAAATAAAACTGAGATAGTAGTTATCAGAGATTGATACAACCAATCAGAAGAACCAATGATTGAACTCACCACCCCCAACCTGCCTCTCTCAAATGAATGTATTAGTTCCAACATAATATAAAATTAGAACTGTGCAATATTATCAAAACCACAGTTTAAAAGTAGAAACATTTAGTTTACTAAACCAGCAAGTTCAGGCCAATCCATTTCTAAAGATAAGCACACAGTGACAGTACAAGCAACCATAAATAATTAAAGAAATGCATCAATAACTAGATGATGAAGACTGCATGTAAAAATATCATTACCCTTACGCTAAATGTTCAAAAAAAAAAAAAGAATAAGAAAAAAAGAAGGTACTTTTCTTTTGATGGCTGAATAAAATATAAAGCATCCATGGAGGGCAATGGTTGTCTTCTCCTAAAGAGATCTTCCACCACTGCAACACAGGGAAATAATTAGTGGAGCCAAGAAAAATATTTTGATGCAATTATCTGAGTGGACATCAAAACAATGATATGACCAGGAAGCTAGTTAAATGCAGTCTTAACAAACTGATACTTGCCTGAGATATGTTGTAATTGAAACAAATATAAGTGACCAACACCAAAAATAGAAAGATGTGGACAACAAAACACATTTTAAACTTACTACAAGACTTTAAGGCTCAGATAATTAAAATTTATTCTATTGTTCTCCATTAAGTCAACATAGCTTGTATGATCTTTCAAAAACATATCGAGCACACTAAACTTATGAAATTCAAAGCAAAACCATGTGTTCCGTTACTTACAAGAAACTCCTTGGTCCGTAATATCTGCCATTTTACATGAGTGAGACAAAACTTTCACTGTAACTTTGTCCATGATGAGTACCTGTCAAAAATCAGTTAAGGTTAACTAATAAGTGTTACAACAAAAGCATACAACAAGTATTAAATTTCTTTTAAAAAAACATATGTAAATGGTAACAATAAAAAATCGTTATCATCTCGAGACTATGTGAATTTTCTAGTAAATTTGTGCTTAGTGCTTACAGTAATACAATGAGTCAAAACAAGTTTTATATTCGCTTACTTAATGATATGTTGATATCACTCCCTACAAAGATAAGGTATTATGGTTCCAGAAGGTACAAAGGTAAGAGAATTAATCAAACTGATGCCAAAAACAAACAAAATTTTGACAATTAAAACTCGAACCTAGAATATTTAAAAAAAAAACTCAAACCTAGACAATTATAGCAATTATAGCAACTCAACAATGGCATAAATTTATACATTCATATTTAAAAATACTACGACAACAAAAAAAAACCTTCCACGATTTCGAATCGGATTTTGCCGATCCAAGCATTTCGTACAATAACCCTGAATCATGTCAATTAATAAACAGTGTTACAAAAAGAGGACGACAACAACAAAATAGGAAATACGCGGTATAGATAATTAGCAACTTGGATTCCAAATATATCACTTGAACATTGAATTCCTTTCTTTTTCTTGAAAATCTTTCTTGAAATTTTCTTGGAAACCTTTCTTGAAATTTTCTTGGAAACCAAACAGGATATGGTAAATCAAAATTCAAGTGGAGGATTACACAAAAATGCCCTAACTGTCTTTTCGGTTTTAAATTATATTTCTCTTGAGTACATTTTCTCAAGAAACAAACAAAAGATCTGGAACAAACACGAGAACATATTATTCGCAGAGAATAAGAGAAAGACGCTTACGATCCCGGCTTGTTTGACGGAAGAATTTGTACTCTCCGCCATGCGCTGACGATTCATTATCCGAACATGACATTATCAGTGTCGAAGTATTGATTGTTAAAAAAAATCCAATAAACAAGAATCGAAAAATCAAAGAAACAAACAGAGAGAGAGAGTGTGTGTTTGAAAAGAGAGAATTGTGTTTGTGTGAGTGAGAAGAGAGAAACAAGGCGGTGTCTACAAATGACCGTTAGAATTGCGTGGGAAGTGCTTAAATACTAGGCGGAATTCGCGCTGTTGAAATTGAATGCTGAACAAGCCTTTATATACGACGTCGTTACAGGTTTACAGCTGTTTGAAGGTATTGAATTTACGTTCATACCCTTGCCTTTTTCACTTTATGGACAATCTTGTCCTTCTTTTAACCGACTTAAATAAAAACTTTCTAGAAAATTATAAGTTGACCCCTAAACTTTTTAATAATATAAATTTAGCCCGATTTTGTTAAAACTAACACAGTGCGAGTGCGAGTGCACCAAACACAATGAATAAAAAAACGCTGTGTTTTGAAAGGGGGAGGAGAGACGTCGTGATCGAAAAAGATGACATACTCTTCCAAAGTCCAAAAATACAGAAGATGCAGAGAGAGAGAGAATTCTCTTTGTTGGACGCCGCAACGACGAATCGGAGGCCGAAGTGTTTTGAATTTAATATTACATAAAAGGTGTAGAAGAAGCAGATTGGTAGACAATATCGTATATTAAAAAAATAGTTTTGAGTTTTACGCTTATATTAAACAACAACAAAAAACTCTAAAATAGGTTTTGATATAAAAAAAGTGTTTTTGACCCTTTCAAAATCCATACCAAACATACATTTAATATTTTAGTTTTTTAAATATGTAGTTTCTTACCTTATAGAAATTACCATTAATTAGTTTCGTGATTGAAATATAACAATTAAAAATGTAAATTTGTTCAAAACCATTAATATCAACCACAATAATAACAATAGTCTACAAAAGATGGTTTCATGTTTAATGAAAAGTCTTCTCCATGTAGTACATTTTGTTACTAGTCATTGTCAGCTGACTCAGCTCCTTGAGCAAAGATCGATACGAATAAAGGTGGATATGATTTGGTACGGTTTGGTTTTAACAAAACCTGTATTGAACCAATATATATTCGATTTTTAAAAATGTGAATCGGTTTGAATCATTTTAAATCAGAAAATCGAATAGAATCGAACACCTTTATTTCGATTCGGTTCGGTTCGGTTCGGTTTAGTTCAATTCGGTTTTAGGTCTATTAAGTTTTGAAGGTTTTTTTATATGTTATTTAATATCGTGCACCTATAAGTTGTATTTTTTGTATTTAGGTTTAAACTTTTCTAATAAAACATAATATATAAAACATAATTTAAACAAAATACAACCCAATTTAATATAAATCTAAAATTTCAATCATATTCAGTTTACATACTCAATCAAAATATAAAATCTGTATAACTTCTATAAAATAGAACTCAAAAAATGTAGTATATAATGTAATCCAAGAATAAACAGTCCATAATAAAACTGAACATTACAAAATAATTAATTAAGACAATTCGGTTTATTCGGTTCGATTTTATACATCCAAAACCGAAACCGAAACCGAACCGAATTCAATTCGATTTTTAAATTTCAAATCGGTTTGATAAAAGCTATAAACCCAACCAAACACCATTTTTTAGTTCGGTTATAATATATTATTATAATATAAATTATAATATATGTATTTATATTTAATAAATATTTAATATATATATATATATTATAATTATTTATTTATAATTTAAGAGTTTGGTTTTGATCCATACATTTTTTGATATGTTTTTTTAAAATAATTTTTTATGTGTTATTTTTATTTAATTTAAAAATTAAAATATAAAAAATTTATCGGTTAATTATTTAATCGATTTGTTTATAGTTATAATAATATTAAACAAAATATCAAAATTGATATTTTAATTTTTGATAGTTTTCGGTTAACCTATCAGACGAGTTTTTTTTCGTTTTCATTTTAAAAATCCAGACGCTTACGGGACGGACCATAAACCTAACTTTTTTGTTTTTCTAATAGCTGCCTTATATACCCACCCATCTCAACCGCAACATTAGAGATTCAGAGTTCAACCAACCACAACCGCCCATCAGAGTTTTGCAGAGCAGAGCTCCTATTGAACAAGCTTCCAAGTCCCTCTGCTTTTTTCTTTTCATTTTTTTTTTTCATCTTTTGTTCTTTGTTGCTGTCTCTTTCATCACTCCAAAAACTCAAATCCTCTCAAATCTCAGTGAACCCATCACCATCGAATCGGCTCTCTACTATCTACTTCTTCATCAATTTCTTGTTTGATCATTTAGTTTTAATAAATATACTCATGATTGTGATCGATTTTGTTGTTGTTTGAATGTCGTTGTAAAAGTTTTTGGTAGGAACGAGGGAGCACAGGTTATAGAGAAGCCGAGAATCGATCTGCCGCCACGATTCAGACGGAATCGATCCGCCGCTGCCGCGATTCACTTCAGCTTTGAATCGATCTCTCTCGCCGTCGTGATTCAAACCCAGTCGCGAATCAACCCGCCGCCGTGACTCAGTGGATGATTGAGTTTTGGGTTTAATTTTGTGGCGGCGAGGGTCTGTGGATGATTGAATTTCAGAGATGTATGTTTGGTTTCTGGGTTTAATTTTGTTGAATGAGTGAGAGATATCAGATTGGACGAGAGAGAGAGATGATAGAGGAGCTCTTTCAATTGGAATTGGTTTCTGGATACAATTGGAATTATTGGTTTGTTATTTATATTAGTACGGGTAAAATTGACAATATAAAAGTTTCATTTACTTGTTTATGTGGCTTCCTAGAAACCCTTCCATGAGAAGCACCTATACTGATACTTCTTGTAAATGAGCTTCCACGGCCACTTCTTTTATTTTATCCAAACAATCCAAAAAGTGGTTTTTGGGTCTCAAAAGAGCTTCCAAACCTCTGAAAAGTTTTTCCAAACAAGGTCATAAAATGATTTTTATAAAGAGCATTTAAGATAATTTCATATATTAAAAAAACTGTTTGGAATTTTACCGAACGATAAAAAAAAACTTTAAAACAACTTCTAGTATTAAAAAAACGCTTTTATCTTTTTCAAAAGCCATACAAATATTCCAATTTAAGATGGTGTAGTTTAACGATGTACATCTTTTTTTCCAACAACGTTAACATAATTCGTATGGACAATGGAATGACAAATTTTAATATTTTCTTAGTATCTTAGAGTGTGTTTGATATGGTTTTTTAAATAAAGCTTATAGAGTAGATCTTTTTGTAGTAGAGTTTCTAATGAGTAGAGCTTCTAGTAAAAAAAGCTTCTGGTTGTGTAAATTCCAAAAAAAAAAACATTGACAATGTATTTTCAAAAAAGGCTGTGTGAATTACAAAAAAAAAAGTAATGACAATTTATAATAAAAGAGTTGTGATGTGGAATATCTAACATTTATAAAGGGTAGTTGAAACAATACATATATTTTAAAACTAAAAAAAAAAAGCTTTTTGGAGAAACCCAATAGATCTAAAATAGCTTTTATAAATGGCAGTTAAGACAATTCCATATATTAAACAAACTGTTTTAAGTTTTGTCAAAAAAAAAAAACTCCAAAACAATTTATAGCATTAAAAAAACGCTTTTAACCCTTTCAAAAGTCATACCAAATATACACTTAATGCGTTATTATTTAAATATGTAGTTTCTTACCTTATAGAAATTACCATTAATTAGTTTCGTGATTGAAATATAACAATTAAAAATGTAAATTTGTTCAAAACCATTAATATCAACCACAATAATAACAATAGTCTACAAAAGATGGTTTCATGTTTAATGAAAAGTCTTCTCCACGTTGTACATTTTTTTACTAGTCATTGTCAGGTGACTCAGCTCCTTAAGCAAAGATTGACATGAATAGGGATGGATATGGTACGGTTCGATTTTGACCAATCCTATATTGAATAAATATATATTCGATTTTTGAAAATATGAATCGGTTTGAACCATTTTAAACTTAAAAACCGAATTGAATCGAATATTTCTATTTTAGTTCGGTCGGTTCAATTCAATTCGGTTTTAGGTCTATCAAAATACAACCCAATTTTCAATCCAAATCTAAAATTTCAATAATATTCGGTTTACATACTCAATCAAAATATAAAATCTTCATAACTTCTATAAAATAGAACTAAAAAAATGTAATCCAAGAATAAAATATCATCAATAAACAATCCATAATAAAACTGAACCTTACAAAATAATTAATTAAGACAATTCAGTTTAGTCGGTTTGGTTTTGTACATCCAAAACCAAAATCGAAACCGAACCGAATTCAATTCGGTTTTTAAATTTCAAATCGATTTGAACCGGATAGAAGCTTTGAACCAAACCAAACACCCTTTTTTTAGTCCGGTTCGGCTCAATTCGATTTCGGTTTTTATATCCACCCCTAGATGTGACTGATCCATGTGCTAAAATGTAGTCATTGCCAAGCCTACTATAGTACTATAGTTAACTCTTTGGAGTGAGACTCTAGATGAACTAGATTAACATATTGCATGACAAATTCTAGTGGCTTTCTTTGAATAGCAGATGGATGTAAAATTGCAAACACTTTGTCATTTCCCAATGGCATCTAACTAATCAGATAGTGGCTTTGGACACAGTTGCAATGTATGAGAATTGAGGAAAAGTGCACAGGGTTAAAGCTGTGTATATTATAAATTTAGAATTCTGCACTCTCTTATTATTAATGTCTTCAAAGCTGAAACCAAACATTTCAGAATCCAGAAACAGATATATATCGACACAAATAATATAATACTAGGTGGAAAACATATAATGCTTAACCTCCTCTCGAGCTGCCAGTAAACACACCTAGGTTTACAATAATTATGCTTAGAGCTCATGAACATCTTCATAGCATTATTATATGTCTTTATCTGTTATAGATATTGATCGCCAGCTGACCTGCAATTTATATCGTCAAAGTTGAATTGAGTCACTGAAGGACATATATGGAATATAAAACTTACTTGTAAATGTAATTACAGTTGATCATAAATTTATAATCGATAACAATTCATTGTCCATCATGGTTGAGTAGGCGATAGAGATAAACACTTGACAGATGCAGTTCTCTTGCGAGTCTTTTCTATAAGAAGTGTCAAGCTTAGTTTAGTCTGGGTTGTTAATTGCAAAACAAACAATGAATTTACAAACCTGCACCAGACAGAACTAAAGATAGCCTCTCTCTTTGCAGCATTGGATTACTCCATCCAACATATCACCCAGCCCATAGTTATACTTGAAACCAGTATCCAATAGTTTCTTAGATGACAACTCGGGTATTTCTAAACCTTGAATCTTTGCCAAAGTGCTGCCAAAAAATGGAAAAGTGAACAATATGGTTTTAATCTGTTAAGTTAAAAAAAAAAAGAAAAAAGAATACAAATAGGAAGCCATAAAATGGAAAAGAAATTCAACTCACTCTGCTGTGGGCATTGGATATTCTGGGTATTTGGCAGATAGAAATTCAGACATCTGCTGAATTGTTACTCTGTGCGAGGAACAAATATACCTCCCTTCTGCTTCTGGATATTCAAGGAGGAAAATATGTGCCCTGGCCACATCATCTACGTGCACCATATGTGAGTTCAGAAGAAGTGGATATTGCTCCTTATTACCTGAATACATAGTAGTTATTTCATTTTATTGAAATGAAAACTGAGAGCACCTCTTTTGAAGAATTGATCAACTGTTATAATTATTTTAACTTTTATCGGGGAATGAGCATGTACCCAAGACCATAGCCAAGATGGTGGACACTGAGCCGGGAACCGTAGGACAGATGAAGGGACCGACGACAAGAGATGGGAGTACAGTGACTAGATCCAAGCCATTTTCTTCTGCAAATTGAAGAGCTGCCCTTTCAGTTGATGTCTTGGAAATCATGTAAGTACCGAACCCCACGAAAGTATATGTTTTCCTAATGTAATCTACATCACTCCAAAAGCTCTCATCCATTGCATCAATTTTTTTGCCATTGAACATAACGGCACCTATACTGGAAGTGTAGACAACTCGTTTCACTGTTTTGGATTTCGAGCATGCCTTTAAGATGCCTAACGTTCCATTTATTGCTCTTTGTGTCACAGCTTCCTCAGTTTCTTTCCCTTCATAATCAATAGGCATGGCTACAAGAAGCACACCATTGCATCCTTCAAGGGCTGCCTCAAAACTATCTGGGTCGCTGAGATCCGCAGTGAAGAATTGGAGCTTCTCGGATGCTCCCGGTAGATTTGTCAGGAAGCTAAGGTCTCTCTTCTTTTCTGATCATGATTCCTCAAAAGTGTGTTGAGACATAAATTAAGTTATTCACAGTATAAATCAAAACAACAGAGAAAGTTAAAAGAAACATACCCGGATCGGGTCTAACCGTGGTTCGAACAGAGTAACCATGTTCAAGGAGCCACATGATCAGCCATGAAGCTATGAACCCAGTGCCTCCAGTGACACAAACGGTTCCTTTATCTTCTTCCATCTCTAAGAAGACCACCTAGCTTTGTATCATTAGAGACCAAACTACATCATATACATCCTTACTTGTCCAGGGGTCCTCACTCCTCAACAACCCCAATTGATTTCTTTTTTTTTTTTAACAACTCTTTTTTGTTGTAAACGTGGCTTCCCACCACAAAGCCAAATGGATTGATAATTATGGTACACCTAATATATATACATATACATAAATTGTAATAAACCCCTATCTTTGTTTACCTATAAAAGTGCCGATTCATTGTAATATTAAGGGGGTGTATTGGTTCAAAATTTTATTAGAAAATTTGGAGAAGTAAAAATCTAGTGGTATTGTATTGAGACTTTTTAACAAATTAGATAAGTCTAGTGGTATACGATTAAAACTTTTAAGATTTTTTTAAAAAGTCCATATTGTCTTGTGGTATTGGATCTGACCTTTTAAAATGTAGCAAATTGTCTTGTGGTATTTGATTGAAATCAAGATTTTTAGGATTTCATGATAAAATAGATTTTTCAGACTTTGTAGTGATATTTATAAATAACTTGAATCCAAAATTGTATTGTCATTTATCTTAATACTTTCTAGACTTTTTTTTCTCACTCAAAATCACCTTCAGCTTCCTCAACCTCCACACCCCCATCAAATTTTCATCATAAATTTTTAATTTCCTCAACTTCCATACCTCTTCAGATCTTCCATACCCCATCAGATCTTTAGTTTGGACGAGTTGTAGTCCACAGATGGGTGATTGGTGACGGAGATTGGAGGGGGAGTAGTGCAACAATTTTATTTCTTCTTTTTTAACTTAAATTTCATAGAGCATATGTTGAATAATGATTTCTAATCGTGACATCTTTATTATTGTTCATGCTCATTTGATAGGTATAAATGATGGTTTATTTATACATAAATTGTAATGACTAGTGTGGATAAAGATATAACAGTTTTACTTATATATATAGTGGTTCTCTAGTAAGTACGTCCTGAAATTATAAGTAGGGCGTTCAATCACAGCCACGCATTCATATTGGGTGTGTGTATTCGTTAATGCGTGGAGAAAATTGATTACTACAATCAACTTTTGAAAATACATATTTATAAAAGTCCAAAAAATCTTGAAATAAAGTCTAGATAATCCTAAATAAAGTTCAAAGACTCTTTCAGAATTCTAAAAGTCTAGTCCATATAATCATAATAATCCTAAAAGTATAATCCTAATTATCTTAATAATCCTAATTATCTTAATAATCCTAATAGTCTTGGAAATCTACAAAATCCTTGCACCATAAAACTGTCCATTAAAATCTCAATTCAATACACCCTCCTAAAAGACACTAGAAATCAATACAAAGAGGTATATATATATACACTAATATCTCGCCTCTCTCTCTCTCTTGCCTTCTTTCTTTGGTTTATTTATTATTTTATATATTATTAATACATATTGTTTTATCTTTTATTTCAATTTAATTTATAACACGTTATCAGTACGATGCTGTTATTTCAGAACCTAAAGTTTCTAAATTTTATTTTCATTGGAACCTCCCATATTTGTTTGCCTATAAAAGGGTCATTCATTGTAATATTAAAAGACACTAGAAATCAATACAAAGAGGTATATTATTTCAGAACCTGAAGTTTCTGAATTTTATTTTCATTGGAACCTGTAGTTCCTAAATTTATTTTCAGAACCTGAAGTTTCTAAATTTTATTTCCATTGGAACTTGTAGTTTCTAAATTTTATTTCCATTGGAACATGTGGTTCCTAAATTTATTTTCAGAACCCGAATTTATTTTCAGAACCCGAAGCTTATGAATTGATTATTACTAGAACCTAAAGCTTCTAGATTTTTATTTATCAATACCAGAACATGTAGTTCTGAATTTCGTTCTCGTATTTTATTTACTTTTATGCAATTTACTTTCTCATAATTTTTATTTGGCCACTCGTCCAAAAACCTGAAGTTTATAGATTTATTTATCATTACTGGAATCTTAAACTTATGGATTCTTTTATTTACAAATATTCATTTATATATCTGAAAAATTAAATTCCTTGGATTTTTATCAGACCGAAAGTTCTGACTCAGATTATGATTTTCAGATAACCAGAAGCTATAAAAATGTCAAAACTTGCAAGCCTGAAGTTTGCTGCACTGGAAGTATCTGGGGACAACTACATGTCCTAGGTAATTGACACCAAATTATTAATAAAATCAGAAGGCTTATACTACACCATTGAAGAAGGGGCTGAGGTAACTGAACAAGACAAGTCCACTGCTATGGTCATTATCCGTCGCCATTTACATGAAGATCTAAAAGCCCAGTATCTAACTGTCACGGAACCGAAAGTTCTATGGCAAGAATTAAAAGACCATTTTGATAACCAACCCGATGTTGCATTACCAAATGATAGGTATCAGTGGAAACATTTACGTTTTCAAGACTATATGTCAGTCTCTGAATATAACTCTGTTTTATTCAAAATTGTTACACAGCTAAAATTGTATGGTCAGGAGGTAACAGAAAATGATATGTTGGAAAAAACATTTACAACATTTTATGCCTCAAACATTATTTACAGCAGCAGTATCGAGAACGTCAATTATTTAAATATTCAGAGTTAATCTCATGTCTCTTGGTTGCAGAGAAAAATAATGAGCTTTTAATAAAAAATCATGAATCACTCCCGACCGGCTTTACAGCATTCCCAGAAGTGAATGCTAATACTGTTGAGGGACATAATCGCAGTCGTGGTCGTGGTCGTGGTCGTGGTTCTTACCAAGGTCATGGTCGTGGTCGTGGTCGTGGTTCTTACCAAGGTCGTGGTCGTGGTCGCGGAAAAGCATATGATTATTCTAATCCGGATGGTTATAATCAAAACATTCCCCAGAAGTAGAATGTTAATAAGGTCAGGCCAGATAAAGGAAAGAATATTCGAAATGGGCTTAAGAAAGATGATGGTGTATGTTTCAGATGTGGCTGTCATAATCATTGGCCACGTACATGCCGCACACCCAAACATTTGGTTGAGCTTTATTATCAAGCATCGATCAAAGGAAAGGAAAAAGGGAAGAATTCTGAATCAAACTTTATGGAGGATTCGGATTTTATGGATATTACCCAGTTTAATGTTTCTGATTTTCTAGTTGATCCAAATGACAAAGTGACCACTTCAATTGGTGATGGAAATATCCATACCAATTAAGTACTGTTTGTAATATTTTTGTTAGCATATGAAATGCTTGTGTAAATATTCTTTATATAATATATACTTTTGATCACTCCATCTAATATGTATTTTATTTTTTCTTTGTGAAGCACAACAAATATGTCTCTAAACGATAAATTGAGTATTATTAAAAAGCAATGTACAGGAGATATATGTCTAGCCGATAGTGCAACGACACATACGATTTTACGGAATCAGAAATACTTTCTAAATTTGACTTTGCCTAAGGTAAATGTTAATACAATATCAGGTTCATCAGATCTGATAAAAGGCTCCGGTAGAGCCATGATATTGTTACCAAACAATACTAAAATATGTATCAATGATGCTTTATATTCTAGTAGATCCAGAAGAAATCTACTAAGTTTCAAGGATATACGGTGTAATGGATTTCACATAGAAACCATAAATGATGAGAATATTGAATATCTGTGTATTACTTCCCATAAATTAGGCCAGAAACTCATTATGGAAAAGCTACGTGCTTTATCATCTAAGTTATATTACACCCTTATAAGAGATGTAGAAGTTTATGCAGTCATGAACCAGAAGTTCTCAGACCCAAAAATATTTATGCTCTGGTATGACCGTCTTGGTCACCCAGGATCCACAATGATGCGAATAATCATTGAAAATTCTCATGGGCATCCATTAAAGAACCAGAAGATTCTTTTATCCCTTGAAAATTTATGTATTGCATGTTCACAAGGGATATTAGTAATAAAACCATCACAATCCAATGTTGGTTTTGAATCCCCATCATTCCTACAGAGAATTCAAGGGGACAGTATGTGGACCTATTCATCCACCAAGTGGACCGTTCGATATTTTATGGTCCTAATTGATGCATCCATCAGATGGTCACACGTTTATTTATTATCAACACGTAATGTTACTTTTACAAGATTACTTGCACAAATTATCAGGCTTCAGGCATATTTTCTCGATCATCCGATTAAGTCAATATGCCTTGATAATGCTGGTGAATTTACTTTCAAGACATTTGATGCATATTGCAGATCAGTTGGGATTGATGTTGAACATCCAGTTCCACATGTTCATACTTAGAATGGATTAGCAGAGTCGCTTATCAAGCGTCTCTAGGTGATTGCAAGAACTTTATTATTGCGAATACAATTACCAATTTCTGTTTGGGGACATATTATTTTACATGCTGCTGCTGCATTAATTCGTCTTTGTCCCACTGCTTTTCATCAATATTCACCGGTACAACTTGTATTTGGCCATCAACCAGATATTTCTCATCTGTGTACTTTTGGTTGTGCAGTATATGTCCCAATTGCACCTACACATAGAACTAAAATGGGACCCCAACAGCGTTTGGGAATAAATGTGGGTCTAGATTCACCATCAATTATTATATATCTAGAACCTTTAACTAGTGATCTTTTTACTGCACGATTTTCTAATTGTCATTTTGATGAGGGAAATTTCCTATCATTAGGAAAAACTTCTCCTGAAGAGAAACGTGAACTTTCTTGGAAAGTCCCTAGTCTAATTCATCATGGCCTATACACATCTCAATGTGAGAATGAAGTCCGTAAAATAGTTCATCTTCAAACAATAGCAAATTAGTTACCAGATACATTTACCAATGCTACTAGGGTAACAAAATCATACATCTCAGCTGTTAATGTACCAGCACGGGTGATTGTTCCAGAAGAACGATCTAAACAAATGATAGCAAAAGATTCATCTATTACACGCCAGAAGCGTGGTAGGCCACTTGGTTCAAAAGATATTGTTCCTCGGAAAAGGAAAACAAATTATCAGGATCATGTTCCTAAAATTACAAATAAATCCACTTTCTAAAAATCAACTCCACAAGAGTTAGATGTCTCTGAAAGGACACAAGTCACTAAAGTGATAAACCCCTGCAGGGGAAAGAATCACTGAAGAGATTCAAGAACATAGAAATGAGAAAATTTCTATAAATTATACAAGAGAAATGTGGAATCGTGAGGAAACAATCATCGATGATATATTTTCATATACAGTGGCTACTGAAATTATAAATGATGATTATGAGCCTCATAGTGTTGATGATTGTAGGTAAAGGTCTAATTGGCCTAAACGGAAAGAAGCAATTCAAACTGAATTGAATTCATTAGCCAAACGTAAAGTATTTGGATCAATAATCCAAACGCCTGAAGACATCAAACCTGTTGGATACAAATGGGTCTTTGTACAAAAACGTAATGAGAAAAACGAGGTTGTACGATATAAGGCACGACTCATAGCACAAGGTTTCTCACAGAGACCAGACATTGATTTTGATGAGACATATTCACCAGTGATGGATACAATTACATTTCGTTTTCTGATAAGTTTGGTTGTCTTGGAAAGACTTGAAATGCCTCTTATGGACGTAGTAACTGTCTATCTATATGGCTCACTCGATTCAGATATTTATATGAGAATCCCTGAAGGATTTAGAATGTCAGAATCATATAACTCGAGACCTCGCAATTTGTATTCGATTAAATTACAAAGATCATTGTATGGATTAAAGCAATCTGGGCGCATGTGATATAACTGTCTCAATAAATATCTGATTAAAGAAAGATATATTAATAATCATGTATGCTCATGTGTCTTCATAAAGAAATCAGAATCTGGATTTGCTATCATAGCAGTTTATGTTGATGATATGAATTTGATTGGAACTCCTGGAGAGGTCCTGAAAACTGCTGAATATTTGAAAAAAGAATTTGAAATGAAAGACCTGGGAAAGAAAAAATATTGTCTCGGTCTAGAGATCGAACATAGATCAAATGGAATTCTTATACATCAATCAACATATGTTGAAAAGATCCTGAAAAGATTAAGTATGGATAATGCTCACTCGTTGAGTACTCCTACGGTTGTTAGAATTATTGATCCTAAAAAGGGTCTATTCCGACCACTTGAAAATGATGAAAAGATACTTGGTCATGAAGTACCATATCTTAATGCAATTGGTGCTTTGTTGTATCTGGCTCAATGTACTAGACCAGACATTGCAGTTTCAGTAAATTTGCTTGCTATATTTAGTTCAGCACCAACTCGAAGGCATTGGAATGGGGTTAAACATATTTTTCGTTACCTTCGTGCACGAAAGATTTAGGATTATTTTATTCGAAATCTGACAATTTTTCAGGTTTACTCTGTTATACTGATGCCGGATATCTGTCTGGTCCCCATAAAACTCGTTCACAAACGGGATACGTTTTTACATAAAATGACATAACAATCTCCTGGCGCTCCACAAAGCAAACTATTGTGGCTACATCCTCTAATCATTCGGAGATCCTTGCACTTCATGAAACAAGTCGAGAATGTGTTTGGCTAAGATCAATTATTCATCATCTTCAAAAGACATGTGGATTCTCATTATCTACAGAAATGCCGACACCGATATTTGAAGATAATACGGCTTGTATTGTTCAAGTTAGAGGATGATATATCAAAGGAGATAGAACCAAACATATTTCTCCCAAATTCTTCTATACTCATAAACTACAACAGAGTCGACAAATTGATGTTAAACAAATACGATCTTCAGATAATCTTGCAGATTTGTTTACCAAAACATTACCAACATCAACTTTTGAGAAACTGGTATATGGAATTGACATACGTCGACTCTGTAAATGACAAGATTGATACTGAATTTTTGTTCAAGGGGAGCAAAATTTAAATAGACATACTGTACTATTTTTCTTTATCGGATTTTATCCCACTGGATTTTATCGGAAAGGTTTTAATGAGACAGTTTTGAACACGTCCAATATAACTTGATCTAGAAATCATTATATATATTTTGCTAAGGTTTTTATCCCACTGGATTTTCCCTAACAAATTAAAATATAAATGGTTGAAATCCAATAGGGGGTGTTGTAAACGTGGCTTCCCACCACAAAACCAAATGGGTTGATGATTGTGGTACACCTATTGTACACATGTCATCTTGAGAATAATGATGTCATGCATATATGTGTAAATTGTAATTAAACCCCCCATCTTTGTTTGCTTATAAAAAGGTCATTCATTGTAATATTAAAAGACACTAGAAATCAATACAAATAGGTATATATATATATACACTGATATCTCGCCTCTCTCTCTTGCCTTCTTTCTTTTGTTTATTGATTATTTTATATATTATTAATACATATTATTTTATCTTTTATTTCAATTTAATTTATAACAATTTTCTATTTCTTTCATTTTATCTGCTTGTGAACATTATTTTTTTAAAGCACAAGTGCCATTATTTTTTTTTCGAGGATCCCGGACTTCGTCCACACACCCATCCGTCTGTTCTCCTCCAACTGCATGACATGTCATCACCAATTTGCTGGTTTTGGTGGTCTATTTATTGGTTGTTGTGGAGTATGACTGATAGGAAACTCCGACTCACACCTCCGGCCATACAAAGATACAAACAGGTAAATCAAAACTCGTCTTTGTTGGGTTGTGAAGCCTGAATCCTATTATGTTTAGGATTGATTATCTATTCTATTTAAGAGTGTTTTATTGTTTTATTTAGGAAAGGATTCCTATTAGCTTTAGGATAGACCTTATTATAAGTACTCATGTAATTCTTGTGTGTAATGTGTGCTGATTGAGAGGAGAGAAAAGAATATTGAGAGCCGTAAGGAGAGAGATATTGCTTAACTATTGTAAACACCGATTTCATTGAGGAAGTTAAGTACAGGTGCGCTCCATGGACGTAGGCTTACGCCGAACCAGGTAAAATCTCGTGTCTTTTATATTTTCTTTTATTTTCTTTTATTTTCTTTTGGTTGTGTGTTTGTTTGTGTATATTCCCTAAGCCAATACACCCACAAGAGTCTAGGTTTCAAGGCTTAGAGAGTACTAAAGTAGGATCCAGAGTTTAGGATTCTGCATCACAAGGTTCCAGGAGTCAGGAACAGCAGCAGTGCCGCTGGAGCAGCCACCGCCTGAGAAGCTGCCGTCGGCCACGGAGAGTGAGTTGTCACCTCCCACACCATTAGGATCAGAAAATGCCGATCTAAAAGTTTCTCTTCTGGGCCGTTGTCAAAAGATGATCGGAAATTGGTCAAATTGGTCGACGAAGGTTGAAGAGGAGCGGTTTCGCTTCCCAGTTGCCGCTAGCGAGTTGAGCAACACCACCACTACCAAAAGAAGCAGAAAGAGATGATCTTCAAGATTGTCTTCTGGGTCGTCATCAACCAAGCACCAGAGAGTCCTCAAATCGGTCGTCGAAGTGTTGAAGAACCGGACGGTTATCGTCATATCTAAGTCGATCCGTCACGAATCTGAGAAAACCAACACCGCCAGAAGACTCAGCGTGGTGAAATCTTCCAGATCCAGTACTTTTTATGTTGAAACGGAAAGTTTTAGATTTTAGCCGGATTCAGTCCTAGTTTGACTTTTTCGTTGACCAATTCAAATTGCTCGTTGTTCGTGGTTTGAGTGGGAGCAATGGGGATCGAGAAGGATACATACAAGATAGAGAAATTCAACGGTATGAATTTTAGCTTTTGGAAGATGCAAATGGAAGATTATCTATACCAGAAGGATCTGCATTGGCCGATAAAAGAGAGACCAAAGGATATTACCGATGAAGATTGGGAAAAGAAACGGAAACCGAAGAACATGGATGATGATGATTTTGAACTTCTGGACCGAAAAGCATTGGGAGCAATTTGTCTCAGTTTGACGAAGTAGATCGTCTTCGACGTAAAAGATCAACAGACAGCTAAAGATCTAATGGATACCCTATCATACCTATACGAACAGCATTCTACGATAAGGAAAGTCCATATTATCAAGAAGTTATCAATTTTGAAGATGAATGAGGGTCAGAACTTCAAATATTTTATGAATCGGTTCAACGAAGTGAATGACGGGTTGTGTTCTTTGTCTATGGGTTTTGAAGAGGAGTTCATGGTGGCGTTTCTACTCACCTAAATGTCAGAAAGTTGGAAGACGACATGCCGGTCGATTGCCAACTCGTTCGGGAAAGAAAAATTGAATCTTCAGCGGGTTATAAATATGGTCATGACCGAAGAGATCAAGATGTGTGAAGAGGGATTAGGGGCGTCTACATCTTCAGCATTGAATTTGGAAAGTAGAGAAGGTAGAAACAAGAATCGGAACAGAAATCAACGGGGTAGATCAAAGTCAAGAGGAAGATCCAAGTCCAAGAATCGTCAGGGTAACAATTTGGGTAATCAACAGCGAAGTAAGAAAGACATTGAGTGCTGAAATTGTGGTAAGATAGATCATTACTCGAGTGAGTGTAGGTCCACCAAGAAGGGCGATGACAAGAGCGGTGTGAATTGTATTTCAGAGGAGTCAGATGACTGCCTTATCTGCTAATTAGAAAGTAAGACGAAATCTTGGGTGTTGGACTCAGGGGAGACATTCCAAGCCACCTCATACGGAGATTTGTTCGAGAACTACGTCTCCAGAAATTTAGGTAAGGTGTATCTTGTTGACTATCAAACATGCGACATTATCGGGAAGGGAGATGTGAAGATTCAACTGAATGCGTCAGTTTGGAAAGTCGACAACGTAAGGCACGTACCCGACTTGAGGAAGAACTTGATCTCCATAGGACGGTAAGCGTCAGACGGTTATGTGACGACTTTCACGGGTGATAAGTGAAAGATCTCGAAATGAGTTATGACAGTCGTTCGAGGAACTAAGAACGGGTATTTTTACACGACTACCGATGGGTATGGTTCGACCGCAGTGGCGGAGAGTAGAGAGGATCCGAATCTGAGGAACCAGAGGTTTGGGCACATGTGTAGTCAAATGTTGAAGTGTCTGCATTCGAGAGGTAAACTGCCAGGGTTATAATCTGTTAAGATTGATTTTTATGAAAGCTGCATTCTTGGAAAGCATAAGCGAGTAAGCTTCAAAAGAACCGGAAGAGCACCGGTAAAGGAGAAGCTGGAACTAGTGCACACCGATGTTTAGGGTCCAGCTTCAGTCTCATCAAACGGGGGTAAACAATATTCGTCACATCCATCGACGATCATTCTAGAAAGGTATGGGTTTACTTTTTACGACACAAGTCCGATGTGTTTGAGGCTTTCAAGAAGTGGAAAGCTATGGTTGAGAATGAGACAGGTTTGAAGATCAAGAAGCTGCATTTAGAGCCGATTCTTCGTTCTGCGACGACGAATCGGAGGCCGAAGAAAGTTACATGTGTTTTGAAATTGATATGGCATAAAAGGTGTAGAAGAAGCGAAGTTGGAGCTCACACAAATGCAAAAAAAAAAAGGATCAATCAAGCAAGTAAGGGTCACTGATTCATTTCAATATTTTCTTGAATTCTTGATATTTTGGTTCTCGTTTGGTGTTCATTGATGCGATGTTGAGCGAAACATATATTTATGCTTTTAAGAGTTCAATTATGTTTATACACATATAACTATTGATGAATTCAAAGATTAAACCATATGGAAACGAATAATGATACTAGATAGAGTACATTGAATGTCCAACCTCCTCTTGAACCGCCAGGAAACACTCCTAGATTTACAATAATTAGGCTTAGAAGCTCATGAATTCGAATTCTTTTTCTTTCGAAATATCTTCATATTATATCTTAATCTGGTAGAGTGGTAGGTATTGATCTTGCAAACTGATACAGTGAGTTCTTTGATTGATAAGCTGAACTGCAATTTGTACTGTCAAAGTTGAATGAGTCAGTCAATGAAGGATTTATGGACTATAAAAGTTACTGTTGATCGTAATCGACAACAATTCATTATCAGGCATGGTTGAATAGGCTGTGGAGTGATAGAAACACACTTAAATTTATGTTTGATAGATGCATTTCGCTTTTTTTTAAAGAAGTGTCAAGCTTAGTTCAAGTCTAGGTTGTTAATTGGAAAACTTACACTCGATTTACAAACCTGCACTAGACAGAACTAGAGATAGCCTTTCTCTTTACAGCATTGAATTGCTCCATCGAACATGTCATCGAGCCCATACTTATACTTGAAACCAGTATCCAGTAGTTTCTTTGATGACAACTCAGGTACTTTATACCCTTTGGTCTCTTCCAAATCACTGCCCAGAAAGAAGTGAACAATATGCTCTTAGTTTGTTAAAGTAAAAAAAAAATGGCATGAATAGAAATTGGAAGAAATGAAATGGAAAAGGAATTGTACTCACTCTGCTGTTGGTATTGGATATTCTGGATATTTGGTAGATAGAAATTCAGACATTTGTTGAATTGTTATTGTGTGTGAGGAACAATTATACCTCCCTTTAGCTTCAGGATATTCAAGGAGGAAAATATGTGCCCTGGCCACATCGTCTATGTGCACCATAGATGTGTTCAGAAGATGTACATAGTCCTCCTTATTACCTGAATACATATGAATCAAGAAATGTCAATGGTTGTTTCGATTTCTTGAGATGGAAACTAAACAACCTCTTAAGAATTTGTCAAATGTGATAATTATTTAAACCTTTTATCAGGGAAAGAGCACATACCTAGGACCATAGCTAAGGAGGTGTGCACTGAGCCAGGAAACTTAGGACAGATGAAGGGACCAACCACAAAAGAGGGGATTAGAGTCACTAGATCCAATCCATGTTCTTCTGCGAATTGAAGAGCTGCCATCTCTGTTAATGTCTTAGAAATCATGTAAGAGCCTAAAACAGGAACGGATATTCTAATATAATCTACATCACTCCAAAAATTCTCATCTACTATGTCAACATTTTTGCCACTAAACTCAATGGTTGATGCACTGGAAGTGTAGACAACTCGCTTTATTGTTTTGGATTTCAAGCATGCCTGTAAGATGCCTAATGTTCCATTGATTGCTCTTTGGTTCACAACTTCCTCAGGTTCTCTACCTTCAAAATCAACAGGCGTGGCTACGTGAAGAACACTGGTGCATACTTCAATTGCTGCCTCAAAACTATCCGGGTCACTGAGATCCGCATTGAAGATTTGGAGCTTCTCTGATGCTCCCGGTAGATGTGTAAGGAAGCTAAGGTCTCTCTTCTTTTCTGTTGATTTCTCAAAAGTGTTAATTAGCTATAAGCTGAGTAATTCTTAGTAAAAGTCAAAAGAAAAGTTGTAAAGAATCATACCTGGGTTGGATCTAACCGTTGTTCGGACATAGTAACCATGTTCAAGGAGCCTCATGATCAGCCATGAAGCTATGAACCCAGTGCCTCCAGTGACACAAACAGTTCCTTTATCTTCTTCCATATCTCTCTCCATCCCTAAAATGATAACCTACTTCTGTTTCACTTATATCCCTACTTTTCCTCCATAACTTCAATTAATTTTTTAAGGTAAGCAAGTTGTTATCTATTTATTTTCTTTTATGGCTTGTGCCATTAATTTTGAAACCACAAGTGTCCACTTTTTTTGGACTTCAACTTTCACTACACAACAAACCTCTCATAAAATTACTTTACATAGTCCTAGTGGTGTAAAAATGGGCCGGCCGGCCCATGAAGTTCACGGGCCGTTCCAAAAACGGCCCGTGAAGGAAGAGGGCCAGGGCGTGGCCTGACCCGGGACGGGCCTCGTGCCGGGCCGCTGTGAGGAGGCCCGGCAGGCCGGCCCGCCTGGCACGCCAATCCGGCATGCCAGGCCTGTCGGACCGGTCAGCCGGTCCGTTCGGCCAATTTTTTTTTTTTTTTTTTTAAAAAAAAAAAAACCTCCAACGGCTGGAATTGATTTCTAGCCGTTGGAGGAAATTAAAATTACCAAAACCCCCCCTACAATCTTTTAAATTACATTTTGACCCACAAATCAAATTTTTCTATAAATACTTCCATCCATTTCATTTTCCATTAACTCTCTCTATCATTCTTTCAATATCTCATTCTCGCAAATCTCAATCTCTAATATATTCTCCAATTCTCTAAACTTTTTCATTCAATTTGGTTATTACTCTCTCTACAAAATTCTCTACGTTTTCCACTAACACACCAAATTTTAAAGGTACAATTTTATTATTACTTTTGGTCTAACATATTCTCATAGTAAATTTATATGTTTATGTTTAGATTTGAGTTACTTAATGAAAACATTATCTATTTAGTTAGTTAGTTTATCAATTTTTGGGCTTTAATGTTAATATTATTTGTTTAGTTTATTAAGATTTTTAAGTTTAGTAGTAATTTTAATATTTTTTATTAATAAATTTAGAAAGTTAATTTGTATTACTGAAATTACTTTTTGTAATAAGTAAATGATGAATGTTAAGTGTAGTAATTACGTTTGATATTGTTTTTTTCATAAATTAAAATTTTTCATTTGTAGATTATGATAGTAAATTTAAGAGTAGTGGTTCAAATCATCAATTTTATGTTAGTATATTATGTTAGTAAATTTATCAATTTTATTTGTAGTAGTGAACTAGTGAATTTAAAATTTTATGTTAGTAGATTATGATTTTTTTTGTTTATTTAATTTGTTTTTTAAGTAAATTAATTATTGTAAGTGTCGTATTAGTTATAGTAATTATTGTTAGTAAATTAAGATTACTGTTAGTAAATATTGATTTTTAATTTGACTATTAACTACTATAGTTCTCATATTTTTATTCAGATAATGGATCCTAACCAGCAGCCTTATTTTCCGGACGGTTTGAATATGCTCAACGATGAATTTGATATTTCAGAACCGACCCATACTCAAGCGGGACCTTCTGGTTCCGGCGTTCCACCAACATCAACTCCCAGAAAATTAACATCAGATGTGTGGCAATGTTTCAACGTAGTCCAAATGACACTCCCAAACGGGATGTCTGGCCTCAGAGCTAAATGTAAGTTTTGCCATAAGGATTATGCTACAAGTACGGGGGGAACCGGACATTTGAGACGGTATATGCACAAATGTATGCCTGCACATGGACAGGTAGACACTACAACCCAGACACAACTTCAACGGCACCCAGACGGGTCCGTTACGACGTGGCAGTTCGACACCATGCACGCTAGAGAGTGCTTGGCACGATACATTGCACAAACTGATCAACCGATCAGTATTGGTGAGAGTCCATTTTATAAAGAATTAATCACATCTGCATATAACCCCCAATATGAACCTGTTTCTAGAACCACCACTAGAAATGATTTGATACGATTGTTTGAAACCCAAAGGGATGACTTAGTTGCTGAAATACAATATTTAAGTGTCTCTGTTGCATTAACTTCTGATATTTGGAATGCATGTTCCAAACAGGACTATTTATGTGTCACGGGACACTATTTAGATTATGATTGGAGGATAACAAAAAGAATTTTTGGTTTTTGTCCTATGGATTTTGCACATACCGCAGAAAACATTTTTAATGTCATAATGAAAGTTTTAGAAACTTATGAAATCACGCATCGCATTCTTTCAATCACATTTGATAATGCATCTGCAAATACTAGCTCTATTGTATTGTTTGTTGCAAGAAATATCCCGCAAGATGGAGGTTATTTCTTCCATCAACGGTGTGCATGCTATGTTATAAATTCAGTTGTACAGGCTGGTTTAAAGCAGGTAAGCGACCAAATAGATCGCATCAGATATGCAATTTCTTGGATTTGCAGTTCTAATCCTAGATTCAATGAATTCAAGAGACATTGTAAATTAAACGGTCTCAAACCCCGACGATTCCAAACTGATATGCCGGTAAGGTGGAACTCTACTTATTTAATGTTGTAAAATTGTTTGGAATATGATACAACCATTACATGTTTTTATAACATGAAATTGACCGAAACAGGACAACTTAGTCCAAAATTACTTACCACAGACGATTGGTATGTGGTAAAGATTTTTGTTCAATTTTTAAGATTTTTTACAATGCCACTGTAACTCTTTCCTGTGTATATTACCTCACATCTTCCCAGGCAATCTATTAGATAGTGAAAATGTCTGAACTGTTAAACAATTTTAGAGAAGATGAACATCTAGGCGCTGCAGTTGTTGTCATGGAGACAAAGTTGAAAAAATATTGGGCTAACATTCCCTTACTTTATGCCTTAAGTGCTATAATAGATCCCAGGGTTAAATTATCTGGTTTAGAAGTTTTGCTTGAGTTTAATGGTATTAATTTGTCAATAGATTATTCAGAACAAATTACTGACATTCGAACCAAGTTGTTCGAGATTTTTCATATTTATGAGACCAGGTTTGGCAACATTGACATCCCCCAATCAACACGACCTGAGACAGAGCCGAAGCAAACAAGTTGGAGCCTTCTGAAACGAAGAAAAAAAGACAAATCAGCAAGTACTTCTTCAGGGCAAAGATCTAACTCATCTTCTTGTATCGAACTTATTAGGTACCTTGAAGCACAGTTCGATGCTGTTGAAGACAATAAAGAGTTTGATTTGTTGTTATGGTGGAAGACCTATACGTACAGGTATCCAGTTCTGTCACACTTAGCACGTGACGTACTGGTTATTCCAGTGTCAACGGTGTCTTCAGAACAAGCTTTCAGCACCAGTGGACGCACAATTGAACCAAGAAGAAGCTGTTTGTCTCCAGAGATGGTGGAGGTATTAACATGCCTTCGGGAGTGGGAGCATGCTAAAAAAAGATTACAAAATCTAACTGTAGATAAAGAACTTAATCTAAATTTCGACAATCTATATATTGATGACCCTTCAGGTAGTGGTCAGGACCAGAACTAAGTTATACTTTTACATATGTATTTATTATTTACTTGTAAGTTGTAAAACGGTTGCACTCTTTTTCCCTTACCAAGTTTTTATCCCACTGGGTTTTTCTTGGTAAGGTTTTTAATGAGGCAATTATGTAGATATGTATTACTGAATTCCATAAGTGAAAAATAAATAAATAATTAAAAAATTGTTCGTTCTCTTTATTCATTTCAAATCCTAATAATTGTTCGTTCTCTTCATTCATTTTAAATTCTAAACCCTTAACCATAAACTATAAATCCTAAACCCTATACCCTAAATCTAAAAAAACGTAATTTGGAAAAAAGATTGGACCAAAAAACTAACCCCCGGACCAGGCTCGTTAGTCCTGGCCCGCTAGAGGGGCCCGACGGGCCGGCCTGGCACGGCACGCAGGCACGGCCCGCCTGAGGCAGGCCGGCGTGCCGTGCCGGGCCTGTTTCTCTGGAAACAGGCCTGTCCGGCCCGGCCCGGCTCGGCCTGTTTCCAGAAATGGACTGGCCAGACCGTCCCTAATGGGCCGGGCCAGTCCATTTTTACACCTTTACATAGTCCTTTCATATTCCTTCATGCTGCAACTTACTTCAGAAAATATTCCAATTTATGATGGTGCAGTTTAACAATGTACATCATTTTTCCAACAACATTAACATAATTCGTGTGGATAGTGGAATGACAATTTTTAATATTTTCCTTAGTATCTTAATGCGTTAGTTGTTTAAATATATAGTTTCTTACCTTATAGAAATTATCTTTATTTAGTTTAATGATTGAAAAATTGAACAAGTAAAATTGTTCAAATCCATTAATATCAACCACACTAATAACAATAGCCTACAAAAGATGGCTTCATGTTTAATGAAAAGTCTTCTTGACGTTGTACATTTTTTATTAGTCATTGTCAGCTGACTCAGCTCCTTATGCAAAGATTGATGTGACTGATCCATGTGCTAGTTGCTATCATAGTTCACTGTAGTCATTGCCAACCCAACTATAGTTAACTTTTAGGAGTGAGACACTCTAGATGAACTAGATCAACATTTTGCGTAACAAATTCTTGTGGCTTTCTTTATATAGCAGATGGATGAAGAATTGCAAACACCTTGTCATTTCCCAGTGGCTTCTAACTAATCAGATAGTAGCTTTGGACATAGTTGCAATGCATGAGAATTGAGGAAAAGTGCACAGGGTTAAAGCCGTGTATATTATTTATAATTCTGCACTCTCTTATTATTAATGACTTCAAAGCTGAAACCATACATTTCAGAATCCTGAAACAAATGTATATTGACACAAATAATATAATACTAGATGGAAAACATATAATGCTCAACCTCCTCTCGAGCTGCCAGGAAACACACCTAGGTTTACAATAATTAAGCTTAGTGCTCATGAACCCCACTTTTATTCTTTTAAAACATCTTCATAGTATTATGCTATATCTTTATCCAGTAGATGTTGATCTTTTGATTGCTAGCTGTACTGCAATGTGTACCTTCAAAGTTGAATCGAGTCACCGAAGGACATAAGGAATATTAAACTTGTAAATCTAATTACTGTTTATCATAAATTTATAATCGATAACAATTCATTGTCCAGCATGGATGAATATGCAGTAAAGAGACAGTAAACATACTAAAATATGTGCTTGTAAGATAAACACTTGACAGATGCAGTTCTCTTTTCTAAAAGCAGTGTCGAGCTTAGTTTAGTCTGGGTTGTTAATTGAAAAGCATACACTGAATTTTCAAACATGTACCAAACAGAACTAGAGATAGCTTTTCTCTTTGCAGCATTGGATTGCTCCATCAAACATATCATCTTGAAACCAGTATCCAATAGTTTCATAGATGACAACTCAGCTAGTTTAAAACCTTCAATCTCTGCCAAAAAAGGAAGTGAACAATATGATTTTAATTTGTTAAGTTAAAAAATACATGACTATAAATAGGATGCAATAAAATGGAAAAGAAATTAAACTCTCTCTGGTGTTGGTATTGGATATTTGGCAGCTAGAAATTCAGACATCTGTTGAATTGTTACTGTGTGTGAGGAACTTGAAATCTTACCTAAATTGAAATGTTGAAACTTAGAATCTTGACTAAATTGAAATGTTGAAACTTGAAATGTTTTGGGTTTTTAAGTTTTTCATTTTTAAATTTTGAAACTTGAAATCTTACATAAACTGAAATGTTGAAACTTGAAATCTTGACTAAATTGAAATGTTCTGGGTTTCTAGGTATTTCGTTTTCCTCCCTTTTTTTTTTCTACAGAGCTAATCACCGATCGAGGGGGAGCTCGACGGCGTTAATGGACAGTCGTGAAGCCCAGGCGACCACACACCGGCACTCCGGCAAGCCGTCGACATCGTGTGAGAGAGAAAGAGAGGTGAGTGAAAGGGAGAGAAAGAAGAGAGAGAGGTGCAGGGAGAGAGAAAGAGAGGTTCGGTGATAGAGAGGAGGTCGTTGACAATTCGTCGGCCTTCGTAAGGACGTTGCCGACACACCGCCAACGTGAGAAAGAGATCGGGGAGAGAGAGAGAGAGGAAAGGAGAGAAAAAAAAAGAGAGAAAAAAAAAGAGAGAAAAAGTGTTCGGGGATGGTTTTTATATAAGAGCATTCAAATAATTTCTCAAAAAAATGGCTATTAACGAATATATTTTAGTATGTGATTAAAAACAAAATTTTCATAATAATTATGATCATTTTTAACGATTTCCACTAAATAGTGTGAAATGACAAGTTTTAATATTTTTTTTTGTATTCCAATGCATTAATTTTTTAACTTTATAATATTCCCCTTTATATTATTTAGTAGTGATTCTTCTGTAACAATTAAACATGTCAAAGTGTTGAAAATCATTGATATAACACATTGATCTATGGCTTAGTGGTTATACCTTTATCTATATATTTGTGATGTGAATTCAAGTCGCATATTAATAATAAAAAAAACAAATAGAGGTAGATTTCTTCCTTATATTATGATATTCTATAATGGATTGCATTAATTAGTAGTACTTAATCTCAACAAATATTAACAAACTTCTAATTCCACATCTATTTGTAAAATAAAAATATAGAAAATAAACATTAAAATCAACCTCAATAATAGTAATAATAACAATGGCATACAAAGATGCTTAATCATTTTGTGATGCGACTGATTCATGTGCTAGTTGCCTAGTTGTTAGAAAAGCTATCATTGTTCATTAAACGTAGTACTCATCGTCAACCTTACATTATAGTAGACTATTTGGATTCTTGAATTCTTGATAATTTATTTCTCATTTTGGTTTCCATTGATGAGTTGTTGGGTAAAAAAGGCCAGAAACATATCATTGCGGTTTTAAATAAGTCTACATTACAATACTAGTATATCTAATTTTGGTTTTCTTTGCATAATAGTTGGATAAGAAATTGCAAAAACTTTATTATAGCTTTGGACACGGATGCAAAACATGAGGGTTGAGGAAGAAATGCACACATATAAAGGAAAAGTTGCATCAAAGGCTCTTCATTCTAACAAGTGACCTTTGTAAGCTACCAACAATTCCTCCACATCATCTCTAAACCTCCCCACAAACTTCTCCAAGAATTCCTCTTCAGGAAAATTCAGCACATTAATGAAACTAGGCTCCTTCTTCAACAACCTCTTCGACTTGAGAATTTGCAAAACTTCATATCGAGGAATCACTCTGTCCTCTATGCTTAGCATCAAACACCACGGCGCTCTAATCAGCATCTCCTTTCCGAACTCAGCCTTGTTCAAGAAAAACTCCAACCCCGACTTCAACTTCTTTTCAGAGACTCTAGGCAACACGGGCGCCCTCCTAAACATTCTGATGTATTCCTCCTCGGTAAACTCGAAACTCCTAAACAGTTGCAATTTTCTGTTTAATGTTTCCTCACTCAACCCACTAACCGTTTGTAGTCCATGAACAAACATCCTAGAATCAACAGAAAATCCCAAATCCGAAACCCGAGAACCAAGCCCTCTAAGTTTTGATTCTTCCATAATGAAGATTCTAGGCTGCCTCTTCAACAGCATTGAGAGCTGCGAACCAAAAATACCACAACTCTCCAAGTACGCAATGTTGCTTAACAATCTCAAATCTGGATGTTTACTAAGCAGCCAACCGCATTTGCTCAAAACCCTAAACAATCCTTCATTATTGTTATCATTAACAAATATATTTCTAAGAATCCGAGTACATGGAATCAATGTTTTGCGCAAACTATAAGTCAAAATTTTTGAGTTCCTGGAAATGAACTTACCCAGATCAGAACCCACCAAACCCAGTTCTTGGAAGAATTCGATCTTCGGTTTCAGGGTCTTGTCGACATTGGAGAAGAGAATCTGTGGGGCCCCACGGACCGAGGATTGGATATGGGACTCGGAGAACCCTAGATTCTGGAAATATCGGAGCACGGATTGCGGTTTTTCAGGGGATTTAAAGCGGGAAGAGAAGAGGGTGGAGACGGATTGCGCTTTTTTTGGGGGGAAATTTAGGGTTTCGATCAGGAAATTGAGGAGGATAAAATTCGAGTTTTGGGTTCTGGGAAGTGAAGGCCCTGTCCGGTACAGTTTTTCAAAGGCTATTTTCGTTTTTGTTTTGAAATAATAGTTCAAATGTTTGTTCGTCTTCAAAATCATTTTCAACTTTAATGACTTGAACATGAAAAAAAAAAAAAAAAGGGAAAACTATTTGATGTTTTCCATTTTTATTCACTTTGTGATTATTATTTTAACAAATCACAATTTCATCTGCTCATCATCAACACAATCTCAAAAAACAACACCGCTTCAACATTTATATCTAATTAACGGTAAAAAAAGATCATGGATTTAGAGGAGATGAAGAGAAAATATTAGAACAAAATGAAGAGAAGTGAAGATGACGGATAGATGTGGGGGGAGAAGACGAAGAGATCGAGCAAGTTGAAGTAGAGATCAAAACAGAGGGGTGAGAGAAGATGAAGGGAGGCGGCAGAGTTACGAAGGGGAGAAAAATAATGAAAAAAAGTTAGGGTTTTCATTATATATATATATAATGATTGTGTGTGGTAAGTCTACTGTAACACCATAGAACATACCAATAATGTATTGTCACGTGAGAAAACTTATGGCTTTAAGTGTTTTGTTAATAATTTTAAAATTGAAATAAAAAACATTATATGAAAAACGCTATCGAACACATCCTAAGATAAAAGAGAGAAAGTGGGTTTGACTTTATGAGAGGTAAGGTTAATCTAATGGAGAAACGAAAGTGAGTTCAAGGATTTCATATTTTCATTTTGATTCTCATATAAAGTTAGTCTTTTTTTTACCTGTGTATATTGATATAAAATATATCACTGGATTGAATTAGGATTATAGATTATAGATTATAGGTTATAGATAAACACTGATAAATATATACTAACTAAATCAAAACAATTAAATATAATAATCTATATATAAGATATTAAAATATTTATCGGTACATACTGAAAAGAAAATTATATATATATATACATCATCGGCTTATAATCATTATTTATCGATTTATATTTTCCTAGAGTGTCACACTTGACTCCCATAAGACCATGAGTGATGAGTTCCATTTTTTTTTTCAACGACACTTAACCATGAGATCAACTTTGAACCCGAATAGATTAACTACATGTTTGGTATTGTTTTTGAAAGAGTCAAAAACGTTTTTTAATGTCAGAAGCTGTTTTAGAGTTTTTTTTTTTTGGCAAAACTCAAAACAGGTTTTTTAATATATGAAATTGTTTTAACTGTACTTTATAAAAACTATTTTATATCTATTAGGATTTTGGGCTTCTCCAAAAAGTTTTTTTTTTAAGGTTTTTTTTTTAGTTTTTAAAAACATATGAATTATTTCAACTACCTTTTATAAATTTTAGATATTTCACCACACAATTCTTTTATTATAAATTGTCATTACCCTTTTTTATAATTCACATAACTATAAGCTATTTTTAAAAATACATGCAGGCATTTTGTAATTCTCCCATACCAGGCTTCATGTGGAGTGATATCATTCAGGGATCTTGTTGGCGATCTGTTAATCAAATAACCTACGCAAGAAACAACTTCTGCCCAAAAAAAAGCACATTTTTAATTTTTAACATACATCTCACCATCTCTATAATTGTTCTATTTTTTCACTCACTAACACCATTTTGTTGAAGTGTATAGTGAGTTGTTAGTTCATGCTGAATTCCATATTCTTTGAAAAAATTGTGTTGTTTGAAACATATTCCCCACCACGATCGGTTCTCAAAGTTTTAATAGAAAAACCTGAGAATTTCTCCACTTCATTTAAAATTTTTGAAAGCCTCAAAAGCTTCAGACTTTTCTTTGAGAAAGTAAAACCAAACTTTTCTTGAAAAATCATCGATGAAGGTTATAAAATACCTGCTCCCACCAAGAGATGCAACCAGCATAGGTCCACACAAGTCTAAATGTATAAACTCTAACAACTTCTTTGATCTCCATGAAGATTAGGAATGGAATGGGTCTCGATGTTGCTTCCCGAGTTGGCAAGCTTCACAAACTTCATTAACTTGATTAATTCTCGGCAGCCCTTCAACCATATTTTTGGTAGACATCAACTTCAAGCTTTCATAATTCAGATGTCCAAACCTCTCATGCCATAGTTTGGATATATTGTCATCTACACAAAAGGTGTAAAAATGGAGTGGGCCGACCCATTAGGCACGTGTGCGTGCCGGACCAGGCCCGACTAGTTTCCAAAAAAAGGAGGCACGGCACGGCACGGCACGGCACGGCACGCCGACCTGCCTTAGGCTGGCCGTGCCAGGCCGGTCCGCGTGCCTGGTCTGGCTGGCTGGCCTGGTCCTGCTGGCTTGGCGGGCCAGGTCCGGCGGGCTTGATCCATAATCATTTTTCAAATTAAGTTTGTTTGGATTTAGGGCTTAGGGCTTAGGGTTTAGGGTTTAGGGTTTAGGGTTTAGGGTTTAGGGTTTAGGGTTTAGGGTTTAGGGTTTAGGGTTTGAAATCCAAAAATAAATAAAGAAAACGAATAATTTTTTATTTATTTAATTATTTTTCACTTATGGAATTCAGTATTACATATTTACATGATTGTCTCATTAAAAACCTTACCAAGAAAAACCCAGTGGGATAAAAACTTAGTACGGGAAAAAGAGTGCAATCGTATTATAACTTACAAGTAAATAATAAATACATATGTAAAAGTATAACCTAGTTCTGGCCCTGGCAACTACCTGCAGGTTCATCGATATATAGATTGTTGAAATTTAGAATAAACTCTTTATCTACAGTTTGATTTTGCAACCTTTTTTTAGCATGTTCCAAATCCTGAAGGCATGTTAATACCTACACCATCTTCGGAGACAAACAACTTATTCTTGGTTCAATTATGCGTCCACTGGTGGTGAAAGCTTGTTCTGAAGACACCGTTGACACGAGAATAACCAGTATGTCACGTGCTAAGTGTGACAGAACTGGATATCTGTATGTATAGGTCTTCCACCATAACAACAAATCAAACTCTTTCTTGTCTTCAACAGCATCAAACCGTGCTTCAAGGTACCTAATCAGTTCGGTACAAGAAGATGGGCTAGATCTTTTCCCTGAAGAAGTACTTGCTGATTTGTCCTTTTTTCGCAGTTTCAGAAGGCTCCAACTTGTTTGCTTCGGCTGTCTCCGGTTGTGTTGATTGAGGGGTGTCAATGTTGCCAAACCTGCTCTTATAAATATGAAAAATCTCGAACAACTTGGTTCGAATATCAGTAATTTGTTCTGAATAATCTATTGATAAATTAATACCAATAAACTCAAGCAAAACTTCTAAACCAGATAATTTAACCCTAGGATCTACTATAACACTTAAGGCATAAAGTAGAGGAATGTTAACCCAATATTTTTTTCAACTTTGTCTCCATGACAACAACTACAGCGCCTAGATGTTCATCTTCTCTATAACTGTTTAACATTTCATACATTTCCACTATCTGATGTATTGCCTAGGAAGATGTGGGGTAATAAACCACAGAAAGAGTTACAGTGGCATTGTAAAACATCTATAAAAATTGAACAAAAATCTTTGCCACATACCAACCGTCTGTGGTACGTGTTTTTGCTTCAGGACGACCTGTTTCGACCAATTTCATGTTATAAAAACACATAATTGTTGTATCATATTCCAAAAAAAATTCCAACATTAAATAAGTAGAGTTCCCCCTTACCGGCATATCAGTTTGGAATCGTCGGGGTTTGAGATCGTTTGATTTACAATGTCTCTTGAATTCACTGAATCTAGGATTAGAACTGCAAATCCAAGAAATGGCATCTTTGATGCGATCTATTTGGTTGCTTATCTGCTTTAAACCAGTCTGTACAACTAAATTTATAATATGAAATGCACATCGTTGATGGAAGAAATAACCTCCATCTTGCCGGATATTTATTGCAACAAACAATGCAATAGAGTTAGTATTTACAGATACATTATCTAATGTAATCGAAAGGATGCGATGTGTGATTTCATATATTTCTAAAACAGAAATAATGATATTAAAAATATTTTCTGCGATATGTGCAAAATCCATAGGACGAAAACCAATAATTCTTATTTTTATCCTCCAGTCAGAATCTAAATAGTGTCTCGTGACACATAAATAGTCATGTTTGGAACATGCATTCCAAATATCAGAAGTTAATGCAACAGAGACACTTAAATGCTGTATTTCAGCAATTAAGTCATCTCTTTGAGTTTCAAACAATCTTATCAAATCATTTATAGTGGTGGTTCTAGAAACAGATTCATATTGGGAGTTATATACAGATGTGATTAATTCTTTATAAAATGGACTCTCACCAATACTGATCGGTTGATCAGTTTGTGCAATGTATCATGCCAAGCACTCTCTAGGGTGCATGACGTCGAACTGCCACGTCGTAACGGACCCGTCTGGGTGCCGTTGTAGTTGTGTTTGGGTTGTAGTGTCTACCTGTCCATGTGTAGGCATACATTTGTACATATGTCGTCTCAAATGTCCGGTTCCCTTCCGACTTGTAGCATAATCCTTAGGACAAAACTTACATTTAGCTCTGGGCCCGGACGTCCCGTCTGGGAGTGTCATTTGGACTATGTTGAAACACTGTTACACATCCGATGTTAATTTTCTGGGACGTGATGTTGGTGTAACGGCAGAACCAGAAGGTTCTGATTGAGTATGAGTCGGCTCCGAAATATCAAATTTATCGTTGAGCATATTCAAACCGTCCAGAAAATAAGGTTGCTGGTTATGATCTATTATCTGAAGTAAAAATACGAGCACTATAGCTGTTAATAGTCAAATTAAAAATCACTATTTACTAACAAAATATTTATAAATTAATTACTACCCTTAACAATAATCTTAATTTACTAACAATAATTAATAAAAATAATACGACACTTAAAATTATTATTTTACTTCAAAAAAAAATTAAATAAACAAAAAAATCATAATATACTAACAAAATATATTAAATTCACTACTACAAATAAAATTGATAAATTTACTAACAACAAATATGAAATGAAATACTACACATAAAAATCTTAATATACTAATAAAACTTTTTAAAATTAACCACTGCACTTAAAATTCATAATATACTGAAAAAAAGTATTAAAATAAACAACTACACAACAAATTCATAATCTACTAACAAAAAATATTAAATTCACTACTACAAATTAAATTGATAAATTTACTAACAACATATATTAAATTAAATACTACACATAAAAATCTTCATTTACTAATAAAACTGATTCAAATTAACTACTACACTTAAAATTCATAATATACTCACCAAAAAATATTAAAATATACAACTACACTAAAAAACCATAATTTATGAAAAAATAAATAAACTTAACTACTACACTTAACATTCATAATTTACTTATTACAAAAATTAAATTCAGTAATACAAATTAACTTTCTAAATTTATTAATAACAAATATTAAAATTACTACTAAACTTAAAAATCTTAATATACTAAACAAATAATATTAACATTAAAGCCCAAAAATTGATAAACTAACTAACTAAATAAAAATGTTTTCATTTAGTAACTACAGTCTAAACATAAACATATAAATTTACTATGAAAAAATGTTTGAGCAAAAGTAATAACAAAATTGTACCTTTAAAATTTGGTATGTTGGTGGAAAATGTAGAGAATTTTGTAGAGAGAGTAATAATGAAATTGAATGAAAAAGTGTAGAGAATTGGAGAATATAGAGATTGAGATTTGAGAGAATGAGAGATTGAGATTTGAGAGAATGAGAGATTGAAAGAATGATAGAGAGTGAATGGAAAATAAAAGGATGGAAGTATTTATAGAAAAATTTGATTTGTGGGTCAAAATATAATTTGAAAGATTTGAGGGGGTCTTTTTGTAATTTTGTTAGGCTCCAACGGCTGGAATTAAAAACCCAGCCGATAGAGGGATTTTTTTTTTATTAAAAAAAACAAAGTAATCGGTTGATGTCCCGGACTTGCGTGCCGATCCAGCGGTCTGGCAAGCCGGCTAGGCATGCCTGGCGGGCCGGCCCGCCGGACCTTGTACCCCCGACCCAGCACGCGGTCTGCCACGAACAGGGCCTCGGCCTGGTCCGCTTCCTTCACGGGACGTGCCAAGCACGACCCGTTCGATTCGTTGACTAGTCGGACCGGCCTGTCTTGGGCCGGTCCTTTATTACACCACTACTTGAATGTAGTGGTGTAAAAATGGGCCGGCCGGTGACAGGCCGGTCCGGCCGGCCCAGGAAGTTCACGGGTCGTGCTGGGAACGGCCCGTGAAGGAAGAGGGCCAGGCCGCGTGCCAGGCCGCTGGGAGGAGGCCTGGCAGGCCGGCCCGCCTGGCACGTCAATCCGGCGTGCCAGGCCTGTCGGACCGATCCGCCGATCAGTTCGGCCTATTTTTTTTTTTTTTCAAAAATCCTCCAACGGCTGGAATTGATTTCCAGCCGTTGGCTGACGTCATCAGTGACGTCCTAGATTTTTTTTCTAGCCGTTGGAGGAAAAAAAATTACCAAAACCCCCCCTAAAATCTTTTAAATTACATTTTGATCCACAAATCAAATTTTTCTATAAATACTTCCTTCCATTTCATTTTCCATTAACTCTCTCTATCATTCTTTCAATCTCTCATTCTCTCAAATCTCAATCTCTAATATATTCTCCAATTCTCTAAACTTTTTCATTCAATTTGGTTATTACTCTCTCTACAAAATTCTCTACATTTTCCACCAACATACCAAATTTTAAAGGTACAATTTTGTTATTACTTTTGGTCTAACATATTCTCATAGTAAATTTATATGTTTATGTTTAGATTTGAGTTACTTAATAAAAACATTATCTATTTATTTAGTTGTTTTATCAATTTTTGGGCTTTGATGTTAATATTATTTGTTTAATTTATTAAGATTTTTAAGTTTAGTAGTAATTTTAATATTTGTTATTAATAAATTTAGAAAGTTAATTTGTATTACTGAAATTAATTTTTGTAATAAGTAAATGATGAATGTTAAGTGTAGTAATTACGTTTGATATTGTTTTTTTTTCATAAATTAAAATTTTTCATTTGTAGATTATGTTAGTAAATTTAAGAGTAGTGGTTCAAATCATTAATTTTATGTTAGTATATTATGTTAGTAAATTTATTAATTTTATTTGTAGTAGTGAACTAGTGAATTTAAAACTTTTTGTTAGTAGATTATGAGTTTTTTGTTTATTTAATTTGTTTTTTAAGTAAATTAATTATTGTAAGTGTCATATTAGTTATAGTAATTATTGTTAGTAAATTAAGATTACTGTTAGTAAATATTGATTTTTAATTTGACTATTAACTACTATAGTGCTCATATTTTTATTCAGAGAATGGATCCTAACCAGCAGCCTTATTTTCCGGACGGTTTGAATATGCTCAACGATGAATTTGATATTTCAGAACCGACCTATACTCAAGCGGGACCTTTTGGTTCCGGCGTTACACCAACATCAACTCCCAGAAAATTAACATCAGATGTGTGGCAATGTTTCAACATAGTCCAAATGACACTCCCAAACGGGATGTCTGGCCTCAGAGCTAAATGTAAGTTTTTCCATAAGGATTATGCTACAAGTAGGGGGGGAACCGGACATTTGAGACGGTATATGCACAATGTATGCCTGCATATGGACAGGTAGACACTACAACCCAGACACAACTTCAACGGCACCCAGACGGGTCCGTTACGACGTGGCAGTTCGACGCCATGCACGTTAGAGAGTGCTTGACACGATACATTGCACAAACTGATCAACCGATCAATATTGGTGAGAGTCCATTTTATAAAGAATTAATCACATCTGCATATAAACCCCAATATGAACCTGTTTCTAGAACCACCACTATAAATGATTTGATACGATTGTTTGAAACCCAAAGGGATGACTTAGTTGCTGAAATACAGTATTTAAGTGTCTCTGTTGCATTAACTTCTGATATTTGGAATGCATGTTCCAAACAGGACTATTTATGTGTCACGGGACACTATTTAGATTCTGATTGGAGGATAACAAAAAGAATTTTGGGTTTTTGTCCTATGGATTTTGCACATACCGCAGAAAACATTTTTAATGTCATAATGAAAGTTTTAGAAACTTATGAAATCATGCATCGCATTCTTTCAATCACATTTGATAATGCATCTGCAAATACTAGCTCTATTGCATTGTTTGTTGTAAGAAATATCCCGCAAGATGTAGGTTATTTCTTCCATCAACGGTGTGTATGCCATATTATAAATTCAGTTGTACATGCTGGTTTAAAGCAGGTAAGCTACCAAATAGATCGCATCAGAGATGCAATTTCTTGGATTTGCAGTTCTAATCCTAGATTCAGTGAATTCAAGAGACATTGTAAATTAAACGGTCTCAAACCCCGACGATTCCAAACTGATATGCCGGTAAGGTGGAACTCTACTTATTTAATGTTGCAAAATTGTTTGGAATATGATACAACCATTACATGTTTTTATAACATGAAATTGAACGAAACAGGACAACTTAGTCCAAAATTACTTACCACAGACGATTGGTATGTGGCAAAGATTTTTGTTCAATTTTTAAGATTTTTTACAATGCCACTGTAACTCTTTCCTGGGTATATTACCTCACATCTTCCCAGACAATCTATCAGATAGTGGAAATGTCTGAACTGTTAAACAGTTTTAGAGAAGATGAACATCTAGGCGCTGCAGTTGTTGTCATGGAGACAAAGCTAAAAAAATATTCTGCTAACATTCCCCTACTTTATGCCTTAAGTACTATAATAGATCTCAGGGTTAAATTATCTGGTTTATAAGTTTTGCTTGAGTTTATTGGTATTAATTTGTCAATAGATTATTCAGAACAAATTACTGACATTCGAACCAAGTTGTTCTAGATTTTTCGTATTTATGAGACCAGGTTTGGCAACATTGACATCCCCCAGTCAACATGACCGAAGACAGAGCCGAAGCAAACAAGTTGGAGCCTTCTGAAACGAAGAAAAAAAGACAAATCAGCAAGTACTTCTTCAGGGCAAAGATCTAACCCATCTTCTTGTATCGAACTTATTAGGTACCTTGAAGCACAGTTCGATGTTGTTGAAGACAATGAAGAGTTTGATTTGTTGTTATGGTGGAAGACCTATACGTACAGGTATCCAGTTCTGTCACACTTAGCACGTGACGTACTGGTTATTCCAGTGTCAACGGTGTCTTCAGAACAAGCTTTCAGTACCAGTGGAAGCATAATTGAACCAAGAAGAAGCTGTTTGTCTCCATAGATGGTGGAGGTATTAACATGCCTTCGGGATTGGGAGCATGCTAAAAAAAGGTTACAAAATCTAACTGTAGATAAAGAACTTAATCTAAATTTCGACAATCTATATATTGATGACCCTTCAGGTAGTGGCCAGGGCCAGAACTATTTATATATGTATTTATTATTTACTTGTAAATTGTAAAACGGTTGCACTCTTTTTCCCTTACCAAGTTTTTATCCCACTGGGTTTTTCTTGGTAAGGTTTTTAATGAGACAATCATGTAGATATGTATTACTGAATTCCATAAGTGAAAAATAAATAAATAATTAAAAAATTGTTTGTTCTCTTTATTCATTTCAAATCCTAGTAATTGTTCGTTCTCTTTATTCATTTTAAATTCTAAACCCTTAACCATAAACTATAAATCCTAAACCCTATACCCTAAATCCAAAAAATCGTAATTTGAAAAAAAAATTGGACCAAAAAACTAACCCACCGGACCAGGCCCGCCGACCCGCAAGAGGGGCCCGGTGGGCCGACCTGGCACTGCACGCAGGCACGGCCCGCCTGAGGCAGGCCGGCGTGCCGTGCCGGACCTGCTTCTCAGGAAACAGGCCGGCCCGGCCCGGCCCGCGACATCGTCGCGTGCCAGGGCCAACCAGGCCTGTTTCCAGAAATCTACTGGCCAGGCCGTTTTCCAGAAATGGACTGCCCAAGCCGTGCCTGATGAGCCGGGCCAGTCCATTTTTACACCACTACTTGAATGTATGTTTTAATATTGTTAATATCAAATTTGATAAAAAAGAAGAAGTATAAAATGCTATATTTGATACATTAAATTTGTATTGTGTTCCAATACGCAGTTGTATTTATCATGTTATTTTTAGTATTTTATTAATAAAAATTATAAAAATCAACATTTATCATTAATACATTCATTAAAGGACAACACTTGGGTACTGACCAAGATACTTACCTTTGATTTTAATTGGTTGAAAAAACCATTTAAAGTGTTTAATATTAAATACATAAGGTTGGTGTTGGTTTTTTCAACCAATCAAACCATAGAGGTAAGTACCCAAGTATTTTCCTTCATTAAAATACAGAAAAATGGTTGTATGAAATAGATTTTAATTGAAATATTATTAATGTATATTAAATTTAAATTATTTTAAATATTAAAAAATATATATAATGATATTTTTGTAATTCAAAAAAATACATTTATTACTGTGTCAAATTTAATATATGCTATATTGTATGTCAAATTTGATACATAATTGATATACAATATATAACATATACAAAATTTAGCATATTATTTAACAATGTATTGGAAGAATGTTTTTACACTCTATGCTAAATTTTAGCATTGATAAACTAATTTGACACAACATTGGATATGCTCATCTCACCAAGAAATAAGAAGAGACACCTAATGTTAACATGTAATTAATTAACTAGATTAACAAACTAATTTCTCTGATATATCTAGGCGATTTCATCATTAATTTGATCCCTCTAGTACTGTGCTATAATAATGAAGTAACGTGAAAATGGAAGAACACATTAAGAAAAGTAGTATTATACAATTTATTGATGCACTATTGATAATTAAATACGAAAACAAACACGATCATCATCTTCACATACCCTTACCTTTTCATCAAAGCATCAAACCCCAAAAAACAACATCATAAAATATTACAAGACTCAAATATAATTAAATATTAATTTTTCTATTCTCTGATATTCTTTAATCTAAATAAACCATAACCAAACCAGCGTACTACTCCATATATATTTTCTTCACATCATAGACTAAAAATCATGCATGGCAAAGCTGGTATATATATGATCATGATCATGATAATCAATCTTTAAGCTCATCAAACTCATACTGTTCCCCTTGGTTTTGATTCCCATCCATGGAGTAGTTGTTGTGCTCATTATTGTTACCATAATAATTTCCTCTAGTGTTGTTCTCGTTGTTCCTCGAAACTACCTCCCTCGAATTTTGATACTGGTTCTGATTTGGATAGTAATTGTTTTTCCACTCATTATCAACATCATAATGGAACCTACCATCGTCAAGAAACCTGCTGTCACTCAAGCCTTGCTTCTGACCTTTGCTGAAGAAGTGACTCTCTCTAGCATCAATTATTTGTGAAGAGAAGAGAGTCACAAGAAGAAAGAAAGAGAAGAGCTTTGATGAAACAGCCATTGCTGCTTGTTAATGTTGTGCTTTAGTGTGTGTGTATTGAGATAGAGAGAGAGAGATGTGATCTTCCTATATTTATATAGAATGAGTTTTATTATCTCTATCAATCTCCACCAAAAAAGAAAAAGAAAAAAAGAAAAATCACTCTCTCCAATTTTGTTTTTCTACTCCCAGTAGTTAGAAATTAGACTTAAAATTTAAAATGGGAGCTAGGGTAATGGTTTTGACTGTAATGGGTCGCAAACACTACTCTAACATACAAACAGCTTTTTTCTCTTGTTTTGTTGTTAATCATATTTATCGAGTCTTTTAAGAACCATCTTTTTGGGCTAAACACTTTGTGCAAAACGACATTAGTATGTGTTGTGTGTTCAATTAGATACCCTCCACTCGTCAGTTCTCACGTGGCTCTCGACCGACAAAGTAAACATTGGTTTAGTTAAAATAATAAGGGTCCAAAATTTGTAAAACATACTCAATATCTTAAAAATTGTTAAAATTATTTACTTATATTTTGCGTATGGGTCATGTTAAAATATAAAAATATCGATAACATTTCGATCAAAATATTAGAATTTACTGACAACTTTAACTATTTTTTTTTTTTTACTTTTTCTGTCTTCTCTCTCTATATTGAAATCATTAAAATGTACTAATCTATTGAATTTTTTCTTATATTGTAAGCAAACAAAAGTGGAATAAGCATTTTATAAAACATAATCAAACAAAAATAGCCTTAAAGCTATAACGAAGAATCCCGAGGATTGGTAATTAATTTAATAATCCATCACGAGGATTTGAAATCTAACTAATTTACCCATGCTGCCCAATTAGTCAGACAGACTGGGGTTCAAGATTATTATTTCCCAAAATAGAGATTTGATAAAAAAAAAAAATTCGAAATAAATTGGAGAGGAAATACCTCTTTTTAGTTAAAAAGTTAATAAGGTTTATTGTTTTTATCCGTATTTTTATTGTTTTTATTCAACGATTGATTGTGATAACCAAAATATCCCATATTATTTTATTTACTTATTTTCTCTCCTTTGGTCTTAACTCATAATCATTTTCCTCTCTTCCTTCTTTCTCTCTTTAATCTCTTCTTTTTCTCTTTCTCTCACGCTTCTCTAGCTCTTTCCTCTTTCCTCTTTCCACCACATTTTTTTTTTGCAACAGGATCTCCTCTCCAGATCAATCTCTTCTCTCACGCATCTCTCCTCTTTAATCCAATCATTTTTTTTTGTTCCTCCTTTCTCTCATTTAGTTTGTAGATCTAGGTTGTGAAGATCCAATTCAAATTTGAGTGTTAACTGTTGATTTAAGGGTGATTGTGATTGCGTTTAAGTTTGGGTATTGTTTGTTTAAAAGAAATTTCAGATTTTGTTTTGTTTAAAAAAAAATTTAGACTTAAAAAAAATTCGGGGTTTTTTTTATTTTGAATTTTTTTTCAGATTTAAAACAATTTTTAGATTATGTTTGTCAATTTTTTTTTTCAAATTTGATTTTGTTAAAGAAAAATTTTAGGCATTTTTTATTTTGAAAATTTTCCAGATTATGTTTTTTTTTTCTAGATTTGATTTTGTTTAAAAAAAAAAATTCAAAGTTTTTTTTTTTGAAATTTTTTCAGATTATGTTTGTTACTTTTTTATTCAAATTATGTTTTTTTTTTAAAAAAAAATCCATATTTTGTTCCATTGGAATAAAATTTCCTTCCTAAAAAATAATATTTACTAGAGATCCATTTTTCAAAGATATATTTTTCTTATATGAGGAAATCTGGAAAATTTCCACATCTATTCAAATCTGGAAATTTTTTCATATTTTTTAAGCACATCAGACTACCAATTAAACACATTACGACAACTCAATTAAACACATCAGTGTAGACCAATTAAACACATAGAGACATATTAACTAAACAAATCACAAGTAAATTAATTAAACATACCGCGACAACCTAATTAAACACACAAAGACAACTCAATTAAACATACAAAAACAACTCAATTAAATATATGGACAAAACAATTAAACGCATCATGACAACTCAATTAAACACACCATGAAAAATCAATTAAACACACTAGGCAACATCAAATTAAACACACTAAGTCTAACACAATTAAACACATCCAGGAAGAAGAAGAAGAATACTATAAGTCTAAGAAGAAGAAGAAAAAAGAAAGAAAAAAAAGTTGCTTTTTTTCTAGAAAAAAAAGGAGAAATTTTTATATATAAAGAAGGGTAAATTTGTTCAAATAGTGAATATTTTGGTAGAAACAATATAAATGTTAATATTGGATAAAAACAATAAACCCAATAATTTTATGGTTAGTTTTAAAGTTCTCCCTAAATTTTATTTTAAATACAGTGATATGAAAGCATGAATAATGAAGATACATTTGATATTAGTATTTTTTAAAATAAGTGATATATTTTATTCGAAATCCGTTTTCAATTGGCTTCTTAATTTAGCATTAAGCTGCTATATAGAATTTATAAAAGTATAACTAGATATGTGAGGAAGATTTGAGTCTCACTTCACTATTATTTATGAAAGTAATTATCTCTTTGTTTGTGAGGACTAAATGTATGTTAATGATTGTAAATATGTATTATTAAATTAGGTAGATTTATTCATAGGTAGATTTCAACGAATTTATCATCCATAAAAAAAAATTCAAATCAAAAGTTATAAAATTTATATGATTTCATTAAGGTATTTATCAAAATTAGAATAAAAAATCCCTTATAAGAGATTTACTATATATATATATATATATATCATAATTTTCAGATGCATTTGAATTTATAATTTATAAAGGTATAGATGATATTCTTTGTTTAAAGAAAATTATATAAAAATGTTTTATATGCATTTGAATTTATAATTTATAAGGCTATAGATGATATTCTGTGTTTTATATAAAATGATTATTGTGATTTGTGAGGATTAGTACATGAAAACGTTAAATAAAGGGTAAAACGGTAAAACAGGGGTAGGGGCGGGTAATAATGCGTGGATTGAGGGGGATGGTGGGGCCCAGGAAAAGGAAGTCGTCAATTCTCCACTCAAAAAAATCCAACGAACGTTTAGTTGGTTTAGAAAGATCACCACCCAAAGGAATTCAATTAGTGATAGTGACACACGGCTTACATTAATTCCACCAAAATACAAAATTGAAAGGATAAAATTTCAAAGAAATTGTATTACTGAAATCAATTGTTAAAAATTGATATTTTTTTTATATATCATAAGAGAGTCAAATATACATTCTAACTTGGATGGACACTCAAAACATAGAGAAATAAAGAAAGTTAAATGATCATATTATCGATTGTAACAAGATGAGACTGGTCTAGTAGTATACCTTTCACATCTACACTATGAGATTGTGAGTTCAAGTTTTCACACTCTAAAAGAAAACCTGAATTTATGAAATGCATAATAAATAAAGTCATTCAAGTGAAACTCTTCAAATTTGATTTATGACCTCAAAATAAGTCATAGCTTCCACCAGAGGCCTTCAAATTTCAAACCCAAACCGTAATCTCCAATGGGAGCACCAAACTCCAAATTGCCGTAGCAAACCTTCTCCAACCCATTGTCATTCTCTAACGCTACTTTGTTGTAGGAGTCGGAGCTACGCTAGATCTAGCATACCTTGTAGAAATAGCACAATTCTTGCGTTTTTTTAATTGATTTTTTTTTATTGGTTGAAAAATAATATTTAAAGGAATATTCTTTTTAAAGTATAATTTGGTGTAATGGATTGAAGATGGAAAAAAAAAGTAATGTTTAAATTAGTGTAATTGTTACAATAAATCGAAGCAATGAGTTGGAGATGGTCTTAATATTTGACTCATTTAAGCTTTCCAATGATATATGAGTTATGAGTTATGACATCTCTTAACTTGGCAACATTTAACACAAAATAAATTTCAAAACTACTCATTGTACTCTTTGTTCTTTATAATGTAAAACCCAAACCTAATTTGTTAATGAATTAAATTGGTCACTTCAACTGTTTTTTTTTTAATTATGATAAAATTGTTAGGATATGTTAAGATCATATAATATATGTGTTGTCTAAATATTTATTCCTATAAATAGAGAAAAAACTTCTTATAAATACTTTTTATATACGTATGATGAGATTAAACCTCTCGAACACCAATATGGAAATGAGGTGCCTAAGAGATAATGACATACTTTGCATTACTAGTTGTATAAATAAAATAACAAAAGTCAACTAAATTGATATATTTTCAGAAGAGTAATTACTCTAAAAAAAGGGGAAATTTCAAAATTAACCTTATAAGACTATGAAAACTTATGTTTGGCAATATGCGATAGTTTACATGTTATTTATTTATTTATTATTGTTTTTAAACATGTATTATTGCCCTTGAATAAATTAATCATCCTTATAACAATTTTTTATTATAATTTATCATAGTAAAAGTTGATATGACATGATTAATTAACAATGTTATTATTATTATTCAATGAATTAAATAAGTTAACATAAAATAAATCAAAATACAATGTAATGATTAAGTATGATATATTTTGCTAAAAATTATCATTCATGGATGAAATAAAAATTGTATAGATAAGTGGACCTTAGTTGCCCAATTTGAATTATTGGTTTATCAATGACTTGCAACTTACAAGGCTTTCTAGTTGTCATTATGCATACAATTCCATTCTTGTCTAATCAAGAATATAAATTGATCCAAAAACCTTGAAAGATTTAAAGAGAAAAAAACGAATTTGATTCAATGAAACAAAAAAATGTGGGCTCCAACTTCATTAGAATCACTCATCAAACGGATGGCAAGTAGCATTGACGTGTCTATTTAAATATGCTTTTGTTCTGCATGGATTGCACACAAGTAAAATTCCATTGATTAAATCTTCTTATATCATCCTTGCCAAAAACATTTACGAGTTTGGATTCTGAATTCTGATCCTGTCTAGCTTTTATGTTGAGATTTTTTTCAAAATAATATTTGACTAGTGATTTTTTTTTTTGAAACATTGTTTGAATTTGAATGAAACATTTATATGCATGAATTAAAATAGGGAAGAAAAAGAAAAGAATAAATCTCCATTCATGTGATTTTTTTTTTTATATTTAGGTGTCACACTCTAGACTGGTCACAGCATGTGCCCTCTACTCTTTGTCTATCACTCAGTCACTCTCTCGCTCTAATCTCTAATTCTTTATCCCCACGCCACCTAATCTTTTCACACTCATCACTACACCTCACAATTTGGATCACTGCACCTCACAATTTGGATCACTACACCACACTCATCACTACACCTCACAATTTGGATCACTGCACCTCACAATTTGGATCACAATTTGGATCACTACACCTCACAATTTGGATCACAATACGACGGGTCGACATGAACTCAATAAATTTGAGTTGGGTTGGATGAAGCTAAATGGGTTCGGATTGGTAAATGGGTTGACCCCGTTTAATAAACGGGTTGGGTTGGGTGACGGGTTGACACGATTAGTTTGGAAAAAATGTGTAACTTAAAATTAATTGAAGGTAAATAACTAATTTTTATATTGTTTTAACTTTCATCTTGCAATTACCAATAGTTTACGGAATACGAAGTTTGAAGACTTCATTAGTTGAACTATCGATCTTTATTTATCGTTTTTATTAGTTTTAATTGTTTGTTTATATATATTCTATCGATTGTGGATTGTATAAACTTTATAGTCTTTTTGTGACTCGTCTAAATTGAAATGTGGTTTAGTTGGTTATTATGTTGGTTTTTTAAGGATATTTTTGGTTTAGATTTATATTATATTTTTAATAATTATTAATATAGAAAAAAATCAAACATATTATAAACGGGTTAAACGTGCAGGGTTGGATTATACGTTTATTAAATGAGTTGGGTCTGGTTTGAAAAATTCAACCCGTTTAATAAACGGGTTGACCCGACACGACCCATTTAATAAATAGGTCGTGTCGGGTTTTGTCCAACCCGGCCGACGAATCCGTTTTGCTAGATCTACTTATCACTCTCTCTACGGGCCCACATTGGTTTATCGATACGGGGAAAAACTTTCACTATTATTATTATTAGCATTCATTTTTTGGAAGATATCTGTCTATTTAAGGTTAATGTTTTTTTTTTCCTCTGGAACTCATTTGAACGGTTGATTAGAAAATCATTTTTTAAATTTATCTAAGTTCTAAGCTCTAAGCTCGTTCATCTACCACATGAGATACACCCATAAAAACAATTATTATTATTATTTTTAATTATTACAAATCGAAGATTTCAAAATTCAATCACCCACAAATTTGTTTGTTTATACTTTATTATTGTTTATTTAAGTAAAAAATTGTAAAAATAATAATAATAATAACTTTTGTTTTTCCTTTTTACTAAAGACCTTACACACTTATTAAATTATTATTTTTTTAATTAAATTTGTTTATAATATTCCAAAGTGATGTGAGTACAAACAATATAATATTTCAATTATCTTAACCTTTTGTTTTAAGCTATAAATTATTTTTAAACCATTGAATTTTTACCTTTTTTTTTTTAGTCTTTATGATTAATCTGAAGTTTGATCTAGAAAAATACGGTTCAAACTCATAATCTCAATAATATATATAATCCTAATAATAGTTTAATACTTTAGCCTGTCTTTCATTTTAGTCCAAAATATAATTATCAAATTATCTTAAATACTTGATTTATTAATTTGTGATTCAATAACAAACATTTTTTTGTTGTCTTGATTCAATAGCAAGCCTTCATATATATATATATATATAACGAAATTTTTTTAGATAGTATTGATTACCGTTTTTTTTTCTTTTCTTGACTTAACATTATCTATAATTTTGTTTATTCATTTATTTATTTTTTTATTATGGGCGACGAAATCGACTGGACTAGATTCGTTAGAGCTAATAAACAACTTCATTTTCCACTGTTTAATTTCTCTAATGCTTTGTATTTTACGCAAGAGTAATAATTGGAAACAGAATGATTTATTCATTAAATCGGACTACAACAAAATAGAAGTATCAATCATATTCATGACAAATAATAGGGTTTAGGTCAAAATTAGTGGACTGAATCAACAACTATTGTCAGAAGTCTCACCATTTTATTTCTACTAACTAATCACTTATCTAACGTATCAACATGCCATCCACATCATTCCAAAAGTTTTTACTTTAACTCCACTCACATCATTTCGTTAGTATATCCATTGAACGAAATTATGTTATCTTTACATTTTAAAAATAATAATAATAGTAATAAAACCATTTATAAAGAAAAAAAGCAGACTTGATCGGTTCTTCTTCACAATTTTTTTTTTGATACATCTTCGAGGATTGCTGCTCATAAAGGGGTACCCTGAATGGCCGATTCCTGCTTAGAAGCTTCGGACAGCTGGAAATATGGAGATTCTTTCGTCTTGGGATGACGAATAAAGGAAGCTTTTTAAGCCATTTGTGCATTAAGGGGAGTGGAGTCGATGGGATTTATCGAAGGGTAATGATGCTGTTAATTCTGTCTATTTGGTTGAATCCGACTCTGGGCCTGCCCTTTTGCTAGCTTTTTCATTTTGCTGGTTCAACTACTGCTTATACCGGAAATCTCTCAACACCGTTGATCCAATCTCAATAGATGTTGATTTAATCATAAAAAGTAATCATATCTTAATTATATATTTATTTATTATAATGTTTTATATATCATGATCAGATCGTTAAAAGATAAGGCAGAAAAGAGGTGAGAAGATTATTCAAATTTATATGCAAATTGTAGTTTGTTTGCATCAACTTTAAGCAATATATTCATTATAGTTTGCTTTTCATATGCAGTTTGGCTATTTAAGAAAATAGGTGAGACAAGTGTAAGTCTACTGTCTACCCAAGGGTGGATCAAAACCAAATATGGGAACAAGCTATGTAATGCTATTTTGATTCATGATAAAGTATCCACATCCAACTTGCAACTTCATGATATATGAATCTATTATAATTAATTTGAGCTTTGGACGTTTAGACGAGGAAAATGATTCTAATTAATCCACGACTTTAATGGTATATATATATATGAGAAATATATCATTTACCAACTTTATCTCGTTTTTATAAATTTATTTCAATTAATTAATGCTTTGGTATACGCAATAATAAGCAATAATAAGCAATAACAATTTTACTCTATATATACCTTCTAGCAGTTTCATATAGACAATCTTTTCAGTTATATATATAGTTAATTTGTTATGATATAATTTCAATATTAAATAATGTCTCAATCTGTTGAAATTTATAAATGTGATTGACGCCATAGCTCAAGCCTGAAAGTAGGGTAGAATAGAAAGGCTAATTAAGGTCAAAAGAGAAAAGAAGTTTCTACGCATTGTATGTGTCATGTGTGAATTTTGTCGCATGAACACGTCATCAACAAAGATGATAAATGGTCAGGTGAATATCCGAATAAGCATTTAGAAAATATCCCACAAGACATTACTGAAAGAGAGAGAACCCGAGTAAGCAGATGTTGGATAAAACCTACTCGGGATCAATTAACAACACTCAGGGATGATTAAATAACGCTTCAACTCGGGATCAAATGAAGATACTTGGGATCAAACAACGTTGCTCGGGACCAGCAGGTATTACTCTTACTCGGAACAAACATGATGAAAATCAAATAAAGATCCTAGTGCGTAGCTCACATGGATCGTCATGAAAATACACAGAGATATCCATATCAAAAAGGAGTCCCAATAAAAATAGAATATTAAACAGGAAAGATTCCCAATCAGGCAGCAACTTTATTTCTTCAGAAAAACTGTCCCTATAAGGAAATAAGTCCTAATTGGACTACATTACTAGAATCCCATTCACTTTCAATACAAGACTCCAAAACAGAAAAGAAGACAATCAACTTCAAGCAAGTACATAATTGTAATAAAATACAAAGATCTATTACATGTACAAGGCAGATTAGGGCTCTATAAACATATAAATAGACCCATAATCTTGATAAAAAAAGATATATACAACAAGCAATAGAAAAATACAGAGAGAAGAAAGAGAAATTGAGAGCTTGTAAACATCATATTTTCATAGTGGATTTTGGCTTGGTTGATCATTCAACCACCCGTGGATGTTTCTCCGACAATCGGAGTTTTACCAAGTAAAATTTGTGTCTTGATTACCTTCTCTAATCTCTTTCTCTTTATATTGATAACTGAAATCCAATCATTGTTGGTTTTTCTGATACAATCCAGAAATTAACGTCAATAATTGGTGCTAGAAGGAAGGGCGGTATGAACCTTTGACTTGATCAAAAGCAATGGCATTAAGCAGAAGCAATTCCGGGGATGTTCAAAAATCTCCGGACAACTTTCATGTTGGCAGTACCTCGCGGGATCTCGCTCGACAACGGAGAACCAATTTTACATTCCTGGCGGGGATCCAGCAAGTTTCTCCAACCAGTGGAGATCTGACACAACGTTTCCGAGAAGTGTTGCAACAATTGATGGTGGATGCAGCAAATGAAGGAATTGATCTACTGGCTACAGAAGCACAAGCTCCTAACCTCCCACCTGTGAGGCTTCGTTCGGTAGTAGTAGGGCCAGAAATAAATACACCAGAAGTCAGAAGGAACCCTACTCCAATAAATCAGGCTGGACATGAAATAACTGAAGAAGAGCGACCACGCCAGATATAGAACTAGGATCATACAGCCAGTTCTAGACACCGCAAACATGAACGCCACCGGGATTGGTCGTCATCAGAAGACAGCGATCGACACTATGGCAAGCGTTAACACGGAATCATACGTGAAACCCGACAACAGAGTAAAGAACCAGAAAGATGAATGACAATCACCTAGCGGTTCAACCATCGGGGAAGTCCGGTAGGAGACAGAGCCGTCATAATCCAGAGCCTAACTCGAGAGGTCGAGAGCAACATACGTCAAATGGATGCACTGGTCAGGCGTTATGGGTATAACGACTTATCTGATGACGATTCTGATAGTCCGTTCACCAGGGAAATCTTGCAGACCATTCCCAGAAAGGTTTAGGATGCCACACGTGGAACAATTTAAGAAGGATACAGATCCAAAGGAGCATGTAAGAAGCTATAAAAGTGCTATGGCTCAGTATATCCACATCGATCCTCTGATATGTCTCAACTTTCCACAAACTCTGGGAGATATGGGTTCATGGTGGTTCGGGAGATTGCCCCCAGCAAGCATCAGAAATTTCAGTGAATTGAGCAAGAGCTTCTCAAGGCAATTCATGAGTAATGTTCACAGGAAAAAGTCAGTGGCTCACCTTGCTAAAATAAAACAAGGGAAAGATGAGTCACTGAAGAAATACCTGGGGAGATTCGGGCAAGCGGTATCAGAAATTGACAGTGCAAACGATGAAGCAATAATCGCTGCATTCATCAACAACTTGCAGAATGGACGGTTATCTTTTGATTTAAGAAGAGCCCGACTGACCAAATATACAGACATGATGGATATGGCGGGTGGATATGCACTGGCTGAGAAAGAAGAGTTAGCCATAGGAGGATGCTACATGCATGGGGGAAAACCCGAACAGAAGGATACCGAGTCCAAGGTGCAGAACCAGAAGGGAAAACATAAAGGAAATGGTAAAGAAAAGAGCAAAGACGGGGGTAATGGGCGTAATACCGAGCAGATCACAGACAAATACCGAGGCAGATACACCAACTACACCCCTCTTCGAAAAAAAACAGAAGGAAATCTTGGCCATTCTGGAAACAAAGAATATGGTACAAGAGCCACGCCGTCAATCTCAATTTGCTCGGCGAGATACAACCAAATACTGTAGGTTCCACAAGGAAACCGGTCATGAGACTTTCAAGTGTTACCAGCTCAGAGATTACATAGAAACCCTCATTCGGGAAAGACATCTATAGGATGTGATCTTGAAGAATGATGAAAAATCAGAAGCAAAGAAAGAGATCAGGGCTGACCACAGCTCTGGTCGAGATCAAAGAGCCAGTCTAGAGGCCAATCAAGTAATACATACGATATTTGGAGGACCATCTACTGGAAGAAGTATCTGAGAACGAACTCAGGAAATCAGAGAAGCAGTAGAAACAAGAAATAACTTTGATATAAACTCGGTCGAGCCAGACCCGAAGAGGACAAAAAAAGGATGAGACCCAATAACATTCACAGAAGCAGACTCACATGGCGTGGATGTTAGGCCAAACGACGCCTTAGTCATAAATGCCCGGATTGGTCACCGGAAAGTTAGGAGAATCCTGATAGATAATGGAAGCTCGACAGACATCCCCAATGTAGCCGTCTACGATCAACTCAGGTTAGACCGAAAGGACCTACAACCCTTCCATACCCCACTCAGAGGATTCGGGGGAGTTGAGGTCAGGTCACTCGGGACGGTAAAGCTACCCGTGAAGATTGGAGTAGCACCTTGCTAGAGAACCGTATTGCTCGACTTCGTGGTGGTAGACTTAGACAATTGGCCATATAATGCACTATTGGGATGACCATTCCTAAATAAAACCAAGGCCGCAACAACCACTTATGCCTTAATGATAAAATTCCCGACCGAACAGGGGATTGGGGTAGTCAAGGGATCCCAAGAAATGGCCTGAATAGCTAACCTTTCAGTATACAAGGACAAGAATGAACATGTTTGCACTATAACACAGCCGAGTCAGAACGAAAAGCCACTATCATTCGAATTCGATCTAAGGGAAGAGCCGAATGAATCAAAAACTGAACCGGTAGAAGAAATCACCTTGAAAGAAGATGAACCAGATAAAAAGGTCAAGATCAGAGCCAACCTAGAAGGAAGAGTCAAACATAGCCTTATTGATCTACTCAAAGAATACAGGGATGTGTTCGCTTGGAGTCATGAAGACATGGTCGGGATAGATGCCCAAATAATATCCCACCATCTCACAGTAGACCCAAATGCAAAACTGGTGATACAAAAGAGAAGATCATTCAATCTTGAAAGAAGTAGAGATGCCACTCGCTGTAGGATGGATTAGAGAAGTCAATTACCCTAAATGGGTGGCTAATGTAGTCCTCGTCCAAAAGAAGAATGGACAGTGGAGGATGTGCATAGATTTCACAGACCTGAACAAGACATGCCCGAAAGATAGTTTTCCACTTCTGAGGATAGATCAGTTGGTGGACGCTGCATCAGGCCATGAGTTACTCAGTTTCATGGACGCCTATTCGGGATATAACCAAATCCGGATGAACAAAGCTAACGAAGAAAAAACAGCATTCACAAATGATCAGGGTTTATACTGTTATACAGTAATGCCCTTCGAATTGAAAAACGTAAGAGCAACCTATCAAAGGCCGGTCAATAAAATATTTTCATGGCAAATAGGAATAAACATGGAAGTATACATTGATGATATGCTGACCAAGAGCATCACATCAGATAAGCATACTTCAGATCTGAAAGAGACATTTGATGTCTTAAGGAGATACCAGATGAAGCTAAATCCAAACAAGTGTTTATTCGGAGTTCCTTCGGGAAGTTTCCTGGGTTTTCAAGTTCACCAAAGAGGAATCGAAGTCAACCCCGAGAAGATTCAGGCCCTGCAGAAAATGATTTCACCAAAGAAGCTCAAAGAAGTATAGCGCCTAACATGATGCTTAACTTCCTTGGGTAGATTCATCTCAAAAGCAACAGACAGATGCTCACCATTTTTTAAAGTAATCAAAAAAGGAAAAGGGTTCGAATGGAATGAAGAGTGTGAACATGCTTTTCTGAAAATCAAGGAATACCTAGGTCAAGCTCCCATCCTCTCAAAACCACAGATGTGGGAGACACTCCAACTGTACTTATCAATTACAGAACTGGCAGCAAGCTCAGTTCTAGTCAGAACAGAAGATGGAGTACAAAAGCCAGTATACTACATCAGCAAGTCATTTATACCAGTTGAGACTAGATATTCACAGGCAGAAAAAATGGCCCTGACACTAGTTTCAGCAGCAAGGAAACTAAGGCCATACTTTCAGGCTCATACAATCCAGGTTCTCACCGATTGCCCATTGAAGCAGATTATACAGAAACTAGAGATTTCAGGGAGATTGACAAAATGGGCAATCAAGTTAAGTGAATTCGATATCCACTACATCCCTCAAAGGGCAAGCAGTGACAGATTTTATAGCAGAGTTCACAAAACAGAACTTGGAAGTAAAAAAGATGTTGGGTAAAAGTTTCATATGGAAACTGTATGTTGATGGCTCTTCAAACACTCAAAGCAGCGGGCTAGAGATTGTATTATGCACTCCAGAAGAAGACGATGTCGAATGTGCCATGAGGTTTGACTTCAAAGCAACCAACAATCAAGTGCGAGGCGCTACTAGCTGGACTCAGAGTCTACATAGCTCTCGGGGCAGATGAGATTGAGATATTCAGCGATTCACAGGTAGTTGTCAGCCAAGTCCTGGACAAGTACCAAGCCAAGGATGAAGGCATGATAATCTACCATGACATTGCGAAACAACTCCTTCAAAAATTTAAAGAATATAAAATTACCCAGATCCCCAGGGAGGAGAATGAAAAGGCAAACACATTATCCAAATTAGCGTCAGCAACAACCACGATCAGACCAAAGACTATTCCGGTTGCACATCTCCTTAAACCGAGCACAGCTGAACCAAGAAACTTAGAAATTTTAGAGATCTGAACACCTTCAGACAGGTGGATGACTCAGCTAAAAAGGTTCCTGGAAGAAGGCATACTACCGGAAGATCCCTTACAAGCAAAACGTATCAGGTACAGATCAACCAGATACATATTGGTTGGAGGAGAACTATACAGAATGGGGTATTCCCGAACACTCCAAAGATGTGTGTAAGAGGAAGATGCATATCGGATATTACAGGAAATCCATACAGGAGTTTGTGGAAACCACACTGGGGGTAAAAGTTTGGCACATAAGGTACTCAGGCAAGACTACTATTGGCCTACTCTATTCTCAGATGCACAACAGTGTTCAGAAAGTTGTAATACTTGCCAAAGGATTGCTAATGACATCCGTCAGCCACCTGAACAGCTCAGAAACCTCACGTCCCCATGGCTATTTGCCATGTGGGGTTTGGATCTAATCGGCCCAATGCCAGCTGGGACAGAGGGTGGAGCGAAGCATTCCATAGTAGTTGTTGACTATTTCACGAAGTGGGTAGAAGCTGAAGCTTTAGTGCATATCACAGAAGCAAACACTATAAATTTCGTAAAAAATAATATACTTTATAGGTTTGGACTCCCAAACACTATAATCACTGACAATGTCACTCAGTTCGACAACCTGAAATTCAGACAGCTGTGTAAAGAATACCAGATTGCCAACTACTATGCTACACTTGCCCATCCTCAAACAAATGGGTAGGTGGAAGCATTGAACAAAATCATCAAGCACACAATCAAAGCAAAGCTAGATGCTAAGAAAGGAAGCTGGGTTGAATAGCTTCCCGAAGTACTATGGTCGTATCGGACAACAACGAGAACTTCAACAGGAGAAACTCCATTCACTTTAGCGTTTGGAACATAAGCTGTTATTCCTATAGAAACATCATATACGTCACCTCGGGTCGGGCTATATGATAAAGATTAGAATGTTGATATGCTATTACAAAGTCTAGATGAGCTAAAAGAGAAAAGGGAAAAATCTCGAATACGAAATATGACATATCAACAAAGAGTAGCTCGCCACTACAACTCTCACGTTCGAGTCAGGAAATTTCAGCTAGGAGACCTGGTGCTCAGGAAAGTGTCATTAAACACAAAAAATAAAGCTACAGGTTCCCTGACAGACAAATGGGAAGGCCCGTACAAAGTCGAATGAATAGCTGGCCATGGAGCATATTGGATTGCACGACCTAATGGAGGGGTTTTACCCCAACCATGCAATGCCCAATATCTGAAGATTTTCTATCCTTAAATTATTATTTTTTCTTTTTTCTAGTCAAGCCAATTTTAGTTAAGATAAATATTAGCTGTAGAATTTAAAACTTTATTGGTTTTGCAGTTATGAATAAAAAATCACTCGGGATTTCTGAAAGAAAAGCATCGAACTCGGGATGTCCAAAAGAAAGCATATGATAATAAGAACATATGGAAGATAAGCATGATAATAAGTACATGCAAATAGAATACTCGAGACTATTAAAATCCCGAATGGGCGGAGAAGCTCGAAGGAGCATGCCAGCCGAGCAAGGTCAAAAGACCTTCGTAAAAAGGCAAACCCAATGCACCAGCTCGGGACGCTATCGGGAAAATTTTGGTGAAATGCGTAGCTGTGTTAAGCAATCAAAAAAACTTAACGATTCGGCAAACCCTTACACATAAAAACAGGGGAGACGTCCTTGGTAATGTGTAAGGACTGGAACATATGATTATGGTGAGCCATGATGAAATGTTCGAGTAGCAACCGTGTATGAAACACAAGTATAAACTTTTGTTTTAAGATGACACGGTTAATAATATTAGCCAGTTTAATAAGATACTTGGCATTAAAATTATTCGGGTGACAATCGTTTTAATACCCGGTGAAGTTACCCGAACATCAGAGCTAGTCAGTTTAATAAGATACTTGGCATAAAGATTACATGAGCCAGTTTAATAAGATACTTGGCAATATGCGGGTGGCAACCGGTTTAATAAGATACTTGGTTAAGTACGCGAACATCAGAAATAGAGGGTTTAATAAAATACTCAACAACCAGTCAAGTTAAAGAAATTTCGCGAGTAATAGAATCGAAACACCAGATTCAGAAAAGCTACTCGGAATTTTATTGATCTTTCAAAAGAACTATTACTATTCTTTACAAAGAATAAAAAAGTATACAAAAATCCTATCTATAAAAATCAGGATTGAGAGGATTTGGAGCCCTTGCCAATACTCGGGTCAGGCATCATCTCGTACTTGCAGAGCAGACTTTCATTAGAAGCCAAACAATTATGTCGACTGAGTCATCCATCCATTGACTGTAATCCTCCTCTGGAATCGGCCCGACATCAGGCTCCACACCCTCCACGACCGACTCTTGACAGACATAGAAGGTCGAAAATGAGTGTTCGGATGGAATCTCTAAATGCATAGGATGAGGCTCTTTGCCTCGGCTACGACAGTAAGCTCTCAATTCATTCATCTGAGTTTTAAGAGACTCCAAGGATCGATCGATATGAAGTTTGATTGACAGCTCCTAATTGGTTCAGGCCTTCTCAGTTGCCCGATTCTTGACTTTGAAGAATTCTCCAGCTGAAACCAGCCCTCGTTGAAACTCCCGAAGGAGAAGAGCATCATAGGCAGGGGAACTTTTGAAATGATCCACCCCTTGTATTTTAAGTTCCAGCCTGGCCTCCCGGGATAAGGATTCGACTGTCAACGCTTGGCGTTCCAGATCTTCAATTTTCTGCTCATACGCCGACTTAGACTGCTCCGTTTTCTACTCGACCTTAAGCATTGATTATTGGACAGAAGACAATAAGTCCTGAAGAGATGTTTCTTTCTCTTCTGCCAAAGAAGCCTTCTCATCGGCCACCATATGCTTTGCCAGACAGTGGTCGGTAAAAACTTATACAGAACCAACCTCCTGTTGATAAGCCGATTCGACTCGAGCACGACAATCCTCACTTTCCTTTAGCTGAGCTTCCAGACGCCTTATTCAGTCAGCTTGATGTTGTTACGTTTGAATTAGCTCAGCGAATTCGGCCACCATATACAAAAAAGGTTTAATTAAAAATCTGAATCGGGCAAACAAGCACAACAATTAAAGAAAATGGTAACCTACATAAGATGCATCGTTGAAAAAATTCTGAAAATGGTCAGTCAGAGAGCCATCTAAGAAACAGCTCCAACGGTCGTCTCCAATAAAAACCCAACCATATGACATCTCCCACAACATATCCTGGGGAGAAGTATATGAAGGAATCCTCGAGAATTCACCCCCTAGATTTCTAACCTCGGGGGTAGAACCTTTGTTCGGCTCTGAAGCCGCCGCATCCGTTGACGCTCCAGCATCAACGCTCGGGGGAATCTCATCAACAACATCTTCATCGCTGGAGTCAATGAATGAGACCACCCGAGGGACCTTAAGTGGGCGAGTCAGGAAGCTGATTGCTTTTCTCTTCTCACCCCGAGAAAGATGTAAGCTTAGATCAGCTGCGGGATCTTCCTGAGTATCATCCCGGAAAGACTCAAAGAATTCAAGATCCATAGGTACTTGCCCCATAGAGGTATTACCTCTATCACCAACCTCCGACCGTTCGACAGGCTCCTCACCAGGACCCTCACTTTGCCTCCCCCCGTCATTGGGCGGATGGGCATGATCCGTAGGGCCACTCGGACCACTAGACTCCCATACGGTCGGTTGAACGATGTCCTCGGGGACATATTCAGGAATTTGCTCTTCGACCGCGTCAGATTCAGGCAGGGCAATGCCTTCATTACTCTGATGAGAAACCTCTTTCCGACTCGCCTGAATAATTGACTTCACTTGGCGAGCCTGAAGAACACAGACGACGTCCGTATCATACATTTAAAAAAAAGGGAACCACGTCAGAATACAAAACAAGAATTATAATAAAAGAAAAAGATTACAAAAATCGCTTACATCGCCTGCGGTAGCCCAAAATCTTTTCGAAGAAGCCAAACTCAATCATCTTGGACTCAACCAAAAGATAAGTCTTGCTCCTCTTCTCCAACGTGTGAACTGCCGCCTGAGCAAGTTTGGTCAGCTCCGCATCGCTGTACTCAATTTTCTTCTTGTTCCAATTATCGGGGGAACAGAAGAAGCATGTGACCTTCAGCACCGTCCGAGCACCCCAGCTAAAACAGTGACTTTAAGCCCGAGGCTCCCTCCGGTGAAAAACCAACTGTTCTTCCAAAACTTGTTGGACGTAGAAAATCCCCATATAAAACCCCTCTTTCTGGGGTCATCGGAGGTATCAGCTCCCCGACTCACTTTTGTCCCCTTAGGGACCTAGCAATCTGGCGAATTAGACATAAGGAAATATGTCCCCGACTTGCCCGCTTGCCTCAGTGTAAAAAAGTGCCTGATTTCATTGGGATGTCGGCGATAAGTTCATTCGGCTGTCCATGTTCCACATGCACATCAATATTTTATAGCTATTCGGGGCAAGCTGAGCTGGAGCAATCTCTGCTTCAGCCAAAAACCAGGCAATAAATGGCTGGAGGGGAAGAGTGACGTCACAACAGAGCATGGATCCGTAGATCGCCACCATACCCGGGGGAGGATTCCATACAGCTCTATCACCCGCTGGAATCAAAGTGACCGAGTCGGGCAGATCAAATCGTGAACGATACCTTTCTATCTCGTCTGCCTCGACTACATTCGGCTCAGTATCAAAACCACTCAGGCAAGCAGTAGAGAAGGAAAGGCGAGATGTTCTGTACGCCTCTTCAACGTCGTTCTCGTTGACAGTCTGCTCCCTGATCAGGATATCGCCCGAGTTGTGCTTACGGACTTCGCTTTTGCTTTGATGTTTTCCCATCCTTCGAAAAGGTATCCTGTGATCAGAAATATCAGAATCAGAACTAGATGAAGAACTCGATACATGGCTAAAAATGACGTCGGAGTGAAGCTCAAAAACATCAACCTTTAAAAATGGAGGTTCATCAGCAGGGATTTCCCCCAGTAATCTTCTAATGCAAGAAACTAACTGGAAATCCCCACGTTCTAATGCATCAATAGCGACATTAAAGAGACGATGACGGGAAGATGACTCCATTAAAACTAACATTGAATTAAGTTTGATGCAAGATCTTCAACGAAGAATCGTAAACTTCTTTGTAAAAAAATCTGGGTTTAAAGAAATTTCTGCTGAAAATCGTTGAGAATAAATCAACGATGTCTCTCAGCTAAGAATTTAAAGAAATAACAACACGAAACCCTAGGATCTCAAGGCAAGAAAGAAACAATGATGAGGATTGATGACGTATGCGGCACACGGGGAAACGAGTAAGTCGTTTCTCATAAATAATATCGAAAAACGAAGAGGCAAAGGACACATGTCAAAGAGAGAACTAGCTTTCGCCGTCAGAACTTCAAAACGTCACCATTATTAAAGATCTCGCGTAAAGAGACAATTCAAATTTGCAGGGTCGTCATTAAGACACGTCGTTATGATAAGATATTTACTCGGGTACTGAAAAGATATTGAATTAAAATACTTTTGCCCGAAGAAACCTTGTTCAGTAAAAATATTTTAAGGGGGTATTGTCATGTGTGAATTTTGTCGCATGAACACGTTACCAACAAAGAGGATAAATGGCCAGGTGAATATCCGAATAAGCATTCAAAAAATATCCCACAAGACATTGCCGAAAGAGAGAGAACCCGAGTAAGCAGATGTTGGATAAAACTTACTCGGGATCAGTTAACAACACTCAGGGCAGGTTAAATAACGCTTCAACTCGGGATCAAATGAAGATACTCGAGATCAAACGACGTTACTCGGGACCAACATGTATTACTCTTACTCGGGACAAACATGATGAAAATCAAATAAAGATCCCAGTGCGTAGCTCGTATGGATCGTCATAAAAATACACAGAGATATCCATATCAAAAAGGAGTCCCAATAAAAATAGAATATTAAACAGGAAAGATTCCCAATCAGGCAGCAACTTTATTTCTTCAGAAAAACTGTCCCTATAAGGAAATAAGTCCTAATTGGACTACATTACTAGAATCCCATTCACTTTCAATACAAGACTCCAAAACAGAAAAGAAGACAATCAGCTTCAAGCAAGTACATAATTGTAATAAAATACAAAGATCTATTACATGTACAAGGCAGATTAGGGCTCTATAAACATATAAATAGACCCATAATCTTGCTAAAAAAAAGATATATACAACAAGCAATAGAAAAATACAGAGAGAAGAAAGAGAAATTGAGAGCTTGTAAACATCATATTTTCATAGTGGATTTTGGCTTGGTTGATCATTCAACCACCCGTGGATGTTTCTCCGACAATCGGAGTTTTACCACGTAAAATTTGTATCTTGATTACCTTCTCTAATCTCTTTCTCTTTATATTGATAACTGAAATCCAATCATTGTTGGTTTTTCTGATACAATCCAGAAATCAACGTTAACAATATATACGTGTCAACTTTTTTATTTCTTCATTAAAAAAATATATGTAAATTTAAAAAGAACAATCATTATATAAAAGATTTTGAGTTTAAATCTCGTTTAATTTATTCGGACCAAGGGTTTGGACCATAAGTATTGTAATAAATTTTTTACCCAATAAATCATTTACTAGCTAGCTTGTAATTTGTAAAGTTAAGAAGAAGAAAAAAAGTAAAGTGAATATGAAAGAAAGATAGAAGAAGAATTTGAAGTGAATCATCATGAGTTTTAAAAGCAAAAGGCTGACAACCTTGAAGAAGCTAGAATCCTTTTATATCTTCACGTCTCTTTGAACATAAAAACAAGTTTCATGAAGAGTTTTGAGTGGTTACTGACTTACTGGTTAGAGTACTACTATAAATTAAAAAGGCATTAAGTATTCAGTTTGCAGATTTAGGAGGAGAGTTGATGAGATAGACCAAGAAATTTATAAGCCTTCATCAGTACTAGTTGAGCTTTAGTGGTTTGTGTATACATTGATATATATGGGTGGTTTAAGAGAGTTCCACATCTACACATGTTACTTCAATAACTTTTGAAGAGGAAAAAAAAATGTAATAATGTATTAAACATATAAAACCCTATCCGTTGCTTAGTGTAACTTGGTGGTGAAAAGGCTTTCATTCAGTATATAGTGTCTTATGTTGGAGTCGTTGGTAACTGTTAAGTTCATTGGTTTTAAGAAAATATTTACAAGTTTAAACATAAAAGGTTTTATTGTCAAAGTTTTTGTTGGACAAATTCAGACTTATAAAAATGGATTGGCCTAGCCCATTAGGCACGGCCTGGCCAAGTCTGTTTTCGGAAACGGGCCGAGCCTGGCCCGGCACTCAACGTTGTGCTTGCCGGACCAGGCCCGACCCGTTTTCCAAAATTGAGGCCCGGCACGGCACGGCACGCCGACCTGCCTCAGGCAGGTCGGACCGGTCTGGCACGAGGCAGGCCGTGCCTGCTGGCCGTGCCAGGCCGGTCCGCGAGCCTGGTCCAGTGGGCTTGACGGGTCTAGTCCAAAATAATTTTTTAAATTACGTTTGTTTGGATTTAGGATTTAGGGTTTAGGGTTTAGGGTTTAGGGTTTAGGATTTGAAATGAATAAAGAAAACGAACAATTTTTAGGATTTGAAATGAATAAAGAAAATGAACAATTATTTATTTATTTATTTATTTATTTATTTATTTTTCACTTATGAAATTCAGTATTACATATTTACATGATTACCTCATTAAAAACCTTACCAAGAAAAATCCAGTGGGATAAAAACTTGGTAAGGGAAAAAGAGTGCAACCGTTTTACAACTTACAAGTAAATAATAAATACATATGTAAAAGTATAACCTAATTCTGGTCCTGACCACTACCTACAAGGTCATCAATATATAGATTATTGAAATTTAGAATAAGCTCTTTATCTACAGTTAGATTTTACAACCTTTTTTTAGCATGCTCCTAATCTAGAAGGCATGTTAAAACTTCCACCATCTCAGGAGACAAACAGCTTCTTCTTGGTTCAATTATGCGTCCACTGGTGCTGAAAGATTGTTCTGAAGACACCGTTGACACGGGAAGGCTTGTGCTGAAAGTTTGGAATCGTTGGGGTTTGAGACCGTTTAATTTTACAATGTCTCTTGAATTCATTGAATCTAGGATTAGAACTGCAAATCCAAGAAATAACATCTATGATGCGATCTATTTGGTAGCTTACCTGCTTTAAACCAGCCTGTACAACTAAATTTATAATATGACATGCACACCGTTGATGGAATAAATATCCTCCATCTTGCGGGATATTTCTTGCAACAAACAATGCAATAGAGCTAGTATTTACAGATGTATTATCTAATGTGATCGAAAGGATGCGATGCGTGATTTCATATGTTTCTAAAACAAAAATAATGATATTAAAAATCTTTTCTGCTGTATGTGTAAAATCCATAGGACGAAAACCAATAATTCTTTTTGTTATCCTCCAGTCATAATCTAAATAGTGTCCCGTGACACATAAATAGTCATGTTTGGAACATGCATTCCAAATATCATAAGTTAATGCAACAGAGACACTTAAATGCTGTATTTCAGCAATTAAGTCATCCCTTTGGGTTTCAAACAATCTTATCAAATCATTTCTAGTGGTGGTTCTAGAAACATGTTCATATTGGGGGTTATATGCAGATGTGATTAATTCTTTATAAAGTGGACTCTCACCAATACTGATCGGTTGATCAGTTTGTGCAATGTATCGTGCTAAGCACTCTCTAGCGTGCACGGTGTCGAACTGCCACGTCATAACGAACCCGTCTGGGTGCCGTTGTTGTTGTGTCTGGGTTGTAGTGTCTACCTGTCCATGTGCAGGCATACATTTGTACATATGTCGTCTCAAATATCCAGTTCCCTTCGTACTTGTAGCATAATCCTTATGACAAAACTTACATTTAGCTCTGGGCCCAGATGTCCTGTCTGGGAGTGTCATTTGGACAATGTTGAAACACTACCACACATCTGATGTTAATTTCTGGAACGTAATGTTGGTGTAACGGCGGAACCAGAAGGTCCTGCTTGAGTATGAGTCGGCTCTGAAATATCAAAATCATCGTTGAGCATATTCAAACCGTCCAGAAAATAAGGCTGCTGGTTAGGATCCATTATCTGAAGTAAAAATATGAGCACTATAATCGTTAATAGTCAAATTAAAAATCAATATTTACTAACAATAATCTTAATTTACTAACAATAATTAATAAAAATAATACGACACTTACAATTATCATTTTACTTTTTTAAAAAAATAAACAAAAAAAATCATAATCTACTAACACAAAATATTAATTTCACTACTACAAATGAAATTGATAAATTTACTAACAACAAATATTAAATTAAATACTACACATAAAAATCTTAATTTACTAATAAAACTTATTCAAATTAACTACTACACTTAAAATTCATAATATACTCACCAAAAATATTAAAATAAATAACTACACTAAAAAATCATAATTTATGAAAAAAAATATTAAACTTAACTACTACACTTAACATTCATAATTTACTTTTACAAAAATTAAATTCAGTAATACAAATTGACTTTCTAAATTTACTAATAACAAATATTAAAATTACTACTAAACTTAAAAATCTTAATATACTAAACAAATAATATTAACATAATAACATTCAAGCTCAAAAATTGATAAACTAACTAACTAAATAAAAAATGTTTTCATTTAGTAACTACAGTATAAACATAAACATATAAATTTACTATGAAAAAATGTTTGAGTAAAATTAATAACAAAATTGTACCTTTAAAATTTGGTGTGTTGATGGAAAATGTTGAAAATTTTGTTGAAAGAGTAATAATGAAATTGAATGAAAAAGTGTAGAGAATTGGAGAATATAGAGATTGAGATTTGATAGAATGAGAGATTGAAAGAATGATAGAGAGAGTGAATGGAAAATGAAATGGATAGAAGTATTTATAAAAAAATTTGATTTGTGGGTCAAAATGTAATTTGAAAGATCATAGGGGGTGTTTTTGTAATTTTTTTAGGCTCCAACGGCTGGAATTCAAAATCCAACCGTTGGAGGGATTTTTTTTTTTAAACAAAGTAATCGGTTGATGTCCCGGACCGGTCCAGGGTATATATATATATATATATATATATATATTGGGTTATGGCCATGCATGTTAAATCGTACGTATTTGATTTTTCTTCACCTTTCTATATGTTTTTCTCTTCAATCTCCTGCTCAAAATTAATTTTCTTATTTTTTTTGAAGAAATCTGGGTACTTTTCCAGATTTGAAGCAGGCATTTTCCAGAAAAAACCCAATAAAAAAACAAAAAAAGTGATCAATCACACATACCAATCAACAAGCTTTCTTGTTGATTTGGTTGAACTTGAAGAAATTGGTGAAACAATCACACAGACACTTCTATGAGTTTTTCATAAAATTAAATTTGGGAAATTGAAGTTGATAAAGAGCAAAAACACTGAGAGAGAAATTGATTTGAAGGTTGAGGGAAGGAAGAATGAGAAATTGATGTCTGAAGAAGAAATTATAGATCTATTTATTTTGTTTGAACATATTTAGAGAATGAACACTATTTTTATCCAATCCCATGAGATATCAAACACATGACTGGACTATTTTTAGTCCAATCCCATGTCGCACCAAACACGGGAAATACTATAATTAATCCAACCCAATCCAATTCAATCTCATCTTTTAAAAATAGTTCAATCATATCCCGTGCACCAAACACACGCTTAAAGTTCCTTGTAAATCTTCCAAGTGAACACTTTGTCAAGCTCTTCTAGCACAGTAACAAGAGAAAAGTATTTTTGAGGCATTGAACAGAGAATCTTCTCCACCACTATTTGATCATTGAGAGCTTCTCCATTTGTGGCCATTTGATTAACAACCGATATAACTTTTACAAAGAACTTGTCAATGCTTTCATCTTCCTTCATCTGTAACTTTTCGAATTTTGAATTGAGACTTTGAAGTCGAACATTTTTACTTTGTCAATGCCTTTGTAAGTTTTCGCCTTCAAATTTTTTCATACTCCGCTTTCTCGACTGCAAGATTAATCAGATTACAAGCATCAATATCTTTTTTTTTTCGATTTGCCTCCAAAGCTCTCTTCTTTGCTTCTGATAAACCGATTTCATCTCCTGGTTCATCAAAGCCTTCATCAACAATTTTCCATAGATCAAAAACTTTAAACCAAACTTCATATCGGTTGCTACAATAATCAAAATCTTCCCTGTTAAAGGTGTGAGTGAATGGAGTTGTTATAACTTTAGTTGCCATCAAGAGCATTCAACAAAGCTCTGATACCAATTTATTGAAATTTGGATCCAGGGGCAGAATTGGGCCTGACTAGGGTGGACTACAGCCCACCCTAGTATTTTGAAAAAAAATGATAAGTTTTACAATGGTTCTATATACATCCTATTCAGTTCTAAGTACACTCCAGTCTAATTCCAACTATAACTTAGCTGACCATATTTTTTGCTTAGTTTATTAACAGCCCAATAAGGCAATAACTGAAAAAGTATGAATCCAATTCATTCAAGCCTATTGGATTTCCTCAATAAATGAAAAATCAAATTGGGGATTCTAACCCTTTAATAATTCAAAAATCAATTGGGAATTTAAACCGTAAAAGCAGAAGCAATAGTCTTCGGTCTCCACTCTCCACTCTCCAAGGATTTCAATTTTATTTCATAGCTTTTGGATTTGTAGGGGTTTACATATGTCGACTGGAGAAAACCGTACGTTATTTTTTTATTTTATTTTTTTATTGTACAATTAATTGTAGAATTTTGATGATAATTTTGATTTTGATTGATTATGTTGATCAAGTGAACAACCCAGGTGAATTTGGTGATTCGTTGGTGTCTTGGTGATTAATTAATTGTGAATTTGTGATGGATATTTTTTGTTTTGCTCTGCTTTGGAACTTTTGTCACAATTTTGATTTTTTTAAGGGGTTTTGCTTGTGAATTGTGATTATATATTGGCTCCTTGTTTTGGAACTTCTGTCACAATTTTGATTTTTTTAAGGGGTTTTGCTTGTGAATTGTGATTATATATTGGCTCCTTGTTTTTCTGGTGTGTGTAATGTGTTCGATACATTGTGCAATTGTTCCCTAATTATATGTGTATTGCTATTTTATTTTTTTGTATTTTTTCTTGGTTAGAATAAATATTTGAGAGTACTGTTCATTATGTCTCCTGACTTGGTGTACTTTTTTATTTTATTTAATGAAATTTTTTTCTTATTGTTGAGATTCGTAATAAAAACACTTTGTTTTATTATATAATTTAATTTTTGTATCTATATAAAATTGTCCACAGCCCACCCATAAAAAAGTTTTTGGTTTCGCCCCTGTTTGGATCGATTTGTTGTAAAACTAAGAGAACTAATAGAGAAGAAAATAATTTGAAGGCTCATTCTTTTTGTTGTTATTCAATTTCATGCCTTGTAAGATTACACAACAATTGCCAAATATACCGCATTACAAATGACTCATTGAAATAATCAAAGGACACTTAGGAAAAAAATAGACTTTTAATCTTTCCAGGTGGACACTTAGAAACAAACAAAGACTTTTAAACTTTCTAGGTTCACACTTAGAAAAAAACAAAGGACTTTTAAAGAAAATTGATTGCAATATTTTTAATCTTAATAAATTTAAAGAATAGTTCGTTCACTGGGATTGGTGATTCTACTAGTTGAACACTAATTAATCTAATTAAATCCTAATCTAAGTACATGAAAAATAAATGGCATAATGCTTGTCTTGGATTGCTACTCGAATTCACTAATACGCAAAATCAAATAAACTAAATTACTCAAAAGCTCACACGAAAATATATGAATATGAAGGAATTATAGGGAATTAATACAACCTAATTAAACTTCTCAATGTAATCCATAAGTCTCATTAAAACACTTAATTCCAATTGATAGGGTTTGTGTCATGAAGCACCTAATCTTTCCTATTACTCACACAAGGTCATGTAATGAGTAAGGGTTAGAATTAGTTTCTAATTAAAAACTCTAAACCAAATCACACATCGTATGGTCATGCATATGGTAATTTTCTTAATTATTAAGCTTGTAGTTAAGGACTTAATGGAATGGTCATCAACATCTAACCCTCAACATCATAAATTAACTAATCCTAACACAAACATTCATTGAGGTCTCATTTGAATATAGATGAAGGAATTAGAGCAAGTATTGCAATAAAAGAGACTACCAATGTAATTAATTAATAAACATAGACCATAGGATTACAAAGAGTTGTTCAACCGGTTTACATTAATCCCCTAATATAGAAATTAGTTACACATCAAGGAAAAGAAGAACAAATAAGAGTTAAAGAAGAAACCCAAGTTGGTCATTTGAGGTTCCTTGAATTGTAAGCTTCATCTTCTTACCTTCCAAGTTCCAAGATGGATGGAGGAATGAAAGTGTCTAATGATGGTGATGGAAGGGTGGAAGTGTCCAAAATCTCGCGTGGATGATGATCTTTCACCAAAATATAAGATGGGTATTTATATGGGTCCAAAAATAGGTCAGAAATCAACCTAGAAACGCGTGCTGGCGGACTGTCGCTTCCCTGTATGTCGCGGTTGTCCATGACGATATGTCATTGTCTTCCATGACGACATGTCACAGTCTTTCATGACTACATCACAAGCGACACTTTAAAAAAGTTACCGTCGTGTGGTGTGTTGCGGACTCCCATGACGGAAATCATGACAGCGACATATTGTGTCATTTTGTCCATTTTTCCAATTTCCAGCTCTTTAATGTCCCAATTTTTACTCATAACTCCCATATGATGCCCCTAATACGAAATCCTGTAAATACACTTAATCGAGCCATTAAACACTTGATTTTACTCGAGAATTGAGCAATAAGCATAGGAAGGGGACTCAAAATCTAGTGTTATCATGGCTCGATCAACATCCCCAAACCTAGCCTTTTGTTCGTCCTCGAGCAAAATCAAGAGAAAACAACAACAAAAACAATATAAGCAAACAATACGAAGACTTAATAAAAACAAAAACAAATTCAAGCAATAAAAACTCGAAAGCTGCAATTTCAACTGATGATGAGATGCAAGGAGGTGTGGATAAGAAGAGTAGACATATGCAAAACATTCTCAAACAACCCGAAGGCACTCACGGAACACTTGAACAACACGAAACCCACACATAGAGTGCTCTCGTGTTGGGAACTACTTACTCTCATACCTCAAGCATAATTCGCTTTGACTCTAAACCTCACATGGGCATTCTCTTTTCTTTCCTCTTGGAGTCCTAATTTCACACTCATGTAAAGTATGCAAGGATAGAGTTATGCATGGGAATCAAATACTTGCATACAATAAGAAATGAAACGCTATTATTTTGGTGAACTAGCCTAGGAAATAAATCAAATGCCATGGACATGGAAGACCATGCTTCAACAAACATTCTCACTCTAGATTTCATAGTAGATCATTTAGGTCTTCCCTTTGGTTGTAATGGGGCCATTGGGTGAAATATGGTGAAAAAAGAATAGGAATTGGAATTCAAAAGTCACCATTCATGCTAAGACACTACATGATACACCCAATACTTAAGCTCTATTCACATCACCCGTGGCACTAGTGATTAGGTTTGACTTTTCATTACACTTGTGTTATACATGAGTTTCTACTAGTAAGTACTTTACAATTACATACAAGACTCTTATTTTTTTTTTCTTTTTTTTTTACACTTTAAGCTCATAAGTGCACATTTTCGCACTTTTACATTTTTGAGTCTATTTCCTAGCACATTTACAAATATAGCCTAAATACACGCTAACTTTTCATATTTACAGCTTTTCCACCTTTCACTACAACACAACACATCCTAACAAGATTGGAAACGAGGGTAGGCATGTGTTTAGGTTTAGGCTATATGGTGTAATGTGGTTCCAAAAGAAAGGTAAGTGTTTGGCCTCAAAATTGGCTTGGGAGCACACACAATTAGGGACAAGGAATATGTTTAGGTTAATTTGAGTAGTTAAGCACACACATTGCCTAAAATCATTTCCACCATTTCATCTATCAAGGGAATGTAAGTATCCATCAAGAAATCCACAAATATAATGCAATGTGATGTCCTATGGCAATTGATACGCGTGACGAGATAAGTGTTTAAGATGAAACAATGATAACACTCAATGCGCTTTTTAAGGCATGTGTTTGTGAACTCAAGGTGTCTCCACTATTAGAACAAGGTGTTTGAGCACCGAGTCCCCTCAACTTGAACACAAAAGGATGGAACAAGCCCATGAAGTGCAAATGAGACCTAGAGTGACAACAAGATGCTCAATTGAGCACATTAGGCGTAAATAAACTCTCACACAAACACACACTCAAAGCATCACACCCAAGCTACTTGAAGCTCGATTTTTTTTTGGGCCATGCGACTATTTTTTGAAAAGTTTGACTCAACATGAAATCAAAAATTTGACTCAAACATAAAATTTAGGACTCAATAAAACCAAAATGACCGAAACCGGTATCGATACCCCCAAACCTAAACTCAACATTGTTTACAATGTTGACAATGAGAGCCCGGTAAAAAGACGCTTAAACCGCAAAACAACACAATTCAACAAGATAAAGTAAAATAAAATAAACAAAGGCTCGATCAAGATGGCATAGAAAGCTCACAATGGCAATTAAACATCAACCATAACACAATACAACGCACACCCTTATTCTAATTGCAACTATAAATAAGACAAAAGTAAAAATGTAAAAGGACCATTACGATAAAATCAAAGAACAAGAGTAATGAAAACAAGTACGAAATGCAACTGAAACAGGAAATAAAGCAAAACAAACAAGTCTAGCTACACAAGAACAACTCAAAGCAAATAATGAGGTGGAGGTGGAAGTGGTGGTGGTGGCCAAATGTGCCCCAATTTTCAATATTTTCAGTCAATCTCACCCACAAATCCTCCAAAAACACAGAATCACTACAAAAATGCTTCAATAACTTCACAACAAAAACCCACCCTTCAATTCACACAAATATGCAGGCAATTTTTATCAACCCCAAACAATCCGAAATTTACCCCAAATCAACCCTAGATGTGTAAGAGATGATAGAAATAGGATTTGGGACTAACAAGGGCAAAAAACAAGTGAAAAGAAGAAGAAATTACCGATTGCGTGGGTTGGAAGTCTTCGACGTCGCATGGAGGGAGAAAAAGTCGCGGTTGGGTTTGAAAATTTTGGTGAGGAATTGCCCTTCCACGAACTGTTCATTTTATATTGAGTGATTGTTACGGTCGACATGTCTCGGTCTTCTATGACGAAAACACAGACCGCGACACACCGCCTCTTCGTCATAGCCCTGGTTTCTGGTGTCGCGGTTGTGTAACCAAGCGACAGTTGGGGCAACATGTCGAGCGACAACAACCCATAGAATTTGTCTCGTGGATGTGTCGCGGTCTTCCATGATGGAAACTTAGACCGGGACACTACGCTTCCTTGCTCGTTTCATTGTCGCTTCTATGCATCAGCGACACACCAACGACCCCTTAGGCGATAACAACTCATTGATTTTGTCGCGTGGAAAGGTCGTGGTCATCCATGAAGACATCATGACCGCGACATACCTGGGAAATTCCTCATTAATGCATTTAAATGTTCCAAAGTGCATAATTTGTACATATACTCAACAACAAAGATATCAAGGGCATTTGCTTGAAAATTTTGAATTTGGTAATCATTAGACTTGCAAATAAAATGAAAATAAAAATCACCCCCAAACCTATATTTTTCCACACCTTCTACTATCAACATAGTTAATCTTTTAATCAATTAAGGTGTGGATCAACTTAGACTTGGAAGTGAAGTAGAATCACTACCATTCACAATTATTATGCAAAATTAAAATTTATTGAAATGAAAGATACCTAGGTGGGTTGCCTCCCACCAAGAGCACTATTTAACGTCTAGGCAAGACGTGGTAAGAGCACCACGGCTCTTGAAGCTCTATCTCTTTCAACCAAGCAATCTTCACATCAACGAGAGTGTCTCTTGCTTTGTGAAGTTCGTCTTTCCGGATCCAAACTTGTCGAAACTTCCTTGGCCTTCCTTTAGGCATATTCTGTCTCTTTTTGCACACTTCTATAAATTCAATACATTGGGTCTTTTTATGACCCCTAGTGTGGCAAAAATGACATTTATAAGGAAAATATGATGAACTACCTCCGGTCTTCTTAATTCTTGCTCTTGGATAATTTGCATCTCTCTCAATGGTGTGGAGTTGTGGAGTTGTGGAGTTTCTTCGTCTATGTTTCGGTCCTTGGTCAAGGTTTCAATTGTTCGTTTGGCTATTTCAAGCTCCACTAAGCAGTCACATTCTTTAACCTTTGCTACCTTTAAAGCAATTTCTTTTCCGCTCAACTCCTTCTTGATGGCATTGATTTCCTTGTCCGCTTGCTCCACTTTCCATTGCAACTTCTTAGTGCCTCGGGAAAAGTTTTCTTCTTGCTTTTCTACCAACCTTGCAAGATCTTTCGCCCTCTTGATTGCTTCATTCCTTTTCTTTTCTAGGATTTTCATCCTCTTCATCAAGTCGGTGTTTTTGCTCACAAGCTCATTAATGTCCAACATTGCTTGTTTGTCACATGTATCACCAATTTGACAACTTTCCTCATCTTTATCCTCAAAAAGTGCTAGGATTTCATTTAAGTATCAATTGGACTCCTAGAATAGTCTTCTGCCTGAAGTGTACCCACAACAAGGCAATCAACTGAGCTAGTGGCTTTTTTCAACCTTCTAGGAAATGGAACCGGTGAGATGTAGGGATCGGGTGACTTGTGTAGTAGGGATGTCTTCTCGGGCACATTCTCCACTACTACTTCCTCTTCTTCTACCAAAGTCTCACCCTCGATTTCCTCTTCTGATTCTTTAGCCTTTTTATCCTTAGGATCTCCACTTGTATCTACGGTGTCTAACACTTGGTCATTCCTCATAACTGTCACTGCCTTAGCTTGTTCATTCCTGTGAATTGTGTAAGCTACCTGCCCTAACTGTGTCACCAACTTCTTCACTGATGCCTCTAAGTTGGTGAACCTTTGCTCTGTTTCTTGGAGGAAATTATTCAAGTTCTGATTTGTCTGTTGTGAACTTTGAGCAAGGGTAGTCACAATGTTCTCCAAAGGACTCTTCCTAGGCTGATATGATCTCGATTACCCGAGTTGTTCCATTGCTGCCCACTTAACCTTTGGCCTTGGTAGTTCTGAGCTTGGTTATTCAAAGTGTTGTTTGGGTCGGACCAAGAGAAGTTGGGATGGTTACGCCACTCCGGATTATAAGAGTTAGAATATGGATCATTTCTTCCTCTTTGAAATTTTAGGGCTCGAACATCCTCCGTCTCATAAAAAACCATATCTCTACCTTAACGGTCCACTTCATACACCATGTTTGCCCTTAAACACCAAAAACAAAAAGTACCAACGAAGTAAAAAGAAACTAAAAAAAATGAAAATAAAACTAACTAACAAAATAAAATAAAATACAATGACACACACTACATAAATCAAACTAGTTAGGCTCAACTAATGAATATACGCCGATCCCCGACAACGGCGCCAAAATTGATTGCAATATTTTTGATCTTAATCAATTTAAAGAAAAGTCCGTTCACTGGGATCGGTGATTCTACTAGTTGAACACTAATTAATCTAATTAAATCCTAATCTAAGTGCATGAAAAATAAATGGCATAATGCTTGTCTTGGATTGCTACTCGAATTCACTTATACCCAAAATCAAATAAACTAAATTACTCAAAAGCTCACACGAAAATATATGAATATGAAGGAATGATAGGGAATTAATGCAACATAATTAAACTTCTCAATGTAATCCATAAGTCTCATTAAAGCACTTAATTCCAATTGATAGGGTTTGTTTCATGAAGCACATTATTTTTCCTATTACTCACATAAGGTCATGTAATGAGTAAGGGTTATAATTAGTTTCTAATTAAAAACTCTAAACCAAATCACACATAGCATGGTCATGCATATGATAATTTTCTCAATTATTAAGCTTGTAGTTAAGGACTAAATGGAATGGTCACCCACATCTAACCCTCAACATCATAAATTAACTAATCCTAACACAAACATTCATTAAGGTCTCATTTGAATATATGTGAAGGAATTAGAGCAAGTATTGCAATAAAAAAGACTACCAATGTAATTAATTAATAAACATAAACCATAGGATTACAAAGAGTTGTTCAACCGATTTACATTAATCCCCTAATATAGAAATTAGTTACACATCAAGGAAAAGAAATAAAACAAAGAAGAGTTAAAGAAGAAACCCAAGTTAGTCATTTGAGGTTCCTTGAATTGTAAGCTTCCTCTTCTTGCCTTCCAAGTTCCAAGATGGATGGAGGAATGAAAGTGTCTAAGGATGGTGATAGAAGGGTGGAAGTGTCCAAAATCTCGTGTGGATGATGATCTTTCACCAAAATATAAGATGAGTATTTATATGGGTCCAAAAATAGGTCAGAAATCAACCTAGAAACACGTGCTGGCGGACTGTCGCTTCCATGTATGTCGCGGTCTTCCATGACTACATGTCGCGGTCTTTCATGACGACATCACAAGCGACACTTTAGAAAAGTTACTGTCGCGTGGTGTGTTGCGGTCTCCCATGAAGGAAATCGTGACAACGACATATTGTATCATTTTGTCTATTTTTCCAATTTCCAGCTCTTTTAGGTCTCAATCTTCACTCATAACTCCCATATGATGCCCCTAATACAAAATCTTGTAAATGCACTTAATCGAGCCATTAAACACTTGATTTTACTCGAGAATTGAGCAATAAGCATATGAATGAGGACTCGAAATCTAGTGTTATCATGACTCGATCAGTGGACACTTAGAAACAAACAAAGACTTTTAAACTTTATAGGTTCACACTTAGAAACAAACAAAGGACTTTTAAACTTTATAGGTTCATTGACTCAAGACTTTGATCTCCCAAGATTCATAAATAAAGTTCAACTTTCCATGGTTCATGAATCTTGGAATATGAAAAGTTGATATAACTTTCCAACACATCCACGATGCGTTTAGTGACTATTTCTTCGGGTTAGTGGTGTCTACGGTTCGGTTTGGTTTCCATTACGTGGGAAGATAAAACCGTAACCGTAACCAGCCTAGCCGATTTGGTTTGCAGTTTTTAACTGCCGGTTAGACAGTTCAGTTACGGTTCCGGACCGATGTTTCCTTTTTTTAAAAATAAACAAAAATTAATGTCACGTGACAACTTCTAATTGGTTGACTAATTTAAAATAATAATTAAAAAAACGTCAGTTTAACCTCCGGCTTTTAGGACCCCTAACCGTAACCAAATCGGGACAAAACCGGTTGGAAACCGGTTTTGTAACCGCCGGTTGCATTTACGGTTTCGACAGTACAGTTTCGGTTCGAAACAGGGTTGGGCGGGCCCTTATCAATGCCAATTGAGAAATCAATTGTAGGGGGTTGACCATCATCATTGCTCGGAATTGGGACTGACCAACCCTTTCTTCTTTTTTTGCTTTCTTTCGAAATTTTACAACTAACAAACTCCTAGATCCATCTATCAAGAGGGCCCTGGAGACTAAGCCTGTTTAACCGAACTGTGGACACCCTTACTTCAGGCTCTTCACTGTGTTCGAGGGTGAGCTACGTGAAAGACGCCCATGCAGCCTTCTATTGAAGCTGTGTGGTTCGTCGAGATCGGCATTGAAGAGTTTCAACTTGTTCCATGCTCCTGGTAAGTTGGTGGTGTAAATTACATCTTTCTTGCCTTCTAGTGATCATATTTTACATTGAACGTCATATTCAATAAAAATCCGTAAATATTTAAAATCTCACACACAGTATTAAAATCTACAATTTTAACCAAACAAATCAAAATATTTCACCTTTTATTGATGTTTAAAAACCTTTAACATGGATAATTGGATATTGGATAATCATAATATAAGATCTGTTTTATCATGCGATAGATTTGATGATAAACTACGTTCTTTCAACGAGTGAGATAATGTATTGTTTTTAAAATAATTTGGGCTAGGCCTAACCCAATCCGAGTTACATGCATGTCTTTTTACAGTGTTCACTTCCCAAGAGTATAAACTAATAGTAAATTATTCTCAAAAGTTGCCTTACAAGTAACAAGTTCCAACAAATATATAGTGACACAAATAAAATAATAAATCTGTGTACGTTATTAAAATGAACTTTCTTATTTTGATGACTTCAAAGATGGACGAAACCATAGAAACATATACATAGTGACACATATAAAATAATACTAGATTAGATAAGAGTCCTAGAATTGAAGCTCATAAACTCTCTTCTGATTCGTTTAAAACATCTTCATATCTATTGCTAAGCTATATCATCATCTGGTACATGTTGATTTGCCAACAGATACAGTGTGTTCTTGATCAATAGGCTATATTGGCAGATGCAATTGATCTCCTTTCTACGATCAATGTCAAGCTTAGTTGAAGTCCAGGCAGAACTAGAGATAGCCTTTCTCTTTGCAGCATTGGATTGCTCCATCGAAGATTTCATCGAGCCCGTACTTATACTTGAAACCAGTATCCAATAGTTTCTTTGTTGACAATTCAGGTAATTTATACCCTTTATTCTCTGCCAAAGAACTGCCAAGAAAGAAGTGAACAACAATATGCTTTTAATTATTTCTTAAAGTTCAAGAAAATAATGACATGACTAGAATTAGAATTAAACTCACTCTGGTGTTGGTATTGGATATTCTGGGTATTTGGCTGATAGAAATTCAGACATCTGTTTCATTGTTACTGTTTTTGAAGAACAAATGTACCTCCCTTTTGCTTCAGGATATTCAAGGAGGAAAATATGTGCCCTGACCACATCATCTACATGCACCATAGCTGTTCTATTACCTTTTGCATATTCCTCCTTATTACATGAAAACATATCAATAAACTTCATTAGTATATATGTCTGATAGCGTTTTTCATTTACTGTTTTTCGATCAAATGTTGCGCACCCAGGACCATAGCTAAGGCGGAGCGCACTGTGTCAGGGAACTTGGGACAGATGAAGGGACCGACGACAAGAGATGGGATTACAGTGATTAGATCCAAGCCATTTTCTTCTGCAAATTGAAGAGCTGCCTTTTCAGCAGATGTCTTGGAAACCATGTAAGCACCAGGACCAACCATGGGAATTGTTTTCCTGATGTAATCCACATCACTCCAGAAGCTCTCATCCATTACATCAACATTCTTGCCATTGGCCGCAACCGCAGATGCACTGGAAGTGTACACAACACGCTTCACTGTTTTGGATTTCAAGCATGCCTTTAAGATGCCTAATGTTCCATCTACCGTTCTTTGTGTCAAAACCTCTTCAGGTTCTCTCCCTGCGAAATCAATAGGCGCGGCTACGTGAAGCACGCCGGTGCATCCTTCGATGGCTGCCTCGAAGCTATCTGGGTCGCTGAGATCCGCAGTGAAGATTTGGAGCTTCTCAGATGCTCCTGATAGATTTGTCAGGAAGCTGAGGTCTCTCTTCTTTTCTGATCATGATTTCTCAAAAAGTTTGTGTAAGGCATAATTTAAGTAAAAATCATAACAAAAGAAAAATGTGAAAGGAAGTTAACATACCCGGGTCGGGTCTAACAGTGGTTCGGACAGAGTAACCATGTTCAAGGAGCCTCATGATCAACCATGAAGCTATGAATCCAGTGCCTCCAGTGACACAAACAGTTCCTTTATCTTCTTCCATCTCTAAGAGGACCACCTAGCAATGTGACAACAAGACCACTTAATTTATAGCATATCTTCTGTATCCACTCTTTCTATTTCTCTCTTTTATCGGCTTGTGATCATTAATTTATAATTTTATATGAATCCACGAGTGTCACGTTTTTTTATTTTTTAATTATTTTGACTTCAACGGCACTTAAGAACTTAACTATGAGATCAACTTTGAACTCGAACAGATTGAGCACCATTTATTTATATGATTTTTTAACCATATAAAAATTACCTTCCTATTATTTTCAATTTTCAGTGATTGCCCCGTATCAAATATATATGCCTTTATTACGGCATGTTCACTCTTTTAGTTGAGTGGGTTTTGTAAATTTTTTTTAATATTTATAATTAAAAATCAAGGTATACCTTGATCATAATAAGAGTATAAAACAAGTACAACAAATATGAGAAAAAAATTGAAATAGAATTTTTTTTATTTTAATATTGTAATATACCAGTTCAGACCTTATTAATAGTGCTTTATAAGTTTGTAATAATATCAACATCAACAACAGTACAATTTCAAATTTGGACAATATAGTTTTACTTTATAGATTTTCAATTTCTCATTGTTAACTCTTTTGTCATACTGATACATAGACGGACGTGACTGATTCATGCATCAGTAGTTGTTCGAAAAGTAGAAGAACGAGCTTTTAAACACAAAAGCTCTTCTCTTGATCCAAACTTGTGGGCCAAAAAAAACCTGAAAGTAGAAAGCCATGCCAAACATGATATTTTCATCGACAACCTAATCAATAGTCGACTTTTGGAGGGAGAAAGTCTGGATGAACTTGTTCAACAAGTAATGTATATATATTCCTCTCCATCCGCTGAGATATACTCGTATACATTCTGCTAGAGTTTTCTAGGGTTTCTTGGTTCTCCTATAGCATTGCAAAAATGGTTCTCCAGAATGATGTTGATTTGTTGAATCCACCGGAAGAGCTTGGGAAGCAAAAGCACAAGCTCAAACGTTTTGTTCAGTCACCCAATTCCTAGCTTCTTCATGGATGTGAAATGTCAGGGTTGTTTCAACATAACTACTGTTTTAGCCACTCTAAAACTATTGTGGTTTGCAGAAACTGCCAGACAGTCCTGTGTTGTCGTGCTAGACTCATTGTGGGATGCTCTTTTAGGAGAATAGGAGATTGAGTGTTACTTGATGTCACAAGAATTCATCATCCTCTTTTTGTCTTGGTCTTAATGTATTAATTTTGAGGGTAAATATCATTTTCGTCCCTATGGTTTACCATATTATCCATTTTAATCCTCGTCGTTTCAGTATTGGTCCGTTTAGTCATTCCGTTACATTTTCTGTTATATAAAGGTCATCTGACATGTTCAGAAGGAAAAGTGACCATTTTACCCCTAAAAATGTATGAAGGGTTTGTAAAGACAATTTTACCCTCCAAATACCAAAATGTTCATACTACCTTTTAAATTTAAATTCTAATAAATATTTAGATATTTAAAAATAATACCATCAAATAAAAAAAAAAAAATCAAACACCCGATTCACCACATCCCATATGAACACCTCTTCATCATCTACACCATCACCCTTAAAAAAAAAACATTTCTCCACTAAAACAATATTCATTTCTCCAAACCTAATTTTTTTTTTTTAAACCCACAACCACACCCAATAGCCATTTGATCATCATTACCAACCTCCAAACCATAACCCACAACTTCCAGGCCAAACCCATCAACCACAGAGTACAACTATTTTTCAGCTTGTTTTTTCACCAGATCTGGCCAGATCTTCCTCTAGCTGAAGTGCCGGCCACCATTGCATGTCCGGTCGACCTAGTCGGTGTTGTCCGACCTGCCCTAGGTCGTTTTTCGGCAGCCAAGCCTCTTCTTTCTCAGATTGGGTCATTTTGTAACCGTTTCAGTCGGATCCTCTTCAACTCGAACAAGCCTGATCCTCTTCTCAATTGCAGCGTCGCCGCCGACGACCTTTTTGACAACCCCTAGACCTGACTTTTGTAAGATGGAGATCGCGAGAGGGTTTAGAGAAATAGAGAGTGATTTGCGAGAGAGAGAAACTGGGTTTGGTGAAAGAGATTCCTAATTGTGTGAGTGGTGGTGTTAGATGTATGGGTTTGGTGAAGAAATTCGAGGAGAGAGAAGAGAAGTCAGAGGGTTTAAGTGCATTTGATGATCGGGGTTTGGAGAACTCAGAGAGTTTGGGTGAATTTGATTATCTGGATTTAGTGTTGAAAGTTATTTTTTTTTCTTAATTGGATTTGTCTGGATCACCAAAAAATCCTTTTTTTTTCTTTTTGATTTGGTGGAATTCAGAGGGTTTGGGTGAATTTGATGATCTGGATTTGATGTTGAAAGTTTATTTTTTTTTTTCTTAATTGGATTTGTCTGGATCATGAACAAATCTAATTTTTTTTTTCACTCAAATGTTTTTTGTTGGTTTGTGAATATAGTGTGAAGGCAGTGAGAGGTGGTGAGAGATGATGTTGTTTATGGGTGGTGAGAGGTGTTGACCGGTGGTGAGAGGTGTTGGTGAATGGTGATGATGGTTGGGATGGGTTTTGATCAGTTAAATTAATTTTGTTTTTAAATTTTATTAATTTTAAATTTAATTAGTCTTATTTTTAAATATAACTATTTATAAAGTTAATTAGGTTTATATTTTTTTCATTTTTTATTTAACTAATTTTAAAACTACCATTATGCCCTTTCATCAAATAGACTTCTAAAAACTCTAACATTGAATTACCGTCTTACCCTCATTGACCTAATGGAATTCTGAAAAATCCTAACGAAATTGGATGGTAGGGATCAAAATAGAGATTAATTGAAACGATAGGGACCTACATGGTCAATACTAAAACAATGAGGATCGAAATGGATAATATGGTAAACCATAAGGATGAAAATGCTATTTACCCTAATTTTGATGGAACTTTTTAAGGTTTGACGGTGGTTTTAAATTTATGTTTCAAATTTAGTGGTTAAGTCTTATGTTTGAAAGATAATATTTTTCTATTGAAATTTAAGTTTCCTTGGGTTTAGGAAAAAAAAAGTAATGTATATATATCTTCATCAGATTTTGACACATGTGGATGGTATGTAATTGAATTTGAACACCACTAGAATTATATAATGACTAAAAAAATATCGTTCAAGTGTTATGTAATGTTTCCGATTAAGGAAATTACATGGAGAATTTAGAAGAAGAATAGAAGAAGAAGCTCATAGAAATAATAAGATAAACAAGAGAGGAGGATATTTGGTTGCTTAATAATTCGATGTTTCATTGAATTCAAAGTGAGCCCTTTTATAGGCTTACAAAAGGCAACACAACCTAATAACAAACACCCAATCTTAATAAACTAAATATTTACTAATAATAAACTTAACATCCGCTAGCACAAAATAAGGAGCACTAACAACACTTATTAAAAGCAATATAATGGGAAACATTGAGGAAACATAAGGTAAGTGGTGATGCCCACTTATGAACACATCAACAAGTCAAATAAATGTGTTAAATGAACATAATTACATAAATTACAGTAGACCCTTGTCTTTACAACATTGAATGGCTCCATCAAACATTTCATCGATCCCGTACTTGAACTTGAATCCACAATCTAAGAGCTTCTTTGAGGATATGGTAAGTCTTTTGTAGGCCATAATCTCCTTCACACGTCTGCCAAAACAACAAATCAAACCTTCAATTGTATTTAAAATGATATAAAAAAAATTAAAAAAATGAAGAAAATAGTGATCACCCATATTAATAATATCATTGTCCGATGTGTTTTGATGGTAAAAACCGTTCATTTAATCGAATGACATCTTAGGTTTGAATAAAATAATAATAATAACTCACTCAGACGATGGTAGTTCAAATTCAGGGTATTTGGCTGTGAAGTACTCGAACATTTCATCAATGGAGATACATGCTGATGAGCAGATGTACCTTCCCTTCGAGTTAGGATACTCAAGAAGAAAGATTTGTGCCGATGCCACGTCGTTCACATGCACCATATTATACATAGAATAATCATCTCGCTTACCTGTACGAAAATTCACATATATAAATCAAATGTGATCAATTGAATCATCTCTTCAAATCTACTAGAATTCTGACCCGACTGATATGTCAATTTACGAAAAAAGAACATACCCAAAATCATAGCGAGGCATATATTCACAGATGATGGAATATTAGGGCAAATAAAAGGTCCAGCAACTAATGGAAGAACCAAAGACACAAGATCCAATCCATTTTTTTCAGCAAATTCAATAGCCATCCTCTCCGTTACAGTCTTCGAAACCAAATACGACTTGCTTAGATTCTTGATGCTCTTGGACATTTCAAGATCGCTCCACATATTCTCATCTAACTCGCTACATTCCTTGTCATTATTATAAGCTATCGTGACCAAACTAGAAGTGTAAACAATGCGTTTCACTGTTTTTGAATTCAAGCACGCCTTCAGGATCCCTAGCAGTCCATCGACGGTGCGTTTGGTGACTATTTCTTCGGGCTCTTCGTTTTTTTCGGTTGGGTGAGCTACGTGAAAGACTCCCATGCAGCCTTCAATGGCCGCATTGAAGCTGTCTGGTTCGTCAAGATCGGCATTGAAGAGCCTCAACTTGTTCGATGCTCCTGGTAAGTTGGTGATGTAGCTTACATCTTTCTTACCTCCTGTTGATCATATTTTACATCGAGTCATATTTAATAAAATCCACAATTTTAATATTTAAAACCTCTCACCCACATTAAAATCTACAACTTTATCAAAACAAATTATAGTATTTGAGCCTTAATTGATGTTAACATGGATAATAGTGATCATCGCTCATGGTTTGTTACTTTGTTTGATGGTAGTTAACAACTAAGAAAACATAGGATAATAGTGATATTCTGGTGGGCCTATTTGGGCTGGATTGGGACACCGTACTGTTATACAAGAATGGATTGGGTTGAGTTTGGGCTAAGACTGACCCAATCCGAGTTACGTGCATGTCTTTTTACAGGGTTGACTTCCCAAGGTTACCAAGTAATAGTAAATTATTCTCAAAAGTTGACTTATAAGTTCCAACCTGTCTTCTGTGTAAATTAAAAATCGGTAACATGCAAGATTTGACTCGTTAATGATTTACGGATCCTGCAATCATTTTTTTAAGTAATACAAGAAATTCTAACACCGAATCAGTTCTTCTGAAACCTATTCTAATCAATCTTACAATCCCTTTTTTATATATAGACTCCAATATAACTTGTTAATTTTTTTTTTTAACATAAGTGAATTTCTTTTCCCATTCCCATATGATCAAATACTTCGAAAAATCAAAATTTGACCAAAATCAAAAATGAAAAAAACATATATAGATAGATAGATAGATACAAAGCTTGAATAATCTTGTCAACCATCAAAACGTTTCTTCTCAACTCAACCGAATAGTAAAATTTCAAAACTTCTTTGTCATCAGATCGATCACTTGGAGTCTGTCTTTTCTCCTTCTTCTTTTTTTTCAGATCTTTTGACAAAAAATAATGAAATGAAATTAATTAGTTAATTACCTGGGTGTGATCTTACGGTTGCATGGACTGAGTAGCCGCTTTGAAGGAGTCTCATCACCAGCCATGAACCTATGTATCCAGTTCCACCTGTTACACAAACTATGCCTTTCTCTTCTTCCATCTCTCTCTCTCTCTCTCTCGGTTTGCTTGCTCAGTTGCGTTTACCATTTTTCTTTCTTAAATAATCCCACAGCTTGCATGGATTCACGATTTCAGGGTCACAAAAAAATTTAAAATTTGTCATTTGTTGGCATATACGATACATTTTGAGTACACATTACTTCCTTTTCATTATTTTAATTGTGTTTCGATATTAAATATTTATAAATTATATATATAATCAATATATATATATTTTTTTATTTGTCTCTTTAAGTTGCTTTAAATAAACCATTAAACTTGGCATCTTAACAACAACAAAAATCCCAAAACTCATCCTTATCTCAACTGTGGCAACCAATTTCACCATTGTTGTTCGTGACATTAAGTTGATTCACCATTTTTTTCTCAATCTAGTCAGTTTGTCAATTTCTTTATCAAGCAAGTTATCCCACGTTTCAATTAAACCAATTCATTGACATCTCAATTTAACTATAGTTTCTACATTTTTGTATAATGTGCTTAGCTCATATACAAATGGGCCCCTTTTTTTTATAATAATATTAATCCAATATAATAAAGGCCCTTCACTATCTTATATTGTTCGAATGACAACATCAATACTATAAAGTTTTGGTGGAATCTTTTAATATAAAATTCCTAGGCGACGATGTTACATATCCTATTTGATACACCTGTGTTACAACCATTTTTGTAAAGTATGGATGACTAGTAAAACCTAGCGCTGTCTTCTAATAACTCTTCAAAGCTGTCAATAGTTTGTTCTCCACCACAAATTAAACTTCTCGTACATGGCTCTCATAGATACACATGTGTCACGTGATTAAATTAACAAGTCAGCGATATTGGTTCTCACCTGTTTTTTTTTTTTTAATTATGATATCTTAAATTATCTTTCTTAATAATAGCTATAACAAAAAAAGTAATTTTAGGTTTCTCATAATGTTGACACCATTTAGAAAAGAATTTGATTTTTTTTTTTGAAAGACTAATATTACTTTGAAAATAATTATCAAGTTCGATATATAATATATCCAACACCAAAAAAAAAACAAAAAAAAAACAAAAAAAAAACAAAAAAAAAAACAAAAAAAAAACCATTTGATAATTACTAAGTAACAAAGATATTGTTTACGAACTTTAAAATCTATAATTAACATGTCTTATAATGTGTATGTAGAATCTATCACTAATTCACTATACGAGAGAAAAAAAAACTTTTTATTTGACATGTTAATAATTTATTTTTATATAAAAATAACTCTGATGAAGTTTAAAATTAATAATGGGGTACGTATATAAATGGATATAAATATTATAATAAATCAAATATAAGCTGTTCTTTTCACGTTCAAATTTATAGTTATGGTTGATATAATTATATTATTAGCTCTTTAAGTACTCCACATGGACCACATTGTAGCTTGGAATTATGCCAATTGCGCCCATTAGAGCTGGCCGGCATGGACTTCCCACTTTTACTAAAATTAGTCATCCAGCCTTATATGAAGTTAAGGCCTGGAGTCTGGATATTTAAAAGTAATTAAAAGTTAATTTTGAGGATCCCAGTAAGTGTAGTTCAGCTGAAAATTTCCAAGTTTGGACCTTTGAATTATAACATCAAATAATACAAATTAACCATTTGTGGAGTTTGAATTATAATATGTAAATTAAAATTCACCTTTTAATATATGTGGTAGTGCATTGATTACACAATAGCTGTAAGGAGTTCGAATCTCACCATATACATTTTACAAGTATGTGTTAAGATTTTTTTCTCAATTTATTAAAAGTAGATATACAGTGTTGGATACAAGTGTGAAATCATAAAATTCTTTCTATGTGAGTTGTGGACAATTTCATATAGATAAAACATTATACTACATAATAAAAAAAAAATCATTTTGATGACGGATCTCGATGGTACGAGAGAATTTTCATTAATTAAAATAAAAAAGTATACATAATCAGGGGATATAATGAGTATTACCCTCAAATAAATATTCTAACAAAGAAAAAACATAAGAAAATAAAAATGAAATACGCATGTAATATAAATACAATAAAATCCTACTTAGATATTGACTTCTGAGGCTTCAAAGAAGCGAAAGCATCTATTGCAGAATCTAAATCAATTGTTGGTCACTTCTAAATGAGCACCCGCACTAGTACAGAGCCATAAGAGTATTATAATGATAAATAAGATTCGTTCCACGAGGATTGAAGAATCGAATACAACAAGTGATTGATTAAATTACTATTTAGACAAACAAATATTTGAGGATTGAATTAAACTATTTGAAACCAATTAAATTAAACTAATAGTAGAATGCAAATAATGAAACTTAAACAAACAAGTAAACAATGTAAAGTCACACACAAGCAAATTATTGTATTTTTATTAGGAAATTAGGCTAAGACTTTGATCCACATAACCAATTCTCACCAATATATAGACATACCATTAAAGTTAAATTATGCAAGTGCGAATGTAGACTCGTGACACCCTCTATTAGTCTTTACTCTCTCTCGAGTAATAGAAACAACACTTATATGCACCAATAACCTATCTCTTGATGGTCATCCGAAATACATACAAGTTCATTAAGCTTAATGGTTCACTAAGTGAGTCCTAGATACTAGCATCGAGTATTTCTACCTTACTAGACCTCTATCATGCATTTCATCGAGTACGTTGTGTGCTTTTCCTCTCAGTACATCACACAACAACCAAATAAACATTAAATGCTAGATGGACACTCAATGTTAATTAAAGCATGAAACACATATATAGAAACACATATACAGAAACACAAACAATAATGGTAAAGTAATGGTCTTTATTAGTAATTCATGGTAAATGTTTCATCTTGGTCTTAGCCAAGATGAAATTAGATCATAATATAAGTAATGGCCATACAATATATGTGATAAATACAAGTCATAAGTGAAATACAAGGAATAATAAAGAGAGAAATGGAAAAAGTAAACTAAGTGAAGAACTCCTCATCTCTTGCTTGGATGTGCTAGACTTCTTCTCTCTTTGACTCCTCTTGCTCCAAGATGTGGTCTTGATGGTTGTTTTAGGTGATAAAATAGGGTATTTAGTGGTTGGTAAGGTGAGATTTGAGTTTAGATGGTGGTTTGATGAAGGTTTAGGTGACTTAGTGAATGATTTGGGTGAAATGTGGGTTCTTAGAGGTTTTGGATTGTAATAGGAGAGCTTTGAGCTCAAAGGTCGTGGCTGAAATTGGGGTATTTATATGTTTGGAATTAAGGCACGAGACCATAGAAATTCTACTGAGTTGAACACGTGCACTGGTGTTGTGCTGGTCGAGTGGCGCTTCACCAACGCCACCCTATTAGAGTTGTTGCGCTGGTCATCCAGCGATGCACCAGTGCCACCCTTCACCTCCTTGAGTTTTCACTTCTTCTGTTTGGCCCCAAACTTTCCTCAGTTTCGTGTTATTACCCCTGGATTGCTAAAGGAACTTGCATAAACTTATTAAACCACTAAATACTCGATTTTTACTCGAGAATGAGTGCAATTGATAGGATATGGAGGCTACACCGAGTGTAGAAATGGGAGTTATCAATTGTATCAGCAAGTTCTCTTTCAATATAAACAACTATACAATTCTCAAGAAACTCATCATATATCTTGTTACGTAAGACGTTTAGACAAGTTTTATAGTCGAAAATAAAACTTAATTTTACAATTAATTTCACTACATAAACTTAAAAATAAAAATAAAAATAAAATTTACAATTTTCTTATGATGACATCTATATACCTCCACGAATCAAAAAGCTATGAAAACTCATAAAATTGAAATTCCTAGAGACTTGGAGATTAATTTATATGGTAAATCTTCTGCTTTCAATTCTTGTTTAGGAGTTAAAATTTCCAATTTGATTTTTGAGTTAGTAAATGGTTAGAATTTCTTTACTTGATATTTCACTTGGTTAAGGAAATACAATGAGCTTTGATGAGTTTTGTTATAGGGATTTTTTGATAGCATGACAAGTCAGCATGGTCACCTGAAAATACGGTGATTAGATATGTCACATCACAAAGTCAGCCGGGAAAGATCAACCGAAGATAATTAATAAATGATCTCAAGACTTAGTCGAGATTACCCAAGATGGTCAAGAAAACTGACCGATCGGGTAGAGACAACTTGGTCGGGTATAGACTATCTAATCAGGATAAAAGAGGTCTGGTCGGGATTAGATAATTGGTCAGTTTGACAATGTACGAGGGAGACATTAAAAGCAACTATGACTCATATACGAAAAAGAATGATCTTACTCAAACATTGTTATTTCCTCCTACATATCAAAGAGACCAGATCAAGCAATAACTCAACTCTTCTAGAAGATTGCACACCAATCAGGAAACAAATCATAAATGAACTACTCAACTAGAATCTTATGAAGATTCTAATTCAATGCACATGATCTCCAAAATAAGAAAGAAGACGACTTTAACAGATAACAAGTCATGATTAAATACCACCACCTTTTCTTACTTGTATAACAAGGATTAGGGTTCTATGTACATATAAATAGACTCATAATCTCATTGTAAAAGAAAGACAGAAATATAGACAAGAGACATAAAACATACAGAGAGAGAGAGGGATACGCCACAAAAGATGGAGAGATTGAGTGTGTAATAATTCTATTCATAGTGAATTCTTCTCACTGTCACCGGCAACCATAGATGTTTCCCCACCTTGGGATTTTACCATGTAAATTTGTGTTTGCATGCTTTGCCCTTTTTTCTATTTTCTTCATAACATCTTTAACAACTGGCAATAACTTGTTAGACATGTGATCAATCCTACGTGATCCAAAAATCACCATCAACAAGTTTAATGTATATTTTTAAGTTATTGGGCAATTGTAAAGATAGAGAAAAATATGGTAAGTTAAATCAGAATTGGGTTGGGATTTACTTACAATTAATTGGGGTATATTTAGAACTATTACAAAACTTAATTTTTTTCTTCAAAAAGCTAGCCAGCCCAAGATCCCCTCTGGTTGGATATGGCTCGAATTTTCAATGGTTACCAAACGAGATTCAACCAATATGGATGTTTCCTAGAGACATAGGATACGTTTGGAAGTATGAGATCGTGTTTGAGGGAGGCTTGAAGATCTTGAAGAACTAAAAAACCGAAGATCAGTGAAAAGTGATGTGGGTACCGTTGTGCAATTTGCACAATAATAGGGACATCGGTCCTATTCCAGAGAATTATGTTGTACCTTAAGCTGTGCGTTGAACATCGGTGAGGACAACGATTTTGGTAACGTGTCGCATGGATCATGATTTTATTAGCGGTCAATTTAACACGGTTTAGGAAGCGGGTGGTCTATCGTAACTCGAATCATAGTCAATCATAAGCATGCATTGAATCAAAAAATATTAGTGGAAAAAGGAAGTATACTGTTTCTAGAAGTTCTTATGCTTGAAGGAAAATGATTTCTCTTTATAATAAGACTTGTCATAAAAGGAAATAGTATTTATGTAGAACACTGAAATCTTGTACGTATAAGAGATGGATTTCCTTACAGGTTTAAACTCAATGTAACTCATATAAATAGACCATAATAAATAGTTTATTGTGTGTGGAGCAAAATATCAAATATTAGAAAGATCTCAAAAAGTGGACATTAGGTGTAATCTTGGGGTATTTTAGAGAGAATCTTGAGTGTGTGGTTATAATAGTTTACTGTATAGTAGAACTTTCTCTTGTCGTTCTGATGATCGTGGTTTTTCTCTATTCTTGAGTTTTCATGTAAAATTCTTTGTGTTGTATGTGATTGGATTGCTTATTTCTTCCATCTTATTTTTTTTTTCTTTTTTGTTATTGTTTATTTGTGGTCTATCAAGCAACACTTCAATGCAGTGACTTATTCGTTAATATACAAGCCACAGATATATTGCCTATTTGATTTTGACGGATCCAGACAATCTAACGTTTATAATACTTCAAAAAAAAAATATAATATGTAAATTACTTTCAAAATTTATATTATTTTATTTTTTTTAGAGTGGGTATGAGGTTTGAAATCTACCTAATTCAAGAGTTACATATATGGACCGAATTAATAGCTTAAAAATGTGGTCCTAATTCTTTATGAACAAGGGAATTTTAGGTACGTAAACAACTCAACTAATGTCATGCAATTTAAAATGAATTCTATATAATATCTTCATTAAAAATCGGAATTATACAGTTAAGAACACTTTACGAATTTATGATTATACAATTGCAATAAGAGTAAAATTTGGCTCAAAAACTGGAGTACTCGTAGATAACAGCTAGATTCCACTAATACCATGACTGTATAAATTGATTTCCCTCTCAACCAAGGTATAAGGTTTCTTTTTTTTCTTTATAAATGAAGGTATAAGGTATTACTTGTCAAGGCAATTGATTTATTATTAATCAAACTGTCAAAAAAAAAAACGATTTACTTTGAAAATCGTAGGGAAAAAAACCGAATCAGGGTATTTAACAGAAGAAATTCAGACATTTTATGAAGCGATGGATGAAATTTCATCCAATTAACAAATAAATCTCCCTTTTGCATGGATATTGTTGTCTTTATATGAAATTTATGATAAGACGAAATACGTACGTCCTAAGGTCATATTAAGTGTATGTTTGGTATGGCTTTTGAAAGGGTCAAAAACGTTTTTTTAATAATAGAAGCTGTTTTGGAGTTATTTTTATTTTTTGACAAAACTTAATACAACTTTTTTAATATGTTGAATTGTCTTAACTCTCATTTATAAAAGCTATTTGATATCTATTAGGAGATGCCCAAATTTTAGGCTTCTCCAAAAAGCTTTTTTAAGCTTTTTTGAAACATATGAATTGTCTCTATTACCCTTTATAAATTTTAGATATTTCATTATACAACTCTTTCATTATAAATTGTCAATACCCTATTTTGTAATTCACACAACCAAAAACTATTTTTAAAAAATACATTGTCAACACCTTTTTTGTAATTTACACAACCCAAAGCCTTTTTTGTTAGAAACTCTACTACAAAAAGATCTACTCTAGAAACTTTACTTAAGAAGTCATACCAAACATACTCTAAGTCAAAAGTGACAAGATCCAAGTATCCAACTCATATATATCGTTGATCTTGATTATTACCACAAAACATAGTAGTGGAGCACTGGAAGTTTACACAACTCGATTTCACAGTCCTTAATCTCAAGCATGCATGCTCTAAGGATCCCTAGGGTTCCTTCTACGGCTCTTTTGGTGAAGCGTGGTTTCCTCAGATTCTTGTCCGTTTAAAGATATTGACGGAATGTGCCACGTGGAAGACTCCCATATACCCTTCATTGAAACTGTTTGGTTCGTCTAGATTTGCATCGAAGATTTGTTATAAGTTTTTAATTTAAGTTGAACAGGTCTTAATTTGTTTATCGTGTCCAATAATTCAGGCATAGTGTTGCCGTTAGATTGTAATCTTTTTGTTATTATGTTGGTAAGTTAGTTGTAGTTCAAACACCTATTTAAGGTTAAGGAAAATTAATAAAATGGCATCATTTATCCAAATTATTCAACTTTGAGTTGTACAGAGGTCTTGGTTCCTCAATTAACCAAATTCGTATTGAGTATTCATAATTGGTTCTAGGAAACAAAAGAGGAATTCTCCTCGGTACATATCAAACCTAATGAAGCAAGAAATACCTCTCAACGACGGTACATACCAACAGGGGAGTCAAAAACAATTAATTACAGTGCCAAACAACCCTCCTCCAACATCTCAACACCTCCCTTTCGACAAATTTCAACTACTGAAATGCATGAGTTGTTAAAGGAAATAATCTCTTCAATCTCGTTGATGGTGCTAGTTCCACAAATCCCATTGATGAAGGCATAGCTTCAGTTGACCATACAAACATGTAAAAATAGCATCAGGCCAACTTCACAATTCAAGGGATTCCACAATCAATCACTTTCCTCTAATTATGTAATTAACATGTAATTATGCTCATAAGTCTGTATATATTTTGCATTGGTTCAATAAAATATTTTATGCTTCCACTCAAATTTTCTAAGAAAATTTGAGTGCTATCAAAGCTAAACTCTGTAAGCCTCTAACCATGTCTTCAAATATTTCCTCCAGCCAAGTCAAAGAACCAAAACTTAACATGCAAGTCTTTCATCAGTACTCGAGTTTAATCTCATTTAAACTCCATACTTCAAACTTCCTCCGATGGTGTTCCCAAGTCATTCCTTTAATCCGCGGTCTTGGCGTGTATCATCATCTCACCAGCGATGAAAAGCCATCAGCGGAGATTGTTGACGACAAGGGCAACACCACTCTAAATCCAGGACAATGACAGACTCCTCACTTCATGGCTTCTTGGAACCATGAAAGAGGAAGTGTTGAGCATGATCTTCAGTGAAACTGAGACTGCATATGAGATCTGGAAATCAATTGAAGAATAAATGCTCCCTGTTACGATGGAAAAAGAAAGAGTTCTTAAAAATATGCTAATGTCTCTAAGAAAAGGGTCAAAAACCCTTGATGAATATCTCAAAGAATTTAAGTCAATCTGCGATAACCTCGCCACTATCAAAAAGCCAGTTACTGACCGAGACAAAGTGTTTCAGTTTGCGCACGACTTGGGTTCAAAATACATGGATTTTAGAACCGCTTTGCTCACCAAGCCACCATATCCTTCCTTTAGCCAGTTCATGTTAACTCTCTAAGGACATGAACAAACAATTCTGGCACAAAAGGATAAAGAAAGTCATATATGGAATATGCCCAGGCCTTCTTTGGCCAACGAAGTTAAGGTCAAAATGGAAAAGGCGGGAGAGGACAATTCAATTCTCACGATCGTGGCTTCACACTAGCAAGTCGCTACAACTCTCAACATGGAGGTAAAGTCCATAAAATGGTGGTCAGCCAAACAACAATCAAAAGCAGCAACAACCAAAATATGGAAATCACTTGGATCAATTCCAAAATAATGGTAAAATTTCTTGTCAGATATGTGGTCTTTCAAATCACATTGTCATGGAATGTTGGTACATGTTTGACTATTACTATCAATCAGAAGATTCTCCTAAGGCCTTTACTGCTCTTGCACTTAATGAGACCAACGACTAATCTTTTTATGTAGCCTCAGAAGCTACCACACACGTGACAAATGATGCAGGTAAGTTGTCCTATATCAAGCCATATAATGGCCGTGACATGATTTGTGTTGGTGATGGGAATGCTTTACCTATTTCACATTTTAGTGATGCTAGTATTTCTACTAATGAGGGACAACTAAATTTGAAAGATGTTCTTGTTGTTCCGGATTTGAAAAAGAATTTATTATCCATTGGAAAATTTACTAAGGGTAATGCTTGTTCTTTTGAGTTTATATCTTTTGGTTTTGTTGTTAAGGATCAACATCAAAAGACGATCACGACGGGGCGTAATAAAGGACAATTTTATGTGTTGGATGGAGTTTTTCAAGAGGCACTGAGCGCAATATCATCTATTTGGCATCAAAGGCTTGGTCACCCTCATTTGAAACTATTGTCTTTCTTAAAACAAAATCGAGTCATTGATATCACCCATTGGATAACTCAACCTTCAGTATGTGTTAGTTCCCAAATGGGAAAAAGTTGTAAATTGCCTTTGAGTAATTCGAATAAAATCTCAAAATTCCCTTTTGAAAAACTACATTGTGATCTTTGGGGACCAGCTCTATTATTTTCAAATCAGCCTTTCGATTTTATGCAATATTTGTTGATGATTTTTCATGGTTTACTTGGCTTTATTCGTTAAAGAGAAAATCTGAATTTCTGGATTGTTTTCTAAAGTTTCAAAAATTAGTGGAAAATCAATTTGATCGTCAGATTAAATTTTCCAATGTGATGGTGAGGGAGAATTTAGTTCTAATATGTTTACTGATCATCTTTAAGATTGAGGAATTCAGTTAAATATTTCATGTATAAGAACACCTAAGAAAAATGAGGTAGTTGAGCGCAAGCATCGTCATATCAATGAAACTGGATTGATAATGATTTTCCATGCTAATCTACCTTTAATTCTTTGGATTGAAATTTTCTTTGTTGCTGTCTATTTGATCAACAGATTGCCCTTTTCAGTGTTAAAAAATGAGAGTTCATATTTTAAACTCTACAAGAGGCATCCTTACTACAGAGGCTTACGGATGATAGGATGCCAATGCTTTCCCTCATTACGACATCGAAACGGCTCTAAATTTGCTAAGAAGAGTTATCCATGTGTTTTCGTCGGATATAGTCATATTCACAAAAGTTATCGTTGTCTACAACCGACAACCAAGAGAGTTTATATTTCTTGTCATGTTGTTTTTGATGAAGTAACATTTCCATACAAGACTACTCAAGTAGTTGGTAAAGTTTCTCATTTGGAAGTGTCTGAGTTTCCAAATTTTGATGAGTGGGTTGGTGACAGTCAATTAAGCACATCAAATATGAAAAACTTAGCACATACAAATCATTCCAATATTGAAATCTCGGAAATGGAAAAATCGCATTCTCTTGATGATTGTGATACTAATATTGCTATAGAAGTTGATCGTATTCTTGTAGATTATCTTTCTTCAATCAGGCCAATACTGAAAGTACTCAATCTCTTAATTTTTGTGATACTAATATTTATGTAGATATTGATCCCAATCTTGCAGATTCTCTTCCTTCAAATCTGGAACTTACCATTCTTGAAGGATATCAACAACAAGGCATTGATGAGCCAATAACAACAATTTTACCAACAACGTCTCTCATGAACAATGATAATGTAGTAGTCCAACACAATGATTTAAACACAACAATTGCAGTATCTCGATCCATTCGAGATCGTCACCCATCACCATATCTTAAAGATTATGTTGTTGTAGCTATGAATCATTCATCTGATTCACTACCAAGTGAACCCAAGACTTTAAAAACAACCATGCAAGATTCAAGATGGCTCAAAGCTATGAGAGAAGAACTTGATGCTCTCCATGCAAATAATACATGGGATCTTGTTGCTCGTCTTTTGGATGTCAATGTTGTTGGCTCAAAATGGGTTTATCGTCTCAAAACAAAAGAAGATGGCTCCATCGATCGGTTTAAAGCTCAATTAGTCACCATGGGATTTACTCAAGTTTCAGGAGTGGACTATGACGAAACTTTTAGTCCCGTAGTCAAACCGACTACGATTCATCTTATCATTGCTCTTTCTCTTACACTCGAATGAAAGAATCGTCAACTTGATGTTAAAAATGCATTCTTACACGGCAATCTTAAAGAGACCGTCTACATGGAGCACCACCAGGTTTTTCTGATCCAACTCTTCCTAATCATTTTTGTTTTCTGAAAAAGTCACTTTATGGCCTAAAACAAGCTCATCGGGTTTGGTTTGACAGACTTTCTCGGTTTCCACTTCATTTGGGATTTTACTATAGTAACGATGATTTGTCTTTGTTTGTCTATCGCACTAGTGATTTAACTGCTATTCTTCTAATCTATGTGGATGATGTGCTTCTCACTAGTAATAATGACACATTTCTTCTATAGCTCATTGAGAAATTAACTTTTGAATTTACCATCAAGGATCTCGGACCCTTACATTACTTTCTTGGTGTTGAATTGAAATCATTTCCAGGTGGTATATTTCTCTACCAACAAAAGTACATACATGACTTACTTCAACGAACTCGTATGCTTGAAAGCACTTCTAATGCCACGCCAATAACTATCAAAGATAAGCCTAGCTCCTCGGATTCGAACCCGATAGATGCCTTTGTCTTTCAAAGCATAGTTTGAGCTCTACAGTACCCTCACTTTTACATGACTAGATATCATTTATGCAGTTAATCGAGTATGCCAACATTTCAGCAATCCTACTTTGGTCCATTTACAAGCGGTCAAATGTATTTTGAGATATTTGAAAGGAACTCAACAATTCGATTTGAGATACATCTCGCAAAGCCCAACTTATCTTTATGGTTTTAGTGATGCTGATTGGGCAGGGTGTTCCACTACTTGAAGGAGCACAACCGGTTTTTGTGTTTTTCTTAGAGCTAATTTTGTTTCATTGTGCTCTAAGAAACAACCTAGGCAGAGTATCACTCTGTGGCTTCTACAACAGTGGAATTGACTTGGTTGAAATTTTTACTATGAGATATTGGCATTTCTTTATCTTGACCACCACAATTATTTTGTGATCATATTAGTGCTCTCTATATGTCAGTAAATCTCATGTTTCATGTTCGGTCCAAGCATATTGAACTTGATTACCATTTTGTAAGAGAAAAGGTAGTCATGGGAATATTGGTCACTCGACATATTCCCTCAGTATCTTAACCAGCTGATATTTTTACCAAACCATTAACCAAAGCTGCGTTCACCACTCTCCGTCACAAGCTGGGTGTTCATGATCATTCTCCCATCAGCTTAAAGGGGGGTGTTAAAGGAAATAATCTCTTCAAATTTGTTGATGGTGTCAGTTCTATAAATCCCACTGATGAAGGCATCAAGGAAGGCATAGCTACAGTTCACCATATAAACATGCAAAAATAGCATCATGTCAACTTCACAATTCAAAGGATTCCACAATCAATCACTTTTCTCTAATTATGTAATTGACATGTAATTAATCTCACAAGTTTGTATATATTTTGCATTGGTTCAATAAAATATTTTATGCTTCCACTCAAATTTTGTAAGCAAATTTTCAGGAGTGACGAGCTAAGGGGTTGTGCTACAATTGTAATGAAAAGTTTGTACCAGAACATCGATGCAAGAAACTGTTTTTGATCGAAGTTTGTAATGAGGAAGATGATGGAGACGTTATAATGGATGAAGACAACACAATTTATGAAGATGCTTATGTAGTTCCAGAAATCTCCTTACAGGCTATTGCAGGAGCAAGTGTCATCGAAACCATGCATGTATAAGGAAAGATAAGTCATGCCTCTACTGTCGTCTTTATTGATTCTAGAAGCACTCATAATTTTATGAGTGAAAAGCTTGCCAAAAAGGTGGGGTTAAAACTAAGATCAAGGGGGAACGCTTCAATGTTTTGGTTGAATCTAGTGGAAATCTATCAAGTTTCGGTATGTGCACTTAGGTCAGTTTAATCTTACAAGGTGTGCCAATTCTTGTAGACCTTTATTTACTTCTATTGGAAGGCTATGATATTGTGTTAGTTGCTCAATGGTTCTGAACATTGGGCCTAATTTGTGGGATTTTGATAAATTGCAAATGACATTTACGATGGCAAATAAAAAAAATGGTTCTTGAAGGTCTATCTGCTCCTCAGAATAAACAAACTGGCGATTTGTGATTCAGTGAAGTTAGAAAGTGCAAAAGGGGGATTTTGTTCAAATTATTTGCACTTGAAAATTCAACTCCTAACAAGGTCAATACAAGTTGCAACCTTTTAAAGTTACTGCATGTTTTAGATAGGTTTCAAGATGTGTTTAAAGAACCCACAGGCTTACCACCACCAAGAGTTTAAGACTACAAAATTCCATTACAATTAGGAGCTGACCCGGTATGCATGACACTGTACCATTACCCGTATTATCAAAAGGTAGAAATTGAAAGGTTAGTGAGGGAGATGTTGTATACAGGAGTTATCAAACACAGTAACAATCCCTATTCTTCACCTGTTATCTTGGTAAAAGAACACGATGGATTTTGGCGTATGTGCATTGACTATTACTCCCTTAACAAAATGACCATCAAAGATCAGTTCAATATTCCAGTTGTAGATGAATTACATAGTGCAAGAATTTTTTTCAAAGCTTGACTTGCGAAGCAGCTATCATCAAATTCAAGTATTGCCCAAAGACACTCTGAAAACAGCCTTTCAAACACATCATGGTCACTACGAATGGCTTAACCAATGCTCATTCAACTTTCCAATCCTTAATGAATCAGGTATTTCAAAGTCACTTGCGAAAATTTATTCTAGTATTTTTTGACGATATCCTCATTTATAGCAACTCATGGAATGAACATTTTGAGCATTTACAGATTACTTTGTCAATATTAAGATCTAACAAATTGTTCATCAAAAAGGATAATGTTAGTTTGGTCAATCCAATGTTCAATACCTTGGACATATGATTTCCGACAAGGGTGTTGCTATAGATCCTAACAAAATCTCAACGTTGACCTGTTGGCCAAAGCTGACTAGAGGTTTCCTTGGACTTGCCTGATATTATTGAAAGTTTGTTCAAAACTTTGGTAAATTTGTGACTCCATTCACCAAAATATTGTAAAAAGATACATTTTTTTTGGACCGTTGCTGCTGAAGATTCATTCCAACAATTGAAGGAAGCTATGACCAAGGCTTTAGTATTGTTACTTTTTGATTTTTCAAAACTGTTCATTGTTGAATGTGATACATGTGGTTATGTTGTAGGTGCAATTCTCATGCAAGAAAGACCAATAATATTTTTTAGTTAGACATTACATGAAAGGAACTTGTTATTGTCCATTATAAAAAGGAGATTCTAGACTTAGTACTTGTTGTAAAAAGGTGGAGACCTTACTTATTGTGGCATAAACTCTTGGTGCAGATGGATCATCGTACTTTACAGTATTTGTGGGATCAAAAAATTACAACTACAGCTCAACAACGGTGGTTATATATGTTGATAGGATTCGACTTTATCTTAGAATACAAATAGGGGAAAGAAAATACAGTAGTAACTGTTCTTTCTAGGAGAGCTATAGATGATGAAAGGGAGCTTGTAGCAATCATCCAGCCAATTCCTACTTGGTTAGATGCTATCAAGAATGAGGTGCAATTTAACACAGACTTACAAAGCTTGATCCAACGAATCAAGGGTGATAAAGCTATGGGGCCTTGGCAATACAAAGATGGAGTGATTTTCTTTAAAGATTTGTTTTCTTTACCTAAAAAGTCTCAAGACATCATGAGTCATTTCTACAATAGTACACATGAAAGATACCACAAAACTTTACAAAAGATCCAAGCTAATTTATATTTGATGGGAAGAGAATGGTCATTCAAGACTTCATTATAGCTTGTGATGTATGTCAGCGACACAAATCTAAACAACTAGCTCCTGGAGGTCTACTTTAACCTCTTCCAATTCCTCATAAATTTTTGTAGTTGTTGACAGACTTTCCAAGTATGCCCACTATTATCTCATCTTTATACAACTGTTAGAATTGTAAAAATATTTTTTTGATAATATTTTTAAGCTACATGGAATGCTGATATCCATCAATTGTGATCGTGATCTCATATTTTCCAGTAATTTTTGGTCTGAAATGTTCAATTTGAATGATATTGCATTCAATTATAGCTTGACATACCATCCTCAAACGGATGGCCAAACCGAAGTGGTAAATAGAACTATCAAGATGTATTTATGGTGCTTTATAAGTTCTCAACCAAACGAGTGGACTGCGTGGTTATCTTGGACTGAGTATTGTTACAATACCAACATGCATTCAACCATTATAACTACCCATTTTGAGATTGTCTATGGTCTACCACCTCCCTCTTTATTGAGTTACATTCCTGGTATGGCTGAAATTGAAGTTGTGGAGACACAAATGATGGCTCATGATCGAGTTATTAAGGACCTACGTACCACAATTAAAGAGGCTCAATCACGTATGAAGAAGGCATAAGATCGACATCATAGAGAGAGGGAATTTGATGAAGGCGATTGGGTTTATTTAAGACTTCAAGAGATCTATCTGACCAATAACCAATTTTGTTATGGTTGAAAAATAACATTAACATAAAGAAAGAAGAGAACTCGCCAAATGTCAGTTTCAATACAAAACAATTTCAAGTTGTCTTTGAAGTTACAACCCTTTTCAAATTCTCAAGAAGATTGGAGCTACGACTTATAAATTGGTTATGCCAGAAGAATCTCGTATTCATCCGATATTTCATGTGTCTATGTTAAAGAAAAAACTTGGTGATAGAATTTTAGTTCTACCCCAGCTGCCCATCACAAGAAAAGATGACGAGTCTCTTTATCCAAAACCTCAAGCAGTTCTTGATAGTTGAATTCATAGAAAGAAGAAAGAAATCCTCATTCAATGGCAAGGTTTATCTCCAGCGGAGACAACTTGGGAAGAGGATACAACAATGAAGAATCAATTTCTTTGATTATGACTTTGGGGATAAGGTCCATTTTTAAGAGGGTATGAATTGTTATTTGTTTTTTTTTTTAAATTTAAGTTGAACATGTCTTAGTTTGTTTATCGTATCCAATAATTCAAGTATAGTGTTGTTAGATTGTAATCTTTTTGTTATCATGTTGGTGAGTCAGTTATGATGAGTCGGTTGTAGTTCAAACACTTATTTAAGGTGAAGGAAAATTAATAAAAAGACATCCAGGGGCGGACCATGGCAGAGGCCAACACGATGGCCATCCCAAGGTTTTTTATTTATTTATATTTTTTTTTATTAAAAAAACAATAAGGTCTATACTATATGGTCTATGCACACTTCATCTACTACTCTAGTCACTTTACATTGTTTTTTTGATAAAAATATTTAAAAATATATTAAATATTAATAAAATTTCTCATTTTCCTCTTTCTAATTTTATTTTTAAAAATAAAATGGACATTTTTACTCACATCCTCACATCTTCCAAAAAAACAATTTTTAAAGTCCATCCCAATCTTTGGTTTTTACACACAAATGAACATAGTAATACTTGAAAGATATTTTAGTTGTTTTAGTATCGTCACGAATGTAAGAAAGTCGAAAACGAATGCACTTTCATGACGTTTTTTCAAATTGGTACGCTTTTGTTACTCTTTTTAGTTTAACATACTTTTTCAATTTAACATATGTAGAAGAAATTGTTAATTTGATTATTTATGTTATCATCATTCATACCGTCGAAAATTTTGTTAGATACATGTTGACCCCCAAATATCAGACTTCTAATTTCGCCCTTGAAGACATCATTTATCCAAATTATTCAACTTTAAGTTGTACTGAGAGTTCTTGGTTCCTCAATTAACCAAATTCATATTTGAGTGTTCATAATAGGTTATAGGAAACGGAAGAGGAATTCTCCTCGATATGTGCCAGACCTAATAGTTATTCGAATAGTGTAACCACGTTCAAGAAGCCTCATCAACCATAATGCAATAAAACCAGTTCCTCCGGTTACACAAACTACAAATAACTCCAAATTAATCTACTTCAGTCGATCTTTTGATTATTTGCCCGACGTACCTTTCTCTATATCAAATGCTTGATAAAAAGATGATTTAGTTATAATTATCTGATCTAAAACATATAAAGACAAAATCAACATACAAATTTTTGTCTCAATTATATCTCTGATTATTCCATTGTCAATAAACACGTTTTTGCGGTGGAGATTGAAAAAAATATTCGAGGAATAAATAGAGTATGAAATTCTAGAAAAATCATTTAAGTGTAGAATAGAATGATTTTTAACTTTTATTATTGTCAGCATTTGTTGGGATGTCAATTATTGTCAATTAGTTGAATGACCATGTTGTGCTCTATTTATTTATTTATTATATTTAAAATTTCTTTTTAATACCATATATCCACTTAATATATCAAAGTAGTATTAAAACCAGTTTCAAAATAAAATAAAATTAAAAACTGACTCTAAAAGTCGGCCATTAATTTCTCAAATCAGTCCATTGAGTTATATCGATAAAATTTGTTTTTTCCGTTAGTTCATCAAACTTCAAACTTCAAACCAGTAAATTGTGATTAATTTTAACTTTAGTTGTTTTGTTGAACTATTCTTGGTTGAATTAACATGTTATTACTTATACATGAATTGCCATTTGCAAACCTTTTCACATAAGTTTATGTCCAACCAGGTTTGTAATACACAACTTACATAATTTAGTAAGTTATGAAAAGACCGTTTGTCTCGAGATTTAGTTAATATATACAACTTGCATATTTTGTTAATGGGTTAAGCAATAATTTTGTTTAGAGCTTTAAAGAATATCTATTTTTAATTGAATAGAGATTAATAGAGTTTAAAACTCTATTAAGATAGAAGCTCGTAGAAAGGTAGACATTTTAAGAATAATCTTTTTTTAAAAAAAAAACTTTATTTTTAATAGATATACTGTAAATCTAATAGATCTATTATAATAGATCTTTTACTGAAATTAAACATTAGACAACTAGTCCCACAATAGAGCAAAGGTCTCTCAACTCTCACATCATGAATTTCATTGAAGATACAACAACATTCATCATACAACTTTTACCTCTCCAAAGAATAATCTTTAGCCGTAATTAAAGAATAACCCTAAAAAAAAATAAATTTAATTACATCTCCAAAGAATGAGAACCTATACACCAATAAATTTCAAGAACTGGGTGTCAGTTTCACATTCTTCAACAGGACTCAACCCTTGTACTTTTTTTTGAATCATAATCATCATCATATATGAAATCCGTCGGAGAAGTCTTCAATATTTACATTTCTAATATTTGTCAAGCAGTGTCTATTCTAAAATTATCAAGAAACTATACACAGTTTAAAATTATGTCTCAAATAATATTCAAATAATAATTGAAACTTATACATCATCAATTGTATCATGATTTACAGATCATTACTATTCATTTTATACCATATTATCTGAGATAACCCGTTACAACTAATAGTTTATGTTAAAATTTATGGTAAAATAATGACAGTGACAGTGAACATTCAATTCAAAGAAGTAAATTCCTGTTTGGTAACAAGTCCATGAAGCGTACACGTACGCTAAAAAGTAAACACCTTCTAGATTCATTATTATTGACCGACACTAAACCATCTTGAAAATTATACATATATAGATTAACAAGTAAAGTAAACCATCTAATCCAAACCCTTTTTTTTAATTAATGTTAATTATTTTAATTAATGTTGCCACTTAAACACACTTTTTTTTTTTTATATATAACATCTTCAAAAACAAAAACAAAATCTCCTGATTTTTTTTTTCTCTGTTTTTTTTTGACATGGATTCCACACCCCACCTGGAATCTCAAATCTCCTAAACCCAACCAATCTTCATTCAAATCACTTCACAAAACATAAAAACAAAAATTCCCACAAATTTAAAAACTCATTGTTAATCAATCTTTTTAAGAGTTTCGATTTTGGTTTCTTTTGTTTTTCTTGGACTACATGGTATTTATTGACTCCTTCAAAGAAAAAAAAAATGTTTTCTTTTTTCCACCCACCGACTAGATTCTAAACCCTAAATTATTCGCATTTTGTGTGTGTGTGTGTGGAAGAAATCACAGTAAGAATCGAAGTAGAATTTTTTTTTTTTTTTGAAATTGGGGTTTTGGTTTCTTAGCATGCATAGATCTGGAGCTACGATGGCTTGGAATGTGTTCAAGTTTTGTACGGCCTTGCGTGGTCTGGGCTCGATCATGATCTTGTTGGTTCTCGGTGTCGTTGGCGTCACCTACTACGCCGTCGTTTTGACCAATTACGGCCCAGCTCTGTACGGTGGTGGGTTTGATTCCGTCATTGCAGTTGTTGTCTTGATCTTGTTTCATTTTTTGGTAAGCTCTCGAAACTCATCATGGGTTTTAGATTTTTTGTGTATGAAATCTTTTAAATTTTTTGATTTCTTGTGAATTTGAAATCTTATATTTGGTCTGACTTAGCTTATCTGTTTAAAGAAAATGAAATTAAGAAAAGGCCTAGGAAACAAATATTTCTGTATAAAATTTGTAGCTACATTCTTAGGAAAGTTTGGCATTGTTGTAAAAATGTTAAATTGTATGCAATTTTTGAACTAACTATTAGGTAGGCTTTAAGAGAAGAGGGTTCTGGGAGTTGGGTCAATATAAATAACTTTAATTTTTAGATCAAACAAGTGTAAGAGACAAAAGCATAAGCTTATGTATGAAGTTGTTATCGTTGTGCAGTTGGTGATGCTATTGTGGAGTTACTTTTCCGTTGTTTTGACCGATCCTGGTTGTGTGCCACCCAATTGGAGGCCTGCGGTTGATGAGGAGGGAGGAGAGGCTGACCCATTGAATGGTTCAGAATTCAGTAGTGTGCCAGCTGACCCATCTCATCAAAGAATCCGTTATTGTCGGAAGTGCAACCAGCTGAAGCCACCTCGTTGCCATCATTGTTCTGTTTGTGAGCTCCAAAACACTTTTTTTCTTCAAAACTTTTGTTTTGTCATTTGCCTCATAACAGAATGATGAGGTCTACAAATTTCTTTGTTTCAGGTGGGCGGTGCATACTTAAGATGGATCATCATTGTGTTTGGGTTGTTAATTGTGTTGGGGCATTGAATTACAAGTACTTTCTTCTTTTTTTGGTATGTTTGCTTTACTTGCCACCTGTAACCGTTTTATTCATTTGAGAACTTGCTTAAGTTTAAAATTCCAATTTTTTTATGCATTACTGAGGTTATGGGGTGTTTTTTTTTTCGTTGTTCTTTGAGTGGAGATGCTTGTTTTGATGATTTGTTGAATGATGGTTATTTTTTTTTTCCCCTTTAACTGATAGCAAAAATAGGTAAAAGGTAAACAGAAATTGTTGTCTCATGTCTGCTTGTCGGCAACTAGAAAAAAAAGGGACACTGTTTTGGCTGGACTCGGTATTCAAGATACTATGCAATTTCCAATAGTTGTTAGCCTCCTTAGGTTTGCTCAAATCTAGGCCGGTGTTATTGTCTTGCACAAAATTCTCAGGGTAAGAACACTGGTTTCTTTTAGTGTATACTTCATGAGCCACAAATTAGAGTTGTGCTCTTGTCTTTCATGATAAATATTTGGTTTTACTTGAAGCTGCATGGTTCCTGAAACATTGTTTGAGAAGTTATGTCATGGGGGATATATAAGATACAAGACTTCCAATGAACAAAGAGTTACCAACCCTAGAAAAATCAATCCGGGACCTTTTTTTTTTTTTGGTTGATTATGGCTTTGTTCACTATGGTTGCATTATCTTATCTGGTTGGGTTTTTTTACTCTGTTGGGGTGGTACCAATCCTGTCATCAATTGACTGTAATCTTCAATTTGAATGCAGTTCTACACTTTTCTTGAGACAAGTCTTGTGACACTGTCACTACTGCCACATTTTATAGCTTTCTTTAGTGAAGGAGAAATTCCTGGAACACCAGGAACCCTCGCAACCACTTTTCTTGCCTTTGGTATGGCCTAGTTACCCTATCTTTTTCTTTTGTTTGTTTGTTTAATTGATTGCATCTGTATCTCTATATAATTATCATTTTTGCCTTGTCACAGTTTTGAATCTGGCATTTACATTGAGTGTGTTGGGCTTTCTGATCATGCACATATCATTGGTAGCTGCTAATACCACAACTATTGAGGTACTGTCGTTTTCTTACCTTAATTTATGCCATATACTTGCTGGTTCGTGGCATCTGCCTTTTCCTTTGACTACTAATAAGGAAAACTCTGTCACAAACACAACAGTAAACTGGTTGCCCTGACCAATACAGTTACAGATTTACCATGATTACCTGTTTGGGCATGTAGGGCATTGAATGATGAATCTATTCTTGTCTTTTTGATCAGGCATATGAGAAGAAGACCACTCCAAAATGGCGTTATGACCTTGGTCGAAAGAAGAACTTTGAACAGGTTGTTATTTTGCAATATATCGCTTCTTTCAGTTGTTCCTTTACACTACAATTTTGCATGAGACCTTAAAATGATGGATATTAACTTTTGTTGATCTGACGAAACTATCAGACAAATAATTGTATAAAGCATTCATGTTTTTAACATGCTTGAGGAATTGATTAGGGTAGCCCACTGAACATGATTGAAGCAAATTGATTAGGGTTGTTATTGGAAACATCAGGGTAGTAGCTTATTTGAGAGTAAAATCCAGCACTGATAGTTACGCAAATTACAAAAGCACCAGGTCATCAAATTATGTTTTGACTTTATAATTTGTACCTTAATAATCTCTAGTCATGGTGTATTCATAAATGGCATGGGTAAGTGATGAGAAAATAACCTTCTTTATTGTGGTGTTGCATAAAGGTTGTGGCAGAATCGGGTTAAAATTTTGGATATTCAAGTTATGGTATGATGAAGCTTTAAACATTGTATCGGTACAAAATATTCAAATATTTAACATTCCAAACTTGCACCATAAAAAAATAGTAGCAGATTCCGTTATTCTGAAGCTGGAAAGCTGTAGGACTTGAACAGTGGCTATATTTTGTAATGTATGAAAAATTGTCAGCCAATATGTTTAGTAGCACTAGCACAGTAGCACCATTTGGCAGAGGCTGTGTACTGGACGACAGCGGTTTATAATTGCATATTACATTTTGATTTTTTTTCTGAAATTTTGGTGTTGGTTTTACTTATTAGGTGTTTGGTATGGACAAGCGATATTGGTTTATACCGGCTTATTCAGATGAAGATTTACGACGGATTCCAGCACTTCAAGGTGTTGAATACCCGTCAAAGCCTGATTTTGATTCTGAAGAGTTCTAAGAACTTCTTGTACTGTGCCAAGGAATTTACTCGTCCTTGTAAGTTGTAACATTAGATATGGAGTCCCACAGAGGTCCTATTACATCCTAACTTGTAACAGTTGCAGCAGCCAGCTGATTCCAGCTCATAATCATTCATTCCACGAGCGTCTTCATGTAGAAATAAACACGATAGACGGAGGAAAAGAAGGGCAAGGGGGGTTAGTTGTGTATGAGAAGAGGAGCTGATGTGGAAGAGCAACATATGTGTTGCAGTGAAGAAAACGGGGTTTGATGTGCTAATGTTTATTTCATGTATGGGACTGTGGGATCTGTAAGATATGAAAATGCACTTTCTTTTGTTGTGAATGCTGCTGTTGTTCTTGTAATTTTTGTTGTACTATTGATTTTGATATATATAGGATGAACCTGCTCGCTTTGATTGTGCGATTATGGTAAAGTTAATCATTTTTTTTTTGTACATGGTGCCTGAATCCCCATTGGAATAGAGTTGATAAATCTTGTGTATGATGATTGAATCTTTATGGGAACTAGCATTCATCAATCTTTCATAGAAATATTGGTATTTTTTTATCTCAGTAACTGTTTGAATGTGTGGTATTTGTTTGAAAGATTTTGAAAATATTACTTAATTGAACGAGCAACAAGAAAGAAGTCGGCCTTATCTCGGAAATAATTAATTTACAATATTGTAAAAGATGAAACTACTTAACAAAATATTAAAAATAGAATAAATAAAAATTAAGAACAATAATTGTTTCCGAAAATAAAGTAATGGGTCCAGTATAATTAACTATCAAGATCCAGCTAATGCCCACAGGCCCAGTCATATGAAAAGTTGACCCAACACATTAGTGACCAGATTATCTCAATTGACATTAATTACAATTATCAAATCTAAGGTATGTGAATTAATAGAAATAATTAATGTCTCAAGAGTGCCCGTGTGGTACTGTTGTGTTAGTTGTTGAATGTTGGGAATGATGATGATGCACCATCGTCAAACGGCGTTGGCACTTCCGGCGGTTCAATGGGCGGACATTCGAGTGTATCGTCACGGTTCTCCAGGAATCGAATCAGAAGCAGAAGTAGGAGTAGTTCTTCACTTTGGAAGACTTCAAGTTGTGATGGTGATGGTGAAGGAGACTCTTTTAACGGGGACAATTGTATTTTTTGCAATTTTCTAAATTACATTTTGGATTATAAAGTATTCTCCGATAAGTGTTTTTAAGATCCAGGTACGTGCGGAATTTTTCTCTCCACTATGTTCTCTCTGAAAACATAGCGTGAAAGTAGAGTGGTCCTCGTGAGGTGGCCAGCTATTGACCGAGTACAGGGTGTTAGCTTGGCGGTTTCGACCATGAACGCAGAGGAAGTAGGGAAGCTTTGTGCCTCACTGTCGCTAACCGATCGTGAAGGACCAGTTCACAAGCTACAAGATGGGCTGAAAATTGCAGAAGCACAGAAACTTGTTCTGTGTCTTACGGGGAAATTTTTATCCCCAAACCTAATTAACAGAGATGCATTCAGGACGCTAATTCCAAAGATTACTAATGTTTACGCCTTTCACTTCCAATTACTTGAAGACCGACGAAGGGTACTCACGGGAGGACCGTGGAGCTTCGACAATGCCCTTATTGTCCTAAAGGAACCAGCTGGTAAAGGCGCAATCAAGAGTTTAAACTTCAATCAAGCAGAATTTTGGGTCTAGATATCCAATCTTCCAATGCTATGTACGACCAAAGACATTGGATGGTTCCTAGGGAGTATTATCGGGAAAGTGCGCGACGTTGACTTGGGACCAACCGGCGACTGTTTGGATGGTTCCTAGCTAATTTGGTTCAGCAGAAACCGACTGCTTTATGGTTCCCAGGGAAAAGATCAGGACAGACTGTGGGAACGTGTTGGTGAGCTCTTACTTGACTTTAAGGAAGGCTGACTCGATGGACAGAATAGACAAAGGCGTGATGTTAAGAGCTGCAGCTAGAAAGTGCTGGTATGTTCCTCCCCATAGGTGCTTTAAGCTTAATGTCGATGCTGCAATGGACATAGATGGTGGTAGGTATGGGGTGGGAATCGTTTTTAGGGATGACCAGGGAGTGGTGATTGAGGCAGTTGCGATCTCTTTTAGCGGGGTAGTTTCTATGCGAAGGCTCTATTGGAAGGTTTGTTGTTGGCCGAAGATGTTGGGCTGTTCCCCCTGGCCGTGGAATCTGATGCGCTTGGTGTGATTAATCTCTACAAGGAGGTGTGTCACTCAGCTGCTGATATCGACAATATCATCTATGATATCTTGGCTTTAAAAAGATCTTGTGATATTGTTTCGTTTGATTTCATTCCTAGAGTTTGCAACAGTGTTGCTCATTCTGTTGCCAGGTATGCTGTCAACAACAACAGCTCTATTATCTGGTTTGCTGATTTCCCCGGTTGGCTGTCTTTGTTAGCCAACAGCGACTTAATCTTTTGTAATCGGTTTCTTGGTTCAATGCAACTCCTTTATTTCAAAAAAAAAAAAAAAGATCCAAGTACATGCCATAACAAATTTTAGCAAAATCATTTTTGAAAATATTCTTTGCTAAAGCACTTACTTTTTAAGATGATTATTTGCTTTGTGATTGTGACCCTTGATTATTAGCATGTTTCAGGTACCCGATTCCGTATGTTCTTTTGGTACTGGATCCCAAATTATCAATCAAGTCCGATAATCTCCTTATATATATAAAATCAGATCGCAAAAAAATGTTGATCGATACATCCAAAAGTTCTTGATGGAGTTTGATATTGACAGGTGGTGGTTGTTATTATTACTATTATTTTGATACGAGCACATAATCAAGCGATTCAGGCAAGGGGACCTGGTCAGATTGCTTATTGTTTTGCTTAAGTTAGTTGCTTATTTAGTGGTCAGGTGTTAATTGTGTCAAGGTAGTTAGTAGTGAATGGGGAACTGATGTGGTTCCAGTTATTAAGTAGTGCTAGTGAACGTGTTTAGTGGAGTCCTCGATAATTGCTTATGTTATTTGCTTGCAATGTTTCTTGTTATTTGAACTGTCCATTTTGTAACTGACCTATAAATAGCAAGAGGCAAAAACTAAATAAAGTTCTGGAAAAATTCAGCTAAAACTTCTTCTTCTTCTCTGTTCTTTTCTTGCCCCAAATTCAACCTTATCAGTGGTATTAGAGCAGGTTTCTTCCATGGATACGGGTGGGAAATCGAATGCGGAATTCCACAATGAAGTTAACGAAATTCTCGCCAATCATGAATCCCGGTTTGACCGAATTGAAAGCCTTACGTCTACAACAAACTCAAGCAGACCCAGTTCAGAAATGAACCTCAATCCTTTTGCTTCCAGCGAAGCATCCAACAGCCAAGATAACACCCAACCTGAAACACTACACACTCTTCCACCCAACGACCGCTCAAACCATCACCTCAAATTATCTTTTCCAAAATTCAACGGAGACGACCCCACTGGCTAGATATATAAGGGCTGAGCAATATTTTTGGTTCAAAAGTATTGCTCATGAACAACAAGTTCAGTTAGCATCCTTCCACTTAGAAGGGATTGCTCTTCAGTGGCTTAGGTGGTTCACGAAATTCCAAGGACCCATCACATGGAGCGAATTCACTAAGGCCGTTTTGCTTCGCTTCGGCCCTACTGATTATGAGGACCCGTCGGAAGCATTGAAGCGACTTAAGCAGACCTCAACTGTAGCCGCCAACCAGGAGTCCTTTGAGAAATTATCACATTGGGTTAACGGCTTACCCAATAACTTTCTAGTTGGCTGTTTCATTGCAGGACTTCGAGACGACTTACGTTTGGATGTTAAAATTAAACAACCCCGTAGCCTGGCTGATGCAATTGGTGTGGCACGCCTTGTAGAGGAAAGAAACCAATTACAGAGAAGGACGAACTTCTCTTATCGACCTCCAACAACAACAACAACACTTGAAACAACACCGAATCCAACCGTAAGTGTCCTTGGGCCTCCACCGAAAGCAACAGACAGTCCCAAAACTCAACCGGTGATATTCCGACGAATCACAAGCCAAGAGGCACGAGAAGCATATGTTATTACTGCGACGATAAATTCATCCCGGGCCATCGTTGTGCACGCCCTCAGTTATTTATGATTGAGGACAATTCATTCAGCAACATAATTGAAGATGAAGAGCTACTAGATGAACAAGGAGAGGACAGAACCATACCAAAAATCTCTTTTCATGCTATTGCCGGAACTGAGCATCCACAGACCATTCGCGTGATAGGAAAATTGAGAAACCGAGATGTCACTACTTTGATTGATGGCGGAAGTACTCATAATTTCATTGATCAATCCACCGTCACCAAACTCAGATTACCAGTGATTCGTGACAAAAAATTTCAGGTCATGGTGGCCAACCGTGAAAGAATCGAATGCGCCGGACAGTGTCAAGCACTCACTCTAATGATCCAAGGTCACTCTGTTTCAGCAGATTTCTATGTCCTTCCCGTCGCAGCATGTCAGGTGGTGCTAGGAGTCCAATGGCTCGAACCACTCTGCCCCATCGAAACTGATTATAGAAGACTAATTATGACCTTCAAGGATGGTGGAATTTCACGCACATTTCAGGGTGTTAGGCGGACTGCAGTGGAAGCCTTATCTAACAAAGAATTTAATCACTTGCAGGGTATAAGACTATTTTTTCAGATCATTTCCACCACCTACGAAGAAGATCAGTCCACTCCAATTAACAACCTCACTGGATCGAAAACAGACTTGACACAACTACTTACAGAGTTTTGACATGTATTCGAGACCCCGACTAACTTACCTCCGAAGCGCCAACAAGACCATCAAATTCCCCTGCAATCACATACGGAACCGGTTAGTTAGTGTGAGACCATATCGTTATCCCTATTACCAGAAGACAAAAATTGAAAAGATGGTGAAAGACCATATCACCGGCTACTTTCACCAAAAGGAAGTCAAATATTTAGAGAATGTCTGAAAACCCTAAGGGAGAGAGGTCCACAATTAGATTTTTTTAAAATAAATGTAGGGACATCTTCATCAATTATTCATCACTTTTTCTTTTGTCCAAAGATCTCTCTCTCTCTCTCTCTCTCTTCCCGGGATCATCTTTTTAAAAATGAAACACATTTTGAATCAACATCAACATTATTCTACATTATCAATGTACCAATACACATTTATTAGTGCACCATGCCACTACAAAATTTAAACGCTTAACAATTTTCATTTAAAAAAATATTGAAAAGGGGACATCATCTCTTAACAGGGTCGGTAGCGTATATCCCTTCCACATAAGTGGTGAGGGGGTTCGAATCCCACCATATGTATTTTACAAATATGTGTGCAGAGTTTTCTTCCCAGGTTATGAGAGTAGTTGTTTCCCGTTATGGGAGCAGATATCCGAGAGTTTTTTTACCAGGTTGTGAGAGTATTTATCTCACGTTGTGAGAGTATTTATCTCACGTTATGAGAGTAGATATACGGGCTGCACATGTATTGTTTAATCTCGGTAGGTCTCGACAGTTCTATTGTAATATTTCCAAAAAAAAAATATTCAAAGGGAAGAGAAAATCTTAAAAAATAAAACAATAATGTTAGTCAATCCAAAAAATTAGCCAAATTTCAACTCAAATGATGTGGCAAACGATTTTTTCATTAACCACATCATCTCATGTTTTGTGGGTTGATGACAACTCACTTACCATATCATTTGGGTTGAAATTTGGGTTAAATTTTTGGGTTGTTTAGCATTATTCAAAATAAAAATAAAGAAAAACCTCATAAATAGTACATTTAATTAAAGTTTATAATTGTCAACCTTTTGGTTTTACATGAGATTTTCTCCATCTTAAGTGATCATCTTGTCACGGGCCGCAAGCTGTCAAGCCTAGGAGCCCAACAAAGGCCACAACTATACCAAGCTCTTGGAAGATTCTAGAGACTTCTCCACAATTCCAGCATTGGTCAAGCTTCTGGAAGTCTCTAGCAACCCAACCCTCTCTACACCATTCTTGTATTTAGCTAGATAGTTGTAGAATAATCTAGAACCTTGTAAAGGCATGTAAATACATGTAGAGTATTCTAGCTAGGTGTAGAATATTCTGGAGACTTAATCTCCTCTATTAGACTAGATTAATCTAGAACATTCCTTAAGGAGGTGGCTCACCTATAAATAGCCAACCCCCCATTCATTTGTAAATCATCCTAGAAACTCAAGCATTCTAGTATCCAAAGCATTGTAAAGCTTCCTTCATAGCAATACAATCTTTGTTTTCCATTCAAGCTCTTCTACTCTTTTCTCTCAAATCTCTCTTGTAAGGCTTACTTAGCAACATTCTCATAGAATTTGCGTAAGTGCCGCATGGGTGTGCTACGCAAACTCTAAGCCCGTGACAGTTGGTATCAGAGCCTGGTTAAGCAACCACAGCTAGCACGAGTCATGGCCTCCGATAGCGAAGTTGCTGCTACAGTGGAAGAGCAAGCGCATGGTCGTGGCGAGCAACGCACCCACACCAAGCGTAGCAAGTCCATGGACGCTTTGGAATCTCGCGTGGATGTCCACAATGAAGTCCTCTCCGAAATGCAAACCACCTTGAACACCGTGGTCGACCGTCTCGATGGCCTAGAAACCAATTACGCCATTATAGCTCAGGCGACCAAGGCAATGCTACAAGAGTTCCGGAAGGGCATTCGGGAGGAAATCTGCCAATTTACTGAAGAAATCCGCAACACTCGCACCTTCGTAGAGCAAGAGTTGCGGGCCGTTCGAGTCGAGATGGATGAAGTTCGCACCGAATGGACTTCGTTCAAAAACAACCCAACTTTTGGAAATGGTGTCTTCGCTAGCACGAGCACATGGGGCGCCATCCAAATCCCTAAGCCATCCACATTCAACGGCAATCGTAACGCCATGGAAGTGGAAAACTTCCTCTTCGGCCTAGAACAGTACTTTGAGGCCAAGGGAGTTAGGGATGACGCTACACGGATCACCAATGCTCCCACCTTCCTTCGGGATTCTGCTCAACTATGGTGGCGACGCAAGCATGGTGATACTATTCACCCCATCCGCACATGGGAAGACTTCAAAAGAGAACTCAAGAGGCAGTTCTCGCCAACCAACGCCGATAAGGAGGCCCGTAGCCGCCTTCGTCGCCTCAAGCAATCCGGATCCATCCATGACTACATTAAGGAGTTCTCTACCTTAATCCTCGAGATCGAAGATATATCCAATAAAGACAAACTATTCCTCTTCATGGACGGTCTCAAGGAATGGGCGAGAGTGGAGCTAGAAAGGCGGAACGTGCAAGACATTGATGCAGCCATCGCAGCCACAGAATCCCTTACCGACCTCACCAAGACAAAGGAAATGACCGACAACCATGAGAAATGTGGGGGAGAAGAGTCTAAAGACCACAATCGCAAGAGCGAAGGACCAAACAGAACTCCCAATGGCGACAACCGGCGTGACAACGCCAATGGAGGTAAACCCGTTTTGATCAAGCCGAAGAATCCATGCTTCATTTGTGATGGGCCACATTGGGTACGTGACTGCCCAAAGCGAAAGATGCTCAATGCCATGGTTACCCAACTAGAATAAACTATGGCAATTGAGCCCCAAGCAAGCATGAGTTCTCTCCAACAGCTTTATGCACTCAAAGGGCAACCCATGCCTCCTACACTTACCAAAGGCCTCATGTTCGTGAACGCCACCATCAAAGGCAAACAAGTTCGTGCAATGCTAGACACCGGGGCAACGCACAACTTTATCTCAACAGACGAAGCCAAACGACTTGGTCTTCGCATCACCAATGGTGAATACGCCGTCATTAAAGCTGCAAACTCTCCGGCCAAGCAAATTGATGGCACAGCAAAAGACGTCATTGTCCACCTAGGCCCATGGAGTGGAAAGCTCGACTTCTCGGTGGTTCCCTTAGATGACTACCAAGTGGTGCTAGGCATGGCATTCTTTGAGCAAGCCAACGCTTTCCCCCTACCCGCTGTGAACTCACTTAGCATTCTTAACGGGGGCAAGGCACTCACCATCCCGGTGGGACGCATACCCCAGCCATGTAGGATGTTATCCACCGTACGGCTCGAGGAGACACCAATTTCTCCCACTTCTCCACAGAACCAGTCGATTGTAGGCATTCGAAGGAGTAAGAATCGCACAAGCCATGGGAAGCGATCGAAGGCACCGAGAGAAGGCACCCAAGATGCTGGATCACCTTCGAAACCTAGCCAGCCCACTTGCGTCGAGCTAAGGATGCGAGACTCGAATTCGGTCTCTCAAGGGAGGCTTCCCAAGCCGAAGACCTTCCGCATGAATGAACCAACTTATGGCCAACTCCAACATACTCAGCGCCCACGCAACGAGGACGTTGCGAACTTAGGTGGGGGAGGATGTCACGGGCCGCAAGCTGTCAAGCCCAGGAGCCCAACAAAGGCCACAACTATACCAAGCTCTTGGAAGATTCTAGAGACTTCTCCACAATTCCAGCATTGGTCAAGCTTCTGGAAGTCTCTAGCAGCCTAACCCTCTCTACACCATTCTTGTATTTAGCTAGATAGTTGTAGAATAATCTAGAACCTTGTAAAGGCATGTAAATATATGTAGAGTATTCTAGCTAGGTGTAGAATATTCTGGAGACTTAATCTCCTCTATTAGACTAGATTAATCTAGAACATTCTTTAAGGAGGTGGCTTACCTATAAATAGCCAACCCCCATTCATTTGTAAATCATCCTAGAAACTCAAGCATTCTAGTATCCAAAGCATTGTAAAGCTTCATTCATAGCAATACAATCTTTGTTTTCCATTCAAGCTCTTCTACTCTTTTCTCTCAAATCTCTCTTGTAAGGCTTACTTAGCAACATTCTCATAGAATTTGCCTAAGTGCCGCACGGGTGTGCTGCGCAAACTCTAAGCCCATGACAATCTGCTGCAGAACAATACAGACATTTATTGTATCGATACATTTACTTATCACATTTATATAAAGGACACAAGGAGTCAAGAACCAAGGCAAAAAAGGAAGCACAAATGACCCTACAATTGTCCTTTTTTATAGTGATGGGACGATTGCAAGTCTTCCACTAAAATTGACTCATAATTGTTGAAGCAAATAGAGAGATACTTTCTTCTGCTCTTGCCAATTTGCCAACCATTTAACTATTTTGTTATTTTGAAGAAGTAGAAAATCAACAAAATCTGTCAACACTAAAACAGCTCTCTGCTCTTGCCATCCATAAGAGGTGCACTTTGCTCCAAACCTTCCTCAATTTTCTTCTTTTAATACTTATTATTTGTTTTTCCGTTTATTGGCTTTTTCTCTGCAGTTCGTTCTTCTTTGAGTTTTTGTATTCATATAGGGTGCGTTTGGTACGAGTATGGGACGGGACAGGACTGAACGGGACTGTACAGGACTGAACGGGACGGGATGGGACTGGACGGGACTGGACAGGACTGGACTGGACTGGACAGGACTGGACAGGACATGACAGTTGTTCCATATTATGTTTGGAACGTCTGGGACAGAACTGTTAACTGTTAACTGTACTATTGTACGTTTGGTACGATTGGGACATGACAGGACAAGACAAGAGGTTTAAATGACTAAAATACCCTTATTGTCATGCCTAATGTTTATAAACAATTTTATTAAGTTTGAAGACTAATGTTTATAAACAATTTTATTAAGTTTGAAGACTAACTCATAAAATCTGGAAAACCATACTCCAAAATAAAATCACAAGATCTGGAAAAATGATCACAAGATCTGGAAATTATAACACTGAAAAATGATCACACTCCACATAAACAAAAATATGGAAAAAATGATCACAAGATCTGGAAAAAAATTATAACACTCCACATAAACAAAAATAATCACAAGATCTGGAAAGAAATGCTCAAAGATCTGGAAAAAATGCTCAAACAAACTGAAAATTTCACTTCAAGGACTTCCATCAAATATATCCACTAATTCCCATCAGAGGAAACAAAACAAGGATTAGAAGAGCCAATTCCCCATTTGATTTGAAAGCAATTACCAAGGCTGCAACTACTTTTGCAATGTTCTGAACAAGTAAAGCCAGTGCATCTCCAACCAAACTTCGCACCGCAACTGTATCTGTGGTAAGCCTTGCACCAATTGCACCACTGGAATGCTCAGCTTCATCAAACCAACTTATCTCCGTGTACACCACTTTCTCAAAGCACATTGATTGGCGACGACAAGCCAAGAAACACCAAACCACCATCATCAACACCAACAACAAGCCAAGAAACACTGCACCAAGACAGAGAAGAAATGAAAAATCTGAAAAATCTACACCAACACTGCCCAGATTCCTCAAAATTCCACAAAATTTGTTCAATTCCACACAAATCATGCTAATAATTAATTTGTTCTTAAATCAATTAACACACAAAAAATCTTGAAAACAAACAGATAAGAAATGAAAAATCTGGAAAAATTGATTTCCCACAAATCATCATCATCATCATCATCGACGATCAAGATTTTGGGTGTTGTTTTGGTGGTGGTAGTTCTCCGGTGGGAAGATCATCGTGATTCGGCGGTTTTCGGGTGCGCCGGCAAAGCAAGTCGGCGACGAGTAGCGGCGGTTTGGAGAGAAGACCGGTGATCGGGTTGGAGGGCAGAGAGAAGAGAGAAGAGAGAAGAGAGAAAAAAGGAAAGAGGAAAGAGGAAAGTGGGGAGAGAGGGGTTTTAATTTATATAGTTGTAATTTTTTGAAGTTTTGAGGGTAAAAATGTCTTTTCCAGACTTGTCCCATGCATGGAACAAGTCTGGCCTAGGGTGTGAGGTGGGATAAATTTTCATGGTTTTTATCCCATGCTGTTCTGTCCCGTCCCATGTTAATGGCGCACCAAACGTGGGACAACAAAAAGTTGTCCCGTCCTGTCCCGTCCCGTTCCGCGTACCAAAATCATCCATATAGTACTAGAATTTAAATCTATGCTTTAAAAATAATAATTAAATATATGCGAGTTTATAACTTTAGCCAAAAGAAATTTGAAAATCATCAAAAAAAAAAAAAATCTTTTACAGCAAGTTCTCTTATTCTTTGCCGATTTTGCTTCTTAGAATTATCTTTATCAGTGATCTAGTGTTGAATCGTTCTACTTATTGAAAATTTCTTCTAGATTTCTGTTTTTTTTTAAGAACACCTCTGTAGTTGCATGTTTTTTTTATTCTTCTCCTCTAAATTATTGTTCTTGTTACTTGTTGGTTGGTATTTTTTTTTAAAAAAAAAACGTTATTGTTGTCATTCTGCCATTAGCTTCACTTCTTTTAAGTTGGAAAAAAAAAAAAAACTGTTTGCTAAAAAAAAAAATATTGTCATTTTCAATTTGTTACCTTTTTAAAAAAAAAAAAAAACTTCTACTCTGGTCATTACCTTCACTTTGTTAAATTACTGCAAAAAAAAAAAAGAAAAAAAGAAAAAGAAAAGCAAAGAGTGATTAAGAAACAGGAAATGGCGGAAATAGTTATTTCCATTGTAGCAAAAGTTGCAGAGTTGTTGGTTGTTCATGTTGGAAATCACATTTGTTATCCTTTCAAATACAAGAGCAACATGGATGAGCTCAAGAAACAAGTCGAGAAGTTGACAGCTGCAAGAGACAGGGTGCAACATTCTATTGAAGAGGCTGAGAGACAAAGGCATGAGATTGAAAATGATGTTAAGAATTGGATGAAAAGCGTGGATGAATTCACTGAAGGGGTTGTAAAGAACATCATTGGCAGTGATGATGATGAAGACAAAGAAAATAAGACTAAGAAGCTGTGTTCAATAGGCTTCTGTCCTAATCTGATGGCGCGTTACTCCTTCAGCAAGAAAGCAGAAAAGACGGCGAAGGATGGTGTCGACCTCTTGAAAGAAGGAAAATTTGAGAAAGTTTCGTACTGCCCTGCCATTCAAAGAACGAGTTCCATCTACATCAGAGGCTACAACGACTTTGATTCAAGATCGTCAATTTTTCAGGATATTATGCAGACACTAGATGATGATAATGTCTACATTATTAGGGTTCACGGCATGGGAGGTGTGGGTAAAACCACACTAGTTAAAAGAGTTGTTGGGAAAGCCATTGACGACAAGTTATTTAATGTGGTGGTTATGGCTGATGTAACACAGACCCCTGACATTAAAAAGATCCAAGCACAAATTGCTGATGTGCTAAGCCTAAAATTTGAAGAGGAGAGTTTAGCTGGAAGAGCTGCTCGATTACGTGATAGGTTGAAGAAAGAAAATAGGCTCCTTCTTGTATTAGATGATCTTTGGAAAAAACTTGACCTTCAAGATGTTGGAATTCCTTTTGGGGAAGGTGGAAATGGTGAACATAGGCAATGCAAACTATTGTTGACATCTAGAGATCTACATGTATTACGTGATCATATGAATACTCAGAAGAATTTCCAGCTTAAGATTTTAACTGATGAAGAAGCAGGAAATTTATTTTGGCAGATCGTGGGTGATTCAGCCAAAACTAGTGATTTTGACACTACTGGAGTTGAGATAATTCGGCATTGTGCTGGTTTGCCTGTTGCAATTGCAACAATTGCAAGTGCATTGAAAAACGAAAGTCATTTTGTTTGGGAGGATGCCTTGGATCAACTAAAAATGTCTAACCCAAGACACATTGAAGGGATGGAAGCAGATGTGTACTCTGCCATAAAATTGAGTTATGATTTTTTGCAAAGTGAGGAAGCAAAATCAGTATTTCTTCCTTGTAGTCTATACAATGCAAGTTTCAATATAGATATTGATTACTTGTTGCAATATTGTATAGGTTTAGGTGTGTTGCAAGGTGTTTCTACAATTGAACAAGCAAGGAACAGGTTGCACAAGATAATTGATAAGCTCAAAGCTTCACATCTATTGTTGAACGGTAACACAATCATGTGTGTTAAAATGCATGACATTGTTCATGCTGTTGCCATCTCAATTGCATCCACATATAAGTTTATGTTTAACATTCAAGATGTCACAGACTTAGCAGAAACATTGGAGGAGAAATTGCCAAAAAATTCAACTGCTATGTCTCTGCGTTGTACAGATGTCTCCGAGTTTCCTGAAAGGTTGGAATGTTCAGAACTTAAGTTACTTGTTGTGTTTGGGAAAGATACCTCTTTACAAATTCCAGATCCTTTTCTTAAGGGGATGGAAGGATTAAAAGTTTTACATTTGAATAAATTCCATATGTTATCACTGTCTTCATCGCTTTGTAGACTAACAAGCCTTCAAACTTTACGTTTGAACCACTGTCTGCTAGGAGATATAGCAGTTATCGGAGCGCTGAAGAGAATAGAAATTCTTTCCTTTCTTAGCTCTACTATTCAACAGTTGCCAAGAGATATAAGTCAGTTGACTCGATTAAGGTTGTTAGATTTGAGGAATTGTTCGAAGCTAAAAGTGATCTCACCAAATCTCATATCAAGTTTGACTCGATTAGAGGAGCTGTATATAGGTAATAGTTTTGCTGAATGGGATATTGAAGGGCAAAGTAATGCTAGTCTTACTGAGTTAAAGCAATTGTCTCGCCTAAAACGTTTAGACATCCATTTTCTTGATGCCCAAATTATACCACGAGACTTATTGATCTTTGAGAAGTTGGAAAGTTATATAATATATATTGGAGGTGTGTGGAACAAGTATTATCATTTTGAAACCCAACGGAAGTGGGAATTGAAATTGAATTGTTTGGACAATTATTTTGAATCCTCAAAGATGTTGAAACTGAAATTTAATGATAGCAATATTTATTTGGGCAATGATTTCAGACTTTTGTTGAATAGAGCTGAAGATCTTCGTTTAAATGAATTGAAAGAATGTTGTTTATCAACTTAATGGAGAAGGCTTCCCACAGTTGAAGTGTCTTTATGTGGGAAATGATCTTGAGATTCAATATATTATATGCAATGTCTTTCCCATGCTAGAGTCATTGTTTCTTGATAAATTGGTTAATTTGAAGAAGATATGCCATAGACAACTTGCACTAGAGTCTTTCAACATGTTAAGAATCATGAAAGTTCAAAAATGCAATAAATTGAACCATCTTTTCTCATTTTCCATGATCAAAAACCTTTCGCAGCTTCAAGAAATCGAAGTGACTAATTGCAAAAAGTTAGAAGTGATTATTTTAAGTGAGGAACAAGTCCACCAAAATGACAGGATTAGTAGGGTCGAGTTCACTCAACTGCGCACTATAACACTACGAGACTTACCACGGCTCAAAAATTATGTCTTCCATTCGCTCACAGCTAATACTGAATCTCAAGAAATCGTTTCCAAAGATCAACCTAGGGGTTTCATGTCACTTTTCAGTCAAAACGTATGTTTCATTTTCTTATCCTTGGTTTTCCTTTTGAGTTCATAGTATAAATTGGTATAAACACATTATTAAGGGTTTAAAGATTTAGCTTTCCAATCATTAATAATAATAATAAAGTTTGTATTTGCAGGTTGTGACTTTATTTTGCTTATATTCACATGAATTATTTCTCACCAAGCTAAAGGTCGAATTCCAATTTATTTGATTTAACTTGGCAATTGGTAATCAATAGAGCACACATAATAGGATCAGGGTCAATTTTTTTTGTTCAATTTAAATATTAGAACAAATAGAAAAAAAAATAGCTTTGAGTGCAACATGTGTGCTAGAAAACAAAAAACTTTTATCCTACTAAAATGAAAAAAGAAAAGAAAAAAGCAAAGATAAATGGTAAAAAAACTAAGATTTTTGTTCACCTTGTAAGTACAGTTGGAATAAAATTAATTCAGTTTCCTTTGAGAAAAGACAAAAAATCACCATTTAATTATATTGCTTGATCACAAAGTTTATAATCAAAATGTTTAAATCATATCTTCGCTTGATCCTGTTGAACCCATATATAATTAAAGTATTGAAGAAAAATAAAACCGCAGCCAAACCATTTATAAAATTGAATGAAGGCAACCTGTTGCGTTGCTTATACGATTTGCAAGAGCACCAAAAACCATATAAGATGTAGGAATTATGACATAAAAATCTACATGAACAGCATCTTTCTAGAATTATGATATAAAATGTATCATATGAATCTTACTTAAACATGATCCTGGTAACAGCACTATAGTATACTTCTACATTTATTTGCAGCTCATCTCTCCCCTTTTTGATTCAGTATCTTGATTGAATTTTCAGGTTGCATTTCCCTGCTTGAAAGAATTAACGTTGGAGAATTTACCTCAGTTGTTGCATCTGTGGAAGGAAGATTCTCAACCTAGGGTTGTTTTTGAAAATTTGACAATTCTAAATGTATCTTATTGTGAGAACTTAAAAACTCTAGTCACATTTTGGATGCCCCTTGAGAAATTGAGCACTCTAACCGTACAGTGTTGCAATGGATTGAAGAATTTGATCACACTCTCAACAGCTAAAACTTTGGTGGAACTTAAGACAATATTTATCAAGGACTGCAAAATGCTAGAAGAAATCATAACAGATGTGGGAGATGAAGAAATCAGGACGGCAGAAGCAGAGAAGGATGCAGCAATTGATAAAATCACATTGTCTATGCTAAACTCCTTTAGACTTGATCGTCTGCCTAACTTGATAACTTAACATTCAGGAAGTGATACACTGGAATGTCCTTCCTTGACAAATATTGACATAAAATATTGTCCAACGATGGAGGCATTTGTATTACCTGACACGAAGGATCCTAGTATCCGAAGTGCATCCCTCGTCAATGAGAAGGTCAGAGTTTGTCGCTAGTTCTCTTTTCAAAAATTTATTACTCACAACATGTTTTCATCAAACAAGAATATCATTTGCAGGCTGTATTACCCATATTGGCATCCTTGTACCTGCGCAGCGGCAGTATCCAACTTCTGCAGGCAATGTCTTCTTGTCTTAAAAATTTGACAAAGTTGAAAGTCTTGTCCATCTCATGTTCCTACATATATCCAATTGTAAGCTCATGGAAGTGGTAATAATCACTCAAGAAGAAAGAAAAAGTAGCACTCTGTTGTTCCCTAAACTAAATCTGCTGTTGCTTCACTGGGAATTTAATCAAACTGCCCTCCTTGAATAAATTGTATATCGAGAATTGTCCTCAAATGCAAACATTTGCATCCGATTCTCTGTGTGTAGACATGCTAGCCATAGAAGAAGTGAACACAGAGAATGAGGAGAACCTCCATTCTTTCTTTGATGAAAAGGTTAATTATTCCTCTCTTCTGCTTCTTTCATTCGGTCCTCCCTTCACCGCACTTTATACAGCTTTGTGTTTCTTCAAACTCTAGCTTTACTCTATTGATCAGCTTTCCCTTATCTCTAACTGTTGAATTAAAAAATTAAGAAAATATTTTAAAAACCTTTTCCGGACTCTCAACTATACGCTGGCCCGGTCCTAGGGAGCCCAGTGAGGCAACCGCTTAGGACTCCCGATTGTAGAGGGATATCAAATTATAGTTAAAAAAAAGTGATTATAAATATATTTCATATAAAATTTTAAACAAAACAATTCCATAAATAACTTTAAAAATAGTTCACTACACAAATATAATTCTTTTTTAAAAATTAAAAAAAAAACCTACCAATAGAAACTCAACCCATAAATGACTTTAAAAATGGTCTATCGTTCACATAATTTGTTTAAAGACCCACTAATAGAAACTCATTTATCATTCATACAAAAATATTGGATCAGGGTGGCAGTGGATTGAATCCTAACAATACTCTTGTTTAATACAGATATCATCTTTCGTATCTCAAAAAAAAAAAAAAACTCAAAACTCAATTGATACAAAAATTTAGAAGTCATAAAGGTAATTAAATCAATAAACTTTTCTTTTTCTTTTTCGAAAACCCTTATGTAAACTTAATTAGTACGTTTACTGCTAAAAATATGAAACGAGTAAAGTTTAAATGATTTATTCTTTGATACAATTATATAAAAAAAAATTGTGAATTTTTTATTTGCTATTTTGTTGTGTTATAATCTTGAGTTTAAGTTATTATATTGATTTTTATAAGTATTTATTAGAGAAAAAATAATAATAATCAAGTAAACATATATAGAATATCGAGGGTTTCATTTTCTATAGTTCGTCTTGGACCTCGAAAATCGCATAACCGGCCTCGACTATATGTATGAATGTAGTGTACTTTCTGTTATTTTAAAAAGATTAAATAATTACATAAATAAATAAAAGTCAGGATATGGAACAGAGCAGTAGAGTTTTCATTGCTGTTGTACATCTAGCTGGATACTTGCCTGATTTATACCTGCGGCAAGTCTCTCTTTCTCATTTTAATTGTTTGAATGATTTGCCAGGTTGCATTACCCTGCTTGAAACGATTACTGTTGCGTAAACTGCCTGGATTTTTGCATTTTTGGAAGGAAAATTCTCAACCTAGCAAAGTTTTCGAAAATTTGTCCCACCTGAAAGTAGGTAGGCTGTGGCAACTTAACAACTTTATTGCCATCTTCGGTGTCTCCCCAAAACATGATGCATTTGGATATACGAAAGTGTGATGGATTGATAAATCCGGTGCTATTCTCAACAGCACAGAGTTTGAAGCAACTGAAAATAATGTTTATAAGTGATTGCAGAATGATGGAAGGAATTATAATAGACATGGGAGATGAAGTAAAGGATAAGATTGTTTTTGACCAACTGATTTTTTTGGGACTTCATTGTTTGCTAAGCCTTACAAGCTTTTGCAAGGGGAGCTTAACAATTGAATTTCCATCTTTGAGACAAGTATTTGTGATGAAATGCTTAAAGATGGCGAGCTTTTCACAGGGAGCCTTGAGCACACCAAAGCTGCAAAGACCAAAATTGATAGAAATGGATGTACTGCCTCAAGACAGTAATGATGATGATGATGATGATGATGAATGGTTTTTGGAAAGCGAAGGGGATGAGGACAGTGATTATGATGATGAATTGATTTTGGAAAGCAAGGAAGGTGAAGAGGATGGATGGAATTGGGAAGGTGACCTTAATACCAGCATACAACAGTTTTTTGAACACAGGGTATGTATATTCATACATCAAATTTTCTCTGACTTCTTTCTTCCAAGTTGATGGGTTTGAGATTCTCAAACACAAATATCTCAACTTAACTCACACAAGACACTAGAAATAAAGAAACAACACTCACAATATGCTGCAGAATTGCAATTATATATTCCATAAATAATTGGATTGAGTTTTGTGGCATTCTAAAACAAAACAAAACATTCTTAAAAAAAAAAAAATGAAGAAGTAATAATCATTCTTTAATTTGGTCCACGAAACAACAACCCTTAACCGGATTATAACTATTGATCGATCGTCTTCCTTCATATAGTCTTTTGATTAGATTCAAAATTGTTTTTTCCCATTTATATGCTATGTTTTATAATTGCAGAATGCCAAGAATTCTGAATAATTGACTGCCATCTTCGTATAAATATTGCTGGAAACATGGAATAAGGCAAGTTTATGGCTCATATTCTCCGGCTGAATTTGTTTCTGCTATGGTGCTACATTCACACTTCTGCTTTAACTTTTCAAATGAGTTATTTCACCAATGTTGTCGTCGGCATATGATGGTCCTTTAGTCTCCACTCTTGTCACGTTACACTACTCTAGATCTGTTTGATGCATTACTTGTAAAATAAATCATTTTCACTTTTCTATAACAAGGGACGGTCTAAAAGCTGGTTTTAAATTGCTATGTAATTGTTAGATAATGGTACAATACATTTTAGAAAATTATCTACAGGTTATTTTGAGTTATAGGTTGGAAGAATTTATACTAATACTATGATTTAACTAAGGTTTGATCACGATCTTGAAATACTTGCTTGAATACGACTGGTGTCAATGTCATTTGTCCTTCAAGGGCCTGCTACTTGTTATTTGCAATCTTCATTACTCTACTTTATCTTTCCTCATATGACTCATGTTATTTCATGATCATTTGTGGTTGAATGTTGATCAGTATGTGAACCTGTGCATTTATGCAATTACTTCTTATTATTAGCTGTCCAATTTCTACTTTTTGTACCAACTGTATTATTAAATCATCTTGCTTCAAGTATTTTCATCAAAATCATTTCTCTCTATTATGAATGTTAATGGTATAAATCATAGGTTTTTCTTTATAGTTCTAGAAGTAAAATTTTCTTCTAAGACTCTTTTCTTTTTCTTTTTTTTTTATCCTTTTTAACCCTGTAAAGATTTGGACACAAACATTTGGGAAATTATCAGTTGAGTCCCTATTTTCTTTCGAAAATACATCATTTTATTCTTTCTAATAGTCAATCGTTTGTTAAGCTAGACAATTTCCAAGGGTATTTTTGTTTTAAAATACAATACTTATTAAAAATGCACATTTAATAAAAGTAAACAATTAATACCTAAAAAAAATTATAACATCCAAATATGATGCAAACGTCAGGGATGACGTAAGGCGATTCCAAAATATAAAATAAAAATAGACTGCTTTGTATGAAAATAGTTTTAAAATTCGAAGTGTTTTTTGGTTTTATAAAAGAATGGAGGAAGAAATTCGTTTCTTTAAGCTGAAGACCGGAGCTGAGACTCCATCGGTTGGGCTGGGCACGTGGTCCGCTGCTCCTGGTGTCGTCGGTGACGCCGTAGCTACTGCTGTTAAGGTACTAGTTACTTAATTTAATTTAGAAGTCAGAAGTCTTAGTGAAGCAGATTGTTTTGTATAATCAATTGATTCGAATTTTGAGATTTCTATATGCGTTAATGTAGGTCGGATACAGACACATTAATTGTGCTCCACTTTATGGCAACGAGGAGGTAAATTCTATAGTTTCCGTTCCTTGAATTTACTTATAAATTTCTAGTGAAGATATTCCTGGAATTTGACTTTTTTTTAGCCATTGAAAATTCAATGATTTGAGATTGTTACTCTGCATTGCTCGTTGATAATTGACCCTGGACTCTGATAGTGGTGCTTTTACTTCATATATTTCCAAGGGGTTGTAGTGTCTATTAAGAATGTTTTTGGTTGAATTGAGCCTAGTCAATACTTAATAAAATCGATCGTGAATGTGAATTGGCCTACTCTAGGACTGTGTTTATTATGTCTGCTGTTAGAATTCAGGGAATTGGTTTTCCTCCTTTATATCATTCTCTCTGTGAGAAATAGTTCATTCATCTTCTGATTTTTAGTTTATTTTCTATTTATGCAGGATTGATTGTGCATTGAAAAAGTTGTTGGATGATGGTGTAGTGAAACGTGAGGATTTATGGATCACCTCCAAACTATGGTTGTTCTTCTTTCTTTGTTTTTGCTTCGCATTATTTTAGTACCAACCGGTGTAAATTTAAATTTCAATGCATTATTAATATGTGCTGCTTGTTAAATATCATTGTTTATTTTTATTATTATTTTTAATTTAATTGAAACAACAATGACCTGTAGGTGTACTGATCACCTGCCTGAAGATGTACCAAAGGCACTGGATAGAACTTTGCAGGACTTGCAACTGGACTATTTGGATCTGTATCTTGTATGTATTTCGCTATCAAACCTGTCTTTATACTTGATATGTGCATGAAGATGTCATAGAGAAATTATACTTCAAATTTATGTTTAAATACTTTAACTCTCTCGATTTTTCCATGAACTCTACTGGGTTAAATTATATCACTACATAATTTAAAACAAATTTTAAAAATCAGCATGTGGGAGTCACATTGGTGTTTCTCTTTGTTATTTTCATAGTCTCTTTGCCAAATATTGTTGTTTCTTTGCTAGTAAATGCAGAAATTTCTTTTGAAGATCCACTGGCCAGTAAGCCTGAAAAAAGGGTCAGATGTGAAGAATCCCGAAAACCTTACCATACCTGACATACCAGGCACAGGGAGAGCAATGGAGGCACTCTTGATTCTGGCAAGGCTCGAGCTATTGGAGTGATTAATTTCTCTGTAAATAAGCTTGGTGATCTGTTAGACATTGCACGCGTGCCCCCTGCTGTTAATCAAGTGGAATGCCACCCTTCTTGGAAGCAGACGAAGCTACATGCATTTTGTAAATCCAAGGAAGTTCACCTATCTGTAAGTATGCTGTTCTTAAGCAGTTCATAGTTCGTATGTTGTTATTTTGAGGGAACATTCTCATTCTAAAGGCTTCATGCACAATGAGAAGTTACTGTAAGTGCTTTGGCGACAAAGGTTGCAAGTGGACTGCTTTCGTTGTCTGCTTATCAGTTGAAAATGTAAGACTGAGTTCAATGAATTTTTCTTTTCTCAGGGATATTCGCCACTAGGTTCCCCTTCCAACGAACGCGAAATAGAGGTTCTTAAAGATCCAATTCTCAATACGGTTGCACAGAAGTTAGGCAAGTCTCCTGCACAAGTGGCTCTTCGTTGGGGACTGCAAATCGGTCACGGTGTACTGCCTAAGAGCACAAATGAGGCCAGGTTGAAGGAAAATTATGATGTTTTTGGATGGTACATCCCCAAAGACTTATTAGCCAAGCTTTCTGAAATCGATCAGGCAAGTAGTTTTTTTCTTTCATCACTTTGTGCTTACTTTCACTTTGTATGGGATTGAAGGAATTTTATTTTATTTTATTTCTGTGAAGCTTGGTACGATAGTATCTATAATGAGTCCATAAGATACACCATTTAGCTTCTTTGCTGTTTATCTTTCAGTTTCTCAAATTCTTAGATCCATTTTTCAATATATTACCTTAGCATGTTTCCTTTTTGTCTCTTGCACTTTAGTGATAGTTTTTGGTCCTACAGAATTATTATCAAGTATAGAAAAAGGCTTCTTTTTAGCTTAGATTATCTAATTTTTTGTTTTAAATCATGCAGGAGAGGTTAGGTAAAGGTACTTACTTCGTACACCAGAACTTCGGTGCATACAGGACCCTTGAAGAACTCTGGGATGGTGAAATATGAACTGATTCATATGAGTCAGCCGGTAATGTTTTACATATATCACTTGCAAGTTGCAATAGTGCTAGTGAAGTAAATAATTTCTCGCTCTGTTATTGTAGAGTAAAATGATGTAAGATTACTTCCAAATACGTTTAGTTCAAGTTACAATTAAAAGAATAAGATCTCTCCATGTGATATACTGTGTGTTTCCTGTGTTTCGTTGTTGAAATTTATTTGGAAGTACTTTTGGCATTGCGGGCAGAACTTTCTATTAAAAATAAATTATGGATTTTGACTTGGAATAGATAGAAAGATTAAGGGAAAGTAACATTCCTCGTCCCTATATTTTGACCTATTAGTTAATATGCCCCTGTATTTTCCTTAATGGCCGGTCTCCCACTGAAACTAAACGTATTTGCAATATTCCCCTTTTTGTTAGCGTTTCTGTCAAAAAAGTTGATTTTCACCTTGAAAGACATTTTTTCCCGTCAATAATTGTGAATAAATGAGTTTGAAGAGAATTAAAAAAAAAAGTCTTAAATGAATATAAAGAAGACGGTGGAGATTAAAAGATACTTTACAAAGTAAAAAAGTAAAAAAGAAAAGAGACAAAAAGAAAACAAAAAAAATATATAATAAAAATGATGGTGGAGATCTATCCACCATCTCCAAATGGTGATGGACGGTAGAGATCCAAATTGGATTTCACTATTTTAACTCCATTGATGGAAAATAGCTCCCGTCACCAAACCCAAAACCAGACCCACCCTAGCTCTCACATCTCATCATAATCAAAACCCTAGCCACCCGAACCCTCAACCGCCTTCTAACCATCGCCACCCAAATTCGCCAATCTAACCCGTACCATCGGGAAGGGATTTGGATCTGGTGCTGGATCTACCCTATTAATTTTTTTATAGTCAACAATTCCAACAATTCAAACCCAATAGAAAGATGTGTGAGAGAAACCAACAGTTAGAGAGAGAGAGTGTGTGAGAAAAGCAAAAAAAATCAAGGAGAGAGGGTGTGAGAGATGGAGAGAGAGGAGATAGGACATGCGTGTTGTAGAGGGTATGAGAAAGACGACCGGAGAGAAAGAGGGAGATGGGTTTGCAGATGCTAATGGTTTGTAAATGTTGATCGAGGGTTTGAGATTGAGAGATTGTTAGAAGATGCTGCTGGTGATTTCTAGATTTGGATTTAGTGTTGTTGATGATGATGGTTGAAGAAATGAGGATTTCTGGGTTTGGGATTGAAGAAATGAGGATTTATGGGTTTGAAATTTGAAGATATATATATATTTACATATTTTACATATTTTTTTATTTTTGTTTTTATATATAGAGAGATGGACAGTCTGATTAGGCGGTGTGTAGCAGTGTAGGGTTCATTAAACAACATTGCATCATGCTTTTTGAATTCAACAAAAAAAATAGCATTTTTCCATTATCATGCCATGTAACCGATATTATAAAAAGAGAGGAGGGGGCAATGGGGCATTGCGAATATAATACTCAATGATATTGTGGGGATTATGCCTGTGCTCCCCTTTGACCAATGGCTTTCTTGTTAACGTACACACCCACCTTCTCTCGTTATCTTAACTTGTATGTTTTTAACGTAGTTATCAATAATTAAATTACAAATAACCGATATGTTTTTTAACGAAGTTATCAACAATTAAACTATTTTTATTTTTTGATAAAATCGGACTGATCTAAAGGGAAAAAGTATCACAAGCGATCATATACTGAAAAACCTCAAGGCAGTATACATCAATAATATAAAAAGAATAAAATGAAGAGTAACAAACACCAGAAAAACACAAAAACCAAGAGAAACAATCCTGACAAAAACATTGGCACGCAGACCATAAAAACAAAAAACATCAAGAAAAACTAAAAGACTCTCTACACATACAATCATTGTCAACCAATAAAGAGCAGAAAGACGGGGAGTTTACCCACCACGAATCGACCTCTAACCCCAAAGCATGCTTAGAAAGAGTGTATGCAATCTGATTCCCCTCCCTAAAGATATGAGAAACCTGAAACTCCATTTTTGATATCTGATAGATACAGCGTTGCCAAGCCTGTCGAATCTGCTAAGGAACCTGTTCAGAGCGAAAGGAGAGCAGCTGAACCACAAAAGAATAATCACTCTCAAGTCAGATCGATGCCATCCATTCTGCCAAGCAAAATTAATAGCTATCGAAGCTGCAAGAAGTTCCACCTCAAATGCAAACACATGATTAAGAGGAACATCAAAACAACCCTTTACAAAAAGCTCTACAATTACGGAAAATACCCCCACAATCCCCAGCACCTGGAGAACTCAAGGCGGCACCATCAGTATTAACTTTGGTCCAACCAGGAGTCGGAGGTGACCAAATCACACTCCTGACAACAGGGGCCCTAGCCGGACGACCACGAAGATCAAAACGACGAAGAATCAAAAGATCATCTACACAATTACGCATACATCCAATCTCTAACCGATTAGCGTCAGACACCGCACGCCAAACAAAAGACAAAGCAGATCTGAAATCCATAGTCTTACTCTCACTCTCAAAAATCCACTGGTTACGGGCAAGCCACACACTCCAAACCACAGTATGAATAGTTGTCTTCCATAAAACACGCACCTGATCGCTAACGAAACTGACATGGCCTGAGAGAAGAACGAACTCCATGTATCGACAGAAATACGTCGCTGAAAAGCTGAGAAAACCGCCTCCCAAAGAGCAACAGCTAAGGGGCATCGAATGAAAAGATGATCAGACGACTCATTGCTAACCCCACAAACACTGCATCGGAAAGCTAAGTGAAACCCAACCCTACATAAGCGATCCTCCGTAGGAAGCCGATTTAACAAAAGACGTCATGTCAAAGCTGACTGGGAGGGAGGGATAAAACGACACCAAACATCTCTCCACCAAGGGACTTGCGGAGAATCACGAATCATACATGAATAAGCTGACTTGTAAGAAATATGCCCATCCCGAGAATGAGCTCACACCAAAGAATCTGTAACTGGAGAGATAGCAACGCTATCGATCCGATAATATAGATCTGGAAAACGGACTCGAAAACTATCGTCAAGAACCCACTTACCCTCATAACCATATTAAAAAAAAATCAGTGTATATTCATAATTGATAAAATATCCCTACAACTTAACATTAAAAAAAATATCAGTGTATATTCATGATTTATAAAATATCTCTACAACTTAGCATTTACATGTGAAATGTTGACAAAAAACTTGAATCTAATGAAAAAAAATGTGAAATCTTATAAAAAAACATGAAATGTTGAAAAAAAAGAAGGAAATATGATAATAAATAAAAACGTGAATCTCATAAAAACATGAAATGTTTTAAGTTTTTCAAACATGATATCTTTGGAAAAAAAAAAAGAAATGTTGAAAAAAAAACTTGAAATGTGAACATTTTTTTCATAGGTAAAATTATTGAGACAATCTCTCTAAATTCATGTTTTTACCTTTTTATATGGTAAGATGATCGAAACTTCAGTAATTTTCCCTTCTTCCTTATATTAAGTTTTTTTTTTTTTTGATGAGCAACGTCGCTGGTGAGGAAAAGCCTCGGCGGCTCTATCGCCACGCCTAGGCGTGCGCTGCCCAGTCACAACATCTCCATGGGATGATTTTTTCCTGAAAAACCATACCTTACAATTCAAGCCGGAGTAGGTGCTTGATGTCTCGGGTTGCTGAGTCATTGATCGAGGTCTGATTCTTCTTCGAAAACAACAACAAAGAGAGCTTGACACCAAAGAAACTGTGAAGCTGGATCCAACATACATGGCAACCGGACCTAATCGATCTGGCAAAGGGTTAGACGGCACAGACTTTGATGGGAGAGAGAGGAGAGATGGCAATCGGACCTAATAGATCTGGCAAAGGGTTAGACGACACAAACTTTGACGGGAGAGAGAAGAGAAGAGAAAGAAAAGAGAAGATAAAGTTTGAGGATGGTTTTTATACGAGTGTATTAAAGTAATTTAAAAAAAAATATGGTTATTAACAATTAAATTTTTATATGTGATAAAAAACGAAATTTTAATATTGTGGAAGATTATGTTTGGTTTTCTCTCTTTGTGGTGGGCTATCAGGCCCATTTAACCAACTTACCCGAAAATAGCATAAGCCCATTGATATGCGTGGATTTTGGACAATTTGGGCCAACTTTTAATATGACTGGGCCAATGGAGTGTAAAAATCAAGGAATTGAAAAGTAAAAAATAAAAGAAAAAGATTCTAGTCAGACTTAGGGTCGTTTGTTTTTTTTGTTTGAAAATTGAACAGTCTTGAATTTTTCTAATGACTGAATAGGAATTGAAATCTGAACCTGAATGATATGTTTGTTTTTTTTTTCCTCACATCTGAATATATTGTCAACACGTTTGGTTTTTAAAAATAAAATTGTCTGAATACAAGTAACTTTACATTTATACCTATGTTAAACAATTATACATATAATATGGAATAAAAACAATAAAAATAATAATTATATATAAACACATATGATCATGAATATTCATGATCTTCATCTTTGATTACAAACAAACTTCATTTTTCTAAGAAAAGAAAATGTTTTGTTTTAAAAAAAAATAACATCAGGAAAACTCGCACAAAACACTCAATATATATCACCATAATATCATAATAAATTATAGATATTAAACACCAATATGAACAGTGATTATGGTTCTTTTTTATTTGGGTTCTTTTTTATTTTTAAAACTATTTAAAATAAACAATATATTAAAATAAAGATTTTTATACCATATGTAATTTTAATGAAATTGGAAATATGTTATATATGAGGGATAGTATCGAAAGAAAAGATTTTAGATTACATTTAATGCAATTCAGTGATTTGCAATTAAGTTAAAAGTCATGATTTTTTACTTTTTATTTTAAGTTGTTTTTTAGGATTTTTAAGTTATTTAACCACTTAAAAAAACAAACAAAACAACTTAATAATTATGATTCAGACCCATTAAGTTTTAAGTGGAAAAAATAAACGACCCCTTACTGTACATGTAAATTGGTGATTAAATTGCTCAGAGTTAAATTGTATATGTAAATCAGACTTAATTTTCCGATTTAATCCAAATTAAGGTTTATGAATACTTCCATTTTCCTCTGTATGATATGAAATCATTTGAGTTTTTATTGTGAGAGAGAGAGACATAAAGATTTTGATGTCTGATTCTAACAATGACAATTTCATATAACTTGGATATAAAAGGTGTCACATGATGATTCTGCTTTGTGGTGGAATTGTTTTTCAATTTTCAACATAATCTCAATTAGATGAAAGAGAAGACACAAAAAATTAGGAAAATAGAGCTTGGTGGGCTGTGATAATCAATGTTTGTCAATGCAAAGCAAACATATCGGACTTAGATCTGTGTGTTGGTTGTTGAGGCAAGTAAGCAATATTCATCTCTTATTCTAGTGTTTACAAGTTTGTCTTGCATATCACCTTCATTCCTTTTTATATGGCACCCTTTTATCAACCATGTTTTATTTTAAAAAAAATATTATTCATTTGATCATTTCAGCGTACGAAACTTTAACCGACAGATATGCATGTTATATATTATCTGCAGGTTCATCTAATAAAATTTTGAAGAAAAATGTCAATTACGATCACTACATGTGCTATCATGCATCTTGGTTAGATCATAGATGCTACTGAAATCTTGGTGGTTGTGAAATCTTGGTTAGGTTGGTCTTTTTGAAGATGGTGATGGTCACCTAGGCACCTAGCCGAGAACATCACAGCTCATATGTGATAAAATATCTTGAAAATTGTGAATAATTTCAGAGTTGGATCGCGATCAACGAAAGTCGTGAAGAAATTGCTAGTGGCACTAGTTGGCAACATGTGAGACTAGTTGGCGGCATGTTCCATCTCTGCTTCCAAACTCTTTCGGTCTAATAAATCCTACAAATATTATATATATATAGTGAGTCTCCCATAAAAAAATATTTTATTTTAATTTCGGTAAGGACTATTGAAATCTATCTATCAGTACTAGCTTTTGGCATAAGCAAACAAGGCATTGGTTTAGGGCCTCCAAAAAGAGGCAAAATATTAGGGGCCTTGATCGAATCATGATAACACTAGATTTCGAGTCTCCCTTCCTATGCTTATTGCTCAATTCTCGAGTAAAATCAAGTGTTTAACGGCTCGATTAAGTGTATTTACAGGATTTTGTATTAGGGACATCATATGGGAGTTATGCGTGAAGATTGTGACCAAAAAGAGCTGAAAATTGGAAACTTGGACAAAATGACAATAATATGTCACTGTCATGGTTTTCGTCATGGGAGACCGCGACACACCACGCAACATCAACTTTTCTAAAGTGTCGCTTGTGATGTCGTCATGAAAGATCGCGACATGTCGTCATGGACAACCGCGACATACAGGGAAGCGACAGTCCGCCAGCATGCGTTTATAGATTGATTTCTGACCTATTTTTGGACCTATATAAATACACATCTTATATTCTGGAAAAGATCACCAGCCACACGAGATTTTAGACACTTCCATCCCTCCATCACCATTCTTGGACAACTTTCTCATCCATCCATCTTGGAACTTGGAAGACAATGAGAGGAAGCTTACAAGTCAAGGAACCTCAATGACCAATCTTGGTTTCTTCTTTCACTCTTCTTTATTTTATTTCCTTTATTTGATGTGTAACTAATTCTAAGTTAGGGGATTAATGTACACCGAATTGAACAACTCTTTGTAATCCTATGGTCTATGCTTATTAATTAATTACATTGGTAGTCTCTTTTATTGCAATACTTGCTCTAATTCCTTCACCTATATTCAAATGAGACCTCAATGAATGTTTATGTTAGGATTAGTTAATTTATGATGTTGAGGGTTAGATGTGAATGACCATCCCATTTAGTTCTTAACTACAAGCTTAACAATTGAGAAAATTTTCATATGCATGACCATGCTATGTGTGATTTGGTTTAGAGTTTTTTTTTATTAGAAACTAATTATAACCCTTACTCATTACATGACATTGTGTGAGTAATAGGAAAGAGTAGGTGCTTCATGAAACAAACCCTATCAATTGGAATTATGTGCTTTAATGAGACTTATGGATTACATTGAGAAGTTTAATTAGGTTGCATTAATTCCCTAGCATTCCTTCATATTCATATATCTTCGTGTGAGTTTTTGTGTCATTTAGTTTATTTGATTTTGCATATTAGTGAATTAAAATACCAACCCAAAACAAGCATTATGCCATTTAGTTTCCATGCACTTATATTAGGATTTAATTAGATTAATTAGTGTTCAACTAGTAGAATCACCGATCCCAGTGAACGAGCTTTTCTTTTAAATTGATTAAGATAAAAAATACTACAATCAGGCCTTATCTAGTTATGGATTTTGAAGATATTGTTAAAAAAAATAAAATAAAAATGCTAATAAAAATATATTGAAGGGCATAATAATAATAATTATTATTATTATCATTATTATTATTATTACCGCTTAGTTATAGGAAAATATACCTAAAAATAGTAACAAATTAATAATATGAAAAATTATTTATTTAACAAGTAACCGTTATAAACTATTATTGAGTATCCACCTCTTAAGCATCATTATAATCATAAATAAATAAAAATCCCTTAAACTTCTCACCGGTAATATTTTACTTTTTTTTAAAAATCTATAAATTAAATTAAAAACCAAAGCATTCTCATTTATATACAACAATTCAAATATAACCACTACTATCTTTTTGCCATAATTTGTTTATCACTTAAAACTTACAATTTGTGTTCAATTGTTTTCAGTTGTTTTCTTTTAACTTGTTTTCGATTGTAATCTTCTAAATTTAGTATGATATTTCTAATCAGTTCAATCGTTAATTGGGGCCTAGTGTTCTTCTCCCTTAGGGCCTCAAAATCTGTTGAGCTACCTTTACTACCTATGAAAAAAATTTGAAAAAAATTCGAAAAAAATTCAAGCACTAAAACTATTTTTCTTGAATAAAAATTTTCATCTATTTATTCATAGATAGATTTCAATGAACTTATCATCCATACAAAAAAAAATCAAATCAATATGATTTCATGGTGGTCCTTACCAAAATTAAAATAACGGATCTCTTATGAGATACTCACTCACTCATTTATATATATAAATCTGCAAGTTTCTTGTTTCTACAAATAATATTGAGATTGAATCTTCTTCGTAATAATATTTCAATTTATTTATTGTAATACAAAAATTAAAGGTTTGATATTGGTGATCGGAAGGTGCTTAACTGCTTATTATCCAGTCAGTTAATCTAAGGCTGTGATATATAAAATAAAATAGCTAATGTTAAACTCGTCACAAAATAATGTATTATAATCGCATTTTTAAACTTGTAGAATCTCTATAAAAGTTTACAAATTTTGAAATATGTAAAGAAATTGATTTTAAAAAATAGATTTACATAGATGACATGATACAGTGTAGAATTCTAAACTAAATACATTAATATAATATAATTGTAATTAAAGAGAATGGTTAGCATGTTGTTTTATGATTAATTAGTATAAAGACAACATGGAATTGAAATTGGCATCGATCTTGTTTGAATTCTTTTGGTCAGAACTCAGAAGTGAATCGCAAACACATGCGTGGTTCAAGTGAATTATTAGGCCGGCAGGGCCACACGTGCATGTGGATGGGCGGTTCCTAATGATTCTGTGGGTGGTTGTGTTGTATATTTCATTCACCTTGATTTCACACTTCCACATATATATTCTAATCGAAATTGCTCACGGGACCATTAGAGTTGTTATTCATTGACCAGCCTTAATATTTTTTTTACGGAGAATGAGTATTATCGGCATCTATTTAAATTAAGTACTACAATTAAGGTTTGAATTATATATATTCTCATGTCAGAGAGAAAATATTCCATCACATATTTATAAAATGGCGCCCATGTAGCTTATAGAACATATTTCTTTTTCAAAATCTAAATCTAATGCATATGTTGATCTATTTTTTAACAAATAAATCTCATTCTAAAATGAAATTTATAAATTTTTCAAAGGTCAGAAGCAATTATATATCTTTTCATTAATTTTTGTCATTTAAAAAATGAAAAATGTGTTTGAAAGCTACACAAGACAATGCATGGGCATTTTCTTAATTTCTCTGCTTGACCAAATTGACAAGATATGCCATCCCTAGTCCATACCATCCTTAACTAGATAGTTATAAAGAAATACATATTATTAATAAGGGTAAATTGTATAAATTTCCCATGAGTTTAACCAATATTGCACTTAAATGTAATTTTTATCAAAATTGTACATACTTTTCCTATTTTTCATTGACTAATTATTTGACTGACATTAGAATTTAAAAATACTAAATTACCCCTCAATTAATTATTTTATTATAATAATCATTATATTTGCGGATTTATTATTATAAAATTAATTAACTAACTATTTTTTTTATTTAAACAGTTAAGGATTTTATTACAAATAGAACTTAATTAATTAACTAACTTTTTTTTTTAAATATATATATATATATATATATATATTAAGAAAAATAAAAACAAATTGATAAAAATGTTTTTTTTTAAAATAAAAATGGTTAGTTAGTTAATTATGTTCTATTTGTAATAAAATCCCTGACCGTTAAAATAAAAAAAAATGTTAGTTAATTAATTTTATTATAATAAACTTCTCAAATATATTAAATATAATAATAAAATAATTAATTTAGGGGTAATTTAGTCATTTAAAATTTTAAGGCTAGTCAAACAATTAGTCAATGAAAAGTAGGGAAAGTATGTATAAGTTTGACAAAAGTTGCATCTGAGTATAACATTAGTAAAATTCATAGGAACTTAGTACAATTTGCCCCATTATTAAATAAGAGGATGGTTAAGTGTTATAGGCAGAAAATGTATTTTTTTTAATAATGTTATTCAAATGCTTCATCAATCTCATAATAATATCTTATATTTGAGTCATCCATCAAAATTGTTATATATATATATATATATATAAAGTGTCAGAAAATGTATTTTTTTAATAATGTAATTTAAATACTTTATCAATCTCATAATAATATCTTATATTTGAGTCATCCATAAAAAGTGTTTTATATATATATATAAATTTTCAAATCAGTGCGCACTGATATAAATTCGTCAGTGCGTTGGATGTGATCATTAGATTTACATACATTGACTTAAAGTGTATGTACTTGTCAAAACTTCTTTATAATCAATGGTCCGCATACAACACACTGATTGGACAACCTATATAAATATAGAGAGAGAGTTATGAAGCGAAGTATCTCATGTGCGATTATTAAATTATATGAATGCAAGAAACTAAGGGAGGTTTTAATTATAAATATTTAACATTTTTTGATATATATATATCAAAAACCATACCGAAGTTTGATATATATATCAAAAACCATACCAAACCAAACTTCACAACCAAAAATCTGAAACAAAATAAAAGCACTGTCATCGATAAAACTCCCCCAGTACAGGGAAAAAAAAAACCATCTCAAGAAGTAGAAAAAAATGGCGTGTTGGTCCCCTGAAAATGCCACCAAAGCTTATCTCCAAGCTCTTAAAATGGTAAGATTTTCTCTTATCTAAAAACCCTATTATGTGAATTTTTTTTAGCATACCATATGCAATGGGTGACTCGAACCTGGACACCAGTATGAATGAGCTTTCTTTAAAGTTTTTGGAGATTTTTATTTTGTCCATGACTAAAAAAAAAATTGATTCCTTTTTTTGCAGGGTAAAAGAGACAATGAACCTGATATTACGGAGTTCATATCTGCAATTGCGGCCGGTAACAATGCACAACTCATGGTGATGGCCTGTTCCACCATGGCGGTATCCACTGCGCTGGCACTTGTTGCAGCGGCGCATCAAACCGGCGGCCGTGTAGTCTGTATTTTAAGTGGACTTAATAATGAAGATATTCACGCCTCATCCGAAGAGGCTCTGGGGCCTCATGCAAATTGCATAGAATTTGTACTAGGGGATGCTCAAAAACTGTTAATAGATCATGAGGAGTACAAATGTGCAGATTTTGTGCTTATTGATTGCAACTTAGATGATCATAAAGGTGTTTTTAGAGCCGCCAAAGAGTGTACTTCGAATCATGGAGGGGGACTTATTGTAGGGTACAATGCACTTCACAAGAGAATTTCATGGAGTGAATTCAAGACTCGCTTTTTACCCATCGGAGAGGGGCTTGTGGTGACTAGAACAACAGCATACGGGGGCAGCAGCAGCGGAGGTAGCGGTGGCGATGGCGGAAAGAGGAGTCGTTGGGTTGTTACAGTTGATAAATGCACCGGTGAAGAGCATGTGTTTAGACTTTAGAATCACTTCACCACCACAAAAGGGGGTCAATGCTTGAAATCAAATCACATGGAGGAGGCTAGAATTTTCATATTGATTTTGGTATTAATTTGTTGTTTCTAGATTAATTATGAGTACTAAAGTTGTAAATGTACATAACAATTCCCATGTACACACATCTGGTTCCACCATTTATTTGTTAGAAGTTAGATGTTGTGTATATGTTATTGAGAAATTTCTGATGTATGGGTACAGACTAAAGGTGTAAAAATGGACTGGCCCGGCTCATTAGGGACGGCCTGGCCAGTCCAGTCCATTTCTAGAAACAGGCCGAGCCGGGCCGGCCTGTTTCCAGAGAAGCAGGCCCGGCACGGCACGCCGACTTGCCTCAGGCGGGCCGTGCCTGCGTGCCGTGCCAGGCCGGCCCGCCGGGCCCCTCTGGCGGGCGGGCGGGCCGGGCCAGGCCAAACGGGCCTGGTCCGGCGGGTTAGTTTTTTGGTCCAATTTTTTTTTCAAATTACGTTTTTTTGGATTTAGGGTATAGGGTTTAGGATTTATAGTTTATGGTTAAGGGTTTAGAATTTAAAATGAATGAAGAGAACGAACAATTATTAGGATTTGAAATGAATAAAGAGAACGAACAATTTTTTAATTATTTATTTATTTTTCACTTATGGAATTCAGTAATACATATCTACATGATTGCCTCATTAAAAACCTTACCAAGAAAAACCCAGTGGGATAAAAACTTGGTAAGGGAAAAAGAGTGCAACCGTTTTACAACTTACAAGTAAATAATAAATACATATGTAAAAGTATAACCTAGTTCTGGCCATGGCCACTACCTGAAGGGTCATCAATATATAGATTGTCGAAATTTAGATTAAGTTCTTTATCTACAGTTAGATTTTGTAACCTTTTTTTAGCATGCTCCCAATCCCGAAGGCATGTTAATACCTTCACTATCTCTAGAGACAAGCAGCTTCTTCTTGGTTCAATTATGCGTCCACTGGTGCTGAAAGCTTGTTCTGAAGACACCGTTGACACTGGAATAACCAGTACGTCACTTGCTATGTGTGACAGAACTGGATACCTGTACATATAGGTCTTCCACCATAACAACAAATCAAACTCTTCCTTGTCTTCAACAGCATCAAACTGTGCTTCAAGGTACCTAATAAGTTCGGTACAAGAAGATGGGCTAGATCTTTGCCCTGAAGAAGTACTTGCTGATTTGTCTTTTTTTCTTCGTTTCAGAAGGCTCCAACTTGTTTGCTTCGGCTCTGTCTCCGGTCGTGTTGATTGGGGGATGTCAATGTTGCCAAACCTGGTCTCATAAATATGAAAAATCTCGAACAACTTGGTTCGAATGTCAATAATTTGTTCTGAATAATCTATTGATAAATTAATACCAATAAACTCAAGCAAAACTTCTAAACCAGATAATTTAACCCTGGGATCTATTATATCACTTAAGGCATAAAGTAAGGGAATGTTAGCCCAATATTTTTTCAACTTTGTCTCCATGACAACAACTGCAGCGCCTAGATGTTCATCTTCTCTACAACTGTTTAACAGTTCAGACATTTCCACTATCTGATGGATTGCCTGGGAAGATGTGGGGTAATATACCCCGGAAAGAGTTACAGTGGCATTGTAAAAAATCTTTAAAAATTGAACAAAAATCTTTGCCACATACCAATCATCTGTGGAAAGTAATTTTGGACTAAGTTGTCCTGTTTCGGTCAATTTCATGTTATAAAAACATGTAATGGTTGTATCATATTCCAAATAATTTTATAACATTAAATAAGTAGAGTTCCACCTTACCAGCATATCAGTTTGGAATCGTCGGGGTTTGAGACCGTTTAATTTACAATGTCTCTTGAATTCACTGAATCTAGGATTAAAACTGTAAATCCAAGAAATGGCATCTCTGATGCGATCTATTTGGTCGCTTACCTGCTTTAAACCAGCCTGTACAACCAAATTTATAATATGGCATGCACACCGTTGATGGAAGAAATAACTTCCATCTTGCGGGATATTTCTTGCAACAAACAATGCAATAGAGCTAGTATTTGCAGATGCATTATCAAATGTGATTGAAAGAATGCGATGCGTGATTTCATAAGTTTCTAAAACTTCCATTATGACATTAAAAATGTTTTCTGCGGTATGTGCAAAATCCATAGGACGAAAACCAAAAATTCTTTTTGTTATCCTCCAATTAGAATCTAAATAGTGTCCCGTGACACATAAATAGTCCTGTTTGGAACGTGCATTCCAAATATCAGAAGTTAATGCAACAGAGACACTTAAATGCTATATTTCAGCAACTAAGTCATCCCTTTCGGTTTCAAACAATCGTATCAAATCATTTTTAGTGGTGGTTCTAGAAATAGGTTCATATTGGAGGTTATATGCAGATGTGATTAATTCTTTATAAAATGGACTCTCACCAATATTGATCAGTTGATCAGTTTGTGCAATGAATCGTGCCAAGCACTCTCTAACGTGCATGGCGTCGAACTGCCACGTCGTAACGGACCCGTCTGGGTGCCGTTGAAGCTGTGTCTGGGTTGTAGTATCTACCTGTCCATGTGCAGGCATACATTTGTGCATATGCCGTCTCAAATGTCCGGTTCCCCCCGTACTTGTAGCATAATTCTTATGGCAAAACTTACATTTAGCTCTGAGGCCAGACGCCCCGTTTGGGAGTGTCATTTGGACTATGTTGAAACATTGCCACACAACTGATGTTAATTTTCTGGGACGTGATGTTGGTGTAACGCCGGAACCAGAAGGTCTCGCTTGAGTATGGGTCGGTTCTGAAATATCAAATTCATCGTTGGGCATATTCAAACCGTCCGGAAAATAAGGCTGCTGGTTAAGATCCATTATCTGAATAAAAATATGAGCACTATAGTAGTTAATAGTCAAATTAAAAATCAATATTTACTAACAGTAATCTTAATTTACTAACAATAATTACTATAACTAATACGACACTTACAATAATTTATTTACTTAAAAAACAAATTAAATAAACAAAAAAAATCATAATCTACTAACATAAAATTTTAAATTCACTAGTTCACTACTACAAATAAAATTGATAAATTTACTAACATAATATACTAACATAAAATTGATGATTTGAACCACTACTCTTAAATTTACTATCATAATCTACAAATGAAAAATTTTAATTTATGAAAAAAACAATATCAAACGTAATTACTACACTTAACATTCATCATTTACTTATTACAAAAAGTAATTTCAGTAATACAAATTAACTTTCTAAATTTATTAATAACAAATATTAAAATTACTGCTAAACTTAAAAATCTTAATAAACTAAACAAATAATATTAACATTAAAGCCCAAAAATTGATAAACTAACTAACTAAATAGATAATGTTTTCATTAAGTAACTCAAATCTAATCATAAACATATAAATTTACTATGAGAATATGTTAGACCAAAAGTAATAACAAAATTGTACCTTTAAAATTTGGTGTGTTGGTGGAAAACGTAGAGAATTTTGTAGAGAGAGTAATAACCAAAATGAATGAAAAAGTTTAGAGAATTGGAGAATATATTAGAGATTGAGATTTGAGAGAATGAGATATTGAAAAAATGATAGAGAGAGTTAATGGAAAATGAAATGGATGGAAATATTTATAGAAAAATTTGATTTGTAGGTCAAAATATAATTTAAAAGATTGTAGGGGGGTTTTGGTAATTTTAATTTCCTCCAACGGCTAGAAATCAATTCCAGCCGTTGGAGGTTTTTTCAAAAAAAAAAAAAAAAAAAAAAAAAAAAAATTGGCCGAACGGACCGGCTGACCGGTCCGACAGGTCTGGCACGCCGGATTGGCGTGCCAGGCGGGCCGGCCTGCCGGGCCTCCTCCCAGCGGCCCGGCACGAGGCCTGGCCCTTTTCCTTCACGGGTCGTTCCAAGAACGACCCGTGAACTTAATGAGCCGGCCGGACCGGCCTGTCACCGGCCGGCCCATTTTTACACCACTAGTACAGACTACAGAGGCAGGCCTTTGAGAGGGCTGCCCGGCTGCCCTCTAGAAAAAAATCAAAAATTAGTAATATAAAATGGATTAATTATATAAAGGGTTCTTAAGGTTTAATAATATTATATTTTTATCTAAATTTAGGAAAATATAAATATTTTGTTGATCAAAGTAAGTTGTGAAAATGTATATAATATTTTGGTTTCTAACGTTACATAATTAAGTCATTAACAAGTTTAAATAGTTGTTTATGTGTAAATTTTACAATATATTTCACATTCTTGAACCGTCCATTATTGAATTGTTGTTATCTTATTATTAAAAAACTAAATAAATACTTTTATCAAGAATCATATTATTTTTATTATTATTTTTAATCAATGACTCACATGTATTGCATTAACTTTTTTACATCAGTATGTATTGAAGAGGAAAATCACACTAGTTTCATCCACGGTGAATACCAAATTTAATTAATTTAGTGTGCGAGTTTGTGATCTATTAATTAAACATTATAATATATTGAATTATTGACTAAACAAAAGTAGATAAATCTGACTATTGATAGTTCATGAACCGACTATATAAATATATATATATATATATATATATATATATATATATATATATATATATATATATATAATTTAACCTGGACAGTAAATATTTTATGGGTTCGTCCCTATATGGGTAGCAATATATGTAGCTTATATTTTGCCCAAAAATATAAACAGATCATATTTGTAGCTTCTAATTACATGGATAACACACATTATCTTTAAATGAAGACAAAAGCTTTTAAAATTAAACTTTGAAACTCAAATAGACAAATGATAATACTTAGGAAAACACTTTCGAAAACACCTAAACTATCAACTTTAATCCAAAAAAAAAAAAAAAAAAAGGTACCCTAGTTTGCATTTGGAAGCTATCTAACCATTAACCGGTCAAATTCTTTAATAATTGGCAGAGAGCCAGAGACCGGACCGCTACAAATCACAATGTTTTAGGCCCACACAACACTGTGTTTTCTTTTCAACATTTAAGGTCTGAGCCCAACCAATTTTTATAGGACAACTCTTTTCACTTATTCGTGCGCCGTTGATTCCAATATAAGGTCTACAGACATTGTGACAAAATGAGTATATGCATTTTCTTTTATTGTGTGAATGCTGATGTTCTTGTAAATTTTCACTATTGATTTTGATATATAGGATGAACCTGATCGCTTCGATCGCGCGCTGACGGTGCAGTTCATCATTTTTTGTGTGTATATGATGCTTGAATGACCATAAGAATAGAGTTTGATCAATCAAACATGTTGTGCAGTATGATGATTGAATCTTTATGGGAACTAATATTCATCAAGCTTTAAGCAAAATGTTGGCATAGTTTAGATCTCAACCAGTGTTTGAATGTGTTGTATTTGTTTGAAAGATTTTTGAAAATATGACTTCATTGTACAGGCAACAAGAAAATGTAATTTATTGTCATACTGGTTGCGCAACCTCAAAGCTAAAAGGAGCAGGGGCGGATCTAGAAGTTCGAAGTTGTGCAACCTCAAGGAGGTTCCCGTTCCGAGGTGGAATTGCTGATTTTTGGAGTGATTGAAGTTAAATGGTTGTTTTTGTTTACAGGTGTTAGCCGGGAATCTTCTGGATAATTTGAAGATCTTGAAGAATAGAGAAGACGATAGAATTGTGTAGAGAATTGAGGGAGTAGATCGAGAGAAAAGAGAAAAGAGAGTTGGAAAATAAATGGAAAAAGCAAACCAGAATTGTCTAGGCTTAAGTTTTAAAAAAAATTAAAGGTATATATCGATAGAATAAAACGCACAAATAACGATCACAAACAATATTTATCCTCTCTTGTGTGAACCTGATAGAAAGCAAATAAAATAGAGCAGCAAATAACACAACCACAAGCTTAATCACAACCACAAGAACACCAAGAATTTTACGTGGAAAACCTCCCCGAATTGAGGAGTAAAAACCACGGATCCTCCGAAATCTCCACTATCAAAATATAATGGGCATACATATAATTCTCTCTAGCTGAACTAGAGGCATATAACACAATAATCTCAAGATTAACTAATCTTGGCAACAAATGCAATATTAGCAAGTAAAACAAGAGAGATAAGATTTAACAAACTCGAATCCTCTGTTCTGGGTGTGAAATTTTCTGCATAAATTTCTGATCAACGAACTAACCGTCCAGATCGTAGAACCACGAGAGAAGAAGAATCTGTCAAAATTTCAGCTCAATCGGTCGATAAACCAAAGAGATATCTCCCTTTGAAGAGAACTGCGCAACAGCTCCCCTGTTTTTTGTCCAGCCCTTTTCCGAACCGAAAAACTCACAACAGGAAACTCCGATTGACAATTCCTCAGACCAGAGTGTAGTACCGTGTGTGGTGAACACGCCTACAAAATTTGAGCTTGATCAGAGAACGAATCAACCTCCAAACCGCCCTCTGAAAAAGCCTGGACAGTAGCCTCCAGCCCAGAATTCTGCACTTTTTCTCTTTCACTCTTCTTTCTCTTGCACACCGATTCTCTCTTTACTCTTTCACTCTCACAAACCACTAATTCAAGAAGGGTTTCTTATACTACATGCAAAGTGACTAAAATGTCCTTGGACCATCCACATATATTATGTGGGTTTTACCATGAATGCATGGTAAACTCTTTTTGGGTCATCTCCACATTTGGAGGAAACCCAACCTAACAAATCTCCCCATTTCCGACTATGTGGAGGGATTCGCCATCTCGGCGATCGAACAACAAGCTTCAAGCTTCTCTCTCGATAGTGCCTTTGTCAACGTATCAGAGCCATTGTGATCGGTATGGATTTTCTCAAGTTCAAACAATTTGTCATTAATAGCATCTCTTATCCAATGATACCTCACATCAATGTGCTTTGATCTTGCATGAAAAGAAGAATTCTTACCAAGGTGAATTGCGCTTTGACTATCGTAAAATACTATATATCTATGTTGCTTGAAACCAAGCTCTCGTAGAAACCTCTTCATATATATCTTGTAAAGGAACTGCCGTTAACGGGAAACCGAACCGAACCGACGGTTCCGGACCGGTATTGCATTTTTAAGAACCGAAACCAAAACCAAAACCTATTCAGGTTTAGGGTCCAGTTCTGGGACCACTGTTCCGGTTCAGTTCCACGGTTGGAACTGAACCGCGGTCATGTCTAACCACTGCTCTCCACCAACTACTCCATGTTGTAGTTGTTATTGCGTGTTGAACAAGAATGCACCATTAAGTTTTTCGATCATGAAGAGCTTTGATATAAAAGTGATTTATATATATATTGTTATCAAAGTAAATGCACCTGGATCTTGATAAAACTTATCTTCTTCCATTTGTTTACAAGATCTTGAACCTTGGAATCGACAGTCCAAACTAATACCACACAACCCACTGTAGCTAAATAAAAGAAAAAAACTCTCTTCGATAACTGGAAATTACAGTAGCTAAATCCTTAGAGAAAATAAAAGGAAATGAAATGCTTTGGTATAAAAGTGATTAATATATATATTGTTATCAAAGTAAAAATGTACCTGGATCTTGATAACACTTATCTTCTTCCATTTGGTTACACTTATCTTGAACCTTAGCGAAAATAAAAGGAAATGAAGTGCTTTGGTATAAAAGTGATTAATATATATATTTTGTTATCAAAGTAAAAATGTACCTGGATCTTAATAACATTTATCTTCTTCGATTTGTTTACAAGATCTTGAACCTTTCGAATGCACACTCGAACCCAATATAACACCAGTACCACACAATTAACCCACCGTAAGCGTAAACTTCTGACCTTCCTTATAAGCTTTTATCTGTTCACGTTCAGAGAAAGCAGAGGAACACTTGACAATGATAGTAGTAGTATTCCTATCTGAACCCACTATCTCCTCCATGTAGTTGTTGCAAGTTGAACAAGAATTAACCCTAAAGTTTTTCATCCTAAAACCACTGAAATTGGAGCTAGCCTCCCTTAAATTTAACCGATTTGAAGCGACAATGGTTGACGAGAATGTCTTCATCAGTACTCCGCTTTGACCATAAAAATGGGTTTGCTTTCAGACTTGCACGAGTTGCCATGACAAGAGACATGAATTTTTAGGGTTTTATAAAGTTTTAAGAGCAGTGAATGATAATGTGTGGTATTTGAAGTTGAATATATATAGTATATTATCTATTATGTGGAGGGCTATCAAGCCAATTTGACCAACTTGTTGAATTTTGGACAATTTGGGCCAACTTTTCATATGACTAGCCGACTAGGCCACGGTACAAAAGTCAAGGAATTGAAAATTAAAAAATAAAAGAAAAAGACTTTCTCTAATAACAACAGGTCAAGCAACACAGGATTTCTTAGAGGGATACATTATTATTAAGGTGGGTAATTTACAAAGTTCTGCATTTATTTTTCTATCATCCGATACATGAATGTTCATAGTATATTAGGTTGAAAATTTAAATCAGACTTGCTGATGGTAATTGCCCGGACTTAATTATATATGAAAATCAGACTTAATTTTCCAGTTTAATCAAAATTAAGGTTTACAAATACGTCAATTTTCTTGTATGATATGAAATCATTTGAGGTTTTATTGTAAGAGCTAGAGACATAATGATTGAGTTAGATACCTATATATAGAAAGCTAATAGCTCAGAGTTTGTCCCAATAATATATATAGAATTGATAGCTTGGTGCAACCCTGACGCCGATTTTAATTTCATTTACATGCTTCTCCCTTTATCTTTCGAATTTTGATGTCTAATCCTAACAATGAAAATTTTCATATAACTTGGATATAAAAGGTGTCATATATATGATTCTTTTTGTGGTGGTTGTTTTTCATTTCTAATCCCAATTAGATGAAGGAGAAGACACAAAACATTTAGAAAATAGAGCTGGGTGGGCTGTGATTATCAATGTACGTCAATGCAAAGCAAACATAACCGGACTTAGATCTCTGTGTCGGTTGTTGAGGCTAGTAAGCAATCATGTCTCTTATATATTCCAGTGTTTGCAAGTTTGTCTTGCATATCACCTTCCTTTATATGAGACCCTGTTATCATCAACCATGGTTTTTTCTTTAATATTATTGATATTCCTCATCTGGTGAAAAACATAGTTTGAATTCAAAATTATTCTCGACTGTTGTCACCATTTACTTAGAAGAATGGTGAAAAAAAAAATAACGGGACAGAGATGTTTATATGTTGTTTATATGTTGTTTATAGGTTTATCTAATAATTAAAAAAAAAAAAATTATGATCACCACGCACGTGTTATCATCGTGGTTTGAATATAGATGCTACTGAAATCTAGGTGGTTGTGGAGGTATTTTATTGTGCCAGTAAAGCTTCATGTCCTTGTGCCTGAGAGAACATGACATGGCTTTGCTTGTTGGAGATATGTTGCAGAAATGTGTACAGCTTGTTAGGTTGGTCTCTTTAGAAGATGGATGGTCACGAGAACATCACAGCTCATATATATATATATATATAGATATAGTGAAGAATTAGTGATAAATTAATATATATGCCTATCCTTTTATTTAGGGGTGGACACGGTTCGATTCTGTTTAATTTTTGGTAAAACCAAATTAAATTTAAAATGTTTCGATTCTTTCAAAATTGAACCGGTTTAAACCGAATAATAATTGTGAACCGAACCGAACCAAATTGATTTTTTTAATATGGTGTTGGGCCTAATGGGCCGACTAGCTTAATGGGTTTTTTGAAATACTAATTTTGGTCATTTGAACAGCCTAAAACCAAAAAAACCCAAATTAAACCTAACTTAAAAAAAAAAAAAAAAAAAAACCAGTTATAAACATATTACATAATAATAAGTTAATAACAAATCCATTCCAAAATATAAAAAACATATTAATACATTCCAAACTCCAAAATAAAAGTTCAAAAATCAGTTAATAACAGTATATTACAGAATAATATCTCCCAAAAAATAAGGGATATAATAATTTCCCCCCCTGTAATTTACCATATTAGACAGTTTACCCCTCTAGTTTCAGTAATAGTCATTTTTCCTCCTGAAAAGTAAAATATTAGACACTTTACCCTCTTAATTTCAATAATGATCATTATCCCTCCTGAAAACCAAAATATTAGACATTTAGCCCCTTGACCGTTAGGAATTTCGTTAGTCAAATACTTTGACCTTCAAAAAATCAATTAAATGACCTTATTACCCTTGAACATATGATTTATGCTCTCTAATGATACCACTAATTGTTTTAAAAGAAAAAAAAAATCAGAAGTAAAAACTAATAAAAGTATTTTAAAAAATAGAATTGAAAATTAAAAATTAAAAAATTAGCAACAAAAAAAATCAATATTTTAAAAAATAAAAAACAATTCAATATTACAAAATAAATTTTAATATTGTTTTAGTTTTTTACAATTATATTATTTTATTATTCCTTAAATGAATTTTTTGTTTTTACATTTCATTCTTTAAATTAATGTTATTTTAAATAAATTTTTTATTTTTACATTGAATTCTTTATATTAAATTTTGTTTAACTAATTTTTTTAATTTTTAATTTTTAATTTTGTTTTTTAAAATACTTTTATTAGTTTTTATTTTTTTATTTTTTATTTGTTCTTTAAAAAAATTAATGGTTTCATTATGGGGCATAACTCATGTGTTCAAAGGTAATAAGGTCATTTAATTGATTTTTTGACGGTCAAAGTACTTGACTAACGGAATTCTAAACGGTCAAGGGGTAAAATATCTAATATTTCTGTTTTCAGAGGGGGATAATGGTTATTACTAAAATTATAGGGGGTAAAGTGTCTAATATTTTGCTTTTTAGGGGGGAGAATAATCCTTACTGAAATTAGAGGGGGCAAAGCTAGTGTCTAATATAGCAAACTACAGGGGGGAAACGATTATATCCCCAAAAATAAATAATTCAACTTCAAATCAAAATTACAAATAGTTAAGCAGTCAAGTAAAATAACATTATAAAAGTTTTAGGGTTTCTTTTAAGTTATATATGCGGTTTAATAGGTTCAATTCAGTTTTCACAAAATCAAACCGGTTTGAACAGAAAAAAAAAATGATTTTCAAATTTTGAACCAGTTTAAATCTAATTGATGTTACGAACCGAATTGAACCCCCTTTTTTTGGTTCGATTCCGAACTTAGTGCCCACCCCTACTTTTATTGTAAGAAAATACAGGAAATTTCAGCGTTGGGAATTTGGGATCAACGAAGGTCATAGGGAGTTGCTAGTGGTACTAGTTTGCAACACGTGAGACTAGTTGGCGACATGTTCCATCTCTGCTTCCAAGCTCTTTCAGTCTGTAATATATCTTGTAATATATATATATATATATGTGTGTGTGTGTGTGTGTGTGTGTGTGTGTGTGTGTGTGTGTGTGTGTGTGTGTGTGTGTTATAGGGATTTTTTGATAGCATGACAAATCAACATGATTAGATATGTCACGTCACAAGAGTCAGGAAAGATCAACTCAAGGCAATTAATAGATGATCTCAAAGCCAAGTCGAGATTACCCAAGATGGTCGGGGAAGCTAACCGATCAGGCATAAATAACTTGGTCGGAAAAACTAGCTGATCGGGTAGAGACAACTTGGTCGAGACCATCCGATGGGGATAAAAGAAGTTTGGTCGGGATTAGACAATTACTCAATTGGATAACGCGTGGGAGATATTAAAGGCAACTACGACTCAAATACAAAAAAGGAATTGTCTTACTTAAACAAGGAATCTAGAGTCGTACTCTAATAAGAAAATATCCCTATTTCTTCTTAAGAGTCGGAGAATTCTATTCAGGAAAGAACACAATGCTTCCAGAATGATAAACATCAAACAGGAAACGAGTCCAAATCAAGCAATAGTTCTGCTCTTCTAAAAGACTGCCCACCGATCAGGAAATAAGTCATAAACGAACCATTCAACCAGAATCCTACGAAGACTCTAGTTCAATACACAAGATCTCCGAAACAGGAAAGACGACTTCAACAAGTAACCATTTCTAATTAAACATTATCACATTTCCTTATTTGTAATAATGATTAGGGTTCTATGCACATATAAATAGACTTGTAATCTCATTGTAAAACAGAAGGACATACACAAAGAAGATATGGACAGAGACATATACAACAACACATAGAAAAGATACGCTAAAAAGAGAGAGAGATACGCCAAAAAGGAGAGATTGAGTGTGTAATCATTATATTATAGTGGATTATTCTCGTCGTCACCGGCAACCGTGGATGTTTTTCCACCTTAGGGTTTTATCACGTAAACTTATGTGTGCATGTTTTTCTTCTTTTTCTATTTTTCTCCATAACATTTTCAATAATCTACAAAAACCTGTTAGACGTGTGATCAATCCTATACGATCCAAAAATCACCGTCAACAATTTATATATTGGTTCTCTCATAAAGGATCCCTTATTTCAATTTCGATAAGGATCATTATGAAATTACATCCATTTTTATGAATTTTGATCTTAATTTTTTGTGGATAATATTTTCAATGAAAGCTACCTATGAATAAAATTTAAGAATTTTTCAAGCACCATAACTATTTATCCCGATTTTGTTAAATATAAAAGCATCGGAAAAAAGACAAAATATAGGAAAATTCAAGACGAAAAATTGTAGTGCTTGAAAAATTCTCAAATTTTATTTATAGGTAGATTACATTGAACATATCATCCATAAAAAAATTCATATCAAAATTCATAAAAAATAATGTGATTTCATAGTAATTCTTATCGAAATTAAAATAAGGAAACCCTTACAAGAGAACCTCTTTATATTTGGAAATTTTCACCTAAGTGTATACTGATAGACAAATATTTATCAGTATGTTGTATGTGGACTATTAGATTCAATTGTTTTAAAATAGTCTGTATGTTTATCCATAATCTATGGTTCATATACAATGCACTGATGTTAAACTCGTCGCAAAATAATGTATTATAACCTCATATTTTAAGCTCAAAACGGGACTTCTTCACTTGTCAGTCGCCCGAGGCGCTTCTTGTTTTATTTTCTTGGCGGAATTAATAATTCCCTTTCTTTAGAAAGAAATGAAATTATCTTCAAATAAGCAAATAGATCATGGACAATCTGTGAGCTAGATGGGCCCGAACTTGCTCCTGCTCTTTGGGGTTCAACATTGTTTGTACATAGCATAGGGACATTGCTCCGGAATAGTTAAGTAGTTGAGCCCAGCTCCTATGGATCAATCGAGGCTCCTAGCCTGGAATTATTAAAGGATGCAGGATAAGAAAGGAAAAACAGGTCAACATCTTAATGTGTATTTGAGAGATTATCCTCGGCTGAGGAGTTTCCACATGGAAGGAGAAGGGGGGTAGAGGAATTCAAGTTCAAATAGAACTATAGCAGCTCACAAACCAGTCAAGAACTCACCCTCACCACTCAATTTTGAAGAAAAGGAGAAGAGAGGCGAGCTACTCTATCTTAACACATGACTTTGGGCTTGAACCACTATCAAACTTTAGCTTGGGCAGAAAATCGACCACTTGCTGCTTGAAAGCCCTAATCTTGAGTCTCGTTCTTACTTTTCTAAGAGGAGGCCCTACTTGAAACCGTTTTTCCTTTGCTTCTTAAAGATTACAACAAACTCTTTTAGCTCATTATGTTCGACTTATGAACTTTATTTGGTGGGGCGCAACGCAAATAGAAAACAAACATTTCTAGTAGAAGAACCAACCCCTAGAAAACTTGACCAATGGAGAATGGAGAACTATGCTTATACTTATAGGTCTTGAGATGAGAAGTTTTCTCGATGCTACAGTACCTTCACAACTAGCTTGAGTGGTGGCGCACTCGGGCAAAGTTCGGGAACCTTGTGGCGAAAAGGGGATTTTCCAGGACCTATTGTAATGCTTTGAAAGTAGTTTTTATTGCTGCAATCTCTTGGAGATATCTTGAACCACCTGTAAAATTACATTCCCTGCTGAAGGCTCGTCAGAAGATCCTTCCTTCTCGAGCACCTTTTCGAGTGTAAACCCAGCCGAAGTTTCGGTCATGTGAAGTTGAGGTAGAGCTGGCAAAATTAACCAATAACCCGCCAACCTGACACGAACCCGAGGTCAATAAACTGGTTTGGTTGGCTTTAAAACGGGTTCGGGTTGTAATCGGGTCAACCCGTGTAACCCGTTTATTATACGGGTCGTGTCGGGTTTGGATTCACGGGTTCGCGGGTGACCCGTTTAACCCGTATAGTTTTACAGATAGATTTATTATTATTATTATTATAGGGGTTAAAAATAAATTTTAACATACTATATAAACATTCTTTTAACACAAACCCTAACCCTATCACTTTCTCATTGAGTCATTAGCTCATTGCCCTCAACCCCTTAGCCGGTCAGCCCCTCACCCTAACTGCCTAACCCTTTCAATCGCTCACCCTCAGAGACTCAGAGTCTCAGTCGCTCACTCAGTTACTCTTTTACGTCGTCGTCAACTTGTCATTGTCTCCCACGTCCGTCGTCGTCGTCCCTTACCTGTCAATCTGTCATCGTCGTCGTCGTGGTCATCCCTCACCTGTCGTCGTCGTCGTCATCGTCCCCCACCTGTCATCGTCCCTCACCTGCCAACGACGATCTATCACTCGCATTATATCACTCTCTGACGGTGACAGATCGCCAACGACAGATCACCAGTCACCTTCTATCACTCTCCGACTCTCCCACGTCATCGTCGTGGTGGTCGTCGTCTTCGTCATCGTGGTCGTCGTCGTCAAAAGTCAGAACTGCTTGGTTGGTCGTCGTCCCTCACCTGTCGACAGGCTGTCGTCTCCCTCACCGGCTACTGAGATTTTCAAGCGGTAATTCCAATATTCCATATGACATTTATTTTATATTTTTATGGAATTTTTTAGGGTTTGAAACGGAATCCAAATGTTGTTTGAATCTGTAATTGTTTTTGTGTTTGTGGGTTTGGACTGTTCGAATATGGCATTTCTTTTTGTTTTTGAATATGGAATTTTTTTAGGCAGACCTGCAAGAGTCTCAGTTGTTTGAATGTTGTTTGAATCTGGAATTGTTTTTGTGTTTGTGGGTTTGGACTGTTTGAATATGGCATTTCTTTTTGTTTTTGAATCTGGAATTTTTTAGACAGTCCTTGTAAGTTGTTTGAATCTGGAATTATTTTTGTGTTTTTGGGTTTGGACTGTTTGAAGTTGGGTTTACTGTATATTACAAATTCGATGCCATTTTCTGCTACTGTTCAAGTTCATGTTTAGATTTGTTTCTGACATTTAAAATTCTGCCTCTGTTTCAATAGTGTTTTTCTTTTAATTGTATTATAATTGTAAAAACAAATCAAAAATAGAAAAACATATTCTATTTCACTGTTTGTTTGTTAAATGTGAAGGCAGTAAGGCATATATATATAAATAGATGAAGCATAGTGTTTGTTTGAATCTGGAATTGTTTTTGTATTTGTGGGTTTAGACTGTTTGAATATGGCATTTCTTTTTGTTTTTGAATCTGGAATTTTTTAGGCAGACCTGCAAGAGTCTCAGCTGTTTGAATCTGGAATTGTTTTTGTGTTTGTGGGTTTGAACTGTTTGAATATGGCATTTCTTTTTGTTTTTGAATATGGAATTATGGCTTGGTAAGTCTTGGTAAGTCTTGAATTGTATTGCATTTATAATTTTATATGTTGTTTTACAGCAAAATCTATGGATTCAAGTTCAAACAATGACGTTATTCCAAGGCTATTAAATACATATCCTGATCCATCAATTTCTTTGGACAACAATTTGGACCAATTTGTGATTATGGATGACTGTATGGATTATTTATGGATTCATTTTTTTTTTTACTTTGTAAGAACTATGGATAAGTGGATAACTATATTGGTCTTTCGGGATGACTGTATTTAATTTTATATTTGTTGTATTATTTAATGATATTAGATTGGATTTGATTGGATTGGATTATTAAAACTTATTACTCTATAAGGTAATAAGGTTTGATGTATTTGTGTTAGATTAATATGATTTTTTTTTAAATGTTAGGCAAATGTGTTAAATGGGTTCGGGTTAAACGGGTCACACGGGTCAAACCCGACCCAGTAAGACTCGATTAGATTATTAAACGTGTCACGGGTCAACCCCGTTTAACCCGTGTATTTATTTATGTCGTGTTGGGTTTCAAACGATTAACCCGTTTAATTAAACGGGTCGTGTCGGGTTGAGGGTTAATTCTATTCGGGTCGTGTTGGGTTGAGGTCAACCCGACCCATGAACCCGAATTGCCAGCCCTAAGTTGAGGTCGATAGGCATCAATAAGTCAATGAATCTCTAAGAGTTTAGAAAAGTTGAAATAAGTAAAGGGTTTGATTTATTTTTTCTTTAAAAAAAACATTAGATTAACTTAAATAGATGATACAATATAGAATTCTAAACTACATACATTAATAGTTTAATACAATTGTAATCAAAGAGAATGGTTAGCATGTTGTTTTATGATTAATTAGTATTGTTGACGTCAATTTCTGGATGTGTGAGAAAAGTCAACAAGATTGGATTTTAGTTGTGATCTCAAAGAGAAGAGAAGGAGAAAGTAATTGGACACAAGTTTTACGTGATAAAACTCCGATGACCGGAGAAACGTCCACGGGTGGTTGAACCAACAACCGAGCCAAAATCCATTATCGAAAAGATTTACAATTCTCGATCTCTCTTTTTCTCTCTGTCTATTGCTATATCTTTTTTGATGAGATTATGGGTCTATTTATATGTGTATAGAACCCTAATCCTTTTTGTACAAGTAATGAAGGATTTTTGTATTTATTTATGATTGGTTACTTGTTGGAGTGGTCTTCTTTCCTATTTCGGAGATTTGTATATAGATCGAATGGGACTCTAGTGATACAGTCTATTTAGGACTTATTTCCTTACAAATACGTAACCTTTTTGAAGAAATAAAATTGTTACCTGATTTGGAACCTTTTCTGTTTGGTATTCTATTCTTCTTGGAATCCTTCTTCGACGTGGACATCTTTGAGTATTTTAGCATGATTCTTGGTTTGTACGCAAGTTATGTGCTGGACTTCTTTATTCGGGTTTCTTCATGTTTGTCTCGAGTAGAACACAACGTCAGCTGATCCTAAATGACGTCATCTGATTCCGAGTAGAACATGACGTCAGTTGATCCCGAGTGACATCAACTTATCCCGAGTAGAATATGATGTCAACCGACCCCGAGTAGGTTTTGCTCAATACTTGTTTTTATACTTACTCGGGTTCCTCTTCTTTGGTGATATCTTGCGGGATATTTTTTGGATGCCTATTTGGATATCCACCTTGCAATTTTATCCTCTTTGTCAGTGACGTGTACATCTGATAAAATTTTTACATATGACAAATATAAACACCACATGTAAATGAAATTGGCATCGATTTTGTTTGAATTCTTCTGGTCAGAAATGAATCGCAAACACATGCGTGGTTCAAGTGAATTATTACTTATTAGGCCGGCATGGCCACACGTGCGAGTGGATACATGGGTGGTTTCTGTTGATTCGGTGGGTGGTTATGTTGTATACTTGTATTTCGCTCACATTTCACACTTCCATATATATTCTAAATTTCTAATTGAGATTGCTCATGGAAACATCACAGTTGTTATTCATTGACTGGCCTAAATATTTTTTAATCCTACATAAACGGATCAGAAGTCTTTCACGATACCTATCGAAATTAAGCATTACAAATATAATCGGAATTATATATATCCTCGCAATATCTAAGAGAAAATTTTCATAATATATTTATAAAATACCTATGTTGCTTTTAGAACTTATTTGATTCAAAATCTAAAAATAATGCATATGTTGATCTTGTTAACAAATAAATCTCATTCTAAAATGAAATTTATAATTTAAAAAGCTTCTATTTATCTTTTCATTAATTTTTGGATTTAATTACAAAATGAAAAATGGGTTTACACATTGAAAGCAACACAAGACATTGTATGGGCATTTTCTTAATTTCTTTGTTTGACAACTTGACAAGAGATGTCATTCCTGGTACATACCATCCTTGTCTAAGTAATTATAAAAGAAATACATATGATTATTAAATAAAATTTATTTTTTAATAATATTATTCAAACCGATCATCCAATCTAATCTAATTATGTTTCAAGTTTGAATTGCAATATATATATATATAAAAGTTATTCAAACTTGACAAACTTGCAAGTTGTAATGGCAGAATCTTTATAATTAAAACCTCCTGATTAACACTGAAAAGTAAATGTTTACTAAGAGATAATATCATCATTTTACACTTCCAATATGATTAATTCTCTAATTTAGACGTAATTTCGTTCGTTCGCTTAAATAAATGTGTTGTGTAGTAATCAGTGTATTTTTCTTTTTATTTCAGAGGTAATTCGATCAATTCAGAATCATGATGAAGTCAGATGGCAAAACAAACATCGTTTTCAAGTTTAGAACGTCAAAAAATCTTAAGAAGATCACGAGAGCATTTTCGTAATTTTTTCACAGTTGACTTCCACTGTTCACAGGTGACTTCCACTGTTCACAGTTGACTTCCACTGTTCACAGGCTACTTCCACTGTTCACAGTTGACTTTCACTCACTGATGCGTTACTGTTCACTCATGGATGGGTTACTGTTCACTGTCACTGTTCACTGATGACGTAGCGAAATCTGGACGCTCCATTATAAATTCATCCGATGGTCAATTTACATCTGTATTTTGTATAAATAGGGGGCCTCTCTCCATTAATTTTGAGGTTCTGATCTGATGTTAGATTTGTGAAATTCTCTCTCCTTTGTTCTCAAATTCTCAGTTTAAATAAAATAGTTATTTTCTAGTTAAATTATGTTTGGCTAATTTTATATAGCTGGGGCCAAAGGTGATATTGTTAGTATGGAAAATATGATCAAAGTTTGGTAAGTTTGTTATTTTTATGCTTTCTCATATCTGATCTTTGTGGAGTTTTTGACTCACTGTAGATAAACAGATATTGTCTAGCAGAGTGAGTACTTTTTCCCATATCTATCAGAGAGTGGTTTATCCCCTTTAATCTTTGTGGAGTTTTTGACTCACTGTAGACAGACATATATTGTCTGACACAGTGAGTACTTTTACCCACATCTATTAAAGAGTGGTCAGTGGAGTGGAATACAATCTCATTAATCTGGACTAAATATTAATAATTGGATCATATTCGAATTACCAACAGTGGATCCCTTAGCCCCAGTATTAATTTTAATTGATTTTCATTTTACAACAACCTTATACTTGGGAGTATGAACACTTCTTTAGGACGTGTCACCTCCCTTAGTTGCTTGCATATGCATATAATTTAAGTGGAAATAATGAGAAATATCACCTTTTTTTATGAGTTGTAGTGATGTCACCGGTTTAATAATTTAAGTTTAAAAGCATCTATTATAGTGAACTACCTATATTGCCCTTAAATAATCAATTTTTAATCCTCTTTGTACTTCCATCTCCACATTTTGATCATTGAAAGTAGTAATTCTTCTCTCTCTCTCCAAAAAACTTGTCTGAAAATCGATCTACAATTTGTCTGAACATGATCCAATTTTTTTGATAAGTTTACGATCTGTTGTATATGTGACTTATGTGTGAGAGATTTTGTTACATTAGTTCGAGTTTTTTTTTTATATGTTTACGAGCTATTTTGTAATTGGTCTGAGTATTTTTTATTTTATTTTTTGTCTGAGCTTTTTTCATTGGTACCTGTATTTTTAAACTGCTGCAAACAAGTTTATAATCTTGGGCAAAAAAGCTCAAACCTTTAAGAAAAAAACTCGAGCCCTTAGGAAAAAAACTCGATCCACTTTAAAAAAAAAAAACTAGATCCTTTATAAAAAAAATTAGATCCCTTACAAAAAAAAAACTCGATCATGTAAAAAAAAACTAGATCCTTAACAAAAAAAAACTCGATTCCTTACAAAAAAAGCTCGATCATGTACAAAAAAGCTCTATCCCTTTTAAAAAACTCGATCTCTTTCAAAAAAAAACTCAATCATGTAAAAAAAAACTCGATCATGTACAAAAAAACTCGATTCTTTAAAAAAAAGTTCGATCTCTCACAAAAAAAAAATTGATCTTTTACAAAAAAAGCTCGATCATGTAAAAAAAAACTCGATCTTTAATAACAAAAAAAAAATCGATCTCTTACAAAAAAAAACTCGATCATGTATAAAAAAAACTCGATCATGTACAAAAAAATTCGATCATGTATAAAAAAGTTCGATCCCTTACAAAAAAAGCTCGATCATGTATAAAAAATTTCGATCCCTTATAAAAAAAAAACTCGATCCCTTACAAAAAAAGTTCAATCCTTAACAAAAAAAAAGTTCAATCTCTAACAAAAAAAATTTGATCCCTTTAAAAAAAACTCGGATGTGTTTCTAAAAAAGTTCGGACACATTTCAAAAAGTCTCAAAAACCAAGATATGCATCTTCGTCAACATACAACAGATCAAATAATAAAAAAAAAAGGTTTGGGGGCGCTACCCCCGTGAGCTGATCGGGCAGTTCGACCACTGCGAGCTCGGCGGGGAGCTCGACCCCCGAATGCTTCTGCGTAGCGCCACTCTGTCATCGTTCAAATGATTATCTGGATTTCAATGAGACTTTCTCTCTCTACTTCAGAACTCTGTCACTGTAAAATGAATGAAAGAAATCTGATGTAGAACAACTATTTGGGGTATTTTTTTCCGTTCGCCATAATTGGTGTATTTTAAACATAAGTTATTAAAGTAATAACAGTATTGAAATGCCGACTCCAAAAAGTACCATTTATTTTTTGAATCCTATAATTTAATGGCACATGAGACCTATAATCTGCTTCATACCTCTCTCTTTCTCTATATATCTATCTATATTGAGCAAAAACCAAACCAAACCAAACCAAACTTCACCTCCCAAAAAATTTAAACAAAATAAAAAGACAATGTCATCAATAAGAACTCTCCCAACACAAAAAACAAAAAAAAAAACCAAAAAAAAAAAAAACCACATCTCAAGAAGCTGAAAAAAAAATGTTGTGTTGGTCCACTGAAAATGCCACCAAAGCTTATCTCCAAGCTCTTAAAATGGTAACATTTTCTCTTCTCTAAAAACCCTATTATGTGAAGTTTTTTTTATATTATATATAGTGATGCAGAGAATCGAACCTGGACATCAGACTGAATCTCTGAATTTCTTTGAAGTTTTCGGTGTTGCAATCTGTATTGCTTCCATAGTTCCATATGACTTAAAAAAAATCGATTTGGTTTTTTAACAGTGTAAAAGAGACAATGAACCTAATGTTGCGGAGTTTATATCTGCAATGGTGGCCGGTCACAATGCACAACTCATGGAGATGGCATGTTGCACCGTCATGTCATCCACCGCACTGGCACTTGTCACGGCAGCACATCAAACCGGCGGCTGCATAATCTGTATTTTAAGTGGAATTAATAATGAAAATATTCAAGCCACTAAAGTGGCTCTGGGACCTCATGCAAATTGCATAGAATTTGTAGTAGAGGATGCTCAAAAACTGTTGATAGATCATGAGGAGTACAAATGTGCAGATTTTGTGCTTATTGATTGCAACTTAGATTTTCATAAAGGTGTTTTTTGAGCCGCCAAATGAGTGTACTTCGAATCATGAAGGGGGACTTATTGTAGGGTACAATGCACTTTACAAGAGAATTTCATGGAGTGAATTCAAGACTCACTTTTTACCCATCGGAGAGGGGTTTGTGGTGACTAGAACAACCGCATACTGTGGCAGCAGAAAAGGAGGAAGAGGTTGTTGGAGATTTTGAATCGATGATCGCAGAATCGTCGTGCATAATATATACTCATAACTCATAGCAATTAATAACGTCAATAGCAGAAAAATAGATGAGAGAAAATAAATCAATCACAACACAAGGTATACATGAAAAACCCAAATCGGGTAAAAACCACAGGCTGTCAGGACGACAGAGAAAATTCCACTATATGATAAATTGTTACAACCATATATTCTAGGATTCTCTCTCACACCCAAACCATAAACCACGCTCACAAGATCCTCACCAAGAACCCCACAATATCCCCTAGGTCTCCCCTGAATATCACACACGGATCTTTAACTTGATCCACTGATATTCCCTTTGATCCCTCCCCGGATATTCCCACGGGTCTCTCACCCGAATCTCTCCACTCTTTGATGTTACATGGTGTTCTTTTTGCTCCACACAAAATAACCTAGATACAAGGTCTTTTTATACTAGTTACATGGAGTTTAACATAAGAGGAAATCTTACTCCTAAAAGTACAAGAATTGCTTGTTCCACATAAATACTATTTCCTATTTATGACAAGTCTTCTTGTTTAAAAGAAATCCTTTTCTTTTAAGTATAGGACTTTCCTAATCTGATTAGCACAATAACTTCCAGAAGAAAACACCTTTCCTATTTTCATATGTTCTTCTTCATCTTCAAACCTCCCTCAAACACCATCTCCAACTTCCAAACGTTATCTCACGTCTCCAGGAAGCTCCACATCAGTTGAGTCTTGTTTGGTTAACATTGAGTTCACTTGAGAATACGAGTCAAAACCTAACAATTCTCCCATTTGGCTTGAATTCTCAAGGCCTTTGTCCACAGCCACGATTCTCATCACCAAGAATCAACATACCCCACCACAAGGTATAACCATTTAGGAACGAACCATCATAAGATTTTTTTTTCTTCCTTTTGCTTTGTGTTCGTTGTTCTGGCACCATGTCGAAAAATACCTACTGAAATTATGGTGCAACTCCTCACGTCAGATTACCAAGGAGTTTCGTCAGTCATCGGCATCCTTGTCCACCACACACCTTGCATCACTTTCTGACCAATGTTTTGTGCACAATTATGGACCACTAGCAGCAACATATCCTATTCCATGACCAGTGGGGAAAACTGACAAAAGGATAAACATGTCCTTGCATCACCCAATCCTGTGAAAGACCTTTCGTCCTTGTATCACATACATGGTGAAAGACTTGCTACTAGAACTGGGAGTGCTTTGCCGGATAATCCTCACACCATCATCAGAGACTTCGAGCGTTTAATTTTTATTTTTTGTTTTTTTATATTCAATTAGCGTCTTCTGTAACCCGGATTGGATCTCCATGACTTGTACATACCACCACAAGCCAAAAAAAAAAGTTCTCTTCCATCTCTATTTTTCTTTTCATTAAACCCACCGAGTTCGAAACCGCTTTCAAGACGTATCTCCTTTACTAAACCATACTAGGCAACCACCATCATCATCTCAATGCCACCAAGTCCTCCATACGATCTCCCGTAATGACTTAAAAAAAAACGTCATCGCCAAACCATAGGCTCTTATACCAATTGTTGGAGATTTTGAATCGATGATCGTAGAATCGTCGTGCATAATATATACACATAACTCATAACAATTAATAACGTCAATAGCAGAAAAATAGATGAGAGAAAATAAACCAATCACAACACAAGATATACGTGGAAAACCCAAATCGGGTAAAAAACCACGGGGTGTCAGGACGACAGAGAAAATTTCACTATATGATAAATTGTTACAACCATATATTCTAGGATTCTCTCTCACACCCAAACCCTAAACCACACTCACAAGATCCTCACCAAGAACCCCACAATATCCCCTAGGTCTCCCCTGAATATCACCCACGGATCTCTAACTTGATCCATTGATATTCCCTTTTATCCCTCCCTGGATATTCCCACGGGTCTCTCACCCGAATCTCTCCACTCTCTGATGTTACACGGTGTTCTTTTTGCTCCACACAAAATTACTTAGATACAAGGTCTATTTATACTAGTTACAGGGAGTTTAACATAAGAGGAAATCCTACTCCTAAACGTATAAGAATTGTTTGTTCCATATAAATATTATTTCCTATTTATGAATAAATCATTTTCTTTTAAGTACAGGACTTTCCTAATCTGATTAGCACAAGAACTTCCAGAAGAAAACACATTTTCTATTTTCATCTGTCCTTCTTCGTTTTCAAACATCCCTCAAACACCATCTTCAACTTTCAAACGTTATCTCACGTCTCCAGGAAGCTCCATATTAGTTGAGTCTTGTTTGGTTAACATTGAGTTCACTTGAGAATACGAGGCAAAACCTAACAAAAATGGCAGCGGAAAGAGGAGTCGTTGGGTTGTTACGGTTGATAAATGCACCGGTGAAGAACATGTGTTTAGAATCACTTCACCACCACAAAAGGTGGTCAATGCTTGAAATCAAATCACATGGAGCCATGGAGGAGGCTAGAGAATTTTATATTAATTTTTGTGTTTGTTGTTTTTTGCTTAATTATATGAGCACTAAAGATGTAAATGTACATAACAATTCACATGTTGCACAAATCTGGCTCCACCATTTTTTTGTTTTTTGAGTAGTATGATTTGTGCTTATAATTACACGGGTGACAAATGTGTTTTAATTTTGAATATTTTTTAAAATCACATAAATTTCGAATATCGGAGTACACACCTTATCTTTAAATGATAACAAAAGCGTTTAAAATTAAAGTTTAAAACTCAAATAATAATATTTAGGAAAACACCTAAATAATCGACTTTAATCCAAACAACACACCCTAGTTTAGTGGCGGCAAGAATCTCTGATCCATCCGAATCTGTTGGGGATCCGATCCATTTAAGAAGGGTTTGAAGCACTTAAAATGGAATTTAGATCAGATATGGCTCAAACTTTTTGGACCCGGTTTTTATCGGATTGGGTAAGGGTCAAGCTCTTATGCACCGACCTAACCCGTTTAATCATGTATTTATATTTATATATTTTAAATATGTAAAAATATAAAAGGAAAAAACAAATCTCTAATCTCTTTGTCTCTTTACATAATTACATTTTATGTTTGAATTTAAAGTTTATTAAACTTAGATGTTGTGTTCAATTAAATTAGTTTATATATATGAATTTGATGTGTATGTTAAAATGTTTTTCTATAGTATATGTTTATATTTAAGTGTATATTTAAATTTACAATCAAAAAAGGAAAAAAAATTGTATATATATATATATATATATATATATATATATATATATGTGTGTGTGTGTGTGTGTGGAAATTGCTAAATATATCTACAACTATTATGAAAATTTTGTTTTTAAACACATATGAAAATTTTGTTTTTAAACACATACGAAAATTTATTTGTTAATAACCAATTTTTTGAAAAGTTACTTGAATGTCCCCATATAAAAATCATCCCCAAATATTTTCTCTCTCTTTTCTCTTTTTTTCTCTCTCTCTCCTTTCCTCTCTCTCTACCCGGTCTCTCTCTCTCATTTCCTCTCTCTCCCCCCGATCTCTCTCTCCCGCCGGCAACTGTCGACGGCATCCTTACGGAGGCTGGTGAACCGTCGCCGGCCTCTTCTCTCTCTCTCACCCAACCTCTCTTCTCTCTCCCCGTAAGTCTCTCTCTTCTTTCTCTCTCTCTCTCTTTCACTCACTTCTCTTTCTCTCTCCTTTCCTTTCTCTCTCACACGTCGTCGACGGCTTAGCGGAGTGCTGTCGCCTGGGCTTCACGACCGTCTAGCAACGCCGTCGAGCTCCCCCTCCGCCGGCAATTAGATCTGCTGAAAAAAAAAAGAAAAAAAAAACGAAATACTAAAAACCCTGAACATTTCAATTTAGTAAAGATTTCAAGTTTCAACATTTCAATTTATGTAAGATTTCAAGTTTTAAAATTTGAAAACGAAAAACTTAAAAACCCAGAACATTTCAAATTTCAAGTTTCAAGTTTCAACTTTCAATTTAGTCAAGATTTCAAGTTTCAACAATTCAATTTAAACAAGATTTCAAGTTTCAAAATTTCATTTCTTAAAACAAGATTTCAAGTTTCAAGTTTCAAGTTCCTAGCCGTGATTTTAAGTTTGGTTCCAGATTTTAGTCATGATTTCAAGTTTTCTTTCAGTTTTAAAGAAAAAATTAAATCCATGGGTATTTTTGTAATTTATGGATATACACTGAATTTTTTAAAAAAATTGGCTATTAACAAATAAACTTTCGTATGTGGTTACAAACAACATTTCCATAATAGTTGTGGTTATTTTTATTCTCTCTTCTCTCTCTCTCTCTCTCTCTCTCTCTCTCTCTCTCTCTCTCTCTCTCTCTCTCTCTCTATATATATATATATATACACACATTTAAATGTATTTTAAAATTTAATTGAGTGTTAAAATTTATATCAATGTCTTAAAATTGAATTGTATTTTAAAATAATTTATATATTTAGTGGTTTGAGATTTTTTTAATTCGGATCGAGTATGGAGCATCTCTTATCATTTATGGCCGGATTGGAACGGAAAACAAAAATCCATTCAAGGCATGGGTCGCGGATTTAGGACAACTCATTCAAATCAGTCGGATATAGAGCATCTCTCATCCGATCCGATCCAACCCGTTGCCACCCAAGGCTTGGTTTTCAATTATAACTCATCAAAAAACAATGTGACATTTCTCACTATTTCCACTCAATTTGAAACTATCTGACCTTTAATTGGTCGAATTCCTTTACCGGACTGCTACAAATTACAATGTTGTAGGCCCACGCAACCACTGTTTTGTTTTCAACATTTAAGGCCTGAGCCCAACCACAGATTCCAATATAAGGTCAATAGAAATCATAACCGACCACACCTACAATATAAGCCTATAAGGTCGTTGGTAGACGGTAGTGGTCCTGAAATTATCGTAGTGGGTTCAAAAATAATCATCATAAATGTGTTAATGTAGAAAGACACAGTTAACAAGCACAAAAAAGGGCTTAGTCAATGTAAAACACCAAAATCACGAGTAAACGACATTTAATTTATTGTACATCAACTTTTAGCATAGCTCGTAATTTACCCGTTCATCTAATTTGTGAGAGGTTAGTTATCTCAAATTACGAAAATAAATATCCGGATCACATATATATTGTTTGATCTCGGTAGGTTCTAACTGTAATAATTCTTATAATACTTTCAAAAAAACATCTAATTTTATTACTATACAAATATTTACATTAGAAATTTATTCATAACAAAACTCCCACTCTATATGGGGTCTTAGCTAGTTTCTCTCATACCTCTGCACAATAAAAAGGACTGGCTTATGTTTCTTAAATTTTACCGGTACACTGATTTTAACTACGGAACACGTGTTCCTCCCCTGACCGTTGATCAAAGTGTCTAATCCAACGGCTAGGACTCTTCTTCGGATTCTCACTCCTACCACTACTACTCCCTACATGAGTAATATCCAATCCTTGTCCAACTGGCAGGAACACCGACCTCACGACACGTGTCCCTCTCTCAAGCACCCCATGGCATCTGAATCCAACTGATGTGGCATCACTGCCGCCGGACTTTTGACATGCATTTTTACATGCCAAAACTGCCCCTTTATGACTAAACCTAGCGAACCTCAAAACCCTAGCAAAGTCTTTTCGCTTGCAATCCACAAGAAGAAAGTCGACACCGACCAAGCCCACCATCACCTCCTCCGCGTCTCCAACCACCATCTCCGGTGCCTGCATGCCGGACTCGTACATGGCTTTAACGTAGGCTGCTCTAGACCGCTCATCTGGGACTATACACACGTGTCGAGCACCCGTGTGACGGGCTGCAATAGATAGTCCGACGCTGGTCGCTATAGCGCCGCCGTACAACCAGGCCTCGATGATGAGCTTAGCGTTCCATCCGGCCGCCGTGGCGGAGAGAAGCTCGGCTACTCCGGATTCTTGAAAATTCCCACACTGCAAAATAAACCAATCTCAATTAGCATATCATCAATATTCAATAGTCATTTTCTAGCGGTTCAACAAAAAAAAAAAAAAAAAATAGATTCATCTAACACTGAGAATTTTTTTAGTTTCAGACTAACATCTAAGTGGTTCAACAAAAACCTGTTAAAGAAAAAATAAAAAACCCTAATCTCATCTTTTAAATCCATTGAGAATTTAAAATTTTGGACTTCTAAAAATTTCTTAGCATAAAAATTTTTTGATGGAAAATTATTAGGGGACTACTCACAGATTTGACGGTGTCTATGTAGGCTTTTGAGGCTGATTCTGGAGACCAAACAAGCTTCATGATCTTCCTCTCTGTTGTTGTGTGTTATATTTTTCGGTGTTGTTTTGTTTTGTTTTGTTTTTGCATAGATGAGAGAATAATTTGGTTGTGTTGTGGGGTTTGGGTTTGCTTTTAAAAGGTTTTCAGAGTGAGCAGTTGCAGACTTGCGGTTGTAGAAACCGTTGACATTTAATTGTACCTTTTCACAATTAGAACGTGTAAGGTAGACTTTATGTAACAAAAAATTAATATTTCATATCCCCAATTAAAACTTTTTTTCGAAACCGCTTCAAAAACAGCTTTGATGGGATTTTTTTAGAACTATTACATTATTATTATAATAAATTAGGATACGGAACTCTGACGATTTATTAGGATCATATGAACGATTTATTAGGATCATACGATACGTGATTTGTTAAGATCAATATCGATCACGATATAATATGTAATTAATTAATATTGAATATAGTATATACGGTTCGAATATCTTCATTCATAACTAAATATATTGACTTTTATTATATATAATACAAAATTATATTAATTATTATTTATAATAAATTGGGATGCTAAATTAGTGAAAGTCACATTATGTCTGTGACTTGTGAATATTGAACACAGCAAGTCAAGTGACTTGACAAGATGGAATATTGTATATGTATTTATATAATTCGAATATCTATTCTCATAGTTCCGCAGTTAAAAGATATTCATTATATAAGTTATAATATTAAGAAAAAACTGCTTATATGTGTAGATAAAACACGATCTAACACGAATATTATATTTTTTTTTTTCAATACATCATAAATTTTGAACTAAATTATAATCTTTAATAATGTAAAGTTTGCTGTCAGATCACTCAACAGATGTGTTGATTCAGAGGGATGTTTTGTTCAAATTGGCTTCATTTTCTGTTACTCATAGAAAAAGATAAAATTTTCATTTATTGCATTCACATCTAAAAATAAATGTACAAATTATATGTTTAAATGATACGATAATATGATATTCTATTCGTTTAAAACATATAAATTAAATACAATTAAAATCAATAAATTACAATTATTTAAAACTTAAAACAAGAATAACACTACTGATTACATATTTAAAGATATTAATTAAGACACGTTAGAGAAACCGAAAAAGAAAAATAAAAAAAGAAAAAAAAGAAAAAGAAAAAGGAAACAGAATTTCACCGACTCTTGTACACAAGTTACACACAATATCTAACGATCATCATCGACCGGTACATATGGGCCATGCTTACACAGGAATATTGATAAAAGCGGTTTGGAAATTGTCAAGTGCTTCCAACATATATCGAATAAAGAATTCTTGTTAGGGCAAGTTGCAAAAAAAGAAAGACAACAAGTGCTTTTGATAAGTTGAAGCTACTATCAAGCTATATCTTGTTGGGACTTTGCTTCTCTAATTACCAAATTGTTTACACCAAAAAAAAAGCATGACTGAACTGAATTAACAAGAGCCCAGTTGGTTTATAAAATAATTAATTAATTACCTACCTACTTATAACTTATAAGATCCAACTGGTCTAGTTTTTATTTATGTGTCAGTAGTCTTGTCACTAGTGTATAATAAATTTGTTTGATTTCCCTTAGTGATAAGGCCATTGATCAGCAAGCTTATGCGGCCATGAACAAGTATGATTTTTGGACCTGGTTCCAAAGGGTTCATGTTATAACTGTAAAATATATTCTGTGAGCGGTGATACACCTAGCCACCGAAGTCTTATTTATTTGATATGAAAAAATTGTAAAAAATAATCAAAAAAATAAATATTGATTTATTGTTTTTAGATATAAATTTATATTTTATTATATTTATAACTTTTAACCACGAATTGAGAAAATGGTCTTCCATTTTGTTTTTACTTCAATCACTCAAAATTTAGAAATCAATTAACATGTAATTTGAAAATCATTGACATATAAGTTGAAAGTCAACTGTTATGTAATTTAAAACCTAACTGATATGTAACTTGAAAAATTTATTCACATGTAACTTAGAAAATCTAAAGGTAATTTTGTTCAAAAATGATCAAAAATGATAAAAACAATAAAATATATATTGATGACTAAAAACAATAAACCGATAAATATTTTAGCCCTTTATTAATTCACCCCTATATATAAAACCGTGTATTTTCTCATGACATGTTAATACATATCAAATTTTCAGTAATCAAATATAAAATTTTCTTCATGTTTACAGGCTTGAACAGCAATAAGCCAAGTGATTTTTTTTCCCGGTAATCTGTTATCTATATCATTGTTACATATAGACGTTTTCATTAATTCGAATGCTCTCTCCATCGAGTAATTTAACATTTTAACTTCACAGAAGAAAAATGAATGAAATAGGTACAAAGTTGATGAAATTTGTACACTGTGTGCCACGTAAAACCTGACATATATAGTTGTTATCTAGGTCTAATTAACAAGAGATAGTCAAAGGCACGCATGTATACATTGCTTTGATGGTTAAAAACATACACGTTTCAACAACTAATCATTAAAGTTTAAAGTTGACACAGTAATTGTATATATTGTTATATCATTAATGTCTATTAAGCTATAATAAGTATGGAAAAAGAAAAATATTTGGGTACTAACCGGTCAGTATTTAAGATATTGATCCATTCGATAGGATATTGTCATGTGATCTTTTTTTTTAATTTTTTTATAATTATCAATAAAATAGACCACGTGGTACCATCCTATTGATGGTATCAGTACCTTGGGTACTGATCAGTCAGTACCCAAGTATTGTTAGGAGGAAAATATCTTCCAACATGATGTTGGAAGCTAAACAGACTTCTTCAAATTATTGAAATGGACATCATAAAGGATTTTCAAGACAAATAACTTTATTTATTTTTGAAATATTCTAAGAACTATTATGATAGGAATGTCGAGATCAAACAATATATGTACGGTCCGAATATCTATATCCATAATGAGAGATAACTATTTTCTACAATTCAGAAAGAAAACTCCACACACATACTTATAAAATATACATTGTAGGATTTGAACTCTTCAACGCATATATAGAAGGGATATACATTATCATCTTTGTTAAGAGGTGATCCTCGAGATAAATAACTTTATTAGATAGTTGATATATAGTGTAGTTCTTTAGAATTGTAAACAAAATATTTTTTAAATAGCTTTTTGCCTTTTTTTTTTAATGCAACTATACATAATAACAAAAACCCCATTACGTGTATTCAATGGTTTAGAGATAAGACTGAATACATACAAACTACAAAGTCAAACTTTCTTGATGTGGCTTTACGTGTATATTTGTTAAAACATTATTATTATTTTTGTTGCTGAATAAAAAGCTATAATCATTTTTCTCCTTCTTTAGACCTTAGAGTCTTAGCCGTACATTAAATCTATCAAATTGTACTAGAATTCAAAAATATCTAACAGACAAAGTTGAATTATTAAATTAAGAGATAAGTTGTAATTTAATCATCGATTGAAACAGCAAATACAGGCTATAAATTAATTAATTAAAAATAATAGCTGACTACACATTACTAATTTGTTAATTTAAACAACATGTTTAAGATAAATAATGGTTATCTGGGTAACAACTGAACAAGTTGAAAATTAATAAAAGTGTGTTGAGTAGATCATGACTGTGAATCCTCCTAAGTCAACGCCATCTCAATTTGCAGTAGATAATCGTTTTCTGGGCTCGACAACACTCTTTTTTTTCAATAAAATTAACACAATACACTAATACAGCAAACAAATTAAAAAAGATTAGAATTTTATTTTATTTTATTTTTATTAAAGAAATCGATTACGTGGTTGAATGGATTGTTGTAAATTAAAATTTATTTGCCGCACAGCACACTGTTTTAATGTACGTATGGATGATTTTGATTTTGTTAGCGAGATATATCAAATCTTGTTGAATTGGTTAAAGAATTTTAATTGTTTTCAGTTTAGTCAAAAATAATTTTTATTTATTGAAATGAATATAATTAGTTTTCTTTAAGAAAATAAAACTTTTTTATATATACAAATTACGGCGGAAGAGAAAATCAAAAATAGTTATCGGAAATATTAAACTTGCGTTTGTAACCACTTTTGAAATTTTAATCGTTAATAACCATTTTACAAAAAAATCAATGTATGTCTATAAATTATAAAAATAATCATGAATTAATGTTTTTTGAAAGCAAACTTGAAATCATAACTAAGATCTGGAACAAAACTTAATCTCGTAACTAAAAACTTGAAACTTGAAATCTTACCTAAAAACATGAAATCTTCAAACTTGAAATATTGACTAAATTATGTTGAAACTTGAAATCTTGACTAAATTGAAATGTTAAAACTTGAAATGTTGTGGGTTTCTGGGTTTTTCGTTTTATCTTGAAACTTGAAATTTGAAATCTGAAATCTTAACTAAATTAAAATGTTGAAACTTGAAATCTTGACTAAATTGAAATGTCAAAACTTGAAATGATTTGGGTTTCTAGGTTTTTCGTTTTCTTTCCTTTTTTTCTGCAGATCACATCACCAGCGGAGGGGGAGCTCAACGGCGCTGCTGGACGGTCTTGAAGCCTAGGCGACGGCATATCGGCACGCCAGCAAGCCGACAATGTCGCGTGAGAGAGGGACGAGAGGAGAGAGAAAGATAGGTGTGGGGGAGAGAGAAAGAGAGGAGAAGGAGAAAGAGAAAGAGAAAGAGAAAGAGAAAGAGAGGAGAGAGAGGTGCAGGGAGAGAGAAAGAGAGGTTCTGTGAGAGAGAGGAGACCGGCGACGATTCGTCGGTACATCACCGACGGGGGGAGAGAGAGAGAAGAGGAGAGAAAAAAAGTGTGTTTGATGATGGTTTTTATATAAGGGCATTCAAGTAATTTTTCAAAAAAAAATGATTATTATTAAATTAATTTTTGTTTGTAATAAAAAACGAATTTTCTATATCATATGTGATTATTTTTAGTAATTTCCACGTTGCAGTGGAGCATCTTGAACTTTAAGATAGGGATAATTTTGTTATAAAAAATATATTTAAAAATAATGTTTTTATATGAAAATTCATGACTAGGTTATTGATATGTACTAATAAACATTCATTCCCTTCTAACACATGATATGCATCTTCCTTTCTTCGACGGGTTTAAATCCCTTTATACATATTTTACAATTATATATGGAGAATTTCCTTTCTGATATTATAGAAATAGATGTATTTCGATTGTGATATGTAGTAGATTTATGAGTCGTAGAAGTGGTATTTGATCTCGGAAAGCCTTATCAAACCATTGAACTGTTTATTGTCATATTTAGAAAGAAAGAAAAAATTACCATTCTACCAATAAACAATCCCACGACAATACAGAGCTTATATTAACAGTTCAATTCAGATTTGTAACACATCTACTCAATTATTTAGTCTCAATAATAGGACAAGTAATTCGCTCATATAGTCATATTTGTAATATGTCTAAGCTTTCGAATAGTATTAATTATTCAAATTTCATGATAATGAGTGAAATAACGTACAAAGATGTATAAAGCTGAGGATGATATGTATCATCCAAACATAAACTCCCAAAACGTTTTTAATATTTTATAAAAGGCCTGTGAGGAGCCAAATAATTTTTGTTTTTCAAAAAAGATTGGTTGGGTACTTGGGCCTTTTTAAAAAAAAAATTTACATAAATTCAAGCATATTATTCTAGTAGCGAAAACATATCTATTAAAAACAAATAAAAATTAATGATTAATTAATTAATTAAAGCTAGAAACGAAGAAGCGGTTGCTTTCATCTTGTCACCTACCTCATGGCCATGCTTGAAAAAAATACGAATCATGCATCCATTTCAACAAATAGTGAGAGAAATGACAAAACATTATATGCTGGTTATTTATATAAGTTTTATTAAAAGAAAAAAAGCATTATATAAAGCAATAAAGGTTGAAATGTTCAAACTTCATTTCTTTTTTAAATATCAACTTGGTGTTATATACATATATATTTTAGGATTACTGTCCAGATCTGTACTATATAAAGTTTGTTTATTTTATATAAATATTGTGACCTTTTTAACTATTGAATTGATGTAATGAATATCAATACTTATGATTGAGTTGATGTTTTAATATCTATATCTAAGTCAAGTTCAGATATTATACAAACTTGAGTAGATATTTTGGTGTTCCAACTAGAAGTGGTCATGATTCGTTTGTTCAATTTGGTTCAATTTGATTTATTCTGGTTTTGGGTCGATAATTCTGAACTAACTTGAACCCAATTAAGTTAATAATATTTGTAGTATATAAGTGGGAATGTATATTAATTTATATATATATACCTCAATATGTTAAATGTTGACCATTATATTCAATTGTTTTGATTCAGTCTATATACATTTGTCAGTACTTATCCATAATCTATGGTCCACATACAATGTATTGATATATTTTATATCATTGTACAGGAGAAAACGATTATATATATATATATATATATATATCATTTTTTTTTTAAATAAAAATAAATTATTGACTAAAGACCCCATGATTATTCTTTTTAGACGTTAAACCCTCTAAATTCTCATTTTTTAACAAACGGTTTGTTTTATTTCCCCCCTAACGCTGAGGCATCTACATACAGATTTGGTCAAGAAACGATAGTTGAGGGAGTTTAACATCAAAATAAAAATAATATTTATAGGGCACAAATTCGCGTATAAAAAATTATGGAGTGCACTAATTAAGCACAGATCTGTTTTAGAGGTGTATAACGTTTATCAATCCAATTGACTGGGCTAATCAGGCCCATATATATGGGTTGGGCTGATCCAAACTCGTAGTAATGGTGGACCTCTTCAGTGACCAGTCCAAACGAATCAATACGTCACCGTTTCAAGCCCAAAGTGATCCGCTTCTCACACGCGCGCTTCATAGTTACGTGAAATTCACACGTATCAGCCGTTAAAAAGAAAAAATCTTTTGCAGAGCTCTATCACAAAAGCTTACCCAGATAGTTAAGTTAGTTTGTGGACCGAAGAAGCTGAAATTGATGCTTGCTGTCTTTGCAAATTCAAACCAACAATGGAACTCGACACACCAAACTCTTCTCCTTCTCCAGAAATGCAAAACTTCAAACGACGTAAACCAAATCCATGCTCGAATGATAACCTCTGGATTCATAAACAACACAAATTTCACATCCAAAGTCATAACCACTCTCTCTTCTTCACCGTACATGCCGCTTGTCGAATTCGCTCGTTATGTTTTCTTCGCACGTCACGCGTTTCGAATGCGTAAAAAACGAGAGGACCCTTATCTTTGGAATGCTATTATCAAATCGTATTCTCATGGGGTTGAACCAAAACAAGCTTTGATTGTGTTCTGTTTGATGCTTGAAATTGGGGTTTGTGTCGATAAGTTCTCGTTGTCTTTGGTTTTGAAAGCTTGTTCTCGGGTGGGTTTGGTGAAAGAAGGAATGCAGATTCATGGTCTGTTGAGGAAAATGGAATTGGGATCGTATTTGTTTTTGCAGAATTGTTTGATCGGGCTATACGTGAAGTGCGGGTGTCTTGAGTTTGCACGCCAATTTTTTGATAGAATGCCAACTAGAGACTCGGTTTCGTTCAATTCCATGATTGATGGGTATGTTAAGTGCGGTAATATTGACTCAGCTCGTGAACTTTTTGATTGTATGCCGACGAAAGAGAAGAATTTGATCTCTTGGAATTCAATGATTAGCGGTTATGCGAAGTTGGGAGATGGATTCGAGTCTGCTTCGGAGCTGTTTGAGAAAATGCCTGAAAGAGACTTGATTTCGTGGAACTCGATGATTGATGGGTGTGTGAAGTGTGGGAAGATGAATGATGCTCAGGCTTTGTTTAAACGAATGCCAAAAAGGGATGTGGTCAGTTGGGCTAATATGATCGACGGGTATGCAAAATTAGGTAGAGTTGATCTTGCGAGGGCTTTGTTTGATCAAATGCCCGGGAGAGACGTCATTGCATGTAATGCCATGATGGGTGGTTATGTTCAAAATGGATATTGCAAGGAAGCTTTAGAAATCTTTCATGATATGCAATGTGAAAGAGATTTGTGCCCCAATGATACCTCATTGTTGATTGTTCTATCAGCAATTGCACAATCAGGACACGTTGACAAAGGAATAGCGATACATGGCTATCTTGCAAAGAATGAGTTTCCTTTGAATGGAAAACATGGTGTTGCTCTCATTGACATGTACTCTAAGTGTGGCAGTATTGAGGATGCTATATCAGTCTTTGAAGATGTAGAGGGGAAAAATGTTGATCATTGGAATGCTGTGATCAATGGATTAGCCATTCATGGCTTAGGTGAATTGGCTTTTGATTTGCTCATGGAGATGGAGAGGCTTTCCATAGAACCAGATGATATCACATTCATCGGTGTGTTACATGCCTGTGGCCATGTTGGCTTGGTGAAGGAAGGTCTCTTGTGTTTCGAGCTTATGAGAAGAATTCACAAGGTAGAGCCTAAGCTGCAACATTACGGATGCATGGTTGACATCCTTGGCCGAGCAGGGCATATAGAAGAAGCTAGGAATTTCATTGACGACATGCCCATTGAGCCAAATGATGTTATTTGGAGGAGTTTGCTCAGTGCTTGCAAAAATCACAACAACTTAAATGTTGGTGAGCCTGTGGCAGAGCGTCTCATTGGGATGGATTCAAGTAATTCAAGTTCTTATGTGCTTCTATCTAATATGTTTGCTGGTCATAGTATGTGGAATGATGTTAGAAGAGTTCGGGTAATGATGAAAGAAAGAAATCTAAAGAAAATTCCCGGTTGCAGTTGGATTGAACTTGAGGGAATCGTTCACGAGTTCTTTGTGCAAAATAAGTCCCATCTCCAGGTTGGAGAGATCTATTCAACGTTAGATAATCCTGGGACACCCAGTTCACTGGTCACCCCTTGTAACTAAGTTTAATTATTACTAGTCACGTGTATAAAGTAAGAAAATGAATTTGTTAATGCAGATGGATTCTTTATGCAAATGATGTTTGAATTATTCCATACACACTCAAACACATACAAATGTGCTACATATTTACCAGGGTGAAAGAAAAAAGGAAAAGGAAAGTAGAATTGGAAGTTACAGACAAGAGTCACAAGACAAAGGAAGAGAGGTAAAGAGATAAAAAATGAGACCAGAAATGTTCACCGTTAGCCCGGTAGGGATGGCCAGTTCCCCATGGAGCCCCACCCCCATTTGAAGGCAAATTTTACCTTGAAATGGGGTTTGGGGGTGGGGGTGGGAGCAAATTTTGCTTCCAAAATCTAAATGGGGGTGGGGGAACCTACCCCACCCTCATTCCCCCATTTGGGGGTGGAGCCCCATTTCCCCATATATATTTATATATTTTTACTTATATTTTTCTAAAAAATAATAACTTTAATTCTATTACTCATTTAATCTCTACATATTTCCCCTACTTCCACACACACACACACATATATATATATATATAATACTATATTACTATAGTTATTTGTATTAATTTGGAATTAAATTAAATCAATTATATATTTTAGATTATTTATTGGATTGGATATTGAAATAGGATATATCATACGATTGGAATGATTGAATTCCGAATCTCAAATTTAAATTTCTGATTTTAAATTGAAAAATATTAGGATTAAAAATAATAAAAATGAGGGAGATAAAGGAAGGGGTGGGGGCAGAGGAGCCTCTCCCATCCCCACTTCTCCCGGATGGAGTTTGAGGACGGTGGTTGAAAGAGGTTTTAGTCCCCCCCCCCCCCAATGGGCCCCTACACCCATCTCTATTCACGGGCACTCGAAAAGCAATAAAGCCAAACTTTCCTTCGTGAAAATCTTTCTTTTCGACACAGATGGGGTATGCAAAAGATTGCAAGTCAATTCGCTCTCTTGAACGCTTTATACATGCATTATCCTGTCAATATGTTCAAAAAAATCTGACCAATATGGTTTGCAGTTCAGGTTCTATCTTTACTCTTTAGTTTGTGCCAGTTGGAATGCAGCATTTTCCCACAACATGACCAATTTTGGATTGTTGCAGTGATTCGAAGAGTGGGGCTGTAGACAATTTCACATTAGACATTCAAATTGCAAAATAGATTTTGATACGTAGCTAAACTTAAATTAGTTTTTTAATGAAAGGACCGACGATAACAACACTTTGGCCCTCCACAATCAAATTACAATACACAAGTTCATAACATTACACAACAACTAACATGTCCTCGCGAAGAAAGGACGTTCCTTTACATAAACATTAGTGGCGGAGAAGTTCGACATGATGTAGTTAGTGATTTACGCAATTTGCCTCTTGGCAGCTGAAAATTTAGGCAGAGAGACTCCATATCGTAGTCAAGAACTGCCAATCAAGCCACTCAGTTCTTCCATTATGTTTTCGATAGATGGTCTGTGGCTAGGAGATTCGTGGGTGCAAAGCAGCGCAATTCGCTCAAGTTTAGCAGCCTCGGGTCCTGAAAACTTGCCCCCAAGATTTGTGTCGATAAGATCTTTAATTTTGGATGACTCTGCTGCAAGGCGAGTCAACTGGGTGACTTTTCGCTTTCCACTGAGAATTTGAAATATGATCATACCAAATGCATATATATCACTCTTTTCAGTGAATCGTCCAGTGGTGGTGTACTCGGGAGCTAAGTATCCCATGGCAGCACTGGCTTTGAGCATAGAGAAAACTATGTCGTCTGCAAGGAGTTTGTGCAGGCCTGAATCCAAAAGCAATGGTTTATATCGTCTATCAATGAGCACCCTCTCAGCTGATAAATTTTGGTGAACTAGACCAGGTTTCTTTCCATGTAAATACCCGATACCTGGTAATAAAGACACAATAACTTCAGTATACACGGAGTAGAACACTGCAATTTGCTGATCTATCCTCAAGAAAATGAACGAGTTCTAAAGATTAGCATAAATCAAGAATTAATGAAGCATGAAAAGAACAATTTCTTTAACATCAAGATATTAAACTAACCTTTGGCAATGCCATTTATGATGGAAATTCTGGTAGACCATTCAAGAACCTTTTCACTGCTTTCCTTGACATCTAAATACTGCAACAGGCTTCCATTGGGGACAAAATCGTAGATTAGGAAACACTCGCCTCTGCCTTTTGAACAGCAAAAACCTCTCAACCTCACGAGATTTTCATGTTTCACTGATGTCAATATCTTCAACCCCTTCAAAAACTCAGCTTCATCAGACTTGCAGCTTGTCTTGGCAATGCACTTTATAGCGACAACAGACCCATCTCTTAAGGTCCCTTTGTAGATGGCAGAGAAATTACTCCTTCCCAATAAATTCATCTCTGAGAAACACTGAGTTGCACGCTCCACCTCTTCCAAATTAAACATGAAGCTCTCAAGAACTTCCTGTGAAAACCCATTACCATTCTTACCTTTGGCCAATGGATCCCACCCATTTGAATACTCAAGGCTGATGAGAGGAGAGGCGCTTCTCCTGCAAACCTCCTTCGCTTGATCAGTACTAAGACGACCGTCTGTACTATCCAAAACACTTCCAATTCTCTGTTTTCGGCGACGATGCCATGAGAATGTGAAAAGTCCGGTGACAATCAAAGCAATAAACAGGCCAATAATCCCCAAAATAACCCCAGTATGTGCACTTTTCGATGGACTTGAGCAATGGGTTCGCCTACAATCAGACGGTAAATTTGCTGACTCGGGAATATCCTTAGTATGAAGACCGTTGGGTTTAAACGGTTCAGGTCTATTAGGATTTGGTCGATCAGATGATGTGCAATTTTTCAAGTTAGAAAAGCCAACCCCACACAACTCTGCATTGTTTTCGTATTGAAATCTGCTGTCTAGTCTCTTAAGAGCTACATTGCAATTCAAAAAGAAGCAAAAAAAAAACACAATATCAATGATTTCGCATTCTAATTTTCCTCAACAATTGTAAATGGGAAAGCGAGTATAAAGCAGATCACATCGCGGAAGACCATATTACCTGAAGGTACATTGCCAGAAAGCGAATTGTTACGGATATCTAAAACTTCCAGTTTAGGAGCATTGGCCAATTTAACTGGAACTGAACCAAAAAGGTTATTGAAGCTCAAATCCAACCTCGTCAACAACCCCAAATCCCCCAAACTCGCAGGAATTGCACCGGTTAATTGATTATATTGCAAAGCAAGAACACTAAGCTTGTTTAGAGATCCCAATTGCGTCGGTATGCTACCAGTCAACTCGTTGTAACATAACTGTACAACTGTAAACAAAAGGCCACACACGTTGAATCTCAGCTGGTGAAATTTCAAATTTCACAATCTATTTTCACTAATAAACTTGAAACGTAAAAGGGTTATTATGAGTTCTTAAACATACATAGTATTATGATATTATCTAACATTTACAAACTGGGTTGTGAATTTGACATATTTAATCTATAAGATTAGATCAGGAGAGCAAATCAAGGTTGCCATAAAAATCAAATAAATCATGAAATATATAATATATTTTTTTACTTCACTTGGTTCAAATCAATCAATGAGGGAAAAAAACAACAACGACGACGACAATAATAATAATAATAACAAAGAACCAACCTTGAAGACTGGCCATGTTACCAATCTGAGAAGGAATCTCTCCAGAGAGATTATTAACGTTAAGGTACAAGTCACTGAGCTCACTCAAGCTCGCAATCTCCACTGGAATGTCTCCGTACAAGGCGTTGAAGTGGAGGTACAACCCAGTCAAGGTTTTAAGCCCACCTACAGCCGCCGGTATCTTACCGGAGAGTCCCTTCCCCTGTAAAGATATATTAGCGACGCGGCCGTTCTCGTTGCACGCGACGCCGTAGAACGAGTCGGTGCTACACGGGTCGCCATTAGGAGTCCATGAAGTCAACAACCGGTTTTGTGGGTCCAAAGAGTCTTTGATTTGCATGAGAAGGTCAAGCTCTGTAGGTAAAGAATATGAGCAGTACTGTGTGAGATGGAGGAAGAGAGTGAACAACAAGTAGTGTACGAGAGACATGTTTGGCTGGTGAGAAAGAGGAGGAAAATGAGAGAGAGAGAGAGTGTGTGGGAAAATGTGTCGGGTTAGTTTTGGTCTGTCAAGATTTTGAAGCTGGTCTTGTAAGGATTTTGAAACTGAGTTGAGTTAGGGTAGTTAAGTAGAGTAAATATCAAGTGCAGTACACTGTATAGAATCTTTCTCTCCGGTGAAATCTTTACGGTGCTTGTGCTTTGCAGTTACTTTGTGATTTTTTTGGGCTATAGGTTAGGTATGTATTTTTTTGAAAAAAAAAAACAGTGGGACCTAATGATTTAAAAGAAGGTCTAATCATGACCATTCAAAAGTGGAGGGTCCCACTTTAGTATGGGGTTCCTAACAATTATGATGGAATTGTTCAGTGGAGAGAAGTTGGCGGATCTGAAGCAGTGTGTTTGATTTGATTTTTCTTTTAATGAAAAGAAAATCTCTGCGGCAATTAATCAATCAGTTGGTGTGCGTATCAGTACATCACTAGTCACTACTCACTACGTCTCTAGCTTCCTTCAAATTTTGAATTTTATTCACGTACATATTTCTTCACATGTTATAAGGGTATCGATTACATTCCATCTGGCTATGTTTGGTAAGAGTAAGAGAGAGTAGGAGGGATATATGAATTAAGGGAATAACATATATCATTCGTATTGTTTGGTATAGAAAAAATGGTTGAATCGATGGATTTATAAATAATTTATAAATTACTTTTATATAAATTAAAAGGTTATAAAAAATTGAAGAGTATTATTGGATAACATATTATTGAAGGACGACAACTCTCTCTTCTTCTCCTCTCTCCTCTTCCATCTCTTGTCTCTCCAACCAAACAAATGATTGGAGCTATCCCTCCATATCTCTCTCTTATAAAACAAACTGTAAATGAATTTAATATTCAATGTTTTTTTATGGTAAAGATGGGTATAAACAATTCGGATCTGTTGATTCGTATACGAATGCTATAAGCGAACTTTGCTATTAATCTGTTGATCCGTGTACGGATACCAGAATTTGTTAACCCTCGTAAAGGTACCGAAAATGGATAAAAAGGATTCTCTCGATTCTTTATTTTTATCATCAAAAACTAAAATTCCTATTAGGGTACATTTTTTTTAAATAAGAAAATAAAAACCTAAAAGAAACTTAAAATAACTAGTAAAACAATAAATTACCACTTTCCCTATAAAAGAGGTAATTGAGATAACAATAGAGATTAAAAATACTAGAATCCTAAAACATTAAAAACTTATCTAATAAGGAAATAAGATTTGATTTAATAAAATCAAATCATAAAATAATTAACTACCTAATTATATACATAATAAATAAAAATAAAATAATATGTATTAACTATGAAAATCTTTTTTAAACCTAAAATCTTTAAGAATATTTTTAATAATATCTCACATATCTCTATATACCTATCTAAATCATGTTTTTTTTGAAGCCTTTTACTAATGGTAGCATTCGAGTCATTGACTTGAAAGTCACTGACTTGAAAGTCATTTACCCAAACTTCAAGTCTATCAAATAAGTTACGTTTGGGAGATAATTTAATATTAAATATTATAAAATGAAATATTCACATGTGTATATTTGTCTATTGATGTTATTTTACAATTAAACTCAAAAAATCCTATAAGAGTTTGTGACATAGTTTAAAGGTAGGAATATGTTTTGACGAATTTTACATTCAACCACTCTACATGATCATGTTGAGTTTTGTATATATATATTTACATTGAATCTCGTACATCTTATAAATTAGACCGGTCGTATCACGAAATTGTTACGAAGCCCTTATGTTGTTATAGCTTAGTTGTAAAATGATTATTTTGAATCTTCAATCTACTACGTACTTTGTAGAAAAGGTTAAAAATGAGGTTAGGAGACTGTCATTTTCAAAGAAGAATATGATAGCATGCTTTGAATATGAGAAATAAAGATGATCTTTTTCTGCATCATTCCTCCTTGGATATGGAATCATGCAGAGAAGTAAAATCATTATGGTTGCTTTGTACCAGTCAGATATGGCCTGCATTCACTGCAAATGGGGATCACTTTTAAATCAAATCACACAACAACAACCAGCTAAGAAATAGAGATTGCAAAATTTTAAAAAATATATAAAAATCCAATGATTTTGGTACCCAATTGTTCCCTACTACTGTCAACAGTTTCAAAACATGTGAACTTTCTTCTTTATAGATATCTGGTCTGATATATCTTACCATCCTTTGTGAAAAATAAATAAATTTGTGCCATTCATTAATGGAAGTCTCTTATTATTGTTGATGATTTCTGAGGACCCATTTGAGTATTCATGTGAACTTGAGGTATTTTTATATGATTAATTGCTTTGTCCTGTAATAGAAATTATTAAGTTTCATTTTTCAGACATTGTCAAACCATTAATCTTCAAAGATCAAAGATGACAAAAATTGGTGGGGTTTCTTCACCTGCCTTGTCTGTAGCATTACCTCACAGTAGTGATCAAATTATGGTAAAAAGGATATATATTCTCATTTTATTGTCCAGATGTTTAATATGGTAGAAAAGAAATAAGTGTAATAATTCAAACATTTTTGTTGTCTTGACACTTATATTCCTATTTGTTAGGTACTAATATTGGCACTTTTTGTTGTTTTGTTGGTGTCTTTTTAGTTTAAACAGTAAAGAAAAAGAAGAAGAAAATGGCAATTTATGTAATGTATGGATATATAATTTCATTGCATGGCATAGAAAACAGGACAGGAGTAGATGGCAAGCATGACTAGATTGGTTACACAAATGGTGAAAAATAATAATCATAACCTTTCAAAATCTTGGCATAAAATGATAGGTATTTATTAATCTAGTCTTTAGTTTGAAGAAACCTACCCAGTTACAGTGTCTTAGCTGGAATGCTCATTTGATTTGTGTTAGATTTCTCTCTCCATCTTTTCAGCTTTCAGAGTTTTTTTTTTTTTTTTTTCAATTCATATTTTCTTTAACGTTTGTAAGAAATTTAAAGAGAAAGGCCAGTTTATTTATTTTTATTTTTATTTTTAAATGGGTTTTAGTAATGTGTTAGATTCTCTCCCACTAAACAAGTCAACAATAATAGTGAGACAATTCTCACTTTAAATTTTGTAATGCACCAACGTCAAAACCTAGGTTGAGGCAAAAGCAAAAAACAGTGTTGACAAGACAAGCCCAATCTTCATATATATATTATATTCTTCAATTCAATAAGACCTTAGATGAATAGAAAATATATATACACATATTAAAAGTCATTTATCGAAAGTAATAAATAATTTAAAGATAGGTTTTGTAATATATAAATAAGTTTAAAAATCCGTATAATTTTATTTTTTATTTTAATTATGGGTACATGCCCATCACGCTCAAAGGGAAAAAGGCAAAATACATTGAAGAAATGAAAAGGAATAAAGGATTCATGCTTTCCTTGATTTTGTTTTATTTCTTATTTTTACCTTTTGAGTTTTGAAGGCAGTTAATGCATGCCTTCTTTATCGATTATTACACTGTCCCAAACTCCGAGCAGAATATCTTTTAACTTTTCTTTTGTTTTCTCCTTTTTAATACTCATCGATTAGACAATTTGAAGTCTTAACAATGTATGACTGATATATATATACTTTCTTTTAAATAATATTATTATTTGAATTTCTATATTTTATTTATTTATATATATTTATTCATTTTTTATTAGATTGATCTTATATTTTTAAGAATCATTTCGTTTGATTCATCTAACCAAAATTTTGATGGTCAATCGTCATAAAAAATACACAATGATATTTTTACCCTAAACTTTAAAATCAAAATAAAATTAAAAGAAAAACATGTCACTTGTCAATTTTATTTATTTATTAATATATAAAGTTTTAAATTAAAAATATACAAACACTAGTATACCCTTTTATATCTCTTTTTTAATGTTTAATTTAAAAAAAAAATAAAAAAAAAAAGATTCAGCAAAAGCTATTAAAATGATATCTTTCCAGATCTCTTAAAAAAAATCAACAAATCACCGTCATCACTCATCTCCAACGATCCAAATACAAATCACCTTCATATCCCTCAATCTCATCTCTCTCGATCCACCGTCATCACCATTATCATCTCTCTTGATCTCATCACTCTCTCTCCCAATCTTGTCGTCGGCGACCACCGTAAAAACAATCTCAACCATTGCATCCTCGTGAATCAGCTATCACCCTAACCAAACTTCTCTCCACCACCATCACCATCGTCGATCTACTCTTCCATAGGTTTCTGGTGTTGCTCTATTTGTACCGGTTGAATTTCTTTATTTATTTATTTTTTATACAAATTGATGTGGTTTTGATTAAAAGGGAAGACTTGGATTATTGCAATTGAGTTTGAATACGTAATTTGTTTGGGTTTATGGAATTGTCTTTTGGTTTTTGTTCCTGGAATTCCGTTGAAGAAAAGTTGAATTGAGTGGGTGGTGAGAAAATGTAAGAAAGAAAAATATTGAATTGATGATTAAATTTGTGTTCTTATTTGTTAACATTTTGTAACTTTAGTTTGTCGTGTCGATGATTTTTTTTTTGTTGGTGGCTTAAAAAAAACACAAAAGGTTTTTAGAGAGAGTTTCAATATGTAGGTGGATTCTTTAACGGAGTTGAAACTTAAAATCTTGATTTGGTTTTTCAGGAAAGGTTGAAGAGGACGAAATAAGGAGAGATGAGATATGGGTTGGGTTGGATGGGTTGGGGAATTGTTCCTTGAAGAAGAAATGGAGTGGGAATTTGCTTCGTTGCTCAATTGAATAAGAAAGTGATTATATATATATATTTTGTTTATATATTTTTTAAATTGTATTTAAACTTTAATTTATTTTTTATTATATATATTTTCTATTTATTTGTGTGTTGACACGTGGTATATAATTGTTTAAAGACAAAAGTACCATTAGAACCGTTTAGTTTGACTAATAGTTGACTTAAAGAATGACGAAATTGAATGGTTTTTAAAAACATATTGAACAATTCAGTAAAAATAAATAAGTGAATAAAAAACAAATAATTTAAAAACATATAAGAACTAAAATGATAGTATCCCATTACGAAAGTCTAGTAATAGCCGGAGGCTAAAAATCAGACAAAATCTAACGAGATCAACCATATAAATATGACTTAAAAATATCTCATGGAAATAAGTAACCCAACACCTTAGGATTTTATAGACAAATGTTTAACACACTAATAATGTTTCATTTCATTCGGTTGTCAGACCTTTGATAGATCATTGTGTCGGTTAAAAAAAAAAAAAGTGTAAATATTCACCCTTTTTAATTGTTGTATGCATAGATAATTATATTGGGCCGTCGAAATATAAAAGAATTGTATTTGGCTGTCAGATTATGAGGGCTGAATTAGCCCATAAATGCGATCAATGGACCCTGTAAATGTCAATTAAGGCATTTTACCATCAAACTATCTAAGATATTAAGGTCCTGTTTGTTGTCTATGATTGAGATTGGATTGGATTATATTAGTCATAAACCCGTGTTTGGTAACTGTATGGGACTGAGATTTTATCTCTCATAGTATCCAATAGTCCCATCAACATGGGACTAAATAAACCCACCTATACTGGTGGGTTTATTAGTCCTGGGACTAAAATCATCTCTTTTGTTTTTTTTTCTATCTTTTTTTAAATTTATAATAAGTTGTAATTTAATTTATTCTTACATTCATTTATGTTTGTTCACTTTTAAAAAAAAAATTATTTAAAAATATATTGAATAAATTATATACTATAACTTTACTTTTAATAAAAAAGTAATAATATGACATACACACACATATATATATATTGACGTCGATTTCTAGATGTGTGAGAAATAGCCAACAAAGATTGGATTTTAGCTGTGATTTCAAAGAGAAAGAGATAAGAGAAAGTAATCAAGACGCAAGTTTTTTACGTGGTAAAACTCCGATGTCCGGAGAAACGTCCACGAGTGGTTGTATGATCAAGCAAACCAAAATTCACTATGAAATAATAGAAATACAGTTCTCGATCTCTCTTTCTTCTCTTTGTATTTTGCTATGATTGCTGTATGTGTCATTTTTTATGAGATTATGGGTCTAGTTATATGTTTATGAAACCCTAATCTGCTTTATACAAGTAATAGATCTTTGTATTTAATTATGATTATTTACTTGCTTGAAGCGGACTGTCTTCTTTCCTGTTTCGGAGTCTTGTATTGAAATCGAATGAGACTCTAGTAATGTAGTCCAATTAGGACTTGTTTCCTTATAAGAGCGTAGTCTTTTTAAAGAAATAAAGTTGTTGCCTGATTGGAAACCCTTCCTGTTCAGTATTCTGTTCTCATTAGGATTTCTTTTTGATATGGATATCTTCGTGTATTTAATGACCTAATCCGTGTGAGATAAGCGCTGAGCTTTTTATTCAGTTTTCTTCATATTTGTCCCGAGTAAGGATAATACCCGCTGGTCCAGAGTAGAAATGTCATTTAACCAGTCCCGAGTCTCATTAACTGATCCCGAGTAGTATATAACGTCGATTGACCCTAAGTAGGTTTTGTTCAACATCTGCTTACTCGGGTTTTCTCTTCTTCGGTGATGTCTTGTAGAATATTTTTTGAATGCTTATTCGGATGTCCACCTGGCAATTTATCATCTTTGTTGATGATGTGTACGTACGATAAAATTCACATATGACAATACCCCCTTAAAATATTTTTGCTGAACGGGGTTTTATTCGGGCAAAAGTATTTTAATCAGTTTTTCAATATCTTTACAGCACCCGAGTAAATGTCTTGTCATAATGGGGTGTCTTTAATGGTGACCCTGTAAATTCGATTTGCTTCCTCACGCAGGGATCTTTAATGACAACAACGTTTTAGAGTTCTGATGGCGAAAACTAGTTCTCTTTTTGACCCGTGTCCCTTGCCTCTTCGTTTTTCGATATCATTTATGAGAAACGACCTACGCGTTTCCCCGTGCGCCGCCTTCGTCATCAAACCTCATCATCGTTTTTTCCCACCTTGAGATCCTAGGGTTTCGTGCCATTATTTCTTTAAATTCTCACTGAGAGACAGCGTTGGTTCATTCAAAGAAAAAATAAGCAAAAAAAATTCTCAAACCCAGATTTCTTTACGCATAAAATCGCCACCTCTCCGTAGAAGATTATGCACCAGTTCTTTATTTTAGGTTAGTTTCAATGGATCTGTCTTCCCGTCATCGACTTTTTAATATTGCTCTTGATGCATTAGATCGTGGGAATTTTCAGTTGGTTTCCTGCATTCGAAGATTACTGGGGGAAATCTCTGCTGATGAACCTCCATTTTTAGAAGTTGATGTTTATGGGCTTCAACCTGACGTCACTTTTAGTCCTATATCCAGTTCCGATTCTTCATCTAGTTCTGATTCTGATGTTTCTAATCACAGGGCACCTCTACGAAGGATGGGGAAACATCAAAGCAGAAGTGACGTCCACAAGCACAACTCGACCAACATTCAGATCAGGGATCAAACTATCAACGAGAACGATGTCGAAGAGGCGATCAGGGCGTCTCGTCACACTTTCTCTGCTGACCGCCCGAGTGGGTTTGACACCAAGCCGAATGTGGTCGGGCCAAATAAGATAGAGAAGTATCGTGCCCGATTCGATCTGCCCAATTTGGTCACTCTGATTCCAGCGGGTGATAGAGCCGCATGGAATTCTCCCTCAGGCATGGTGGCGATCTATGGATCCATGCTCTGATGCGGTGTCACTCTCCCTCTTTAGCCATTCATTGCCTAGTTTCTGGCTGAAGTAGGGATCGCTCCGGCTCAACTGACCCCGAACAACTACAAAATCTTGATGTGTATGTGGCACATGTACAACCAGATGAACTTGTCGCTGCCCTCCCCTAGTGAAATAAGATATTTCTTTACGCAGTGGTAGTCTGGCAAGACAGAAATCTATTTCTTCATGTCTAATCCGCCAGACTGTTGGGTCCCCAAGGGGACAAAAGTGAACCGGGGAGCTGATATCTCTGATGACCCTAAAAAGAGGGGTTTCGTATGGGGATTCCCTACATCCAACAAGTTCTGGAAGAACAGTTGGTTTTTTATCGAAGGGAGTCTCGGTCTTGAAGTCACCCTCAGATCTGGGGATACTCGGGCAGTGTTGAAAGTCCCTCGTTTCTTCTGTTCTCCCGAGATATGGAACAAGAAGAAAATTGATTACAGCGATATTGAACTGACCATACTTGCTCGGGCAGCAGTTCGCACTCTGGAAAATATGAGAAATACTTATCTCTTTACTGAGTCGAAGATGATAGAGTTCGGCTTCTTCAAATAGATTTCAGGCTACCGAAGGCGATGTAAGTGATCTTTGTGACCCTCTTTCTATTATTATTTTTTTCTTTTATATTCTGACGCGGTTCTTTTTTTTTCTAAGTGTACGATAAGGACATCGTCGGTGATCTTCAGGCTCGCCAAGTGAAGTCTATTCTTCAGGCGAGTCGAAAAGAAGCTTCTCGTCAGAGCAATGACGACATTGCCCAGTCTGAGTTTGACGAGGAACCTGATGCGGTCGAAGAGCAAGTTCCCGAATATATCCCCAAGGACGACGTTCAACTGACCCGCAGGGGAGACTAGTGGTCTGAGCGGCCTGACAGATACTTAACTGCTTGATGATGGGGAGAGGCAGAGTGAGGGTCTTGGTGAAGGACCTGCTGTACAGACAGACGCCAGTGATGGAGGTAATTCCTCCACTGGACAAGTACCTTCAGGTCCTGAGTTTTTTGAGTTTTTCCGGGATGAGGCTCAGGAAGATCCCGCAGTTGATCTCAGCTTCCACCGTTCTCGGGTTGAGAAGCGGAAGGCAGTCAGCTCTCCAACTCTCCCTCTCAAGGTCCCTCGGGTGGTTTCTTTCATCGACTCCAGCAATGAAGATATTGTGGCTGACATTCCCCCGATAGTTGATGTTGGAGTGTCGGCAGATGTGAAAACTTAGGATCCGAACAGGGATTCCCTTGCATCGATGGATACGGAGACTTCAGAGCCGAACAGGGGTTCCCCTCCCTCCGAGGTTGAAGATCAAGGGGCTGAACCTTCTGGGGTTCCTTCATATCCTTCTCCCCAGGATATGCTGCGGGAGATGTCATCCGGTCGGGCTTTCATCAGGGAAGACCGCTGGAGTTATTTTCGGGATGGCTCACTGTCAGACCGTCTTCAGACCTTCTTTAACGGTGCATCTTATGTAAGTTATCCTTAACTTCAATTGTTTTGCTCGTTTTTGCTTGCTAGGTTTTTAATTAAACTTCTTTGTAGATTGTGGCCGAGTTTGCTGAGCTGGTCCAGACACAGTAACATCAAGCTGATAGAATAAGGCGTCTCAAGGCTCAGTTGAAAGAAAGTGAGGATAGCCGTGCTCGGATCGAAACGGCTTATCAACAATATGTTGGTTCTACCTAAGTTTTTACCGACCACTGTCTGGCGAATCAGATTGAGGCCGAGGAGAGGACTTCTTCGGCAGAAGAGAAGGCTACATCACTTCAAAATTTATTGTCTTCTTCCCAAGAATCAATGCTCAAGGCCGAGCAGTCCAAGTCGGCATATGAACAGAAGATCAATGACTTAGAACACCAAGCTCTGACAGTCGAATCCCTATCTAAAGAGGCTAGACTGGAACTTGAAGTCCAGGGGGTTGATCATTTTAAAAGATCATCTGCCTAATATGCCTTTCTCCTTCGGGAGTTTCAGCGTGGGCTAGTTTCAGCTGGCGAGTTCTTCAAAGTTAAGAATAAGACGACTGAGAAGGCCCGAAGCAACTGGGAACTGTCAATCAAACATCATGTTGATCGATCCTTGGAATCTCTTCGGACTTAGATGAAAGAGTGGAGAGCTTATTACCGTAGCCGAGGCAAGGAGCCCCATCCTATGCATTTAGAGGTTCCATCCGAGCACTCCCTCTCGACTTTTTATAGTAGTCAAGAGTCGGTCGTGAAGGGTGTGGTCCCTGATATCAGATCGATCCCAAGAGAGGATTACAGCCAGTGGATGGATGACTCAGTCAACACAATCACTTGGCCTTCTAACAAGAGTCTACTCTGTGAGTACGATATGGTGCCTGACCCGAGTATTGGCAAAAGTTTGAAATCCTCACAACCTTAATTTTGTAGAATTTTCATAGTTTTGTAGAAAATTCTTTGTAACATTCTTTTGTAAAGAATTCTGTGATAATTCTTTTGTAAAAGAACTTTGTAACCATTCTTTTGAAAGATCAATAAAATTTCGAGTAGCTTCTGAACAGAGTGGTTTTTAATCTGATTCCATTGCTCATGAAATTTCTTGACTCTTGTTGCTGAGTATCTTATTAAACCAGTTATTTATGTTCGGGTAACTTAACCGAGTATCTTATTAACCCGGTTTCGTTCCTTGAATAATTTTTAACGCTAAGTATCTTATTAAACTGGTTGTTGCAATCTTCATGCCAATTATCTTATTAAACTGTCTAACTCTGATGTTCGGGTAACTTCACCGAGTATCTTATTAAACCGGTTGTCACCCGAATAATTTTAATGCCAAGTATCTTATTAAACTGACTAGTAATATTAACCGAGTCATCTTAAAACAGACAAGTAGGTTTATACTTGTGTTTCATACACGATTGCTACCCGAACATTACATCAAGGCTCATCATGATCATATGTTCGAGTCCTTACGCATTACCGAGGACGTCTCCCCAGTTTTTATGAGTAAGGGTTTGCCGAATCGTTAAGTTTTTTGAATTGCTTAACACAGCTACGCATTTCACCATAATTTTTTCCGATAGTGTCCCGAGCTGGTGCATCGGGTTTGCCTTTTTGCTAAGGTCAATTGACCTTACTCGGCTGGCATGCTCCTTCGAGCTTCTCCGCCCATTCAGGAATCAATGGTCCCGAGTATTCTATTTGCATGTTCTTCTTATAATGCTTATCTTCCATATGTTCTTATTATCATATGTTTTTTTGGAAATTCCGAGTTTGATGCTTTATCTTTCAGAAATCCCGAGTTTGATTTTTATTCGATATGCATCCTCCTCTGGCACACATTGAGAATGTCTGCCGAACCTCCATTGTCTCATTGTCTATCAAGATTCTCCTAACTTCCCGGTGATCAATCCGGGCACTTATGACTAATGCGTCATTTGGCCGAACGTCGACCCTATGTGAGTCTGCTTTTGTGAAGGTTATTGGGTCCCATCTTCCTTTACCCTTTTTGGGTCTGGCTCCACCGAGTTCACATCAAAGTTATGTTTTGCTTCTACTGCTTCTCTAATTTCCTGTGTTAGCTCTCGATTACTTCTCCCAGTGGATGGTCTGCCAAAGATCGTATGTATTACTTGATTGGCCTCTGGACTGGCCGTTTGGCTTCGACCAGAGCTGTGATCGGCACTGATCTCTTTCTTTGTTTCTAATTTCTCATCATTTTTCAAGATTACATCCTGTAGATGTCCTTCCCGAATGATGGTTTCTATGTAATCTATGAGCTGGTAACACTTGGATGTCTCATAACCAGTTTCTTTAAGGAATCGGTAGTATTTAGTGGTATCTCGTATGGCAAACTGAGACTGTCATCGAGGCTCTTGTACCATATTCTTCGTTTCCAAAATGGCCAAGATTTCCTCCTACTTTTTCCGAAGAGGGGTGTAGTTGGTGTATCTGCCTCGGTATTTTTTCGTGGTATGTTCGACATTACGCTTGTTTCCTTCGTCCTTGCTCTTTTCTTTACTGTTTCCTTTCTATTTTCCCTTTTGGTTCTGCACCTTGGACTCAGCGTACTTCTCGGGTTTTCCTCCATGCATGTAGCATCCTCTAGTGGCTAACTGTTCTTCTTCGGCTAGTGCATATCCTCCTGCCATGTCCATCATATCTGCATATCTGGTCAGTCGGGCTCTTCTTAAGTCAAAAGATAACCGTCCATTCTGTAGGTTGTTGATGAATGCAGCAATTATTGCTTCATCATTTGCACTGCCGATTTCTGATACTGCTTGGCCGAACCTTCCCAGGTATTTCTTCAGCGACTCATCTTTCCCTTGTTTATTTGAGAAAGGTGAGCCACTTATTTTTTCCTGTTCAGAAATTGCCTTGAGAAACTCCTGCTCAGTTCACTGAAACTTCCGATGATTGCTGAGTACAGCCTCCCGAACCATCTTGAACCCATGTCTAACAAAGTCTGTGGAAAGTTGAGGCATAGTAAGGGATCGCTATGGGCATACTGGGCCATAGCACTTTTATAGTGTCTGGCATGTTCTTTTGGGTCTGTATCCTTCTTGAACTGCTCCACGTGTGGCATCCTGAATCTTTCTGGGAATGAAATCCACAGGATGTCCCCGGTGAACGGGCTGTCAGAATCCTCGTCAGATAAATCGTTATACTCATAACGTTTACTAGTGCGTCTATTTGACGTATATTGCTCTCGACTTCTCGAGTCAGGCTCTGGATTATGACATCTCTGTCTTCCACAGGGCTTCCCTGATGGTTGAACCGATGGGTAATTGTCATTCCTTTTTCTGGCTCTTCACTTTGATACCGGGTTTTACTTATGATTCTGTGATGACGCTTACGATGGTGCCGATCGCTGTCTTCTGATGATAACCGATCCCTGTGCCGGTCATGTTTGGGGTGTCTAGCACGGGCTGTCTGATCCTGGTTCTACTTCTGGCGTGGTCGTTCCTCTTCAAGTGTTTCACGTCCAGCCTGAATGATTGGAACAGAGTTCCTTCTGGCTTCAGGTGCATTTAGTTCTGGCCCTACTACAACCGAACGAAGCCTTACGGGTGGGAGGTTAGGAGTTTGTGCTTCTGCAGCCAGTAGATCAACTCCTTCCTTTGCTACGTCTGCCACCAATTGTTGCAATGCTTCTCGGAAATGTTGTGTCAGGTCTTTACTGGTTGGAGGAACTTGTTGGATCCCTGCTAGGAATGTAGGTTAGTTCTCAGTGGTTACAGCGAGATCTCGCGAGCTGCTGCCAACATGGAAGTTATCTAGAGATTTTTGGACATCCCCAGAACTGCTTCTGCTTTCTGTCATTATCCTTAATTAAATCGAAGGTTCGTTCCCCTCCTTCTGGCGCCACGTGTTGACGTCGATTTCTGGATGTGTGAGAAATAGGCAACAATAATTTGATTTTAGCTGTGATTTCAAAGAGAAAGAGATAAGAGAAAGTAATCAAGACGTAAGTTTTTTACGTGGTAAAACTCCGATGACCGAAGAAATGTCCACGGGTGGTTGAATGATCAACCAAACCAAAATCCACTATGAAATAATATAAATATAATTCTCAATCTCTATTTATTCTCTCTATATTTTGCTATGATTGCTGTATGTATCCTTTTTTTTGACGAGATTATGAGTCTATTTATATATTTATAGAACCCTAATATGTTTTGTACAAGTAATAGATCTTTGTATTTAATTATGATTATTTACTTGCTTGAAGTTGACTGTCTTCTTTGCTGTTTCGGAGTCTTGTATTGAAATCGAATGAGACTCTAGTAATGTAGTCCAATTAGGACTTGTTTCTTTATAAGAGCGTAGTCTTTTTAAAGAAATAAAGTTATTGCCTGATTGAGAACCCTTCCTGCTCATTATTCTGTTCTCATTGAGATTATGGATATCTTCGTGTATTTAATGACCTAATCCGTGTGAGATAAGCGCTGAGCTTTTTATTCAGTTTTCTTCATATTTGTCCCGAGTAAGGATAATACCCGCTGGTCCCGAGTAACATCATTTGATCCCGAGTAGAAATGTCATTTAACCAGTCCTGAGTGTCATTAACTGATCCCGAGTAGTATATGACGTCTATTGACCCTGAGTAGGTTTTGTTTAACATCTGCTTATTAGAGTTTTCTCTTCTTCGGTGATGTCTTGTAGGATATTTTCTGTATGCCTATTCGGATGTCCACCTGGCAATTTATCCTATTTGTTAATGATGTGTACGTACGATAAAATTCACATATGACAATATATATATATATATATATATATATATATATTAATCCAATCAAAAATTGTACAAAACATATGACAAATACTAATTTGTTATTCAATTTCCATTAGATTATTAAGGACCAAGATTATATCAATCATAATTTCTCTCAATAGGATTGAAGAATCCAAATTTATTGGATCTACTGTAGTCCCACATGTGTGTGTGTATATATATATATATATATATAATATTTTATTAAATAAACAAATTATAAAATCAATATTTTTTTTTAAATTTTATTTTAAAATAATATAAATCTATATTTTAAAAATATTTTTGAATATTATTACTTTAATAATATATAAATTAAAACATTTATTTTCTTTAAATACATATTTCAATAATTTATTATTCATTTTCAAAATATTATCAAATTTAGTCCAATCTCATGTTTCATCAAACAAAACATAATCTTAATTTAGTCCAGTCCCACGTTTCTCTAAACACAACGTAGTATTAATTTAGCCCCGTCCAGTTCAATCAAATCATATCTAATCTCAGTCCCATGAAATAGTCCAATCCCATGAAATAGTCTAATCCAATTTCGCGAACCAAACGGGGCCTAAGGGTGCGTTTGTTGCGCATGATAGGATTGAACTAGTATTAAGAAATTGGATTGGATTGAATTTGATTAGATTGGATTGGATTTGATTAATTATAGTGTTTCCCATGTTTGGTACAACTTGAGATTGGATAAAAAATAGTCCAATCATGTGTTTGTTATGTGATGAGATTAGATAAAAAAAAATGGCCAATCACTTTAACTCACCTACCACCATCAGACTTTTTCTCTCCACTCTTTCTCTCCTCCATTGACCCACTCCATCATACTCATCTCCTTTTCTTCTCTCTTTCTCTCCTCTCTTTCGCTTATCTCTTCTCACTTCTCTATCTTCCCACCTCTTTCTCTCTTTTGTGGTGGAAAAACATGGGAGAGCAACTCTGAAACCACATAGGAAGAAGATTGGACAGATCTTGGACCACCTTGGCCAATCTCAGTCCGACGACACCACAACGAAAAGTGATAGAGCCATGTCAGTTTCAGTTTTTCTAGAACATATTTGTATTTCATTTGGATTTTATTTTTCAATTAATTTTGCTTCGGTTTGTTTTGAAACTCAGTCATTATGAATTTCTGATTTAATGTGTTGTGAAATCGTATTTGCATTTGAGTGGATTAAGTTGATTTGTGAATTTGGAATTGGTAACAGAGTTGAATCTGGAATTGTGAATCTGGAATTGGCAATGAAATTGGTTGGTGAATGAGTTTAATCAGTGATGATGGGATAAAAATAATCCCATAGATTTGGAGGGGATACTTTTATCCCACTCTGATGGGATAAAATTGAAGTTGGGGATAAAAATAGTCTGGTTGTCTGGACTCACCAATCATGAGATTGTACTATAAATAGTCCAATCTCAGTCCCATCCGGTGCAACAAACGCACCCTAAGGGTGTATCCACATTTTTTGTTACAAACGGTGTCCATATTTACGGTCTGTTTGATTTTTCCACTTAACACTTAATGACACTTACTGTGTATCATTAAGTTGTTTTGTTTGATTTTTTAAATGATAAAATCACTTAATAGGATCTTAATATCACTGGTTATAAAAAACAAATTTTTTTTCACTTTTCACTTAACAATAAATCAACTGAATATAAATTAATTTATAACTTCCAAATTTATCCTTATAAATCTTATCTAATTTCCTGATTTATCTTCTCTCACACCCTTAATAGTATTTTTTTTTCTTCTCCCTATTTAAATAATTTTAGTAACCATATAACCTAGTATTTTAAAGACACCAAAATCTCCATTTGAATCCAACGTTTTTTAATTGTATTAAAACATATTTCAACTTCTATTCATATTTCGATAAGGACTTTTTTTTTCCTTATAATTTGATTAGTTTTATATTATGTGATTTGAGAAAATTAGCATTTAAAAAAAAAAAAACTTGTTTTGCAAACAAACTTAACAAACTTAACCATAAACTACATGCACTTTACATGTGTCGCAAGTACCACAATGTAATCTCTATATACCTAAATGAGATACTCCCAAATTCAATACTAATTTTGTTAATTTACATATATATATAATTGAATTATATCTGTTTGTGACAAATTTATACTGTATATTCATATTGATTGAGCATATAAATTTCATTATAAATGTATAATTATATTATTATAATTCCACATATAAACAATGAACACATTAAAATATAGATACATATCAAATAATAGTTTAAAGGGCATATATGTGAAAGTATATATTTTCACTTATTTTTTACTTAAAAAAAACAAACAAGCTAACACTTATATTCAGTTTTGAGTGAAAAATAATAATAATAAATGTTATTTAGTTTTCAATTTTCAGTCATTGTTCAGTCTTCGGACGAAAAATTGAACGCAACCTTAGTTTTCAAGTAATTTAGTTCCGGTTTTTGAAAACTCAAATTTAGTTTTACTATTAGTGGGTGGTTTATACGGTTTTTGGCAACTCATGATTTCAGATATTTCTAATACAATAAATTTGATAAATAGACGGATATTAGAGCAACTTCAATGTATTGCATCAAAATCTACTCAAATTTGGAGTTAAATGGAAATATTATGGGAATATGTTTACAGTAATTTTTTTTTTCCATTACAATATTTAACAATAAATTTTACACCTTAAAAAGTATATTTAAAGAATATTATTTTAATAAGTGTTTAAATTATTATAAAAGTTTAATATTAATTTAATATATAATTAATAAATTAATAAAATATGTGAATTAATATTGGTGTCATTTTAAAGATCAACGAAATCTTTTTAACGGTATTTTTTTTTTTAGGAATACATATCATTTTAATTAAGTATAAAATAGAAATTTAAAAAATAAAGGGTGATGTGACCGTTTTTAAGATAGAGCATGGTTAGAGTGGTTCAACTCTAACAGAGTTTGGTGTTGTTGGTAATGAAATATGGTTGTAATTGCTCTTAGCTGTAAATGAATTTGAAGTGCTTTTCACGGTGTTTTGGGAAAAAAAAATTGAGGAGCATTTCAAAAAGTTTTGAGAAGGAAAACATCTACATACGGCTATTCACACAAATATATACATTCAAATCTGAGAAAGGCAGTAGAGAAGATTTGGTTAATCTAACATACTATCATCTCCTTCTCGAAGATACCGGTTGTATGTCCATTATTATTGTTATTTGTAATATTTACAAAAAGAAAATTGGTGTATATATATATATACCAAAATATAAAAAATTATTTGGTATATTTTCACATCTTTAATTGAATCATATTATCTTTTCCACTTATATGTTCAAAATCTGTTTTATATCCTTTTCCTGTTAATGTTTTTAGAAACTCTATCCATCTTTTGCTAACAAATGAGTTTTTCTTTTCAAAATTCTTTTTCTGTACCTTTTTGTAAAATTCTACTATGTTGTTACAATCAGTTCTTACTGTAAATGACTCACTCTGTATGTATATATGAAATTGATTTAAAGAATTTATAATTCCCAATATTTCTAATTAGGTACTAGATCTCATAGATTCTACTTCTGAAAAATTTCCACTAGGATACATGGCTATTTCTTCTGTATTTTTTAAGCTATTCTTTGTGGGTTTTTGAATTAATATACCAGCCCATCCTTTGCTACTAGCATTTGTTTGTACTATCTTATAATAGCTATCTATGGGTAAGGCTATTGGACTTAGATTTTGTACTATCTTTTTTATTTTCTGAACTAGCTTCACATCTTCACTATTAAAGAATCTTTGACCATTTTTGCTAACCTTGTTATAAATAGATCTAATTAGGGTGCTTAAATTAGGTATAAATTTTCTACCATAGTTTAGTAATCCTAAACATTTCTGTAGCTCTTTAGTTTCTTCTATTTTATCAGGGAATTCTAAGATCTTTGTCACTATGTGAGAATGTAGCTCTGTTTTCCATTTATATATAATTAATCCTAAAAATTCTATTTTATTTTTAAATAACTCTATTTTTGATTTTGATATAATTATATTATTCTTTTTAAAGGTTTCTAAGATTTGTCTAACATGGTGCATGTGTATGTATCTATTATTACTAAAGATAAGAACATCATCTATATACACTATACAGAAACTGGAAAACTTTTTAAAGATCTTATCCATCCTTTTTTGAAAAACTTGGGGAGCATTCTTTAGTCCAAATGCCATAACTAACCATTCAAAGTGCCATTCTGAACAACTAAAATATGTCCAATTAACTGATTCTTCATCTAGTTTTATTTGCCAAAATCCGCTATTACAATCGAACTTTGAGAACCAACTAGCCTTTTGTATACAATTTATTAATTCATCTTTATTATGAAGTTTATAGCTATTTCTTAGGGTATTATCATTTAGTATTTTGTAATTTATCACCATTCTACTCTTTCATCTTTTCTGCTCACTATGGCTGAATACTATAAATGCTGGACTCCTATGTCTACTTGTACTTTTCCTTATTACCTTTAACCCTAAAAGATCTTCTATGTGCATTTTACAATGCTTTCTATCTTCTAAGCTATATGGTAAATCATGAGTGATTATAGTAATATCAGGGTTTATTATTCCTATTTTATATACTTCTATGCTATCTTTATTTTGAGGATTTTTTAATTCTTCTAATTCTTCTATTTTTTTGTCTTATTTCTATTGGTTAGTCTTTATAATCTTCTTTTCCTTATACTTTCATACAAATTTCCTGGTGATATTCTATTAGTTCTTCACTACTTAATGCGTCCATTCTGGATTCTTCATCTAAAGCCTCCACTATTGAGTTCTCATATTCTAATTTTATAGGCTCTTCTATGTTTGTAGCCTTCTTTATATAAGGGAGATTACTAGTTTCTAGCTTTGGCTTAACAAAAGTTGACTTTTTAAAGAAACTAACACCATTTGGTGTAATCAACATGCTTCCATTATTTCCTAATATAATTACACCTATAACAGTATTTTCCTAAAAAGGATGTGACTTCTATCATATTAATTTCAGATTCACTATTGGGTTCTAATTCACTAAAACTTTCTTCTAACTCTAGTTCACTTGATGAGCTACCTTCTGAACTATCATAATCTAATATACATATACTTTCATTATTAGATATATCTTCTAAATTATATACTTCTTCTAGGTTTTCTAGATCCTCTATACCTATTATCTCTGCTAAATTAGTCTTTTCTTTATTATCTGGGCAATTTGGCTTGATATTGATTATATACCCTATGAGTGGATTATCAGTCAACCCTACAAGATGACAAGTTACCTCCCGGCCTATCACTACATAGTGATAGTACCTCTAATTTCACCAGGGATGACCATGCGTGAAGAAAGTTTTCCAGCAGACTGCCATGATATGTGTCATGAGTATCTGTAAAGATATAGAGCTCAAAAATACTTTCTCAGCATCAACCTGATCAGACCAAAGCTGATTGGACAGACAACTCACATGTCAATCTTCATCAGAGATAACAATGTCTGGTTCAAGTATCCTATTCCTTAGGTTTTCTTGAGCCCAGAAACAGATGATTACTTGAGAGAAGTACAAGAACAAGAAATTATGAGACTAGAAGACACAGTTCTAGAAGATGATGACTATGAGTTAGACGAAGAAGCCCTCCACAACTTGGATGCTTAAAGATAGAATAAAAGTGTCGGTAGAAAAGCCAAAGGGTAGAAAAAGAAGACATAGTCAGCCAGCCTTATCAAGAACAGTATAAATATGGCATTATTAGAAGAAAACAAAGTGTCGGTCATCAAGAACAATATAAAGATTACATTATTAGAAGAAAACAAAGTGTCGGCAGAATCTTTACTGCTCACCTTTTGACCTTGTATTTTCTTGTCGGCCATTTGTTTAGGCACTTGCTTTTCTCCTCCTATAAATAGCTCTCTGGTCTTTGAAAATATCATCGATCATCTTATGCAAACACATCTCACTCTCTGTAAACACCAACCAACACCAACCTTCTTTTATCTACTGTTTTCATGTACTATATTTCTCAAGATCAATAAAGCTGTAAATATTTTCAGTAAGTTTCATCATTCTCATCTTTAAGTTTTATTTATATTTTTAAACACCAAGAAGTCTAGCCAGGTTAACGAAAACTAGAAAAGATTATTAAATTTATATAGTAACGAGGTCTATGAAGCTTTGTTAGGAGTCACTGTGCTGATTATATTAGAATATTGTCTAGTAAGGTTCCTATTTTTATTTGAAGCAAAATTTAAAGTTTTTTGTGAAATACTCTTTCGTGGCCTTGTGTAAGTCCTGTTGATGAAAGGTAACTATGGGCTTTGAGAGGATTGAAAATTCCATTTTGAGTCTATAAAAACCATATAAACATGAAAGACCAGTATAAACAACACCCCTCTCTTAAGAATTGGTAAGTATTCTACTGGCTTATTAAATACTAGCTCTATAATAAGTTTTCTATTTTCTATTAAAGTTTTTTCTTTATTAATGGTCTGTTCCATTATTAAAAATATTAATCTTCAAATTCTTCTTCAGTTATCTCTATGTTATGGTGATCTTTATAATCCTTAAATCTATGAAAAGTTTGATTCTTCTTGTCAATGTATATACTATTATCTTCATGGATTTCTATACTCTGTGTTTCTAACTCGGGTAATTTCCATTCTAATCCTTTTAATTCACTTTTACTTAATTTCTTAGGTATTTGCATCTTTACATAATCACTATGAAAATGTTATACTATGCTTTTATTTATGAACCTAAACTTTTTATGGTATTTATTATAGCATCTCCCTAATACAAATATTTTTATTCTAAGGTTTTGATATTCTGCATTCATGTTAAAACCTTTAGTTTGTGTATTTAATTTTATCTTACTACAAAATTCACTAATATCTATATCTATATCCGGGAATGATGAAAATCTTTTAATGAAGTTTGTTAATAAATTACCAGGAAAAATAGGTGAAAGATTATATAAAGATTTAGACAAATGGTTTAAGGAGAAAAAGAAAGAAGGATTATTTTGGCAAGTTTCGTTTATACCAATTGTAGAATTTGTTAGGAAAAGAATAGGAGAAGTGTGTGATGAAGAAAAGCTTAGACGACAAGCTCAAATACAGTTTAGCAAAAGGTGCGTAGATTTATATGAGGTACCCACGTTAGGGTGTGGAAGAACTAAAAGTTATAAAAAGAAATACAAGAAAAGACAGCCTTACAATCCTCAAAGATATACCCCCCTTACAAACCTTTTAATAAACCTTACAATAAGCCTAAGCCCAAGAACTTTTTAAAGTATAATAATAATAAAAAGAATGTAGTAAAAAAGACATTTAAATATAAAAAGAAAATCTATAAGAGAAAAAATCATAAAGACTGTAAGTGTTATCTATATGGAAAAATGGGTCATATCAAGCCAAATTGCCCAGATAATAAAGAAAAGGCTAATTTAGCAGAGATAATATGTATATAGGATATAGAAAACCTAGAAGAAGTATATAATCTAGAAGATATATATGATAATGAAAGTATATGTATATTAGATTATAATAGTTCAAAATGTAGTTCATCAAGTGAACTAGAGTCAGAAGAAAGTTTTAGTGAATTAGAATCCAATAGTGAATATGAAATTAATATGATAGAAGTCACATCCTTTTTAGGAAAATACTGTTATAGGTGTAATAAAGAATTTAATAAGGGATATAAAGATAATAGAAAACATTATTGTGAAAATTGTGTAAAACAAAAAGATAATCGCCAAGAAAATGAAGTAAATAGAGCCGGAAGTGAGTTAATTCTGATAGATGTAGAAATTATTTACAAATCAAGACTAGTAAGAACTAAAACGATGATAGATACTGGTGCTAATAAGTGTATCATCCATGAAACTTTATCCCCTGAGGAATATAGGACTAAGTTAGGAACTTATATAGGACTAAGAACATTTAGTGAAAACACGATTCAAATAACAGAATGCTTAATAAATATACCTATTAGGATTAATGGAGAAACCCATAATTTACCCCAAACTTTAATTACAAATCAACCAGCAAGTTATAAATTTATTTTAGGATTAAACTTTATATTAGGAAATAATGGAAGCATATTGATTACACCCAATGGTGTTAATTTCTTTAAAAACTCAACTTTTGTTCAGCCAAAGCTAGAAACTAGTAATCTCCCTTATATAAAGAAGGCTACAAACATAGAAAAACCTCTAAAATTAGAATATGAGAACTCAATACTGGAGGCTTTAGATGAAGAATCCAGAATAGACGCCTTAAGTAGTGAAGAACTAATAGAATATCACCAGGGAATTTGTATGAAAGTATAAGGAAAAGAAGATTATAAAGATTGGCAAATAGAAATAAGAGAAAAAATAGAAGAATTAGAAGAATTAGAAGAATTAAAAATAATAGGTGACAATCCTCAAAATAAAGATAGTATAGAAGTATATAAAATAGAAATAATAAACTCTTATATTACTATAATCACTCAGGATTTACCATATAGCTTAGAAGATAGAAAGCAGTGTAAAATGCACATATAAGATCTTTTAGGGTTAAAGGTAATAAGAAAAAGTACAAGTAGGCATAGGAGTCCAGCATTTATAGTATTCAACCATAGTGAGCAGAAAAGAGGAAAGAGTAGAATGGTGATGAATCACAAAAGACTAAATGATAATACCCTAAGAAATAACTATAAACTTCCTAATAAAGATGAATTAATAAATTGTATACAAAAGACTAGTTGGTTCTCAAAGTTTGATTGTAATAGCGGATTTTGGCAAATAAAACTAGATGAAGAATCAGTTAATTAGACAGATTTTAGTTGTTAGGAAGGGCACTTTGAATGGTTAGTTATGGCCTTTGGACTAAAGAATGCTCCCCAAGTTTTTCAAGAAAGGATGGATAAGATCTTTAAAAAGTTTTCCAGTTTCTGTATAGTATATATAGATGATATTCTTATCTTTAGTAATAATAGATACACACACATGCATCATGTTAGACAAATCTTAGAAACCTTTAAAAAGAATAATATAATTATATCAAAATAAAAAATAGAGTTATTTAAAAATAAAATAGAATTTTTAGGATTAATTATAGATAAAGGGAAAATAGAGCTACAACCTCACATAGTGACAGAGATCTTAGAATTCCCTGATAAAATAGAAGAAACTAAAGAGCTGCAAAAATGTTTAGGATTACTAAACTATGGTAGAAAATTTATACCTAATTTAAGCACCCTAGTTAGACATCTTTGTAACAAGGTTAGCAAAAATGGTCAAAGATTCTTTAATAGTGAAGATTTGAAGCTAGTTCATAAAATAAAAAAGATAGTAAAAAATCTAAGCCCAATAGCCTTACCCATAGATAGCTATTATAAGATAGTACAAACAAAAAGGATGTGCTGATATATTAATTCAAAAACCCACAAAGAATAACTTAAAAATTACCGAAGAAATAACCATGTATGCTAGTAGAAAGTTTTCAGAAGTAGAATCTAGGAGATCTAGTACATATTAGAAATATTGGGAATTATAAATTCTTTAAATTAATTTCATATATACATACAGAATGAGTCATTTACAGTAAGAACTGATTGTAACAACATAGTAGAATTTTACAAAAAGGTACAGAAAAAGAATTTTGAAAAGAAAAACTCATTTGTTAGCAAAAGATGGATAGGGTTTCTAGAAACATTAACATGAAGAGGATATAAAGCAAATTTTTAACATATAAGTGGAAAAGATAATATTATAACAGTTATTTTGTCAAGACTAATAAATTATTGATTAACTTGCAGGAATGTCAGGAAGTTCGAGAGATAGTCAAAAAAGTTCAAAATCCATATCTTAAAGCACTAATGGTAAACAGCTTAGCATAGGATCTCATATTATTAATTATTGTCCAGGTGTTCCCTTCCAACCATTAGCACAGCTGAAAGATAAGATTACTGAAGTTCAGCAAGCTCTTTTAAATAATATTTAAGGATTATAAAGATCACCATAACATAGAGATAACTGAAGAAGAATTTGAAGATTAATATTTTTAATAATGGAACAGGCCATTAATAAAGAAAAAACTTTAATAGAAAATAGAAAACTTATTATAGAGCTAATATTTAATAAGCCAGTCTGTGGGCTTTGAGAGAATTGAAAATTCCGTTTTGAGTCTATGAAAACCATAGGAACATGAAAGATCTGTATAAACAGCACCCCTCTCTTAAGAATTGGTATCAAAACTTTTCTTCATCACACATTTCTCCTATTCTTTTCCTAACAAATTCTACCATTGGTATAAACGAACTTGCCAAAATAATCATTCTTTCTTTTTCTCCTTAAACCATTTGTCTAAATCTTTATATAATCTTTCACCTATTTTTCCTGGTAATTTATTAACAAACTTCATTAAAAGATTTTCATCATAAGACCTACCTATCTGACTCCAAAACTTGTAAAATAAATCTACATAATAGTCAAAATAATGTAAATCACATATCTGTAGTTGTTCTAAACTCCTTATTGCTCTTACTTGCTTCTGCGTATCTTTTACTTCTTCCATTGATGCTCCTAATATACATTTTCTTATTCCATCTATAAAACTTAAAACTATAATGTTTACCTCAAATTCTTCTAGCTCTAATTTCCTTTCCTCATCTTGTTTCATAAATTCTCGCAATCCTAAATAAGTTTCCTTCTCATTGTATCCTAAAGTACTTTATAAGTATACTAACTTATACTTGTAATCTATTATATTACTAAGCGCTTCCATTGAATGTCTAATCAGATTTCCTTCCCATCTATTAAAAATATGCTTCCAATCCTCAGACTTATGTCCTTGTAAACTTAAAATTAATATATCTTTAGCATCTGGTGACTTTCTCCATTCTTCTAATTTTGTTTTTGCTTTATAAATCCTTTCCTTATCTTTAAAATCTCTATATTCCTCTTTTGAGTCATGTGTACCTCTTTTTCTCGATAATCTTCTATCCTAGAGGTAGTTGGGAGACCTTATATATCTGGTACTTTTGATCCACTACCTTCTTTTTCTTCCATTTTAGACTTATCTTCTCCTACATATATTTCATCTTCTTCATAATAAATGCTTACTGTATTTTCTAGTTTTAATTGCTCATAATTCATACTTTCTACAAGGATCTTGTCTATCTCCTTATCATCTAACTCCAAATTATTACACAATTCTTCAAATACTTCTTCTGGTAAGTATTCTACTGACTTATTAAATACTAGCTCTATAATAAGTTTTCTATTTTCTATTAAAGTTTTTTCTTTATTAATGGCCTGTTCCATTATTAAAATTATTAATCTTCAAATTCTTCTTCAGTTATCTCTATGTTATGGTGATCTTTATAATCCTTAAATCTTTGGAAAGTTTGATTCTTCTTGTCAGTGTATATACTATTATCTTTAGGGATTTCTATACTCTGTGTTTCTAACTCGGGTAATTTCCATTCTAATATTTTTAACTCACTTTTACTTAATTTCTTAGGTATTTACATCTTTACAGAATCACTATGAAAATGTTCTACTATGTTTTTATTTATGAACCTAAACTTTGTATGGTATTTATTATAGCATCTGTCTAATACAAATATTTTTATTCTAAGGTTTTTATATTCTGCATTCATGTTAAAACCTTTAGTTTGTATACTTAATTTCATCTTACTACAAAATTCACTAATATCTATATCTATATCCGGGAGACATCCCACTACTGCTACCTTATTTCTTAGGTCTACCTCAGCTGTTGCTAATTTAGCTTGTTCATGATTGTTAAATCTACCATCATATAAATATAAATGTGATTTTATATCTAATCTTGCTCTAGTCTGGCTAAGTACTTCTATTATAACTACTCCTAAATGTATTGAAGAATATCCATTCTTTTTAATTTCTTTTACACTTTGAGGGCTTAATAGAGTAACCTCTTCTTTATTCTTGACTACTGCTATTGTAAATTCATCCTTATAAACATATAGGCTACTTTTCAGGCTGTTTAATATTCCTTCTCTACAAAGATTCTTTTTCTGAACTTGTTTAAATCCTATTTCTAGCATTTTATTAACATCATCTTCCTGGATTAAATCTTCTGTCTTTTCTATTATCTCTTTCCCTTTATTATTATAATTTAATATATTCCTAACTCTATTGACTTTAGATTGTTTTACACTAGAAGTTTTAGCTAATTCCATCCTTTTTATTTTTAGATCTTAAGTTAACTTTTGGTCCTAATATATTGATTATATCTACTCTAGGTTTTGCTATAGGATGACTGCTAGATTCTACTTTAAACTCTGCTATCTCTATCCTTTTTACTGACCATGCTAAATACTCTGAATTTATACTATTACGATCTAATTCCTTTATTTTTTCTTCTAAATTATCAATTCTTTCAAGGACTTCTAAGAGTAATTTTATTATAGTATTATGTTGACCTTGAATAATAGTATTGCTATTCTGATTAAACTTTTCATCACTTATTCCTATTGGTAAGTTGTTTTTAGTTTCTAAGGTCAGTTCTTCTAATATTCTTTTTAATGTACTACTCATTCAACTACTGTCTTTGCTATGGGTTTGAGTTGTTCTTTTAATTCCTTTTGAGTTTCTTTTATACCTTCTACTTCTATATGAAGATTCTCAACTATATCCTTAATTTCCAATTCTATGGGTTTAGGGTCCTTTAACTCAATTAATCTATTTAATTCTGCTATTTCTACTGTGCTTGGGAATCTTTGGACTTGACTATTGAATTCTTTTAACAATTGTCTTATGTAATCTAAGTTTGATTGTAATGTTTTAAATTTACTTTTTGTGGAAAAACTTTGCTAACTCAGTAATATTATTATTAGTTTTATCAATATTAACTTCTAAACTTCTTCCTAAATTTATTAGCAAATCTACCATAAAATTTTGTTGACCATTACTAGTGTGGGGAATGTGTTTATATTGATTTTCTAGGTGTTCAATATTACAGGTAATTTTCGTATTATTTTGTATGCTAATCTTTATTTTCTTAAAATATGTAATTTCTAAATCTAAATATTCTAATCTTTTGAAGTTCATGTGTGTTCTAGGTTTAAATATTCTAATCTCCTTAAGGCTTTGGAATGTTCTTCTATTGAATTAAAAAAGTAAATTTTTACTATATATAGCTTTTATGAAATTAATGGCTCTCTAATAAGAAATCTGTTCTTAATAATTAATAAACCAAAAATCTTTTCTGTTTAAAAAATGTCTAAGCTTTGTAAAATGTATATATATTCATTTAATGGTCATGCGAAACAAATATTAAGAAAGCAATTAAAAACATTATAATTACTATCAAATATACTACTATAAAACATACTATTATGAAAGTTCATTGCTCAAATTTTCTTTTCCCAGTCGTTATTCTAAGATTTTCTTCCCATTTTTTCTCGGCTAACGTTATTCCACTTAATCTTGCTTTTAAACTAAACTTTTCTTCTTTTGATATATTACCGCTTTCTAGTTGGTTTTTAATCTTTCTAATTTTTTCTCTGCACTCTTCTAACCTAAGCTCTATACATTCTACTTTAATCTAGTTCATTTAAAGAACTAGTTGAAGCTTTCGAAGATAAACCTAAGCTCTTCTGCTGATATTTTTCTTGACTATATTCTTTAAGCAATATATCTAATTCTTTTATTTTATTTTCACTATTAGTCTTCATATTTTCTAAATCATGTAAATCTTTTTCAAAATAAGGACATCTATGATTTGTACTAAGATATATATTATTAAATACTTAATACTTATTCTTAAGTGCTTCATTAATTCTTCCTATCATGCCCGAATGATGCTTCTTTAGGGATTCTAAGCTTTCCGGATTCTTTATAGCTAATTCTATTAAATTAGCATCTATAGCACTCATAATATCAATAATACTCATAACAACTGAAATATTACCATTCTTATAATAAACAAACAGTACTTATTCAAACTTTTCTATTAATAGATTTATAATAAGCAATATTAGTAATACATGAACAACTATCATAGTTATTAATAATAGGATCAATAAATTAGAAATATTATAACTTCTTATAAAAATATATATCATATATCAATTTGTTTAAAGGAAATCACAGGGGTTGTAATCAGAAGTCACCAAATTATTAAATTTAAAAGTAACTAAGTTTTGATGCCAATTCAAGTATGCCTTTTTTATATTATTTATTTCTTACATTTTTGTTCCAGATCGATAAACCTCAAGGCCTTAACAGACCACAATTGATGCTAGATTTGAAAATCATCTCGATCATTAATTGGAGTAGTACTGTATGTTTGGCTTCCATTGGGTGGGACAAATGATATTAGACACAGTGTCTAAGTTGCGAGAGGGATCTAAAATGTTTTTTGATATTTTAGAAATCATGGAGAGAGATTGATTCTCTTTCAGATGAGAGGAAGTTATTTTGTGAACCTTTTCTATCAAGGAAAAATCGTGCAGACTTTTTTAGAATTTTTCACAATAAAAAAAAAAAACAACCCGGCATTGATCAAACCCATTCGGAGCGTATCGCAAATTTTGTAGTTAAGCTCCTTAATGGTAATGGTAAGGATTTTAATTATTTTGTAATATTGATAGATTACGTTTGTTATATATATATTGTTTACCAGCATCAGATGATGGAAACTGGAGGCACTCCAGTCTCCATATATAAACACAAGATATTTGTTAGTGAAAACAATTGGAGTCCTAGCAGCTGCAACATTCATATATATCTCGATCTCGAGACAAAAGACGTTCTTAATTCTGAGTTGAGGAGATCCATAAAGCAGTGTTTGACATGTTTCCTACAAAGGCTCCTGGTCCGGATGGTATCCCTATTCTCTTTTTCTACAAGTATTGGAATATAGTCGGTCTGGAGGTTACAAAGGCGTGTTTGGGTGTGCTCAATGAGGGTCACGGTCTGGAGGAAGTTAATGAAACATTGATCATTTTGATTCCTAAGAGTAAGCAGCTAGAAAGGATTACGGAGTTTCGACCAATTAGCCTTTGTAATGTTCTGTACAAAATAGTGGTTAAGGTGCTTGCTATCAGATCAAGGGGAGTCCTTGGGGAAGTAATTTCAAAAAAGCAAAGTGCGTTTATTTAAAGAAGAATGATCTCAGACAATGCCATCGTAGGCTTTGAGTGCATGCATGTGCTGAGAACCAGGAAAATTGGTAAGGTGGGTGCGATGGCGTTGAAATTGGACATGTGTAAGGCTTACGATAGAGTGGAGTGGGGTGTTTTGGCTGCGATGATGAGGAAGCTTGGTTTTTCAGTTTCATGGGTCGATCAAATCATGCGATGCATCTCTTCGGTTTCGGTTTCGTTTTCGTTTTCGTTCTTAGTTAATGGTGTTCGGTGTGGTACTGTCAAGCCTTCTAGAGGGCTCCGTCAGGGAGACCCTCTATCTCCTTACTTGTTCTTATTTTGTGCAGATGGGCTTTCTAGACTTATTTTCTCGGCTGATAGTTCCAAAGATATTGGTGGTTTTAAGTGCAGAAGAGGAGGCCCTAACATCTCTCACCTCTTCTATGCTGATGATAGTCTGATGTTTACTAAAGCTACTGTAAATGACCATCGGTCTATCCATCGGGTGTTGGACATTTGTGCTCGTGCTTCAGGTCAAGTGATTAATGTCCAGAAATCAGCTGTGTGTTAGCAGGAACATTTCTCGAGCTAGGGTGAAGAGGTTGGTCGGAATCCTAGAGGTCTGTCTGGTCCCTTGTCATGAGAGATATCTTGGTTTTCCGAGTTTTACAGGTAAGAATAGAAGGGCACTCTTTAATAATATCGCATTAAAGGGTGGCAAATCAAGTTATTTTCTACGAGAGGGAAAGAAGTTCTTCTGAAGGCTATTGTCCAAGTGGTTCCGACTTTTCAGGCTCCCTGTAGGCTTCATTAATGAGCTTTACAGACTTTGCACAAGATTTTGGTGGGGCTTTAGAGAGGACAGTCGGAAGCTTCACAAGTGTTCCTAGAATAAGCTTTGCCTTAGTAAAGATTCGGGTGGATTGGGTTTCAGGGACCTTCATATTTTTAATAAGGCTCTATTTGCTAAAACAATGTTGGAGATCGATCCAATTTCCTAACTCTCTGCCTGCCAGAGTGCTCAAATACCGTTATTTTCCAGACGTGTATCTATTCCATGCTGGTTGTGGATCTAGTAGTTTCTTTTTATGGCAGAGCCTTGTGTGGAGGCTTGAGCTGCTTGAATCTGGATCTAGATGGCGTATTGGAAGTGGGGATTCAGTGTCTATTCATCATGACTGGTGGATACCTAGGCCATTAACCTTCAAAGTTATCTCTCCTCCAATTTTGAGGGAAAATGCTATGTTGTCAGCTTTGAAGCTTCCTTCTGGCGAGTGGAATGAAGAGATTATTCGTGCCTAAGTTATTTAGGATAATGCTCAGAAAATATTAAGCCTGCATTCTTCTTCTTCATTTCCTTCCTTGGCCGACTCTATTTTGTGGTATGCTGATAAGTTGGGGTCTTACTTTGTTAAAAGTGGGTACCACCTGGGAGAACTCGAGCTCTTCGGGGCCTAGTGATATTGTTTCATGGTGGAAAGCCTTATGGAGGCTGCACCTCCCCGTTTAAAATTAAGTTGTTTGTGTGGCACACGCGTAAAAATTGGATTCCGACACGTGTTAATTTGCTGAAACGTAAGGTCATTAGTGATCCTGTTTGTCCACTGTGTGACCAATACCCTGAATCCACTTTGCATGCGTTGTGGTGCTGCCCTCAGCTCATAGTGGTCCGAGATTCGTACACTTTCATGAAAAGCTTTTGGGGGAATGAGTCGTCTGAGTTTATTGATTTCATGTTTTATTGCAAATATCGGCTTCTTAAGGAAGAATTGGAGCTGCTCTGTATTGTGCTTTGGAAGGTCTGGTTCAGACGAAATTGTAGTTTCAATAATATGCCTGTGTTGGACGCTATGGATATTATGAATTGGGCCAAGGCTTTCCAATAGGATTTTCAAAGGTCTAATCTTTTTTTCTAGAGGCATGGTTGTGGAGAAGGAGATTAGTGCCTGTCATTGGCAACCCCCATGTGAGGGTTTTTTTTAAATCAACACTGATGTTGCGATGGTGGGAGACATTGGTAAGATGGGTATTGGTGAGTAATTATTAGGAATGATGCAGGTTAGGTTATGGCTTCTAGCACCCAATGTATCCAGGCTGGTTTCTTGGAGCAGCTAGCAGAGGCTATGGCCATTAAGAGGGCCTTGGCACCTTGTAACTGGCTTGTGATGTTGGAAATTACCCAGGCTCAGTTGAGTCCGACTCGCAGGTAGTGGTTAATCTTATTAAGGTGCCTGAAATTCCTTGATCAGATGTTGCCTTGATTGTTAGGGATATTAAATCTCTCCTATATAGTCTTCCTTTTTGCCGTGCCATTTTTACTCCTAGAGTTTGTAATAAGGCAACTCATGAGCTTGCCAAAATGGGACTATCTATTGGGTCTGATGAGGTTTGGATGGAGGATTGTCCTTGTTTGAGTCGTGTGATTGTCCTAAACCTTTGTAATCTTTTGTCTTGGTTATTAATAGACTTCTTTTTTAAAAAATAAATAAAAATTATATAGGGTCATATTTGCACAGTCTTAAATGTATGTGCTGTTCTTAAAAACGTGGTAACTGATCGGACGATAACTATACCTATTTAAGGTCCCCATTACCTATCATTTGTTCTCGTTTTCAAACGTATTTTTGTATATAATGTGTTTGTTGAGCTTTGTGTAGGTACATATTCCCTACATATGATATTTAAGCTTAAATGACAGTTAGGAAGCCATATTTCGGGGTCCATATCTCCCTCCTCAAAGTGAACTGGGTTTCATACCACCTTTTTTTAGAAAGCCCCAGAAGTCTTCTTTTTAGCTGTTTTTACGGATTCCAATTCCGGGTTTTCTAGAGGGAGATATATGTGTTTTCGAAACGGTGCGTAAGGTTGGAAACACAACAGTGGCTGAGAGCTTCATGCAGAACACCCAACTTTCGGGGATCATATCTCCCTCCTCAGAATGAATCAAGTTCAGATCTTCATATATTTAGAAATCCACAGAAGTCATCTTTCCATCGGTTTTTACGGATCGCGATTCCGGGTTTTCTAAAGGGAGATATAAGCGTTTTCGTAACAGTGCGCGAGGCTGGAAACTGGTGTTGCGACCGCGACACTAAGTCGCAAAAATCATTGTCGCCTGGTGTGTCGCCTGGTGTGTCGTCTTGCAAGACCTCGACACACCTGATTCTAGACCACGACATGTCGGTTTTAGTCTGTTTTCAGAGGGGCAAATGTGTCCTTTTACACCCCAATTCGTCCCCAAACTTTCCCTACCTATAAATACATCATTTTTTCCTCTTCTCTACACACAACAAAGACAAAAACACTCCATCATTATTTTCATCATCTTCTTCACAAATCAAGAGAGAGAGAAGCTTCTAAAGCTCACCACCACCCATTTCTACACATCTTCCACCACTTTTGAGAGTTGATTGCAAGGAGATAGGAGTGGTCTATGACCAATTTCGAGCTAGGGATTCATGGAGCACTTGAAGAGATGTTTTCAAGGGTTGTCTCCTTTAAACTCATTCTCTTTGTATTTCATATTTTCTTGATTGTGTAATCCCCACTTGGGAATATTTGTAAAACGAATTTGTGCTCAATATATGTTGGTTGATTATATATTCATTTGATTTTTGATTTGTTCTTGCTATTATTGATTAATCTCTTATCTTGATATGCTTGTGTATGGAGATTGGAAATTGATATGTGTTTATGGATGAGATTAGGAGTAGATTAACTTAATTATAGGAGTAGTTGTAATCAAATATCTCATTTGTGTGTGTATGTCTTTGAAATGTCGAATTTAACTTGTATGGATGGGTTTGAGTGTTTGTGGGTTTTTGGTTTTGCCTAGGAGGACCAATCCGGGTATATTCTCAACCAATTAGCTCTAAAGAATAAATAAAACTTGTTCTATGCAAGACCTTGCTAGAGTAGGTTTTGACTTATGTTTATATGCTTAATGGTAGGGACTTAAGGCACAATTACTTCACCGAGACCTTGGAGAGTGATTCGTGTCTCGAATCCCTTAGTTGAGATTACAAGCACAATTACTTCACCGGGACCTTGAGGAGTGATTTGAGTTTGTAAATCTCTCAACTGAAAGAGCAAGCCCTTAGCTTGAATTGAATGTCCTTAATTGAGGGGGGGTTGTGCATTCATGAGATTTGAGAACGCCGTAATCGTCCAATGGTAAGGACATCTCGGATTGACACCCGAGAAGACCCTGTGTTCGACTCCCGGTTACGGATAAGGGGTCTCCTTTCTATCAATTTTGTATTCTTTCCTTATATCTTGAATTGGATGTCCTTAATGCTTAACAACCACTATTTGTACACTTATGTATGGTGAGCTTTATGAACCTTGTGTGATCATTCTCATGCATCTCTCATATCTACCCTTTTATTATTTGTCACTTTAATCACCATTCACACCTCTCCATATTCCTTTGTGTTTATTTGAATTCTTTTAGATTCATTTCCTTTGCACACACCTGCAATATGCTTACACTTTACACACACCACTCTCATCCTTACCATGTTCTTATTTACATTGCTTTCAATAAACACTAGAACGTGAAACGGTCGACGGATGACACCTCCCTGTGGACGATACCCTCGTTTACTGCTTTACTAGTTTTTAAAACTTTAGAGCACTTTACGTAGGAATTACTATAAATATTTTTTGATAATCGTAATTTGATAACGATACAAAAGGTGAGTAATTAAGTGGAAATAGACTGCTTAATTTGTAAGTAGCAGGAAACCGTAATTAAGTGTTTGTTGAGTCATCGTTGATATGTTAAGTGGAGTTAGAAAGGGAGGATCTTGGTAAATTAAACTTGACACAAACTCCACAAGAATAGGGCCACCGGAGGTGGAGAGAAGAAGATGGAAACATGAAGTCTGGGTGAGAGAGCTAGAAGTGAAGTTTGTTTAGCCTATGCAATATTTACTTTTATTTGTTAAGATGTCAAATTATGCTAAAAAACTAGGTTTGTTTTGAATTAAAGGAGTCTGTTTAGCCTATGCAATATGTATGCTTGTTAAATACTGTTCATGTTTTTGTTGGACTCAGTTGGACACTTGGACACCTCGAACTTTTTTCTTAATTGTTTATTATGATCGATATTATTAATATTTTGTGAAAGGGTAATTTTTTGTATATATATTTTTAATTCCAGATCAATAAACCCTAAGGCCCTAACAGACCACACTTGAGGCTAGATTTAAAAATTAACTCTCAATCGTTAATTGGGGCAGTGAAAAAGTTTTTTCATATTTTAGAAATTATGTAGAGAATGATTCTCTTTCAGATGAGAGGAAATTATTTTGTGAACCTTTTCTATAAGGCCCCGTTTGGTAGCTGAGATTGAATAGGAAACAGACTATTTTTAATCCCTTTCGCGTGTTTGGCTGAGCAGTGGAATGAGATAAATTAATCCCGTTTGACGTTTTTATCCCATTGACATAAACCATGGGATTCAAATGAATCCCCTCTCTTTCTCTCATCTAACATCATTATTCAGCAACCAAACTAAAAAACGAAACAAAACACAAGCCAGACCAGCCACAACAACCAAAAACAGAGCAAGCAAAACCCAGACAAAACAGAGAAGTAAAGTCAAGAGCAAAAACATAGCAAGCACAAAACAAAACTAAATCAATCAATTACACCAACACCCGAATCAATTAACTAAACTAACACCAAATCAAACAAACACAACCACCTCGGAGTTTTGAGAGCTTGAAATCGGGGAGAAGTGGATGACTATATTAGAAAAGGAAAGATGAGAGGGAAGAGACAATATCATCGTTGAGAAGAAAATGAGAGGAGAAGAAAGCAGACGAAGAAGAGAATATGTGGAAGAAGATCTGAGGAATGAAATTGAAAAAAAAATTGCTCGGTTTGGTACAGTCAAATCTCACATGGATGTATATATATTTTAAGAAAGTGGTATAATGGAAAAGAAGAGAAAGAGTGGAGGAGAGAGAATTGGAAAGATTCTTGATTGTTCTTTTTTATTTATTTATTATTATTATATTATTTTGATTATTGGTATAATAATATTTTTAATCCAATCCTATATTATATTAAAGACGGAAAATATTATAATTAATCTTATCTCATAGTGTGCACCAAAAGGGGCGTAAATGAACAATCGTGTACACATTCCTATAACTTTTCACTATAAAAAAACCCGACATTAATCAAACATATTTGGAGCATATCGTAAATATTGTATTTAAGCTCCTACTGGTTATGGTAAGTATTATAATTATTTTATAATATTTATAGATTATATATAAAAATATTGTGTAGTGTGATCTCAGAATGTAAAAATAAAATTTAAATTAATGTTTAGAGATAGTTTTTAAATCGGATTTATCCGGAAAACTAGTTTCGGATTTTTAACCGGATCGAATTTGGTGTCGGTTTTAGATTCAGATTCAAATCGGATTGGATTTGGATTCGAATAATCCAAATATAAACAGTACTTTTATACATGCCTTATCCGAGAATTGGATACGGATACAAACCTTTTTTATTTGATTTCTAGATCAGATTTAGATTTGGATTGAATCGGACCGGATATCTGGATACGATTTACCCCTCTAGTCTGAACTTGGGAGTATAAGTTGCTAGTGCTTTCATGTTATGGGCTTTTGACATACAAAAATATTCCATCTAGGGGCTCGAACACATGTTTAAGAGCCTAACGCACTGAACTATAAATGGGCTTGCTAAACATTTACAAGAATTATTATATTTATAGTTTGAGAGTATCTATACACCCCTTATTGTATGTAATGTGTACACCCTTTTAAATATTTTTAAAAATATCAACTGCTTGAGTGTCTATGATCGCTCCTCAAGCATTATTAACATTTAATTTGGATCCCCTTCCTGGGCTTGTGAGTTGTGAACTTTTGACATACTTAACAATTTTATAAGTTGTACATACCATAAAACTGGACCAATTAATTGGAATCATAACAATACCATACGTTAAATTATTAGAACTACACTAATCTCCATACAACCAAGTTAATTACAAAGTAGCGATACCAATGGTAACACAATAAAATCTTTTTTGGTAAAGAATCCATATCAAAATCAACAGGTAGTTAAAATAAGAAAAGAGTGTCCCTTAATCCCTTATGATTAAAAATACTTGATTTAGAAATTTGATTTTTAGACAAATATGTAACACACTAATAATATTTCATTTCGTTAGTTTGACAGACCTTTGATTGGTTACGGTATCGGTTAAAAATAAAAATAAAAATAAAAATAACTGGTATAAATATTCAAAAAAAAATTTAAAAGCCTTTACCAACAGAACAAATATATTTATTTTCAAAATCTATATTTATAATAGATATACTACTCGTAGATCTTTTAACTACCGGTTGTTTTTTTCTTTTTTTAAATCCAACCAAACAAGTTCTAAGAGGTGTTTCCACTTTTCTTATTACAAACGGTGTCTAGATATTGTTTTCGGGTAGTTTAGTTCCGGTTTTTGAAAACCCAAATGTAGTATTATCAGGTGGTTTATGCAGATTTTGGTAACTAACTTCATATATTTTTGATGTGATAAAATTAGTAGAAAGACTGATATCAGCTGTAAATGTATTTGAGGAGCTTTTCACAATACGTACGAGTATCCATACAAATATATACATTCAAATTGGAGAAAGGCAGCAGAGAAGATTTGGCTAATCTAGCAAACTATCTCTATCTCGAAGATAGTGAAAGTATGTCAATTATTATTATTGTTTTTTAATATTTAAAATTGTTTGTTAACTATTGTATTCATAGATAATTGTATTGGGCGTGCCGTCTGATTATGTGGGCTGAATTGGCCCATAAATGTGATTAATGGGCCCTGTAAATGTCAATCAAGGCATTGGATTGATATTTCGACCTATGTGGCCCAAACCCAAAGGTCGACTAGTCGTGACCCAAAATGAAAAAAAAAAATCATTTCCGAATTCTGGAGGACCAATGAGGAAATAAATATAAGCTAAAGGACTCAAGTGCAATAACCAAAGATAATAAAAACCCTAGTAGTGTCAGCCTCAGTTTCGATACTAGGGTTTTCTTTATCGCAGTGAAGATCGGAGCAGCTCCACTTAGAGAGGCAGAGACACTCCATACTACGCAACCATGGGTCGTATGCACAGTCGAGGGTTCGTTCTTCTTCTTCTTCTTCTTCTTATCTTTCACTCGATTTGTTTTCGATATCAAACGTATATGTTCTACAAACAGTCAATTTAAATCGGATTAATCTCTGGTTTGTCTTGATTTTTAGTAAGGGTATTTCGTCCTCAGCTCTTCCGTACAAGAGGACCCCACCGAGTTGGCTCAAGATCTCTTCCCAGGATGTGAGAAAACCCTAATTATAACATTGAGCTTGTAGTTTATTTTATTTTATTTGTGTGTTATTGTTATCTTTATCCAAATGAAAATGCTTATGCATCAGATGATACGATGATGTTCAATGAATTAAATGAATGAAATAATTCTCCTTTAATAATGCAATGATTTTTAGTCGTGATTTATTGCTTCTTCTTATATAAACTTTAGTCGATTTGTTTTGTTTGATTTTAGTTTACAATTTTGTTATTTTCGTGTATGAATTGAAATGGTCGATTTACATCGTAATGTATAAACGTTATCATTATATTGTGATTTGTGGATGGTATTTGATTCTAATTACATGTGTTCTGGCATTGATTTATCTTCTCTCATGCTGTAAACCAGTGGATGTTAACAAAACAATTTCTGTTTAGTTAATTTTTTACAATGTTATATTGGTTCTGTGTCAGTTAAGTGGCTAGAGAGTAATTTGTGACTGAAATTTGACTTTGGAAACACATGGTTGAGATAACTGGTACTCTGGTAGTGTCGTTTTTTTTTCTTATAACTTGAATGTGCGGTTTTTGCATGACTGTGACCCGCGTTAATCTTTTATTCTTTATCATTTTAATGTCTAAACTTGATTATTGTCCAGAAATGTTATTAATATTTGATGATTTTCAGGTAGATGACAACATTTGCAAGTTTGCAAAGAAGGGTCTGACACCATCTCAGATCGGTGTTATTCTTCGTGATTCTCACGGGATTGCTCAGGTGAAGAGTGTAACTGGGAGCAAGATTTTGCGCATACTCAAGGCCCATGGTATATTTTACTTGTGGCTTTCGTTAACAGTTTGTTCCTTTATATTTTAACTGTTTATTTTACTTGAGGCCTTTCTTTAACTGTTTTTTTTTTTTTACATTTGAACTGAAATTGTCAACTGACTTATCAGCACTTATCATACTTGATCAGGGCTTGCTCCTGAAATCCCTGAGGATTTGTATCATTTGATTAAGAAAGCCGTTGCCATTAGAAAACATTTGGAGAGGAACCGCAAGGACAAAGATTCCAAGTTTAGGTTGATCTTGGTTGAGAGCAGGATCCACCGACTTGCTCGCTATTACAAGAAAACAAAGAAGCTTCCACCCGTATGGAAATAGTAAGTACTATCTTCTTCTTGATTCTGCATGGTTCATAAGATTATATGAAAATATAGATAAAATTGTATATGTGTTGTAATGTCAAGGAAGCTTACGGCTGAATGCAATTAAGTTGCACTCAATATAAGTTTTTTTGTTAGTGATAATGTTGAGTTGGTCGGTCTGATTTAGGTCTATGCAATTGTACCAAGGGTAAGGAGTTTTTAGTTTATAAGTTGGCTTTAAGTAAGAAATCAATTATGTGTTGCCTTGACACTAAATTGTTTATTAGTTTGCATTAAAGAAGCATAAGCCCCCTATGCCCTCTGTCTCTAAATTATGTGAGCACTCAGTGCTTGTCAAGGACGAGGAGTATCTGTTAGTTTTTGCATGTCTTTGTATTGATACTTATGTTTTGACTTATAATGTCTTGATTTTCATGAAGCTACAGCTAATTGAATATGTTAGACATTTTTTTATCTATTCGATTAAGACATATCTGGAACACTGGATGTGGATTAGGCTGTTTCCGACGAGGAACTTTTTTCAATTTTAACTATTAGGATACATGCAATCCATGAGAATTATTGTCGTTATATAGCAATACATGTTTATGGTTTCCTTTGATGTTCTTTTATTAAGGAGCCAGGCTGGTCGCACGTAATTGAAATGTCGTGTGCATACACAAATATTCTTTTGTACTCCATCGGCACTTATCAAACAATTTTCTTTATGCAGTGAATCAACCACTGCCAGCACTCTCGTGGCTTAGGTAAAGATATGGTGGATATGAGCTTCGGGCTCGTCCATGGTTGTATTCTTGGATGAGGGGGCACCGGTTTTTCCATATTGAATGTTGTTATTTCTTTAGGACTTTATGCTTGAAATTGCGTTGAGCTAATTAGGCAGCAACAATTTTTGATGTATCGAACTAATTTATAGTTCACCTTTTATTTGGCACAATATATCGCTTCTTTATATTTTTGATAATTGCGTTAAGAAATTTTAATTGAACCTTGATATTCTGATGCGTTAATTCACATAAAATAAATGTTTCTTCGGTCATGGAGATTCACGACGTAAAACTACCTTGATGATAATGTGTTTTTGGTTTAGACCTAATAGGGTCTGTTTATGATAACTTTTATATCTTACTTTTTCAACGGAAGAAGAGAAGTAAAAGCTTAGGTTTTTCGATTACTGTTTGGATGTTTGGATGACATAATTCAGAAGAGCTTTTAAAACTGTTTGGTTGTAGTATTTTAAAATTTCTTCTAATTATGGTATGACCTTTTTACCCTTAAAAAAGAGCTTTTAAACTTGTTTGGTTATAATTAATTAAAATCACTTCTAACTATAATATATAATATATTTTCCCTAAATTGAAATAAATAATATATATAATTTTTTTAAAATAAAAATTTATTTCATACGAGATAATATAACATTCTTTTAAATTATTTACCATTTCTGGGAATTTAGTTCTTTAATCATACCCTTAAAATGAATGTGGGGTTTTCCATGACAATTTTGCCCATAACTTGCCCTCAAAAGATCTCCATAATAGTTTTTATTACCATTTTTTTAAAAATAAAACAATTAAATTCGTAAAAAAAACCATCAAATAAAATAGATAAATTATATTCAGCATATTCGATCAAACAAATATTCAACCAAATCCATTTCCATAACCTAACACCAAATCAACACAACCTAGAACTAAAACTGAGCCAGCACCTCCCAACGACCACCAAATCCAGCACACAACCATCACAGAACCTAGCTCCCCCAACCCAACTTCACTGTTAGTCCTTACTCGTTCAGACTTCACATCAGCAACAACATCTATTGGAGCAGATTTCAAAACATTAAACCTCCTACAAAATAACGAAACACAAGCAAAAACTGAGAATTCCAACATCATCCAAATCCAGATCAATTGCCAATCCAATCATATGAACTTAAAACCCATTTCAACACAAGAAAAATCAAACTCCATCTAAACAAATAATTACAATTTGATGATAAACTGGAGACAAATCTAAACCTTGTAAGGCTAACTAAATCAAAGAAAATTAGTTAAAATTCTCAAGTTTGACTGAATTTTACCAAACTAAAAGGTACAAAACAGTAGATCAAACCCAAATGAAAGAAAATCCCAAATCTCATATCTCGCACATTCACGATTCACCCACTCCAAATTCAACAAAACCAAAACCAAAAATTAAAAATTAAATAATCCAAATGCATGAATCTGATAAAACAAAAACCCATCAAAATGGAGATCAAATCCCGACCTCAGATGCTCCAAAAAGGACAACCCATTAACGCAAAAGAGCTAAATTTCAATTGGATGATGGAGTTTCAGAGATAGATGTTCGGTTTATGGGTTTAATTTTATTGAATGAGTGCGAGAGATGAGATTGGACGAGAGAGAGATGAGAGATCGATTGTGAGGAGCCCTTTCAATTGGAATTGGATTGTGGATACAATTGGAATTATAAGTTTGTTATTTATACTAATAAGGGTAAAATTGACAATCTAAAAATTTCATTTAATTGTTCATTTGGCTTCCAAGAGAAGCTCAAGAAGCTCTTCTCTTTTTTTTATCCAAACATCTACAAAAGTGGCTTTTGGGTCTTAAAAGAGCTTCCAAACCTCTCAAAAGCTATCCCAAACATGGCCAAGGTCTGTTCATTCCTTGATTGGAAGAGAAACCTTGAAAAAGATTTTTCTAATCTGGAGTGTTCTGTTTTGCAATCTCAGTATTTCGCTAAAACCATCATCAGATGATTTAGATCCTTTTCTCATCCACCCTTGTTGAGGAGGTCAATCTCCTCCACCACCCTGGTCGACTGCCGATCTTTGCCTTTATTTTTATTTTTGTTTTTGTTTTATAATTATACGTTTTGTATATTTTTCTAATTTTTTTAGTTTTTTTTATTGATTTGTTTACAACACTTTTTTGTTGGTCGGTTTTAAATTTGGATTTGAATCCTCTTCTAACCTAAGTTTATAAGGATCTAATGACACGTGATATTTAAATACATGTGTGGTTAAGATTTATTTGGTTTATTTTATTTTGTTTACCCACCCATAAACGACCTCGTTTCCTCAAGCAGCATCAGTTCATCACCCAATTTCATATCCACTACCACTCTACCAATTTATAATTGCAGCCCTGAAAAATAATTAAAAAAATCAGCCGAGGATTCCCATTCCCATCATCGGCAGCCCTAAACGTGATTGTAACATATGCAACCAGCTTCGTGATCAAAGCGAAGTCAATCCATGTGGAGTTGTGTAAACAACAGCAGCATTAGAATTCTGCGCTACTGTCTTGTTTGTCTTCCACCTTCCCCTACCACTGCCTCCTATCTGCTCTCCAGGTCCCGTGCCCTAGGTTTCATCGACAACTCATCCTTCGCTTCCTTTTCACATTCCACCAGAAGGTACACTGATCATTTTATGGCTAATTAATTTTTTTATTTTTTTATTTTGCGTGTGTGTGTGTGGATAATTGATATGATTAAGAAAAGCTTTCATGTAAATAGCCTTTCCCTTTAATTGGAAAATTAGTAAATTACCGCACCATTAGAATCAAGTTTGAATCATCAACGTAGAAAAAAAAAACTTCAAAACCCCATCTCTTCTTTTCATACAACTTTAACATAGTACAATTTCATATCCATTTGATGTAATGCACTGAATACAAAGTTTAGTTTTAGCTCCATTGATAGCTAAGCTGACAGAAGTAATACGTGTTTAAAGCTTGTCACTTGATGAATATCGCTAACTTCAAGTTGATTTTATTTTTGGGTTGTTGTTGTTGTGTGTGGAAACAGATGTACAAAGCATCTAACTGGTTATATGATTACTAATTATTATTATTTTTTGTGTGTGGACAGTGGTGGTAGAGGAAGAGGTTTGGACATGAATAGTGGTCGTGCTGGTGGTAGTGGTAGAGGCGGCAAAGACAGTATTGATGCTCTTGGTCGTCTCTTGTAAGCACTTGTATAACAATTAAATTAACTATTGTTCTTCTTGTTGATAAATTATTCAGATTTTATCTCGATTTTGGCATTTGTTTTTCATTTCTCGAATCGGTAAAAAGTTAGAAGTCTACTTGGTTAGTTTTATTTAGACATCTAAAGGAAAAATAAGAGAAAAAAAGGAAGATTTTCTGCAGTTTGTTTAATGTTTCTGTTCTTCTCATCTCATATGAAGATATGACTTGTAAAACGTTTTCTTTATTCTAATTTCTGATAATTTCTGTCTATTAGAAGATGCTTCCTTGTATTGTGTAGCATGTTTTTATCTCAATTACAGATTATTTTTGTAGAAAATTGTGAACTTAGGCAAATGGTGGTTCTCAGCTAAGCCTCTGTTCCAAATGAAATAACAGTTGATGTTAAATATCTCTTGTTTCTTCTTTTCATTACATATTTTTATTCATTTTGATCTGTTTACATAATATGTTCAGGACACGTATTTTGCGTCACATGGCTTCTGAGTTAAATCTAAATATGCGGAGTGATGGATATGTCAAAGTTCAAGATTTACTGAAGCTAAATCTGAAAACGTTTGCCAACATGCCATTACAATCACACACAGTTGATGAAATCAGGGAGGTTGGTTCAGTTATACACTTCTCTAGCTATCATTATTGTCTGTGACATTTTTTAGTAAGGGCTTTGGTTGATGTTTGAGAAAATTTAATTCTGGATTTTTCTTGGAAATTTCCTTTTGTCATTTGTGCTTGCAGCACGATAGTTTAGTTACTCAACTGGTGAAATCTAAATTAGTTGGATACTTAACAACACAACAATTTCCTCGTTTGTTTTATACATTTCAAAGGCTCATGAATTAAATTTATCTTTTAAGGTTGAGAAAGAAAACTAATATGCTTTTTTTTTTTTTCATTTTTCCGAGGAACTGAGCTAATTTGCTGAATGAAAAACTGCAATGCATAGTTTCCTAATTTTACAGATTTAAGATTTGTTGTGTCATAGTATTAACCACATTGAGTCAGTCATCGTACTCTGCACACAGGTTCGCAACTTCCCTAGTCCACCAAATGAAAGTAGAAGACTGGAGTTTCAGTGACTGGGGACTGCTAAGAGTAGGACTTGTACAATTAAATTTTATGTTTTCTTTTACTGTTTTTTTTAAATGATTGTTTATCTAAGCATTTACGATACAAACTATTGTATTATGTAAAATGTTATCTATTAAGGATGTGGCTTCATGGCTTGTTTAAGAAGATGCTTAAAAGGTTTGCTGTTGAAAATTTACTTGTAACCTTTAAAGCACATCCCTGGTCTGCAATCTTTTGCCTAATATTATTTGCTGGATGATGCACTGGAAGTGAATATTCTTTTTCGGTCATAAGTATTTTGAATAAATCCCTGGCAGAACATTTTGTCATTAACACTTACTTCCAGGCTGTCAGGAGGGATAATAAGCAGCGGTTTAGCCTCGTGGAGGAAAATGGGGAGCTTTTGATACGTGCAAATCAAGGCCACACTATAACGGTAATTTGTCCTCATATATATTCTTAATTATCATGTTTAATTTTCAAGGTGCTTAGTTTATCAATAGAAGTGATTGCTACATGGCCATTATAACTCCATCAATTTACTGTCTTTTAATTGTGGATTTAGTGAGTCCCTTTTTTACACTTTTGAAATGAGTTTTTTACATGTGCTTGGCAGGCAGTTGAAACAGAGAGCCTATTGAAACCTATCCTTTCAGCTGAAGAAGTTACAGGTACAATACTTCTATACTTTCGAGTCAGTACTTCCTTCATTGATATCTTATATTGCATTACTTCAATGCTTTTTTTACCTTGTGGTGGCAGTGTGTGTACATGGAACCTATAAGAAGTATCTGGAATTGATTTTGGAGTCCGGTTTAAAGCGCATGGAAAGATTGCATGTGCACTTCTCATGTGGCTTGCCAACTGACGGCAAAGTAATCAGTGGTAAGATACTACGGAGAGAAAGACACATTCGTTTCTTTGTTTTTCTTTTCGTCAAAAAAAAAAATGATCCCATCCCATCTAGTGGATTTCATTCTATTATATGTTACTCCTGTAAGCTGCAACATAGAAACAACCACTCAGGAATAATCCAGTCATCAACAAGTCAATCCAAACATGGTGTGAAGTTAAAAGGGGAATATGACATCTGATGATATGTATGTTTGTTATTTTTCAGGTATGAGACGGGATATTAACGTCTTGATCTTTCTTGATGTCAGAAAAGCTTTAGAAGGTATCATCACTATATGCAACATTTAAATCCCATCAACCTGATAACGAATTCAACGAATGAATGAACATTCATATTCTTTGCTACGATATTGAAGTGATCTAGTTGAAAACTGATGCCATGTTCTTTATGTAAAAATCAGATGGAATGAAGCTGTACATATCAGAAAACAAGGTGATCTTGACTGAAGGTTTTGACGGTGCTGTGCCGGTCAAATACATAGAAAAGATTGAATCGTGGCCGGATAGACGACCAATACCCTTTTAAAACTGGGATTTGATATAAGATTCATGGGATGTTCATTTCAATTTTGATGAGATGAATTGCATCTTCTTGTTAAATTAAGGCACATCAGCTAACAAATTTGTTAATTGATTTAGTTTGCTATATTGTTTGTAACCAATACAATGTGGAAAAGTCCTTGAAATTATTTGCTCAATTTTGTTCTCGTTTCTAATTTCTAATTTCATTTTCTGTTCTTATTGAGAATTTTAAGCAACTTTTGTATTCAAGTCTGGATATATGAAAAATGAATGATGAAAAATGGAAGAGAGAGGATTTTTTGACATCAGAATAAATTTTGAAATAATCTCTTGATAAATTTTGATAACTCAGTAAAACACTGTGCGTACCACTCTTGCCCATGTGGTGGTAAGGGTCTATGTGATATATATAAAAAAAAATGAAAAGTAAAAAATGGTGTGCTTAAATAAATTTTTAATTAATAACAATTATAATTAAATAATTTAAATTAACGGCAGTTTTTTATAAAATTTAATAGTGTTTTTAGGTATTAAAAATATCGAAAAAAGGGGAAAAATTGTATTACAAACATTGAGCATCAGCCATTAATTAAGGCTGCTTTTGTGATTTTTTTAAATTTATGGGTGAGGGGATAAGAAAACAAATAAATTAGGGCCCTTAAATAATTAAGTAAACAATGCGGGGCTTTACTAGAAAATATACAAAATGAAGAAGAAATATAGTTAGCGAGAGTTGCAAACCCTAATTTCACAGTTTCTCCAAGCGCTGGTTGCTGTGCCGTACTTGCTCTTCACATTGCAGGAAAAAGGTTCTGGTTTGTCTCTATACCCAATTATCTCTCTTCATTCATGTACGTATTCACATGTAAATTCAACGTCGATCTTTGCTTACAATACAGCAGATAAGATAGTATAGTCAATTGATTTGTTTGGTTACTCAGTAAATTTGGATCAAAACTAAGAAAATATATCTTTTTCTTTCGTTTTCCCACGAGTATGATCTATATATAATTTTGTATGATGAGTATACACAAAGTGAAGTTTTTATATAGAAGCTACGTTGATCTTCTTTATGGACTCAAATTTGATGTGGGTTATAGAGTAAATAATTTTATTAAGTAGAATGTTGATAGATATATTATTAATATTATCTTGCATATTGCAAGTGAAATATTTGTTTTAAATGAATGAAACCTGGGGAATTTTTCAGGACAGATTTTGATTTTTGGACGGATTGATTGTGTGGTTCATCTTTTATATTGATATAGTATTATGGGTCATTCTAATGCATTCTCTTGGTAGCAATTTTCATTGGATACATGTTGTGTGTGCTTATGTATATATTTTCATATGACCAGCATCGGCAATAAGAAGCAAACGGAATCATGGCGTATGCAGCAATGAAGCCTGGAAAACCTGGTTTGGAGGATCCCCAGGAACAGACTAACCGCATTAGGATCACCCTTTCCTCCAAGCATGTCAAGAATTTAGAGAAAGGTGTTGTGTCTGCCTACTTAGTTGTGTTATTGTTTCCACTGTATACAAGTATATAACACCATGTTAATGTTTATTTTCTCGCTTGGATTTGGTAACAGTATGTGCTGATCTTGTTCGTGGTGCTAAGGACAAGAGCCTGAAAGTGAAAGGGCCAGTGAGGATGCCCACCAAAGTTCTGCACATTACAACTAGAAAGTCTCCCTGTGGTGAAGGTATTGACTGATGATCTGATTCACTATGTTCTATCTTTCATGATTTCTTTTGAAATCAATTGTGGAATCTCTGTTACCTTTTACAGTACTGTTAGTTCTGTCGTGGATATTCCTCCATTATTTGATCCTTGTGGGAATTTTCGTTTGGTTGGCAGGTACTAACACATGGGACAGGTTTGAACTCCGTGTGCACAAGCGAGTGATTGATCTTCACAGCTCCCCTGAAGTGGTGAAGCAGATTACATCGATTACTATCGAACCTGGTGTCGAAGTTGAAGTTACAATTGCAGATTAAGGCTTAATTATGAAGGATCAAGTATGGGGATTTTTTTTCCCTTTCTAAATTTTTGGCATAGCTTTGTTAAATGGATATGCATGTTTTTCTCTAAAATAGCTCCTGTCAAATAATTATTTCTCCACAGTTTTGAAAAGATTTAGCTTTGAAATTCAGTCTTTATTTTGGAAGAATTGTGTTGGCAGAATTGTCTTTATATCAGATACTTCCTAAGCCATTTGGATGCTCTTTTCTATTTACATATAAATTACATGATATTTGTATGTTGAAGGGTTTGTTTTTGTTTTTGTTTTTTGTTTTTTGTTTTTTGTTTTAAAAAAGATTAGATGCAATAACTGTTACTGGTGGCATGGCACTACTAGACAATTGTGGGCTAATAAGCCTTGTGTCATGACATTTTTTTGGCCTTAAAACATATGATATCAAGACGTGATCTATCATAATTTGTCTGAATAGGCACAGGAAGCCATAGAAACCTCGGTAATTAATAATTCATGGCAAATATTTTCTCAGGTTCCACTTGATGTAAAAGTAATAGGAGAACTTGTGTAAAAGGAAATCAAAAGTTTCGACTGCAGTTCACTGTTCTATTGTCATTTTGTTGGGTTTTAATGGGGCACTAGTTCAAGTTGCTAGTTATCTGGCCAAAGCAGCACAAACCATTGCAACCATGAATACAATAGTTACTAGAACACAGTATAATGCTTTTTTGTTTGATTGGCAAGCTCCATTTGATGATTTGAAATAAGTAGACATTCACAATTATAAGATAATACACAGATAAAACTTGGAACAATGAACAGTTTGGTACCGCCCATCAAGGTCTATGAAGATAATATGTAAACAAATGCGCAATCAGAACCACCTACAGACTCTTTGTTCTTAGAATCATCGGCTCAGCCCCTGTGCAAGCCGTATCTTGTTTGTGTTCCGTACACCATCTCCAACCCTTTGTAACAAATTGTAACAACTTGACAAATTTTTTTTTTCCTATCTCCAACCCACTACTCGAATGAATATTCCTTTAAATATTCTCTTTCAACCAATAAAAAAAAATGAAACAAAGTAACGCGACTGATTGGTGATGGGTAGGAGAAGGTTTTGCTTTAACAATTTGGAGAATGGTGATAGGTTGATGATACCCGCATAGCATGCTTCTCTTAATGAATGAGAATACAATAGTCCACTCTGCCGAAAGTGCAAAACTGAACTAAAATACTGCTGCCAAAAGTTAATCCACACAACTCCGCAAGGCAACCGGGGTCTAGCAAGTTTTCAGCAGAGTCTGAACAAAGACAACCGAAGGAAAGACATCACTCCCAATCTGAAATGCTATAGATCATAAGGCACAAATACGTAACTAGGGATTGCCATTAATTTAACAGTGATTTTAAATTTTCGCCAAATCCGAGCATTGTTGGAGGAACTGAGCCACAAATTAAAACAAGATATATATATATATATATATATATATATACTCAGGCCATGCAAGCCACTTCATCCAGGTAACTAGAATGAGAAAGAAATAAGTCCACTTACAAAAGTCAGAAATTTTTAAATTAGTACGCACTGATATAACTTCATCGGTACATTGGATATAAACCACTAACCACTAGATTTACATATTTTGATTCAAAGTGTATGTACTTATCAAAAATTCTCTATAATCAATGATCCCAAATTCTCTATAATTAATGATTTACATACAACGCACTGATATAACTTATACCAGTGCGTACCGATAGAAAAACCACTATACAAAAGTAATTAAAATTTCAAACATACTAGATACAATAAACTTTCTTTCCAAGACCGGTTTCTGAAACTTCAAATGGATAGCAAGACACACCTATGCCCCTTAACAACCAATCTATAGGGTGAGCTAATAGTGATGCAACTTTTTGTTCTCGTCTTTAGGTATTATTAACAGCAAAGCTAAGCCTTGTGTCATACAGAACAGAAGCAACTAGGTTTCCCATGCCAAGGCTTTGCATGAGCAGAGCAGAGCAGAGGTAGCAGTTTGTTGCAACTCTGGTGATAAGAGCAACTATTTTCTAGCAGGTGAACGAAGAGAGTTGGAATATCTAAACCGATGACTATGAGCATGTCCAAACACGGCATTAGTTAAGACTGTAGGATATAGTAGTGTAAAACATAAAACACTATATCACACGACAATCACCCCTCTTAAGAAGAGTGTACGATTATCCAACACTAAATGATTAAGTTCCCATGAGCCACTCGTGATCAAGAATAATTTGACTGAAGATATAGCCTATGATTCCAATATCACAACTCGTAAGTGGTAAATTAGAACCCATAACAAACAACCGAGGTGCTAGCTTGTCATGTATGAGTAATGACAAGATATATCAGTTTGAAAAAGAAATTAGTTTAATATCTACTTACACATATGCACCTTATACTAAGAGGTTATGGCAAGACAGTCACCCTTAAAAGCCATTAGTACTAAGATTAGAAGCTCACAAGATCAACAGCATCATCAATCCACAACACTTTTCCACAGAAAAAGAATCAGGCAATACATGATAGTCAAATGTATTCAAATCATCTCATACTTGTGCTATTTTATTGAATTCCATAGCAATCAGCATATGCTCTATCAGTCATGAATTTTACAATACCGAAACTACAACAATCACATTTTAAGAAACGAGAAAGAAAATATGGTTCTGGTTTCCTTTTAATACAGCTCAGGACTGCCCAGCAACAATACCCACCAACCACAAAACTTCTCTAATGTAGTAGAACATGATGCTCCTCATATTAGGATCATTAAAAATTATGAAAGATTTGACGATAAGAAACAGAGGATTACTAAAAACAATCATAAGAATCATAATGAACAAGAATTTAGAGGACCCAAGAATGTATCAACCAGAAGCCTTCTTTCCGCCAGAATAGTAACTGAGGTACCACCGCACAAACTTCTTCAACCCCGTCTGCAGATCCGTTGTAGGCTTATACCCAAGCTCCCTCTGAGCAGAGCTAATATTAGCATGAGTAAACGGAACATCACCGTTTCTTGGCAACTTCATAATATTCTTCTTAGCCTTAACCTTCAACTGCCTCTCCAAAATGCTCACAAGATCGGAAACTGGCACAGGAGAAGTATTCCCCAAATTGAATACCCGCAATTGCGCTGACCCCTTCTTCTTCCCACCACTACCAGTACTCTTCTCTGCAGTATCCAATGACGCCAAACAACCCTTCACTATATCATCAATGTATGTAAAATCCCTAGCAACGGTGCCATGATCAGCTGCCTCAAATATAGTTATCGACTTCCCCTTCAAGATATCCTTTGTAAAAAAGAAATAAGCCATGTCTGGCCTCCCCCACGGTCCATACACAGTGAAAAACCTCAACCCAGTTAAGGACAACCCATATATATGATTATAAGTGTGAGCAATCTCTTCACCGGCTTTTTTCGTAGCAGCATACAAACTAGCAGGTTGATCAGTCCTATCTTTCTCACTAAAGGGTACCTTAGTATTAAGACCATACACAGAACTCGAACTAGCCCACACAATAGCAGGTTGTGGATTGGCATTTTTACAGACTTCAAGCAAACTAACAAAACCAGCAATATTACTATGCACATAAGAACCAGGATTCTCCATGGCATACCTGACACCAGCTTGAGCAGCCAAATGCATCACATGAGTGAATGCCACCACCTCGAAAAGCTTCTTCAAAAGAGCCTCGTCATTGATGTCTCCTTCAACGATGAAAATTCCACTTCTCTCCAAAAGCGCCTGTCTCGATCTCTTCAATGAAGGGTCATAGTAATCGTTGAAATTATCAAGACCAAGAACCCCATCACCGCGTCTCTTGAGAGCCGCCGATACATGGGTCCCTACGAAGCCGGCCGCTCCAGTGACCAGCACAGAGATGCCGTTTCGGGCTCTGACTCGGGCCGATGACCGGACCCGTTTCTCCCAAGCGGGTCCGCCCCAGCTGCTTGTACGGAGGGACCGGCGAGAGAGATCGGACGGCAACGGATTCGAAGATGGCGATCTGAAGAAGAAGATCAAGATCAAGCCCAAGAAAACGAAGGACCAAAATGTGAGCTTGGCTAGCGAAGAATGGAGCCTCAATCTGTTAATATAAGGCGATTTCTCCATCTTGAATTTGCCTGGCGTTGATGGGATGTTGTCAAGATGAGACATTTGTTTGAGCTGCGATATCGTTTACTTGGATTTCTATTCTTTTTGTTTTTTGTTTTTTTCTGGGTCAGGATTAGGGTTTGAGAGAATCCAGTTGGCTCAATGGTGGAGTTTCAAGATAAGAACAAATAAAAGTGATGTTTTTGATTTGGTTAGCGATTATTTTCCATATAAGTTTTTGTAAAATGAGAGAACAAGAATCTTCTGGTTTCTTGGAGTTATGGGTTGGTGATGGGTACTTACCTTTTTGGGGTTTATATCTCTGAAAAATCAAGATTTGAATTTGTTTTCAAGAAATGGTGATTTAGACTTGAGACTTGAGAGAGAGAGAGAGAATTGGAAATTTAAAAGACAAGTAATGGAGATCAAGACAAGTCAAAGAACTGTAATTAATGGAAAACTTGAGAGGGGCTGCTAGTTTAGTTATTTCAATTTATTTTTTTGGGGTTGAAAAATAGGATTTTTGTTTTTTGTTATTCTAGTTTTTTTTGTTTTTGTTTTTCACTTTGATTAGGGCATGAAAAGTGTTAATAGTAAAAAAAAAATTTGTTTAAATTTAACATTTTATTTGTTATTAATGTGTTTGATTGGCTGGGAGGCCATGAATTTGGGGCCAATTTTTAAGGGGATTTTATATATTTATATATATGTGGGGTGAGGAGGGGGATTGGGTGGTTATTTGGGGATGGTGTGGATGAGATTTTAAGCCTAATTATGAGGAAGTTTTGATAACCTTAATAGTTTTCTTTACATTGGAAACTGTGAGAGATTTGTGGGGATTTGAGATTTTAAATTCTTTCAATCCTTTTAGGTTGATGATGTTTACTATGTTTTCTAATGATAATTTAAGAAAAATTGATTTTTTCTGCAATTAATCACTAGAATAGTGGGATTGTTTTGGATTTTCTATTATAGGCATTTATGGTTTTGATTTGGGTCTACATTTATATAATTATACTCTAATTTTGTAGGCATTTATGGTTTTGATTTGGGTCTACATTTATAAAATTATACTCTTGACAAAATCAACCGTTTTAATTTAGGTTTACTTAGCAATAAAAATAACTAAAAAAGTAATGTATACCTACTCGTTTTACTTTACATTGAATAATTTTGATTATGTCAAATGATGATTATAGTGTATAGTGGACCAAAATATTATATTCTTTATACAGTGATTTAAGTATTTAACCTATCATTGTGTTGGATGATGATGATATTAATACATTATCAAATGGCTGTCAAGTTTATGATGATTTTATAACAAACTTATGACAAGTGTATTTTGTAGATACAAAGCGGCCAATAACTCCACTTGAATAATGTTAAAAAAATAAAAAAATAAAAAAAGCCTCCACTTGAATAAAAAAAAATAGTTAGATGTTTTTTTAATTGCTTTTGGGAGATGGAAATTTCGGCGATATTAATTGAAGGGGAGACATTTTCATGTGAGGAAGAGAGAAATGAGTCAGTTTTGGTGAAACAAACTTAAAATGAAGGCAAAAGTACCTTTCCAATTAATCTTTTATTTGATATCTTAGACTGCAATTTTGTTAACCAAAAGCTACCACATCAGCAGTAATATAAAAACAAATTATCGGGTATAAACAAGTAATTTTATTCGAGATCACCGATTGTCACACACCAGAATTTACAAGTTTCCAAATATAAAACAATACCAAACAACATATCTTAGATTCAAAGCTCATGGTGTAACTTAAAGTGAAGAAGAGTAGTCTTGAAGAAAACTATCTAAAAAACAACACCCAAAAATACACTTCCCCTAATGAATATTTTAGAGTGGTGCTATCGTATGACTTTTCTTTTTCTTTTTCTTTTTTAACTTTAATTTAATTATATAAAATTATATGGTTTTATTAATTTATTTCCATGACTACAATTTACTTATTTTTCAAACTTAATATATCCATATCTTTTTTTTTTAAAAAAAAAAATAGAAATACGCTTCATCTCTCATCTTTATATATAGATTTCTCACATCCTTTCGTTGAACTTTTTGTTTCTTCTTATGTAATGGTAAAACCATCTTTATTAGATGTAATTTTTTTTTTTGTAATCAGTTATATTGTTGGTGGTAGATTGTGAATGTGATATTAATCGTTTGATGCTTTTTTTAGCGATTGAATTACAGTTTTTATAAGGTTTCGTGTTGTTAGAGATTATATTTTATTGGTTGCAATTCTTGATACGATTTCGTTGTTTTTTTTTCTTCAATGACATTAAACTAACTTTAAAAGATCCGTAAAAAAACCTATAAAAAAGATTGATACAAATTATAATATACCTATAAGATCTGAAATAAAATAAACTAAGAGAAAAAAAATAGTAAACATGAATATGGAATTTGAGAAGAAAAATGTGAAATAATAAAATCAATAAATACTAATTAAACATGGTAAATATAAGGTCGAGATCTAAAAGAAAGTATAAACAAAATTAGTAATAAATCAATAAATACTAAATGTGGGAAATATGAGATCGAGATCTAATTTTTTTTTTAAATAAAAATAGTAAATATTCAATAATTTAAAATAATCTATGTCATTAAAACTTTTGTCATTAAGGTTTTAAAACAAGGAAAGTGAGGTCTTATTAGCTTTAGTAAGAAAAAAAATACTAAAATAATTTAAAAAGTGGGACATAAATAGTTTAGTTGTGGGTATACCAACAATATCACTCATATTTTATTTTATTTTATTCGTTTATTTATTTTAGACGTTTGATTTAAACCTTAATTTTGTATAGGTACGAATATTAATTTATAAAAGGAAAAAGAGGAAAAAAAAAAAAAACCTTTTCGGCCACAGCTAGAGAGACGAGGCCATGTGAGAATCTGATGAAAAAGACGAGAGCAACACGTCCTTGTATTTCTTTCTTTATAGCCTGCCATCATGTTCTTCCATGTCTTATAAGCTGGACATGGACAAGACATTAAAAAAATCATACAAAAAAAAGTTGTCTGTTAATCTCTATTCAAAACCCACAAAAATTCCCTTAAATTATGGATTTATCCCATTGCAATGTGTAAATAAATACCATCAAATTTTATCTAAATATTCCAAACAAGTGAAAGTACATGTGAACCTTTTATGTACACTGCCCTGACCTATAGAATCTACACTAAGATTGTTGGGCAAAAAGATCTTAAGGTGATGACTGACCAAGTGGAAGAGTGAGTTTGGCTGATAGATAATTATATAACTAAGCTGCTAAACATGAAAATGTAGCAAGTTTGTTTGTTGCCCTCGTTAAAACGATTCCAATAATATATTATGGACCAAAATCTGACATCATTTGATCTCTAAAAGACTTGAAAGTTTCCCAGAGGAGGTGGAGAGATCAAGAGAAGAGAGACTGAAAAAGCAAATTAATCTAACTTTGTATTCATCGCTAGCCAGCCATTACCAGTACATGGAGTGAACCCACTTGGTTTATTTTGGTATATGATAGGGATCCTTTGGAATCAAACGAAGGAGCATCATCCATACATACAAATTTTAACTTACAGTCTCGGAAAAAAAAAAATGAACAAAGCTCAACTTGCCGATATATCTATATTACAAATTACAAGGCCACAGAAAAAGCATTAATATAGCTGCTCTGCAATGCTATGGTTTGAGGGTGGCACAAAAGTTTTTACTTCTCACCAATAACGATTGTGGAAGAGTTGTTTAATGCTTCGTAACCTTCTCAAGGACATCAAAATAGTCAGGAAAGGTTTTACGGGTGCAACCAGGATCATTGATGGTGACTGGAACATCTGCACAGGCAGCAAGAGAGAATGCCATGGCCATGCGATGATCATCATAAGTGTCAATTGCCGTCACATTTAGTTTCTCTGGTGGAGTTATCACACAGTAGTCTGGTCCTTCTTCGACTGTTGCTCCCAACTGAAATATCAATCCGGAATGTAAATAAAATCCCAAAGTAGACATTGTCAAGACTTTTAAATGAACTAAGCATTAGAATCTACCTTTCTAAGTTCCGTGCAAATAGCAACCATCCTTTCAGTTTCTTTCACTCTCCAACTTGCCACTGTAACACGCATAAATGGAGGTGTTTTTCAGTAAATAATTTGATCACAACCAACTCTCAGATACCGGATATAATCTATATATTGATCCAACGAAATAGAATTCAGGTGAGCAAACAAGAAAGAAAAATATCTCGATATTTGCACAAAAATGGAGGTACAGACTATGTTGGCCACTGGTTGGTTATTTATGCAACTGAGTCGACTGCAAAATGTGAGGCCTATCATATAGGACCTCCACAATTCTCAATACAAAATATGGTTAGCTTAACAACCACTGCCTACCATAGACAAGCTAAACCAGTTCCTTATGTTTTGTAATTGGAACAGCCAGACTATCCTTCCAATTATAATGAATCAGAAAATCGCAATCAATTAAGTATTTAAGTCAGTTGTGTCCTGCAATATCTTTGAAGTCCATTGCAATGGCTTCCCAAAATATTATGACCCTAATTTTCTCCAACCACCAATTTGCAAAATCAAAAGTATAGCATGGTAAATTTTTAATAAAGGGACAAACCATACCGTCTCTAATGGAAGTGGGACCATCAGCAAATAGAGCAACTACAGCGAGAGTCATGGCAACATCTGGCATCTTGTTCATGTTGACATCAACAGCACGCAAGTGTTTCCTTCCATAGGGATCTCGCGGTGGTCCAGTGACAGTGACACTGTTCTCTGTCCAGACAACTTTAGCACCCATTTTCTCAAGAACCTCAGCAAATTTCACATCTCCCTAAATCAACAGGAAAAAAAAGTGCAGAAGAAAGGTAAGTTCATTTGGAATATGTAGACAATACAGATACATATTCTAGACTCTTACAAGACATAAATTCAAATTTGGAAAAGTATTACTAATTAAAATAGCTGGAATTTGAAATAAATTTTGAAGACAGCATGGACATTGGACAGGTTTAGAACAATTTAATGGGAGAAAGCAGAGCGTGACAGTGAAACAAAACCACAAGCAGCCACAGAATAGATACCTGTAAACTACTTGTCCCACAACCTTCAACAGTAATGGTCCCACCAGTGACTGCTGCACCAGCTAGGAAGTAACTAGCACTTGAAGCATCACCTTCTACAAAAGCATTTCCAGGAGACCTGTGAGAGATTTATTGCTTTTAGTACTTCTGGTGCAACCGAATTCCACAAAGTGAAACAACTATATGTTAAAGCAACCTACTTGTATTTTTGACCTCCTTTGATGTAGAATCGATCCCAGTTACTACTGTGCTCTACAGCGACTCCAAACCGTTCCATCAACTTCAAAGTCATCTCAACATAAGGAATGGAAATGAGTTTATCAATTATCTCGATTTCCACATCCCCTAGGGCCAAAGGAGCTGCCATGAGCAAAGCAGTCAAGTATTGACTACTAATTTTTCCAGAGAGCTTCACCTGCAAGTGGAGACACAACAAAAGATTATTAACGATTATGAAGGTCAAATAATACTTACATTTGCACACATATAAACACAAATTATTGAAGAGAATTTATCACAAATGAGAGGCCATGTACATGACATATCAGCCCACAATAAGCTAATGTAAAAGATTGTAAACCTCACCTTTCCCCCAGGAAGTCCTCCTTTTCCATTGATACGAACAGGGGGGCAATTAGTGCCATAAATGCAATCAACATCTGCACCAAGCTGCTTAAGACCGGTAACCAAGTCCCCAATCGGTCTTTCTCTCATTCGAGGCACCCCATCAAGTACATAGCTGACATAATATGAAGAGTAAATAATTTTTAGCTCTTGTAACAATGATTTGTGGAAATGATAGAGATGAGATGATATGCACTCCTCTCACAGAATCAAGTTAAACACTAGTGCCATTTGATTGTATGCCTCTGACATGTAACACATGGCAAAAAAAGAGTGGTTAATTGTTCCAAACGGCATTTTCTTCTTCGAAAGTTGTGATTTTTTTTTTTAAATTTGTATAAGAAATTATAATCGATAAAGCTACATTTTAGAAAACTTAAGATCTATTCTGGCTGAATGACATCTTATAGGAAGCCCTCACTCCTCAGTATATCTCTCTATGCTGGCTCTACGAAAATAATCAAATTTTCAGAAAATTCTACATAATTAAAATGATCATACATAAATAAAAATCTCAAGATTAATTGTAAAATTGAAAGGGTGAGAGAAGTCATATACTTATATCTTCTACAGAACATCATAGCATTCATCTATTACCAGGGGAAAGAAATTAGAAGCAGTTTTTGACAAACCTCAAATTGCCACCAGCAGCAGTTACTGCAGCAGTCAATGGACGCATTGCTGTTCCTGCATTTCCAAGGAAAAGTTCAACTTCCCCTATTGAATCTTTACTGATTGGAAATAGACCACCACAACCCTCCACGATTGCACGTTTCATTGCACTGTCATCTTCTACATTTAGTCCAAGTTTTTTCAAGGCTACAAGCATGTGGTGGATATCTTCACTATTCAACAAGTTGTCTACTACGGTTGTCCCCTGAATAATGAAATGAATTAATTAAATTTCTACCAAGACAATTTAGTTGATCCCAGAAAAGAAAAAAAGGACAAGAAAATATTTTGGAACCACCAGAATATATCAATCCCTATTATCCAAATATGTTTTAAGTATATACTCATTATTTTCTTCACTTTTCCAAGCAAGATAAAGATCATCCATCCGAAATTTAGAAACCAATCAACAACTTTTAAATCTCAAATAATTAAGCCTAACAACGAATATCGAGCTTCAAAATATCATTTTTCCCTCGCATTTTGTTCACCAATCACAGTTAGTAAACCCCAACAAGAAATCACACACTAAATTTTACACTTACGAAAACTTTAAAGTAGAAACAAATATGGTTCTCTTTCTTTCAACAAAAGCAAAGCACCAATGCAACCACAGGTACAATCAACAAAATGGTTGTCACAACTGCAACTAAAACTAAAGATCTACTAATACTAATCATCCAAATGAATACTTAATCATTCTCATTTTCTTCTAATCCCCGACAATTTTCAGCAACCAAACATTATGTCACCAACTGAGTTCCTAGAGCAATCTAGACATTAATAACCATCAATACCAACAAATTCTGATTCTTTAACCAAATTTAAAGTTGGGCTCAAAAACTGAACTAGTCAAAACAAAACTCAAACACTGAAAGAGGCACAAACCTCTGACAAGGCAGCAAGAAGAAGAACCCGATTAGACAGTGACTTGGACCCGGGCAACGTGATGGTACCCGAAATATCATTAATGGGTTGCAACACAATCTCCGAAACATTTGAAGTCTTCTCCGCCATGCCAACCGAAGCCGAAACCCTAACTGCACCACCCTTGTAACACAACCTCTGATTTCGCTTCAAACCCCAAGAACCTGAAAACCCATTGAACTCTGATCTAAACGAAATAGAAAATACGGATTTTGTCTTGCGGGGTTTTGGAAGATGTGCCAGCACATGGGTGGCTTGAGCTCCTTCACAGATTTTGCTAACTTGAGCCATTTCTCTCTGTTTTTTTTTTCCTAAAAACTTGCAATGTACTTGTGTTATTGTTTTTCTCTCGTTCTCAGATTCGAAGACGAGAGAAAATTATAAGAAACGTACGTGTTTAGGTGGTGGTGGGGATTGGTGTTGTGGTTGTTGAATTAACGCAGTTAAGGGTGGGAGGCTTCACCAACCCACTCCTATCAAGCTTACCTGCAAATTATGGTCAATTTACAAAAAGTCCCTAGAAATTTTATAATTTACGAAAAGTTCACTGGTTGTGCTGTTGATGCTGGTACCTTAGAAGCTTAAAATGAAATTCAACTTAGTATAGCATGTGCTTTGTCTTACTCTTTTCGCACGTGACTCACCAACTCCCTCGTATTAGTCGTTAGTCAAAGGTGAGGTTCTTCTACGGTTCTAACCAACCCGAGCAACCAATGAAATGTTTTAGCGCCACCACTTACTGCATAAATGCATTCGAGTTGCAATTTATTGCTGACATGGCAAGGTTCCATTGGTTAAAAGAACATATAGTAAGATTTCATCTTATCTTATAATTACTGTTAACTATTATAATATAAAATTATATAAATGAATTATTGAGCTTTCGTGGTAATACAAAATTGACATTTTAGCAGCCTCTTTTATTTATATCTTTAAATATTGAAAAACAATTCTCAGTTTGGAAAGGAGAACATCGGACAGATCCAAACTTACAACCTAGTCTTGTTTACGTTTTATCAGCGTCTTAAGAATAGTATAATGTTGCACATTCAAAATTATATTTCCAATCTGTGAAGCACTTTTTTAATGATTGTCATGAGATAAGTAAACAACATTAATTAATAAATAATAAATTGATACTTTACAAGTTAAAGAAATGGAATCCACTTTTGATTTTTAGTTGAGTTGTTTTAAGGTTCTTTTTTTTTTTAATCTAAAGCAACAAATGTATCGATTATTCTCGATATGTCTTAATAAGGTTTTTACTTAACAGTTTAATCTTAAAAGTTAAATCACAAATTAAATCACTTAAATATTGTTATCAAAAAATATATTATTAAATTATAATTAGAAATAAGAAAATAGTATTTTATTTTAAATTCTTTCAAGCCTTTTATAATTTAAGCAAATTTGTTTAATCTGCAATTAATCGCTAGAATAATGGGATTATTTTATATTTTCTATTATGGGCATTTATGGTTTTGATTTGGGTATATATTTATAAGAGTATACTCCAATTTTGACAAAAGTAACAGTTGCGATTTAGGTTTACTTAGCAGTAAAATTAACTAAAAATAATAATGTTTACCTACTCATTTTTACTCTACATTAAATAATTTTGATTATGTCAAGTAATGAGCAAAGTTCAACTATCCAATAAATCTATTACAAATTACAATGCCAAACAAAAAGCACTATAATATTACTGCTCTCCAATGCTATGGTTTGGTTGAGCGTGGCACGAAAGTTCTATCTTCTCTCCAATAACGATCGTGGAAGAGCTGTTTAATGCTTCATAACCTTCTCAAGGGCATCAAAATAGTCAGGAAAGGATTTGCGGGTGCAACCAGGATCATTGATGGTGACCGGAACATCTGCACAAGCAGCAAGAGAGAATGCCATGGCCATGCGGTGATCATCATAAGTGTCAATTGCCGTCACATTTAATTTCTCTGGTGGAGTTATCACACAGTAGTCTGGTCCTTCTTCGACAGTTGCTCCCAACTGAAATATCAACTGAAATAAAATCCCAAAGTAGACATTGTCGAGACTTTTAAATGAACTAAGCATTAGAATCTACCTTTCTAAGTTCCGCGCAAATAGCAACCATCCTTTCGGTTTCTTTCACTCTCCAACTTGCCACTGTAACACGCATAAATGGAGGTGTTTTTCAGTAAATAATTTGATCAAAACCAATTCTCAGATGCCGGATATAATCTATATATTGATCCAAAACAAGAAAGAAAAATATCTCGATATGGTGGCCACCGTTTGGTTATGTATGCAACTGAGTCGACTGCAAAATATGAGGCCTATCATAGAGGAACAGCCACTGCCTACCATAGACAAGCTAAACCAGTTCCTTATGTTTTGCAATTGGAACAGCCAGACTATCCTTCCAATTATAATGAATCAGAAAATAGCAATCAATTAAGTATTTAAGTCAGTTGTGTCCCTGCAATATCTTTGAAGTCCATTGCAATGGCTTCCCAAAATATTATGACCCTAATTTTCTCCAACCACCAATTTGCAAAATCAAAAGTATAACATGGTAAATTTTTAGTAAAGGGACAAACCATACCGTCTCTAATGGCAGTGGGACCATCAGCAAATAGAGCAACTACAGCGAGAGTCATGGCAACATCTGGCATCTTGTTCATGTTGACATCAACAGCACGCAAGTGTTTCCTTCCATAAGGATCTCGCGGTGGTCCAGTGACAGTTACACTGTTCTCTGTCCAGACAACTTTAGCACCCATTTTCTCAAGAACCTCAGCAAATTTCACATCTCCCTAAATCAACAGGAAAAAAAAGTGCAGAAGAAAGGTAAGTTCATTTGGAATATGAAGACAATACAGATACATATTCTAGACTCTTACAAGACATAAATTCAAATTTGGAAAAGTATTACTAATTAAAATAGCTGGAATTTGAAATAAATTTTGAAGACAGAATGGACATTGGACATGTTTAGAACAATTTAATGGGAGAAAGCAAAGCGTAACAGTGAAACAAAACCACAAGCAGCCACAGAATAGATACCTGTAAACTACTTGTCCCACAACCTTCAACAGTAATGGTCCCACCAGTGACTGCTGCACCAGCTAGGAAGTAACTAGCACTTGAAGCATCACCTTCTACAAAAGCATTTCCAGGAGACCTGTGAGAGATTTATAGCTTTTAGTACTTCTGGTGCAACCGAATTCAACAAAGTGAAACAACTATATGTTAAATCAACCTACTTGTATTTTTGACCTCCTTTGATGTAGAACCGATCCAAGCTACTACTGTGCTCTACAGCGACTCCAAACCGTTCCATCGACTTCAAAGTCATCTCAACATAAGGAATGGAAATGAGTCTATCAATTATCTCGATTTCCACATCCCCAAGGGCCAAAGGAGCTGCCATGAGCAAAGCAGTCAAGTATTGACTAGTAATTTTGCTGGAGAGCTTCACCTGCAAATAGAGACACAACAAAAGATTATGAAGTAAGGTCAAATAATACTGACATCTGCACACATATAAACCTGAAATATTGAAGAGAGAATTTATCACAAATGAGAGGCCATGTACATGACATATCAGCCCACAATAAGCTAATGTAAATGATTGTACATCTCACTTTTCCCCCAGGAAGTCCTCCATTTCCATTGATACGAACAGGGGGGCAATTAGTGCCATAAATGCAATCAACATCTGCACCAAGCTGCTTAAGACCAGTAACCAAGTCCCCGATTGGTCTTTCTCTCATTCGAGGCACCCCATCAAGTACATAGCTGATATAATATGAAGAAAAAATAATGTTTAGCTTTTGTAACAATGATTTGTGGAAATGATAGAGATGAGATGATATGCACTCCTATCACAGAATCATGTTAAACACTAGTGCCATTTGATTGTATGCCTCTGACAAGTAACACATGGCAAAAAAAAAAGAGTGGTTAATTGTTCCAGTCAGCATTTTCTTCTTTGAAAGTTGTGATCTTTTTATTTATGTAAAAAATTATAATTGATCAAGCCACATTTTGGAAAACTTAAGATCTATTCTGGCTGAATGACAGATTGACATCTGATAGGAAGCCTTCAGTATATCTCCCAAAGCTGGCTCTATGAAAGTGATCTAATTTTCCGAAAATTTTACATCATTAAAATGTTCGTACATAAATAAACATCTCAAGAGAAGAAGTCCAATCTTCTACAGAACATCATAGTATTCATTTTTGACAAACCTCAAATCGCCACCAGCAGCAGTTACTGCAGCAGTCAATGTACGCGCTGCCGTTCCTGCATTTCCAAGGAAAAGTTCAACTTCTCCTATTGATTCTTTACTGATTGGAAATAGACCTCCACAACCCTCAACAATTGCACGTTTCGTTGCACTGTCATCTTCTACATTTAGTCCTAGTTTTTTCAAGGCAACAAGCATGTGGTGGATATCTTCACTACTCAACAAGTTGTCTACTACAGTTGTCCCCTGAATAATAAAACTAATTAATTACATATCTACCAAGACAATTTAGTTGATCCCAGAAAAGAAATAAAGAACAAGAAAATATTTTGAAACCACCTGAATGCATCAATCCCTATATCCAATTATAATTTAAGTTTACTCATTATTTTCTTCACTTTTCCAAGTAAAATAAAGATTGTAAGACCCAAATTTCGATTTTTTAGTTTAATTGCTTCCCTAAGCGTTTAGGTTTAAAAACACTTTTTGTTTTAATGGGGTTAAGGTTAAAAAAAAGAAGTTAAATCAATGTTTTATTTCTATTAAAACCTTACTTTTAAATGATATTATTAATAAAATAAAATAAAAATAGGGAATTCTAATTTGAGTAGGAATCCTACCTTTTCTAAACTCTTTTATTTAAGACTCTCTTTTCTCTCTTACGTTCATAAGAAGAAAAAAAAAATAGAAACCCAAAAAAAGGCAAGTGGAAAAAAAAAAAAAAACTCTCACATTTTCGATAGGAACGTGTTTTCAAGCAAGAAGAATAAAGAGGTTTTCAACGTGTGTTTCTTTTCATTTTTATGTGTTTTTCTTTACTACTTAAACCCTTAGTGGAATCAAAGTTGGGGTTCCGATTGTGTTACTAACCTTAGGAGCTTATTATAGTGATTTCTGAGTTCCTATCTTCTGATATCAATGTATTTAGGGCTGACCAGTGATTATTATGAAATTTATAGTTAAATTATCTATGATATTTTTATGACTTTTGTTTTGAGATTTAATCTAGACTACCTAAGGGTTCCAAAGAAATTGTTTCGTTTCAAAATAATAAGTAATGTATTTTCTATGAATTTTTGAGTTTGAAAAAGTATTTCTAAAAATATCGGTTTTTGTAACTTGGTCCGACTTCGCTAATACTTTTCGCCATGTAATACTTGTTTAAAAAGTTTAAAATTTGGTACAGATGTTTAACAACATGTTAAAAGGGTTTAAAAATTATTTCAGTATTTTTATGGTTTCATTAAATTAGTTATAAATTTTCAAATGTGGGTACTATAATCTGCCCAATATTAGACAGATTCTTGTAATCAAAAGTATAAATACATTAAAAGTATGTATTTGAATGATTTCGCTTTGAAACTTTTATTTTCCAACCACATATGTGTTATTTACGTTTTGGTGAATATTTCATATCAATTTAATGCTTTTAGAATTTTTTAAAAATTCAAATGGAAATACTTGAATTTTTAAAATATCGGTTGTTGTAACTTGGTCTGACTTCAATAATACTTTTCGTTGTGTAATACTTGTTTTAAAATTTTGAAATTTGGTACAGATGTTTGTTTAACATGTTAAAAGGGTTTAAAAATTTATTTCAATATTTTTAGGGTTTTATTTTATTAGTTATGAATTTTAAAAAATGGATACTAAAATCTACCTAGTATTCGACAGATTCTTGTAACCAAAAAAATAAATACTTTAAAAGTATGTATTGAATGATTTTGCTTTGGAACTTTTATTTTCAAACCACATGTGTTATTTACGTTTTGGTAAATATTTCATATCAATTTAATATTTTTAGAATTTTTAAAAAATTCAAATGACGAGTAGTGTTCGGAACTGTCTATCATCAAACTGCCTTGAATACTGCGAAACTTAAAATATTTTAAGTTGCTTACAGATTTTATTAAATTCTGAATTTTTTTATATATCTTAATATGTTTGCGCAAAGTGTGTTTACAAAACTTTAGAATTTTTCAGTGTACATAATAAATTAAAAATTGTACATTAGACATTATACGGTTTTCAAATCAGCACTAGTTAGTTCTAGTACTAGGATTTCGGATTGTGAAGCAATATGTCAGATCTTATTCCAGTCCTAGATATGAATTAGACTCTGATATTTGTATGATTATATGATTTTACGTTAATGATTGGATTATTAGTTTCGTGGGCTATTGCTCTAATTTGGGTTGCTAAGAGGTAAGTATACTAGACCCAATTTTAAAACTGGAATCATAATGTTATATATATATGTGTGTGTGTGTGTGTGAAATATGTTTGTGTATGCTTTCAAAATATGTTTAAAATGTTATGAAGTGTGATAATTAATCATTTTGAAATGTGAATATATGGGGTACCATACTTTGGTTAGGCTACTTTTATTTGTTGTAGCTAGTAGACATCTCACATCTTTGTGATTTTTTGTGGAGCCCTACGTGATATGTGATTTGTTATATGTGTGGTTTATGACAAGTGTCTCTAGAATACTCTAGGGACTAATGAGTCTTCACATTCGTGTGTCGAAGTATTAGTGCATGTGAGAGTACTCATCGATGATCACAGCAAGGGTGGCTCTTACCTTCAGACATGAGTGTTTTGTTTTTAAAAAAAGAAATCCTCACTTGCACTTTCCCTGTATACATTTGTTGCCGACGGGTAACTTTGGTTCCAATATGTGATATGTGATATGTGATAAGTCCTACTATGCAATTATGGATAAAAGGAACCTAACGAAATTCGATAAGTATATGTTTCAAATGATTTTGGCTTTTCATAATTTACCTTACTTTCGTATCAATATAAAACATGTTTAGTATACTTACTGAGTTTTCAAACTCACTTAGTTCATTATGATTCCAGATTCATGAGGTTATGTGATGGGGAAGTGGTAAGAGATTTAAGAACTTACGTTAGACGTAAATTCCGGAAAGATGATTAGGGATTTTGTGGATATTATCTTTTGTTATTTTCTAGATATTATCTTTTATTATTTATCTTTAGATATTATCTCCTTTAGAGATAACTGATTCAGGTTATTATCTTTAAGTGTTTGTTTTTTATTTTAACTATTTGTATTTACATCTTGTATCTAATCTTTATAAAAGACCCCTTTTAGTCTTTTGTAGAGTTAGACTTGATGAATTGAATAAATAATTGAATTGCTGTGTTTTACAATCCCCTTTTCTGGTTCTATTTCCTTCTGCTTCTACATCAATTGGTATCATAGCTATTTTCGCTCCTACTCGCTTCCATAAAAAAAAAATTCTTTTTTTTCCACACAAATCAGTCCACAAAACCTCGTACATACCTACCGGACAACATACACACGCCAGAATCCTCCATAGCCGGCTGTACACGCCCCAACGCGCCACCGGGTGTTCGGGTAGTCGATTTGTCGACCAGGTTCTTCACGGCAATTTCTAACAGTTGGAGGGTCTGGTGGAGATTTGCCTGGGCATCTGTGCTAATCACGAAACCTTCTGGCGTTTTTTGCAATTACACATACTTCAGGGAGTCTTTCGTAATTATCCAATCTGGAGGGACTTTTCAACAATTTTTCACATCCACAAATTTCAGTTCATCAACGGTTAGCTCACTTCGGAGGAAAGGTTGGCTATTCTGATTTCGCTATTCATTGGTTTTTTGTTAAATTTGCAGACCTTTCTTACTTATTTGCTTAGTTCTAACCTTTTTATTTGAATTTTATTTTATTTAATTATTTTTCTTTTTATTCATTTTATTATTATTATTATTTTTTTCTTATTGTTATTTTGCTTTTATTCTAGTTTTCTTTTATAATCCAATTGTTTTTTTTCATTAAAAAAAAAACCCTAGTATTAGTCAACCGTTTATTGGAATTGGGTATTTGGTTGTGGACGCACATGTCTAGGAAAGTTCTGTCTAAGAAGGCTGGTTCTTAAGTGTGTCCATTGTGACCCTCCACCCTTTCCTGGGAACTTACCTGGTGTATTGTTCACAATCGCGTACACTATCCTATAAACAAACCATTTAGAGTCATAGGTGGTCTATTGTGCACATACGGCTACTTTATTTTAATTATTACTTGTTTTCACATTACTCGTATACATAATGGTTACCAAACAAGACTTTAAAAAATTTAACCAGGATCTTAATGACAAAATCACAGCAGTCCAAAATGACCTTGGGAAACAAATACTTGACTTTACAAATGAAATACGTAATACCTTTACCCGTATCGAGGCCCAGATCACTGATTTTAACACTCACCACTCTCCTAGGGATAGAGGTAAACAATCTATGGAAGAACATGTTATTGGGTCTACCATGAGTCAAGGTACACAAGTCCTAAGTCATATACATCCGAGTTCGTCCAATATAGGCCTTAAGGCTTCAACCTCTAGGGTCCTCCCTTTACATAGGAATGCACAACCCTTTCGACCTAAGTCTGATGATGAACCTGATGAATATAGACAACCTAGGCATGCCTTTAGAGGTCCCCCTGTTGAGGATCATGACGTTAGGCGTCCACCTAATCTTCTTCCTCGTCGGAATTTTGACCACTATAGGAACCCCTATGATGACCGTAGAGATTTCCATAGAAGATTTTCTGATGACCATTTTGATCCCGTTAGAAGGGTTAAGGTAGATGCCCCAGAATTTGATGGTAGGTTAGATGCCAATGTCTTCCTAGATTGGCTTGCTGCCATGGATGACTACTTTGAGTGGTATCCCATGAGTGACGACCAAAAAATTCGTTTTGCCAAACTTAAGTTATAGCTGCAACTACAACTAAAGATCTACTAATACTAATCATCCAAATGAATATTAATCATTCTCATTTTCTTCTAATCCCCTAAAAAATTTCAGCAACCAAACATTAAATCACCAACTAAGTTCCTAGAGCAACCTAGACATTAACAATCATCAATACCAACAAATTCAAAATCTTTACTCAAATTTAAAAGTTGGGCTCAAAAACTTAACTAACACTTAAAAAGGCACAAACCTCTGACAAGGCAGCGAGAAGAAGAACCCGATTAGAGAGTGACTTGGACCCGGGCAACGTGATGGTACCCGAAATATCATTAATGGGTTGCAACACAATCTCAGATACATTTGAAGTCTTCTCTGCCATGCCAGCCGAAACCCTAACTGCACCACCAACTGCATTATAACACAACCTCTGATTTCGCTTCAAACCCCAAGAACTTGAAAACCCATTGAACTCTGATCTAAACGAAATAGAAAATACGGATTTTGTCTTGTGGGGTTTTGGAAGATGTGCCAACACATGGGTTGCTTGAGCTCCTTCACAGATTTTGCAAACTTGAGCCATTTCGCTCTGTTTTTTTTCTAAAAAATTGCAATGTACTTGTGTTTTTGTTTTTCTCTCGTTCAAATTCGAAGACGAGAGAGAAAACTATAAGAAACGTACGTGTTTAGGTGGTGGTGGGGATTGGTGTTGTGGTTGTTGAATTAACGCAGTTAAAGGTGGTGAGGGAAGACATGATGTCGGTTCGTGTGAACAAGCGAACTGAACCGTAAAAATGGGATCCGGTTTCAGAACCGGAACCGAACCCGAACCGAAACTATAACTGTTTCGGAATTGGTAGTGGGGTGGTTCGATTCCGATTCCAGTTCTCGTTTTTTCTCTTTTTTTAGGAACCGATCGGTTCAAACCGGATTAAAATAGATCTAACATTTATTATTATTATTTTATCTTTTCTTTCTTTCTTTTGAAACCCACACTCATCCTGTCACCTACTACATTTCTTTCTGTCTTTCACTTTTCTACTTTCAGGCCTCCCTCTCTTTTTCTCTCTCTTTGATCTCTTTTTCTCTCTCTTTGATCTCTTTTTCAAATCATCTTGATCTCTTCTTCCTCTTTTTCATCTTATCGATCTCTTCTTCTTTGTCTTTTCTTCTTCATCTTGGACGATCTATTCTTCTGTTCTTCATCTCGATCTCTTCTTCTTCATCTTGGACTGATGACTGTCAAGATTAGACGAATTTAGGGATTTATTGAGAAGAATAAGGGATTTGGGGATGTGGGGATTTTCAGCGATTTTGGGAAGTTGGAGTTGCTGATTTAGGGTTGCTTTGTGATTTGAGGGTGATTAGAGAGAGAAATAACGATGAAGGATTGAAGGTGGTGATTTGAGATATGGGATTCTGGGTACTTAGTAATGTGTTGATGTGTGTATCAGGTATTCATGTATGGGTATTAGGTAGGTAATGGGTGTGGGACTGATAGATTGGGTAAAAATAAAAAAATAAAAAAAATAAAAAAAATAAAAAGAAACCGAATTGTCAGAACCGTCCGTTCCGAAACCGAAACCGAAACCGAAACCGAAACCGAAACCGAAACCTAAACTTTCCAAGGGAGGTTCTGATTCCTCCGGAACCGAAACCGAAACTGAAACCGTCGGTTCCAAAACAAAACCGGCGCCATGTCTAATTTTGGGACCCGAGCAATTTTATGATATTAATAAAAATTGAGGGCTCTGTATAAAATTATTATCACTAACATGAAAATTCAACATTACAAAGAAAACCAAAAAAATAGCGTCAAATCCAATTTCAACTAAATTCAATGGATACTTCGAAAGTTCAAAAGTAAAATCAACTGATTTTGTAAATTACAAGAAATGGTAGGCTGTTTTCATAAATAAAAGAAAATGAGACATTGAGAGGCGAGACACACACCTTTCTGGAAGTAAATCGAAAAGGAAAAAGGAGGTCGGTCGATAGAGAGAGAGGGTGGCGATTTTAACTCTGACGATGTCAAACTAGGTTAGCAAAGAAAGGGCTGCAATGGGACTTTCTTTCAAAAGAAAAAAGAATTCAATTGGACTCAAACAAGTTTGACTCAGACGATGTCAAACTAAGATCCCGTTTGATTTTTTGTTTGAAAACTGAACAATGCTAAATTCTACTAAAGATTGAATAGTGACTGAAGACCGGAAACTGAAAAACATGTTTGTTTGTTTTTTTCACTGAAAAATGAATGTAAGTGATAATCTATTTGTTTTTTAAAGTTACAGATATCTTAAAATTAATAATTTTACATTTATACCCTTCTAACTATTTGTTATATATTTACATTTTAATAAATTGTGGATAACTATAACAAGTAATTTAATAATTGTAAAACAAAATTATTTAGTTATTAATAATATTTTAAATTTATTTTAATAATATTATTTATATACAATCAAACTCTAAAATAAAACTAATAAAACTAATTATCAAATTATGAGAAGAAAAAAAAGAACGACTACTAACCGAAAGTCGAAATATGGTAAGAAAACCGGTCTCTAATTGTTTAAGTTTTGAAGTAATTATGTTTTGTGATGCTGTAGTTGTTTATGGTGAGAAGGGAAAAATATTATTATTATAAATAACAGTTTGACAGAAAACAAACAAAATAGTTTAAAGGAGCACATTAAGAGCTTGCTTTGTTGGACTTTTGAAAAATCTCTATTGATAAAAGATCTATTTGCAGTAGATATATTAGAAATAGAGTTTTTTAAATATATATATATATATATATATAATTGTTCGGTTAATAGACTTAAAAAAAAATATCTATTTTGAGAAGTACATCCCTATGAGATTTTGCCTAGTAGAGGTTTAAACTCTACTAGTCTCTACTCAATTAAAAATACATATTCTTAAAAGCTCAACCAAACAATTCTAAAAAAATCCAAATAGACGTTCATAGACCTTTTGAACTAATAGAAAGCTCAATCAAACGAGTACTAAGTGCCATTAGATATTAAGTGGAAATATCAAAAAGGGCCTGAGTCTGATATATTATAATTCAATTGGGTTTTGATATTTATTTTTGTTAAATTAACTAGATATAGATAATTGAACCTTATTAAAAAAATAAATTAAAGAAAGACTTGAGGTTGGGCTTTCTTAAACTTAAACATATTAAACCTTAGGCTCCTAATTATCTAACGAGTAGCGATATTTACACCCCTCAAAAACTGTATGTACATCCCAATTTAATATATTTTTTAAAATCAAATATTACCCTTGATTAAAATTACTTAAATGACTAAATAGTTTGTAAATACACACCAATAATTATTAATTGGTTTTATATCAATTTTTTGAAAGGAAAAAAAAAAGAAATTTCATATTAATTGTTTGATATGATAATAAAATCTTTATATTTTATCAAACCCTAACTTCTATTTTAAATACTAATTTCAATTTCTTTTAAGTAATACATATTGATTGACTTGACTAATAATATACTGTTATAATTAAGTGAAACAAAAATCAATAAGAACCTTAAGCTTTCTATTGTAAAAAAAAGAACAATAAAATTTCTAAGGAATAGAGGAATTAAGATACATTGTTATATGTTAAGAGCTAGTAGTTTTTTAATTCGGTGAATTTTAAGAATTTTAAGCTTTAAAAAAATTAAAGAATTTAAAAAATGTTTTAATGCAATGATAAGATTTTTTTTCCAAACAATTATTTAGTGATATCAAATGTTTTTGTAGGAGTTAGAATTTTTTTGTAAAGAGTAATTATTTATTTGATTAAAAAGATATAAAATAATAAAAATTTAAATAAATCATATTAGCTAACAAAATAGTTGAGTACTGGAGTCTGCTAATAAAAATATAATATATTAAAATTAAAAAAAAATGATATTTTTAGTATAAGTGAGGTTTATTTACGAAACATAGATTTTTAAATATTTTAGAGCTATCCTTATTAAAGAGGTATTAATACAATTTTAAGGGATATCAATATCGTCACTCTTCTTTAAAAGATGAAGAAGTAAATTAGACTTGTTGGGAGTCCCAACAAAATGTTGGGTTTGCCGCTCTCATGGGCCGGCCTTGCTGGGGAGGCTTCACCGACCCAGTGACCCACTCCTATCAAGCTTACCTGCAAATTATGGTCAATTTGTAAAAAGTCGCTAGAAAGTATGTAATTTTCGAAAAGTTCACTGCTCGTGCTGTTGATGCTTGTACCTTAGAAGCTTAAAATATAATCATAACTTGGAATAGCATGTGCTTTGTCTTACTCTTTTGCATAACTAACCCGAGCAACCAATGAGATGTTTTAGCGCCACCACCAAATGTATTCGAGTTGCGATTTATTGCTGACATGGCAAGGTTCCATTGGTTCAAAAAACATAGTGTGTTCTCTGTTTGTTTTGTTTCTTCATAGTATATATATAAAAATTATATAAATGAATTATTCAGCTTTCGTGGTTATACAAAATTAACATTTTAGCAGCCTCTTTTATTTCTATTTTTAAAATATTATAATATAATTCTCGGTTTAAAAAGGGGATAGTCGGACAGATTCGAATTTACAACCTAATAAAATAGATACGAGTGTTAAATTACCGGACCAATATTGTCTTAGCAGCCTCTTGAGAACAATAATGTTGCACATTCCAATTTGTGAAGCACTGTTTTAATGATTGTCATTTGATAAGTAAGCAACATTAATTAATAAATAATAAATTGATACTTTACAAGTTAAAGAATTGGAATCCTCTTTTGATTTTTGATTAAGTTGTTTTAAGGTTTTTTTTTTAAAAAAAAAAATCTAAACCTATAAATGTAATGATTATTCTCCATACGTCTTGATAAATCTTTTACTCAACAGTTTGGTCTTGAAAGTTAAACCATTTGGAACCATGTGTTATTGTTATAAATTGAATTTTAATATTATTAAATTATTGTCTTCTAAAAAAACATTATTAAATTATAATTAGAAATAAGAAATTAGTATATGATTTATAAGGAGGACCCATAGAGGTAGGGTTTTCAGTAGGTATTGTTTAATGTCGTTAAAATAGATGAGGTGCCGTTGGTGAAGTGGACAGCTATATTTGATTTTTTTCTTAATTTTGGTGTTGGGCTTTGTGTTAATCATGCAGTTGGTGAGTTTCGTCTATAAACAATCTAAATTTCAAAGCAAAAGAACATGCCGATGATATTATTTGTCCAATGAAAAATCTTGCATGTCTGAGGATGGTCTTATAACTTGATAAATTTTACTGCTTGATAAGATCACAGTGAAAATATACGTACATGCACTTCATCCAAGATTTGTTTCTCTTGTAAACAAAAGAAAAACTTGTATGAAACGGTCTCATTAATCATCCAATGAAACACTTTCATTGGATTGGATGGTTTCATTGTTTCCCATGCAAGTTCTCTATAGACAGACTCCAAATCTCCATGCTCAATTATATTGACACCAAAAGTTTGTTTAGTTGATAACCCATAAGGTGTAAAAATCACTTGACACAAAAAAGCATATGCCAGAATCTGAATCTATGTTTGAATAATGTGCTGAAATTCTTTGATGCTTTGTATAATTTAAAGTCATAAATATAATATTATCTATATTGTAAGAGGGGTCCATATCCTGTACCAAACATAACAGTCAATTTTGCACAAAAATATTCATCTCTCAATGAACTTTTGGTGGCAGAAGACATTATGGTTATGGATAGCAGAAATTAGACCGTAAAAGCTTCGACAACCAGAAACTTATCAATAGGTCAAAATATCTTGCTTTCCATACCCAAAAATCGACCCTATCCCAACAGATTACCTTCACTTTCTTCATGGTAGGCCCTGCCTACATGGACTAGATTGACATTACATTTTTGAATGGCTTCAAACCATTTTCAACCATCAATCCGTTTCCTTTGTACATACATGTTGCTGTTGGTAAGAACCACCCATCCTTTCCACAAATCATACAAGAAGACATGTACAACCATCTTAGAGCTTCTCCAACTCATCATCAAACACCACACCAATCTCCAAAACCCATCAGAAATCGCTTCCAGCCCACGCCATTCTCTGTGCAAAACTTCCGTTGGTGAACAGTGTCACACAATAGATTGCGCGACACTGTGGTTTTGCGTAGAAATTGTTCTGTTTTTTTTTTTCAAATCCAATTTTTTTAAATAATCACATTTTAACCCCATTTAATAAAATGTATTTTAATTATATCCTTCATTTTAAGGTTTTATTTAATCACAGTTTTACCCTAATCAATTTAATTTATTTCAATTCGGTCCTTTTTAATATTTAATGATTTTTTTATGAATTAATTATTATTGTTATGTTTATTTATAATAAACTAAAATGAAGTGTATAATTACAAATTTAAAATGCAATTTTTTAAAATAAGTAACTTCATTCAATACAACGGAAATTAAAGCAAAATACATTAAGAAAGAAATACAAACTTCATAGTGATAAAATAAATTACCACAATTTGGAATACAATAAAATGAAGAAAAAATAAAATATAAATTACAAGAACCCATTAGTAGTCTGGAAAACCATTTCCGGGTCCTTGAAGATTTTCGAAAAAATCACCAAAAGACCCACATGCATTTTGAGATCCCTTGTCTTATTACTGAGCTTGTTTTGCTGCAATTTTTAATTGTTGTTGATTCATAAACTCCCGTTTATTTGGATCAGTTATGGTATTCAAATCTATCATCATAATTTTGGCTTCACGACACTCCACTTTTCTCTCCAAAATATCGTTAAGTCTTTCCCTTTGCATATCGTTTCTATTAGAAAATTCCAAAATTTTCTCTTGTCTTTCTTTCAAAGTATTGAAGTCGGTTGAATTCTGTTCCTCAACCCTCCTTTTTGATTTTGCTTTCTTCACCCCAATGTGTCGTCGAGATGAACTACCTCCACCGTCATTACTACTTATATTTAAAGAAAATGGAGATAGTCCAGGATATACCGTGGTGGAAGACTCTGGAGTTGGAGAGTCTTCTTGTGATGAAACGAAATGATCAGTTTCCGTTTGAAAGGGTGATGTTATTGTCTCGTTGTCTGTAAATTTTTCCATGTCTTTTAGGATGAGCCACACATGGTCAAACATGAATCCATGTTTATATTTGTTATCCTGGGATAATAAATTTTTTGTCTGGTTCATCTGCAAAATGATACAAAAATATTGTTAAAATCAAATATGAAATTTATTTTTTCTACAAATTGAATTTTAACAAATACTCACAATATCAGCTTCCGAGGCACCACTAGGTTTCAGCCTTTCAATCTGTCGTATGCATCCTCGCATTTTCCCCATGGAAATAAGGATAGTCTACATGCGACACTGTAAACTTCTTTTGTTATGAAGTTCAGTGATAAAAGATGGTCTGCTATTGTTGTAATCATTCTCCACTCGGGTCCAGAACATATCCTTTGACTGGTCAATGCCTATGATCGGATTTTGCGAAACATCAAGATATATGTGACAAAGATGTGTGTCTTCTGCATTTGTGTATGAAGAACTTCTTTTCGTAGACATTTTGTGGAAACAGTGATTTGAAGGGAAAAGTGATTTGGATAGAAAAGTGCTTTAAAGGTATAAGAGATTTGAAGGGAAACGTGACTTGGAGAGAAAAGTAGTTTGAATGTATAAAAGATTTGGTGGGATATGTTTACTTTAGTGTGTGTTGATATTTATAGAAACTTGGAGGTACTCTTTTCAGATTTCATCATACGGTTCAGATGGTGAGGAAATCCTTTCAATGCTGACATTTGAAATAAGATTTTTTATCTTCATCTCTTGGGAATTGTGAAGATCAGATTCCTTGAATGGAATTATTGCTAGATATTTTTTTGTCCGTTTATACTTTTTCCATGTGGGCTTGCAATTATTGTCGGTCACATGGACAAAGAGAAGATATTTGTTTAGAGATTGAATCCGACAGTTCAGATGGTGATGCAATCCATCCAATGGTTAACATTTAACTACTCAGATATCATATCTTCCTATTTTGGGATCAGATTCCTTGAATCAAATTATTGATAGATATTTTTTTGACCGTTTATACTTTTTCCATGTGGGTTTGCAATTACTGTCGGCCATATGGACAAAGATAAATAGCCTACACCAAAGTTTGCTAAAACTCATTCAATTAAACTCCAAGAAAAACATGAATTTCAATATTGGAGGTCCATCTAATTTGTCATCTTCATCTTTATCTTCCGACGAAGAGTAAGAGGAAATTTTGGCAGCTCTTGGTGCGATGGATGTAGAAGAAGAACAAATGCTTGCCCAATATGGACAATTCCAACAGGCCATGGCTCAGTATCTCAATCAACAAAACAATCCAGTGCCACGTGGAGGCTCAATTCTTGGTCATATAGTGATCAATCGAGACTGAAAAAGTGTTGATCGTCGTTTGTTCTACGACTATTTTACCGAGAACCCCCGGTACAACGATCAAATGTTCCGTCGACGCTTTTGAATGGGTAGGAGTTTATTCATTCATATTGTTGAAAAAGTAGAAGCTCGTGACAACTACTTTATGCAACGAAGAGATAGTGTGGGTAGACTGGGTTTATCCGCGCTTCAGAAAATAACAGCAGTATTTCAGATGTTGGCATATGGTTGTCCAGCAGATGCTACTGACGAGTATATTAAAATAGGAGAGTCCACAACAATTGAGAGTTTGAAGAGATTTTGTCGTGCTGTTGTGCAGGAATTTGCAGGTAAGTATCTTAGATCACCTAACGCTACTGACGTTGCAAGACTACTTCGTATTGGTAAAGATCGTTGTTTTCCAGGAATTCTGGGTAGTCTAGATTGTATGCACTGGAAGTGGAAAAATTATCCAACAGCTTGGGCAAGGCAATATGTAGGTCGTAGTGGATCCCCAACTATTATTTTAGAGGTTGTAGTTGATTATGATATGTGGATATGGCATACATATTTTGGTTTGTCTGGTACGAACAATGATATTAATGTGTTGGAGGCATCCCATCTTTTTTCCAACCTTACTCAAGGTATTGCTCCTCCAGCTCATTATGTCATTCAAGGAAAAGAATATAATATGGGTTATTATTTAGCTGATGGTATATACCCAAAATGGTTTACGCTTGTACAAACTATTCATGATTCACGTGGTCCCAAAAAAAAAAAATTTGCAATGAAACAAGAAGCCTGTAGAAAAGACGTAGAACGTGCATATGGAGTTCTCCAATCACGATTTGCAATTGTGACAGGACCGACGCGTTTTTGGTATAAACATATTTTACATGATATAATGACTACGAGCATTATTATGCACAACATGATAATCGCGAATGAGCGTGATGTAACTGCATCAATTGAGGATCATATGAAAGCACCGACTCCAGAAGTTGAGATGGTGTTAGATGAAAATACCCGATTTCAACAATTCCTAGCTCGACATAGAAGAATCAGGGATAAAGACGCTCACATTGCACTCCGAAATGCGTTAATAAATCATTTGTGGGATGAATATACTAATTCAAATAATTAGATGATGATCAATATGTACTTTTATTTTTATGTTTTTTCTTTTATATTTCCTGAAATGTAATGTTCAAGTTATTTTAATAATAAATACATAATTTAACCTAATGAATTTAATTTATTTTCATATATTAATTTCACATTTTCTTATCATATTGTAATATTATGTTAATTATGGGGTGAAATGTTAATTGTATAGAAATATTAAAAAAAAAAGAAAAAAAGAAATATTATTAGGAATATCCTCTTTAATATAAAGTTTAATACAGTGGGTTGGAGATGGAATAGTAAAATAGTTCAACAGTTACACTATTTTAGTGTAAAATTTGCACCAAAGACACTATTCGGGTTGAAAATACCGTTAGCTATCAAATTTCAAATTTCAAATTTGCTAATGGAGAACATATGATAAGTAACGTACTAACATATGGAGAATAACCAACTAAATTAAAATCAAGGACAAACATTACAAAACTCAAGATAGGTCCAAGAGTTGTTACAAATGATGAACATTAATAAACCCTAAATTCGCTCGTTCACTCGCTCTCATCTTATGTTGCTCCGCTGTGACGTTATAAGCAACCTGAAGAAATCTCTTGGTAATTGCTTTTTATTAAACAAAAGAGACCGTATGGTGAAACAGATCTCTTGGTAATGGCTTTTGGATTTTTAACCGTAATCTCCAATCCAAACCAAATATCGAATAATAACAAGTTCTACAGGACAACCACTAACCAAGCCTAGCAGAGTTGTTTGGCCGCTGCAATGACTGCCTCAGCAGTGATACCATACTCCTTGTATATTTTGCCTGCTGGTGCACTAGCCCCAAACCGGTCAATTCCAATCGCCTTTCCTTTGCTTCCAATAATCTTCTCCCACCCAAATGTCGATGCAGCTTCAATACTAACCCTAGCTGATACAGCAGCTGGCAGCACGCTTTCCTTATATGCATCTGACTGCTCATCGAAAAGCTCCCAAGAAACAAAGGAGACAACTCTTACAGCCTTACCTTCCTTTCTGAGTTCCTCAGCTGCTTGAGCAGCAATTTCCAATTCTGAACCAGTTCCAATCAAAATAACATCTGGTTTGTTACCTGAAGAATTGTCTGAAATAGTGTAGCCACCCTTTTCGACTCCTTCAATGGAAGTTCCAGGAAGTTGGGCAAGCTTTTGCCGAGAGAGGGCAAGGATAGAAGGCCTCTTCCTGTTAAGGACAGCAACCTTGTATGCACCAGCGGTTTCATTTCCGTCAGCTGGTCGGAACATCAAAATGTTGGGCATGGCACGGAAACTAGCCACATGTTCAATTGGCTGATGGGTAGGTCCATCTTCACCGAGACCAATGGAATCATGGGTCATAACATATATTACTCCAGCTTCAGACAAAGCAGAGATCCTAATAGCAGCTCTCATGTAGTCGGTGAAAACAAAGAAAGTAGCACAGTATGGAATAAGGCCAGGGGTGTGAAGGGCAATGCCATTGCAGATAGATCCCATTCCATGCTCCCTGACACCAAACCTAACATTGCGTTCCTCTGGGGTGTCCTTTTGGAAGTCCCCAAACATTTTCAACAATGTCATGTTAGAAGAAGCAAGATCTGCACTACCACCTAGAAGACCAGGGAGAACCTTCGCAAGAGCATTAAGACATTGCTGAGACAAATTCCTGGTGGCATCGGCTGGGCTCTCTGGAGTGTATGTCTGAAAAGTTGCAAACACGAATGCATCAAAAGATTATCCATATTCCATAAGCAATTGTTATTTGTCGTGCTCCGGAAAACAGGCCCCCTCAAGGTAAGATCATTAGTAAATAAGATCATCAAAGATCTACTCACCGGAAGTGCTTTCTCCCAACCAGTAGGGAAATCACCGTTTATGATAGACTTCAACTCTGCTGCTTCCTCCTTGTATTTTTTCTCATACTCAGCAAACTTGGAATTCCATTCAGCTTCAAGAGCAGCACCATCAGCAGTATGACGACTCCAGTGCCTGGAAAAAAACCAGATAAGTTACTTAATATCAAATCGGCAAAGTACCGAGACGAACTAAAAGAAGAAATCTATTGTTATTTACTTCTTAACATCTTCAGGTACATGGAAAGGTTCAAATGGCCATCCAAGATTCTTTCTGGTAGCATCGACTTCCTTGGCACCCAAAGCACTCCCATGTACACTGTATGAGTTTGCCTTGTTTGGAGATCCAAAGCCAATAGTTGTGGTCACCTGTGAAAATGAAGAAGTCCAAAAAACATAGCATTTCTTCAGAACCCATAAAACCTTGAAATTGAGAAAGGTTGTCGAGGTAATTTAGTGAAGCATTACAAAACTAAAACAGTTTGTCTTTGCCAAATTGAAAAACCATGCTGCATGAAAGAGAAAGAAAGAAAATATATACAGAACATATTTCAAATTCGAAAGCAATCAAATTCTGATCCAACTTCCATAGCTGCTTGCTATAGTTAGTATCTACAGGAACTTCAAATCAAGACTGATATATGAATTGATTATAAACTCAATTTTCCTCTTAATGAATTCCAAGTGCATCATAAAACTCTGCATGGGAAAAGATACCTAACCTTGATCAAAGTGGGTTTGTCTTTAACGGCCTTTGCTTCCTTGATGGCAGCACGGATTTCATCATAGCCAGTGTTTCCATTCTTCACCCAGATAACATGCCATCCAAGACCCTCAAAACGAGTGTCAACACTCTCGGTAAAGGCAATCTCTGTATCACCATCAATAGAGATGTGGTTGTCATCATAAAAAGCAATAAGCTTTCCAAGTCCCCAATGCCCAGCAAGGGAACAAGCCTCGTTCGAAATTCCCTCCATCTGACACCCATCTCCTAGTATCGCATATCTAAACAAAAAGAGACACCTTTATCACTTACCCAAACAAAACAGAAACAACAGCTAAAAAGAAAACACAAGATCTAAGTAAGTATCATACGTATAGTGATCAACAATCTCACTGTCAGGCTTGTTGTATCTTGCAGCCAAGTGCGTCTCTGCGAGGGCCAAACCAACAGCATTGGCAATACCCTGGCCAAGAGGACCTATACCAAATATCCAAAGGTAAATCATACAATTTCCAATTTCTTTAAGGTCGATGTGAAGATAAATCACTCAAACAAAGATTAACTAGAAACCAACCAGTTGTGACTTCAACACCAGGTGTCTCAAAGTTTTCTGGGTGTCCAGGGGTTCTGCTTCCCCATTGACGGAAGCTCTTCAAGTCCTCTTCCTATTATATGACACAACACTAAACAGTTTTAAAAAAATGAATCTTTATCATACAATAATAGTAGTTTCAATAAGTTTTGTTCTACTTCTGAATTCATCCAATTACAACTTAACAAACAAGACATGGATCCCAACAAAAAAAGAAAAAAAGATCAATCAAGATAAATTAAATTAACCTGGACACTGTCGTAACCAGCTAAGTGAAGAAGAGCGTACTGCAACATGCATCCATGTCCAGCAGACAAAACGAACCGATCTCTGTTAAACCAGTAAGGGTTTTTCGGGTTGTACCTCATAACTTCATCGTACAAGATGTGACCCATCGGAGCACAACCCATGGGCAGACCCGGATGGCCCGAATTCGCCTTCTCGACAGCATCGATAGCAAGGAATCTGATCGTGTTGACCGACTTCTCAACCAGAGAGGTCTCGGTAGTGATGTCGACAGTTTCCACCGCCGCCGCGCGGATTGGACGGGGGACGTATTGGCGCGTGGGGAGGCGGCGGCGGGACGAGGATGTGGTTGCGACGGCGCGTGAGGTGGATTTGAGGCCGGAGAAAGCGGGGAGAGGGAGTGTGGAGAGAGAGAGGCGGTTGTTGTTGTCTGCAGATTGAGAAATGGCTCGTGCTAGAAGAGCCTGAGATAGAGTCAGAGAAGACGTAGAAGCCATTTCTCTTTCGTGTGAGAGAGAGAGAGAGAGGTTGAGTGAGTTTGTGTTGAGATAGAAGGTGAAGTGGTTGTTATAATCGAACTCTTTGTTTGTTTTTTAGAGAGAGAAACAGAGAGCGAGAGGGGGAAAACGAGGCCGTTTTGATTTTATATGCTGTAATAGGCGCGAGCTGCGAGGAGCCAACTACTCTTTTTTGTTGATCTTCTCGTCCACACAAAGGGATAGGGTAGAGAATGAGCTGACCGTTAGATATCGTGAGGAGACATCTCCACCGTTGACTGTGGCTAGGAGTTTAGGAAATGCTCTGCCTTCCATTTTATTTTTCACTTATTCTGGTGGCATGTCATTAAATTTGTTCCAGAATATATATTGATTTTTATTTTTTTTTTACACTTACGAATTGGTAAAAAAAGTTACAATTTGGTGCGACGATCACATTCAAATTTCAACACAACGATTGCGTTTCGTTGTTGAATTTGGACTAAAGGCACCAATAGTAATAGATACAAAATTATAATTAATTAACGCTATGCATAGGTCAGTTTTTAATTTATATTATACATTTTTTTTACCGGTGATTGACTAACAACAGAGAATCTAATATTTTTAGCTAAGTAGCTAACCCATCAAAACTGAATTCAAATTAATCTTATAAAAATGTAAAGTCAGTGAATTTAACGAGACCATGGTTGCATGGTCCATGACCATCATTTTTATTGCAAAACTATAACAAATCTCAATAATTATAATTAAAAAGGTGGATTATTCTCAACAGATTTGTTTTTCCTACTTAAAAATAGATACACAAAACAATTTAAATTAATGGTGGAAGTTTATTCCACAACTGTAAGTCCTTAACCGAATTGCCAATCACTGTCAGGCCGCCATACAAATCAGACTCAACAAGAACAACTGCTGGCCTCAGTAATCGAAAAAGGATATTGTAACCCAACTGGAAACCATTATTAGTGTTTCACACCAACAAAAAAGGAAAAATAATTTTGTTAATTGTTTTTTCTTAGTTTATTTTTTTATTGTTATAACAGCCGCATTAGCATCAGAGAGTAAAAGCAAATTTGGTGGGTTGTTGGAACGTTAAAGAGGTTTAAAGGTTTGGTGGGGATGGTCAAAACATTTTTAGAATAATTTACGCTTTCAAATGAAGATTTCGATTTAAATAATGCATCGTATGATTACCTCACCCTAGTAGTATCGTATAATAAAACTACAATACGCAGCCTCCAAAGTCCCATTTAAATATTAGAAGAGGCTAAATTAAACCCCACACGAGGCAGCAAAACACAATTAAGAGAAAGTAGTACAAGCAAAGCTTAGGACTAAATACCTGTTTTAAGGAAATGTTGAAAATGACTTCATTTTGCTTGGTTGGTCAACCATTACTCTGATGATCTGAACAATATTTCCTGCAATAAATTAGAGGAAATTCAAGTGGGAAAAGCAGTTTGGGAACTTCAGATGTTCCACATCAATGTCCAGAACTAGTGAACTACTCACCCAAAGTACACGTTCATTGAATTGAACCTAGTCAATAAATGGGGGGTCAAGCCCCATTATATGCCTCAATAAGTGACATATCTCAACTTTAGTCATTTGAGAGATCGCCAAATTTCCAGCCATTTCATAGGTGATACTTCCAAAACATATAATAAACTAGCAGGTACTCACGGAAATACAAACCCGATCAGAAAGTAGTTCCAATATTAGTTTCTTGATTGTTATTGTTCATAATCATATATGATAATGACTTCATTTCTTTGTAACGGTCCCATTTTCAGAAGGGAAGCAAATGAGCTTAACGCCTTTACCATCCTCTTGATTAGCTTAATTATCAAAGTAAAGAACACAAGTAAAAATAATATTAGTAGCTAGTTTATATCCCTACCTAAATTTTACATCATTTTGATCCGTTTATAGCTTGGATCTGAATTCCGAATTCCTCTATTAGTCACTGAGTATGGTGCTGATGCTGATCGAAGAGAGGGGGACTTGTCAATGTATGCATAACGTTCATCACCATTCCAGTACAGAATAACTCGATTTGTGCAGGAATGTGACCAGCTATCACCTAACCAGTATGTTGAAACAACAATGTTAATAGTTACATGAGTTTGGCAAGTGACTAGCAAAAGATGGACATGCAAGCATGTACATTTCTGTGACTTATATTTCTACATGACCCCATGGCAAGGACAACAAAAAAGCATGTAAACTTGAAATTATAGTGGGAGGCGAAAGCTGATGTTAAAACTTAACGCACCTAGTGCAAGAGTAAGTTGAAATGAACCTTCTGTATACTTGGTGGTCACCTGGTTCAATAGAACAACCTGCCAAAAGAATTTAGGCCAGAAAATAGTATGAAAATAGAACAAGCATGATTCGATATCAGGAAAGTAATAGAAGAACTGCACAAAAGGCCATAATCAGTGTGCTTTAAGATAAAAATATTCCAGAAACATGCTTAACATATACTTATTAAATAGAGTTAACTTTTCATAAAATCTGTCTAGTGACTTAATCTGGAAGTTAACTGCAGCTCAGACACTGGAAATGGAAATGTACCAGAGTAAAAGAAACGTTGGGGGGAAGGGGGCTGTGTTGGGAAAGGAAACTTTATAAGACATGATATTCTTTCCCCTAGAATAAAGGTCGCAGTTTTAAACGAATTGGCAAAGCAGTTTATTGCAATGTCATAAGTTTAAAACTTTAGAAGAGATATAAATTATTCTTACGGCCAAACTGAATTCTTTTGCAAGCTTCATCAACTTCAAAGAAATTCCACCAAGTACTCGAGTTCTCAGGGCCATGTCGTCAAAATCCTGACGAAAGTGGAATGTAATACTGTCGACCATAACAAGCTTAACCTGCATGACAATAAACAGTCAATTCACCATGGAGAATATGTTCAATACAATCAACAGTTTAGTAGCCGGAGACTCGCTGCCAGCCAAATGATGGAACACCAAGCAGGTGTTGATGAGAATTTCCATGCACCTTGCATCCAAAAGAGCACATACTGACACACATGTGTGGGGCCAACAAGCATGAAAATAAACTCACACAAGCATGATACTTCCACAGTTCAGCTAATTTGGTAACATCAACCACTGTTTCAAAAGAGAACCAAATCGAAAAAATGACAGTAATGAGGTGAATGTAGTCAGATGCTTGCTCGTGCATTTAGTCAACCAACACAATACCTACATCTTTATGCTCAGAAATGAACTTCTCTAGGTAATTTATCAAGGCAATTTGCTCTGTGTAACTGCAGATACGGAAGTAGAATATGTTTTCCAGAATATCCTTAGGTTGAATTTTAACTTGGCATGCTTGAACATCATTTCGTAAAAATCTACTGTATTCTGACATATCCTCTACACACGCCTCAGCAATTTGTAAAGCACGCTCAACCATAAAGCTACCTTCTGTATCTGAATACCAATAGCATAGTGTTGTCATAAACTGACATCTTACTGGAAAATCAATTGAATCAACAAAAGAACTAATAATAATAATCCACAACTTGCCTATATATATTGCCTTTCCTCCAAGGCCACCAAATTCACGCGGTATTTGAACATTGACAGCAAGTTGAATCCTGAAATTTAAGTATAATAACTTTCGAAAGAACATATAAACTTTAAAACTGCAAGAAAACTAGAGGAGCTACGACACATACCCCAGCTGTGTTTTACCAATACCTGGTACTCCACCTGTATACATCAGCAAAAAGAATAATCTATTCATTGGAAGAAAGTGTTTCGACTTCTTATAAATAAAGCATGTAAACTTATGCCTAGAAACGAACAAATTAGCCCCAAGCTAGTAAATAGATGACTGACCAATTTCCGTAACTTCTTTGCAATTTATCCCACCACCCAGAATGTTGTCCAGATCCGCACAAGATGTAGTAATGCGCGTCAATGACTCCTCTTCATGGAGCATATCCCAGGCATTTTGCGCGCCTGTTAAGATAAAAACTAAAAAGTTCAAACATCTCATAATTAAGAGGCAGCAACTGTTAAATGTACACTACATATCAAATTATCAATCTATTTAGTCAACGCTCCAATGTTACGAAAAAAACATTTAATGAAATAAACATTCCGATATTAAATGATAGTTTCTCCAATTTAACATACAACTACGAGCTTCAGGTAAATCTAAGCACCTTATCTAAGATTATCATTGAGTCTTTTCACAATTGTATTAATATAGAAATTATCAGCAGAAATTCAAAAGAGAAACAGCGCGAAAACGAAAAACGAAGCCAAAAAAAATACCACTGATAACGGAATTGGTTCCGTCCGACCAGCCCAATCTACTCCCCCGGGATGCAACTTTCAGGATTTCAACAGCTTCGCTCTCTGAAATTTTTAAATCTTTTAAAAAAAATAATGTTACTACAGTTAGAAACAGTATCAACGTTTTGCTATATAAAACTAGAAATCTAGCGACAATTAAAAATAGCAATAACAACAAACACTTGGTGGGCGCAACCAATTACCACTAGCAAGAGCAAAGGAAGAGACCGAAGAAAGTGAAGATAGAGAAGTGTAGCCTCCTGATATCAGCTTTCCTCTCTGTGATGCTGAGATTGGGAGTCTCGATATCTCCATAACTCTATCTCTCTTTCTCTCTCGTTGTTTCTCGTTGAGGACTTGAGGGCGGTCACAGCTTTTATATTTTTCAATTCTAGGCGCGTTTTGAAAATGGTTAATTTTACGAATCAAAGTATAAAACGAAATAAATTATTATTTTTTGGGACATTATTAAAATCCCCTAGATTTACCTTATTCTCCAAACTTCCCCTCTAATTTCATTAATGGACTGAATAATCCCCCTATATTGGCTTTTCTCTCCAAAATCCCCCTAGCGATAACTTCTGTTAACTAAAAACTCGTAAAGACTCGTGTCATGTCTCAGTCACCGTAAGTAAACCAAGTAATGTGAATGTTTAAAATTTAATTCATGTGTTGGCAGGGGTTGGTAGCATTAGAGGTGTCCACGGTTCGGTTTCGGTTCCGTAAAATGGCATAACTGTAACCGCCGATTTGACAGTTACGGTTGGGTTTTTTTTTTTTTACAAATGAATTACCATGTGTCGCAATTCTATTGACACCTTTAGATAGCATTATCCATTTCAACTGGTAAAATTGGACAACTATGTATCTAGAGACTACTCTGTTCTATATATCCATCTATCTAATCGCATGCAGTAGGAAATGCCACCCTGGACCTGTGTTAGCTCCATTTGGTGCAGTGCAAACCTGTTTGATGATGCGGATCCTATAGAAAAACGGTCAAAATCGAAGAAAATGGAATTGCTTTGAAGTATATTGGGCGGTAATATCTCCACCCTATCAGTAAATTCAATTAATTTTGAAAAAAAAAATGACATACGGAAAAATTAATTGTTATTCAAAAAAATAACTTAATGGTATCAATTTCTAACCATTACCCATGTTTGTTGCAGGAAGAGCTGAGCTGACAATTCAGCCTCGCATAGACATTCATTCAAATTGAATTGTCCAAATAAGTAACAGAACAGAGAAAATAATGTTTTCTTTCTTTCTTTGGCATGGTAAAAATTGTATACCTTGATGCCGGTACAGTCTCAGTTTCAAGTTTTAAGATCTGAACATGCCAAGAAGCCATGGAAACCAGTCCCAGGCATGGTCCAAAGCAATAAAATTACAAGTATATTAGTTGAGAGCTTACAAAACAAATGTACCTATTTACAATAAGAAACTGATTGAAGATTGTTGAATTCATTTGAATTGGATAAGATTAAGAACAATAAGACGGGTTTGAAGGGCTTTTAGGCTGTGGGTCATGACTGTTGCCGTACTGATGCTTGGACAATAGATGTAAGAGATGGATGCATCCGAGCCTTTCTCATGGAGCGAGCTTCGCTTCTTCCTCCAGCATATTCCTCGCCCAATGGCCACCTTGGCCGCAAATCATACTAATTACAAAACAAGCATATAATTGATTAGTGTTATGTTGAAAACAAGTTGAATTTCTAGTTTTAAGTTTTAACCAAGAACAAACTACCGAGAGTGAGGAGGGAGAAGGAAAATTGAATTGACACCAACTCAAAACAAGCATAGTTACAAGAAACATTTCAGCATACCATAAAATCCTCAGGGTCATCCGCAGGTGGTGGAGGATCATATCTTCCCATGCAGAAGTTCTCCATGCCAGTCCAAGCCACCATTACGCCTGTTTAGATCAAAATGGAGGCATCAATCATCCATTAGAGGCCATGGGTTGCTTAGTTGACAAGAATGATATTTTTCCTAGCATACCTAACCAAATTACCCAAGATTATACCATTGTCATTCATTAATATTTTAAAGAAGAAAATCTTCTTTCAAAATATAAAATCTACATGGTTATGCATGCCACCTTTTGATTCCTGTGTTATTTGAGGAAACAAAAGTGAAATTTCTGAGTGTTGCATCCATCGAGGTTGGGAAAGAAGGAATCATAATTTTTCTTTTTCTCGGTCATCTCTAGTTAGCACCAATGGGATAGTAAGGTAAAATAGGGTGTTAAATGTCAAGGAAATTACTTCAAAAAAGTAAAATGTACAAGCCTTCACTCTGCTCAGAAAAAAAAACATGCACGCAGTTTTTCCCCAATACAGTGATAAATCGTGTTAGCCATGTGCAATAGTGTTATCTTTAACTAAAAGTTCATCAGCTTTGGTATCGTAATCACATTATATTCTCTTACAACAGAAGGACATTCTTGCTTTAACAATCATTATTAGTAGCTACCATCTTATTGTAATCCATGCATTGACAACCACGAAATGTAAGTCATCAGCATTTCATGCTCAATATTACATCGTGGACAAATACACATTCTATGCCAATATAGTCCAAACTAGAATGAGCCAAGCCAGCCAAATTCATCCCAAGTAAAGCTTGAAACACAGGGATTTCAAAGGAAGGCCATGACTCAATATATAAATCATTTCACGGATCAAGACAGAGTCAATCTGTGGGATACTAAAAAGGCATAAACCTTGACTTACATATTTATCCAAGATATATTATTCATGCTAATTATATGGAAAGAAAATACAAAAGGTAACTGCAATATAATACACTATTTCAGTCATTTTATGAGTAAAAGCTGTAGTAATCAAGCTGCAAAAATTAATTTGGGGATCACGGGCCAATACTACGTAACCTCATTGCTAGAGCACCTCCAAAGGAATCAAGTCAAGCACCATGTTTCTACTTGACCTGATGAGAGCTAAATAAACCAGACCCAGAATGAATATTCACAATCCTAGAATTAGCTAGGCCCGACAAGGTTGATTTTATATTTCCCAGCCTTTAAAACTGATATCTTTACAGAGTTGGTCAGTGTCATAATAATTACTTTTAAGTCTTACAGAGTGTTTCAGTCAGATAACTGAAGCAATCCATCGCTTTAGCCACAGAATAATATCACACTCAGACTTCAGGAGATTGAGAAGTCAGGTATATAACTTACCGTTATCAGTACAAAGACTTGGAGGAGGGCACACAAGTTGCAGGTTGTTCTTCTTGACAACCTTATCAAGTCGAGCCCTAACAGTCTTATTTGACGCAACGCCTCCAGAGACCACCTACAGGAGGAAAAATATTAAGAAAAAGGTATCACACACCCCTGAAAGGAGGAAAACAAAAGAAAAGAGGCGGTACTCCATGAGAAGGGTGGAGTAAATATAATTAGACAGTAGCAGATGACATCACCATATGTTTTATAGAAGGCTCAATCTTCAATGCCCATTCAATAGCTCGTTCGCATCTTTCCTCTAGATGTAATACTGCGACTCGCTGCATGAAGCGGTGTTTTAGGGAGTAAAGCATACTAAAATATACATAGGAATTATCAATCGATCTCATAAATACATTATGAACTAGACTATTTAACAGTAGATTTTTTTGTCTTTTCTTTTACTTTTCTCCTCTTTCAAATGATAATAAAAAATATATATGAAACCTGGAAAGAGGCAGCAATATCAGCTCGGCAACTTCTGTCTTGGCTACTCACAGAAGAAAGAGGAATTTTAGCGTCACTGCACAGAGCCAAAGTATGCACTAAATCGTCAATAGGTGAGAAGATATGATCGAAGGCTGCAAAGGGTATTAAATTCATTGTTTTTGAGATACACTACTATATCATTTTTCCTTTTTAAATAGTGAGTGTGATGATCCAAGAGATAGACATTATTGATTATAATTCACCATGTAGATAAAAATAGGCACCTTAACCTCCAAAAGGTAAACATTGACATAATCTACATACACTACATACATATTTCTGGACTCAATAGCCAGTCTCACTTGAGTCTTCAGACCAGCATACGAGAAGTTGCAATCTTTATGTTGTTTCATTGGAGTCTGAAAAATAGAGTAGCACCAAACTTAGATTACAACTACAAAATGCAAAAATCATAGTCATATTCAAACTTTTGAAAACAATCTAGCAGATCTGAATAAATCAAAGAACACATCAAAATTTTACAGAAAGTACTTACTGAGAATTTAACAGCCTCTGCATCACCTTCTAGAGCAAGTTCCTCGACAGCTGGCCCGCCACTCCTGCTCATATCAAGACCAAGCCATTTTGCTGTCTTGTCGAATGCCTCACCGATCGCATCATCTATTGTGGTTCCAAGTTGTGTATATTGGCCAAGATTATGGGCAACAATTAGTAGATTGTGACCACCTAGGATAAGATAGAACAACAAATCTTTCATCCAGTCGATGGTATGAAGTGTGTATGGAATGATTAAACTCTTCTTAATGGAAAAAAAAATGTTATCAGCAAATATTTGCACAGTCAAAATGGGCAAGATGAGGAAATATTCTCTCTGGAAGACATCAAATGACAGCTGAGAGGACTTGTTCCGGTTGGAAAACACTCAAGTGACTTGTTTGGGTCTCACCTTTGGACCAGAAACTCTCTCCCTTTTCATTCACCTAGTGCTCATAAGTTGTTACCATTCTGAAAAAATTCAACTTAGGCACCATGTATCAATTGTGAAAACATCACCCAGCTCAAAAATGTTGATGACAGATATTATTAATAGTTAGTTAGAAGAACCCAACATTGGAAACCTTTAGTCGTTGACTACCACCAAAAGTGGTGAATCTGAACCTTTCAACCTAAACTATTAATATTCCCTGTCAGGTTTGATTTAGAGGCTTAAAAAACATAGATCTTATTCATTCCTAGCATTTCCCTGAATTGTAATAGGCGCCGAACCTCACATTGGCTAATTTTAACATTCAGTAGGCCTCTTCAAGCAATGATTGGCCCTCCACCTAACAGTTTAGGACAGATTATTAATCTGAAAATTATAACACCTTTTGATCACCTATAGTTCCCAATCCACATCGTTTTGGCCACATGTCATGCCTAAATATGGATATATGTCATTCTTGCATATTAAACAAAAGCTTTATACTCTTGAAGAAAAAAGTTATTTGCTTAACCAAGAAAACAAATCCTAGGAAAGGAGTTATATTTATACCTGATATAAGCAGCGCCAAGAAAGGAAATTGCAACTCCCGTTCAATTAGCCTAGAATGAAAAAGAAAAATTACAATTACCTCTACGAAGCTAACAACATCAATTAACTTTTCTTTTTTTATTCCTCTTTCATGAGCATATGAAATTGTATGACAAAAGCATGAGCCTAGATGTGATGGCTTTAGTAGTTAGTGGTTGATCCCATACCTGGCCACAACAGCATGAGCCTCCATGTGATGGACACCAATGATGGGTAGATTGAAGCAACTAGCAATTTTCCGAGCTTTCTGCACGCCAACTGCATACCAATTCATACAGAAATAGGGCAAGTAACCTCTATTCAAAAAGTAACATTAAGTATGACAGATATTTTCTTTTTAATAGAAATGCAAATAGGTCGCATGCTTTAGAAACTGAAAATTAAAAATAACATTTTCTTCATGATGTAGCTGGCTGCAACAAAAGGGCAGGTGAGAACTGACTTTAATCACATTTAGATATCAACAAAAAAAATAAAAAATTACAGTGATGGACACTTCAAATTACCACGAAGACAAAGGCTTAAACCAGGACCGATAGTAACAGCAACAGCAGAAAGGTCACTCTCAGTTATGTTAGCTTTATCAAGAGCTTCTCGCACAACCTGCACTTCAAATTCAGATCCATGTCAGCATACAGAGCATTCAAAACACAGGAAAACTGAACATATTAAGAAGTAAGAACAGTAATACATTTACAGGTTCATCACAGGGATAGTAATATGGTAGACATTTTTAAAAAACTATAATGCAGCACAGGCATACAAGCAGCAACTATTGGTAATTGAGACAAACAAGAGAGGCCAACACATGAAAAGAACACAAGACAGGCACTTAAAACCAGATGTCATACCGGATCAATGGCTTGTGAGTGCGCTTCTTCTGCCATTTTAGGAGCAACACCTCCATATTGAACTAGCAGATCTGCCTTGATGGAGTAAAGGCTTCAAATATCAGTATATAGCATATAAACTATAAAATATGAACTTACAGCTTATATCGAGCTAACTAAGCAAGCATGATACAAGTCATTTTACAACGGACCAAATTGACTCAAAATTTCTGTTTCCATTATTGCATTGCATTTGATGATCCCTTTTCTACTTTCAGGATTGCCATTACTTCTATTAAACTTTGACACTTAAACACGCCATCCCCCCGAGTCATCAAAATTCATACATAAACATGCAAGTACTTGTTCGTACTTCGTATAGATAAAAATAACTCCAAGAATTTATTTAAAGTCGTGACCAAACCGCACACTTAATCCAGAACAAATATTTAGACAAATTTGAAGCCGAAACAACCAAATTTAAACCTACAAAACACAATCTTACCTGAGAAGACACAACTTGACTAAGAATTTCACCATTGCCTCTCACCTAGAACCACCCAATAAAACAAGAAAGAATCAAAACCCCATTAAAGATAAGTACAAAAAGAAATCAAGAAAAGCAAAATTAACAGCTTACAACAGCAGCCGCAGTGTCGTCACAACTAGTTTCAATACCCAGAACAATCAAATCATCCTTGGAACTCATATTAATCTGACCGTTATTCTTTGAACAGAAAAAACGGTTTGATAGAGAAGAAAGTTTGAGGGGTGACGACGACCGTGTGGGTCTAGCTATACGTTGCTTATAAGGATAACATAATAAGGGTCTTCTGAGAAGGCTTAGGCGCGAAATCGTTGAAGACAAGGTCTGTAAAGAAGACATTTTTGGATATGAAACATAAACGGCAGAGGCTGTGTAACACTGTAACAGAAGTGTGTGTTATATAATAAACCGCGTCATTGATACGGCAGCGTTTTAAGTCCATGCTGCGTTCTTGAATTGTATAATATTTTACTGTTATAATTAGAGTCAAAATCATAAATAACCCTAAAATTAAGGAGTATTTTTTATAACTAAGAGAAATGATTTTAGACGGAAAAAAAAACCCTAAGTGGAAATATCACATATAAGAAAAACAACTTTTTTTTAATCATCTTTTACTGTCTCCATCAATAAACATCTATTCACATACCTCTATATACGTAGATTTATTTGACCTCCGTTTATAGAGGTCTGCTCTATAAATTAATATTTGAATTATTTTTTTATTCATCTCCATTGATAGAGCTTGTTTGATCTCCATCAATGGAGATTTGAAAAAAAAGAGGTTTTAGTTTTATTTTAGAAATTAAAAATTGGAAGAGAGATAAATTGGAAGAGAGATTGAAAAATAGAAAATTGAAAGTTTCGAGGAACATTACACATTGAAATGTAATTTTAACATGTAATCATTTTGTAATTTCAACATGTGAAGATACTGATATTTTAGTGTGTAAAGATTTCTGCATGAGACGTGAATACTTTTAAAGACTTTTGAGGGGGGCAAACGATATCTGATTTTCGTTCGTAATATATTGTTAGAATCCTTTCGACGAGGGAAACAATATTTTTAAGAGAAAAGAGAGAAAAAAAAGTTGTAGAGAGAAACATTATAAGAAGAACTTATGAAAGAAAGAAAAAGTTGTGTTAGAGTATAAAGTGAAAATGTAGATAAGGGCAATATTGTCAAAAACTATTTCTCTTGGATAAAAAGAGAAATATTATATATTGTATTAGTTTTCAGACCAAATGGAGGATTTTTTTTTTTTTTTTTTTTTTACCTTACAAATTATATATCTTTTACAGTAATATAATCTTTGGTACATGTACATAGAGTAATGCTATGTTTTCCTACAACAAAAAATTCAAATGGTGTTAGCACGTGAGACAACATATTGTAAATCATAAGATTATGTGGAGAGTAATGTGATATTGACACCTCACGTGTCAACACCATTTGAGAAATAATTTGAAAGTCTAGCATTACTCATATAGTTATTAGAGTAATGTTACTTTGTTCAAATCCGATGTTTAAATGGTACGACATCATTGATTTTTTTGTATTAGATTTGCATGATTGAAATGATTGGATTTTAATTATGACACATCATTTGAGCACCCACCAAATTTGGACAAAGTAATAGTACTCATACTCATTAAAAGGATTACATATTTATTATATTTTTAAAGGTACATATTTAATTATTAATCACCAAAATTTATTAAACAGCACAGAAAGGCTCTAAATATAAAAAAAAAACAGCACAGAAATTTGGTGTCACATTGGCGGTGACATTGCATTCCATTTTTATTGTTTACATCTCAGTAGTTTATAGTTAATTTCTTCTCAAACCAAGACTACACCCCACTTTTTTTCTCTCTTTTTTTTTTCTTTTAAAAAAAATATGGAGGCAAATCAAGAACCCAATGAAGCTACTTCACTTGTTAATAATCTCCAGGTGTGTAATTTGGTGACCAGACAAATATTATTTTAGACAATCTAACATTACTCGATATAATAAATTTGATGTTTACGGTGATCTTTACTGCTAAAATAATATTTGGTTTGGTTGTGGTGCAGCTAAATTTACCGGTGGACGGCAAAGAGACGGTCAGTGACAGTGATGCATCATCATACACAAAAGACGGGTCGCTTGATTATCACGGCCAACCAGCCGTAAAATGGAGGACCGGTGGATGGAGATGTGGATTGTTGTTATTAGGTACTTGCTAAGTAATGTTACATTAGTATTTTTTATAATTATAATTCTTTATTCTGCTTTTGATTTCGATTTCGAAGTTGAACATAAATTGTGATGGTTTTTTTGTTTGTTTGTTAATAATTGAGTGAGACAGTGAACCATGGACTAGCTAATCTTGCATTTGCTGGAGTGGAGGTGAATATGGTGCTATTTGCAAAATCTGTATTCAGGCAGACCAATGCAGAGGCTGCAAACACATACAGTAACTGGACGGGGAGTCTCTATATCTCATCTTTGATGGGTGCTTTTCTCAGCGACTCTTACCTCGGAAGATATCTAACTTGTGTCGTTTTTCAAGTTGTCTCGGTCATTGTAAGTAAAGCAAGTGATACGAATGAATGAGTACTATCGAATTTTCGAAATCGTAATAGACCTCATGACTTGATGATTTTGGCAGGGGTTGGTAGCATTATCCATTTCAACACATTTATCTATGCTAAAGCCTCAGGGCTGTGGCAAGATCGGTCAACTATGTGATCCTCACTCATCATCCGAAACTGCATTGTTCTATATATCGATCTATCTGATCGCGATAGGAAATGGCGTCCCTGAACCTGCATTGGCTACATTTGGTGCAGACCAATTTGATGAAGAGGATCCTAAAGAAAAGCAATCAAAATCCTCATTTTATAGCTATTTTTATGTTGCACTGAATCTTGGATGCTTGTTTTCCGAAACAGTACTGGCTTATGTGGAGAATATTGGCTATTGGGTGTTGGGATTTTGGATATGTACTGGTTGTGCTATTTTTGCATTTCTGTTGTTGGTTAGTGGGACTTCTAGGTATCGACGCTTCAGGCCTTCTGGTAACCCCCTCTCCAGATTTTCTCAGGTCATCGTGGCTTCTTTGAGGAAAATAAATCTCCAAGTACCCTTGAATGGAGAAGAGCTAAATGAGGTTTACGAAAGGGAAAATGAAACTATCAATTCCGCGGAGAATCCTCCACACCAATGACTTCATGTAAGTATTTTGTAGAAACTTTCTCCATATAGATTATTAATTTCAGGCTGAAAATGTGGTGGTTGATATTTTCTGACAAGTAGGTTTCTTGATCGAGCTGCTATTATGACCCCCATAGAGAAGACCATGACGGCAACAAACAATGGCCGAAACCTGAATCCGTGGCATCTTTGCACCATCACACAAGTTGAAGAAGTGAAATGCATACTAAGGCTATTACCGGTATGGGTTTGCACCATCTTATCTTCCTTGGCGTTCACACAAATGATAGGGCTCTTTATTGAGCAAGGAGCAGCCATGGACACGAAAATATCGAACTTTCAAATCCCTCCGGCCAGCATGACAGCATTTGACATTATAAGTACAACTGTTTTCGCTCTGTTATACAATAAACTCGCTGTTCCTTTGTACGTCAAATTGACAAAACGGGAGCCCCAAACTCCATCTGAGCTACGAAGAATCGGAATAGGGTTGTCCATTGCAATACTAGCTATGCTACTTGCAGGCACGGTTGAACAACATAGACTGAAATATGCTAGTGAGAATGGTCAAGAGACGAGCTCTTTAAGCATTCTGTGGCAGACTCCACAGTACATGCTTTTAGGAGTAGCTGAAGCACTCGTCTTCGTAGCACAAATGGAATTTTTCTCGTCACAAATACCAGATGGATTAAAAAGCTTGGGGATAGCTCTGTCTATGTCATCAACATCAATCGGTAGCTACGTCTGTAGCATGATTTTAACTGTGGTGATGGCGATCACAACCAAGAATGGTGAGTCTGGTTGGGTTCCTCCTAATTTGAACGATGGACATTTAGACAGATTTTTCTTTTTATGTGCTGGTTTCACTGCCCTGAATTTAGTTTTCTTCATTATTTGTGCCAAGCGTTACAAATGCATATCAATGGAAAATTGGGAGGAGGCTCAGGAAAGTGAATTGAAGGTTATGCTTTGAAGTATTAGTTATTAGTTTCTTTCAAACTTGTATTCTTTAAAGATTTCAGTAGTAAAAATTCATTACAAAGCATTGTCGGCGATCAAGTTTTACTCCTTTTTATCTCTTTTGCCAACTGTAATAACCAAAACCTGGTTCGGTTGAGATACAAATCAAAATGAAAAAGAAAAAAAAAATCTGAACCCAACAACAACACGAAGACAGAAACTGAAGACTCTCATTCAATCCATTACACAGCACAAAAACATGTTTTTATTACAAAACCTAAACAAATATTGACTCTGAACTCAACAAAACAAAGACTTGTTTCGCCTATTACTCACCGAAAAATCATAGCTTTCGGTTTTGCCAACTGAATCTACAAAATTTGAGACCTTGAACACCCTTTGGACAGTGATCACAATCAAATCGAAAACATGGTTGTTTAGAGCTCCATTATAGTTAACAGAGTTTGCTAACTTGTGTGCTTGTACCTTGGAAATAAAGTGAAAATTATCCTGTGTTTATACTGATGAGCTATAAAGTAAAGAGCCCTTAATCACCCTTCTCAAAGACAGCCCTAACAACAGGAAACGATATTGGAATTCTAGCATAATCAACCAAATTGGTAGTTTTCGAAATCAAAAGCAAAGATAATTGGACCACTTACGTCTCCCATGACTAGCTTGACAGACTCACAAATAACATCTAGGGGTGAACGCGGTTCGGTTCGGTTCGGTTTTGACCAAAACCGTATTGAACCATTATATTTTCGGTTTTTAAAAACTTGAATCGGTTTGAACCGTATTGGACCATGAAACCGAATTGAACCGAACACCTTTATCTCGGTTCGGTTCGGTTCAATTCAGTTTTTGACCTATTGGGCTTTCAGATTTTGGACTGTTTTTTTTAACAATCTATTACATTCAAAACACGTCTAAATAGACTAAATATACCACATTATTGTTTATCTAATCAAATTTAATCCAAATCAAATACAAGTACCTGCTCAATAGCTATAATTCTACCAAATTCCGTCCATATAACTTCAATTACATAGAAATGATAGAATAATAGAAGTCCAAAATGCAATCCAAAATAAAATAAGATCACACATAAATAATTCAACATACAATCCATAATAAAATTAAACTTAAATTACAATCCATAATATAATAAAACTTAACAAAATAATTAAAATGTCATCATGTCTTTCTTCCACTTCAAATCTTCACCTGTAAGGCTGTACAAAAGGAAAATAAATTACCTTAGAAACAAAACACATAATTATAAATAGAGGAAATGCAAAACTAAACAAGCAAATACCAAATTAAATCCTTACCATCATTCCTTCTCAATCCTCATGGCTCATCCATTGTTATACTTGTCAATCCACTTTCATGCTCTAAATGAAGATAACAAAAATATAATTAGCTAACTTAGTAAATAGTAATATATATTATTAAAAAAACAACAAACATGATAATTTATTATGATTACTTACCGGTTTCAACATTGGTATAATATTCTAACAACTGAATTGATGTATCATCATCTTTAGCATGCTCTTCTGCAACACATGATTCAGCAATAGGGCAAGATGCCGACAACCAAATTCCAGTCAAAATTAAGCCCTCAACTATGTTAGGAGTCAATGAACTCCTAAATGGATCAAGTATACGCCCTCCTGTGCTAAATGCAGACTCAGAAGCCACAGTTGAAATATGCATTGAGAAAATGTCTCTTGCAATCATTGACAAAATAGGAAATTTGACTGAACAATTCTTCCACCAAGCCAAAAGATCAAACTTATCATTTAGTTTCTCACAAGCCTCCAACAAATACAACTCCACCTCACTTTTCCCCATACTAACATCTTCCTCTTGTTGTTTTTGGCCCCATAAACTATCTTCTCTAAACTTCTCTTTTTCATAAAAAGTTTCAGGCACACCACTCCCAAAAGAGGACACATCATCATTTGACCTTACACTCACACTACCATATTGTGTAACATAATACTCATACAACTCCACCGACACTTCTTTCAAACTAGAAAGCATTGAATGAGATTGTGTTATACCATAAAATGCATCAAGACGCTACTTCACATAACCAAATTTGTACCTTAGGTCAAGAACAACCGCAATGGTCAAGAACAACCGCAATGATCAACAAGTTGTTGGTTTTATCCAAACCCTTCCAATACTTGTCAAATTTTTGTTTCATACTCACTGCCATTCTACTCACAAGCGGATCCCTCTCAGTGCTCAAAGATGTTAATTGATTAAAAATAGTGCACCAACTCTTAAAATAAATATTAGATGTCACATGCAATGAAGCACTAAAATCCAAGGTAATATCATAAAAAGTGGATAAAAAACGAATAAATACCTTGGCATTCTCCCAATCATTTAAGAGAGGTGGACCAATCCGGTTCTTCTCATTATCACTCTCCTTGAAGTAGTTGACATAGTGACCATCTTCCTCTTCCATTTGCTCAAATGCTTTTCTAAGTTTCACCGCACTTTTCAACATCAAGTAAGTAGAATTCCACCGTGTTGGAACATCTAACACCACTAAACCATTATTCCCTAACTTCTCATGCTCAACAGATCTTTTAAATCTATCTAGCCTACTAGGAGAAGATTTCACATATTTGACCGCATTGCGAATAGCTACAACAGATTCATGCAAATCCTTCAACCCATCACTCACTATTAAATTTAGGATGTGTGCACAACATCATAAATGCATGTACTTACCCCCCAAAATTATTCCATCCTCACATCAACTATTCAATTTTCTATTCATATAACCAATGGCATTTGCATTTGCTGATGCATTATCCACGATTATTGTGAATATTTTATCAATACCCTATTCCAACAAAACTTTCTCAATACACCTTCCAATTGAATCCCCTGTATGATCAGTTATTTGACTAAAACTCAAGATCCTCTTTTGCAAACGCCAATCATAGTCAATAAAATGAGCCGTCACAACCATATAGTTTATATTTTGGATCGATGTCCATGTGTCTGTGGTTAGACAAACCCTAACTTGACTAGATTTAAAGTACTTCTTCAACGTCATTCTCTCTTTAACATATAACTTATACAGATCTCTAACAATCGTTCTCCTAGATGGAACATCAAATCTAGGATTCATCGTAAAACAAAACTTGTGGAATCCTCGATTCTCAACAAATCTAAAAGGCAATTCATCTAGAATTAACATCTATGTCAATGCTCTTCTACATTCTTCGGCATTAAATCTAGAGGTACCTAAGGTACTACTAGCACCCTCCATATTTGGTTGTTTAACCAAAAATGTTTGTTTTGAATCAGTAACGGGTGGCCGATATTTTTTACACCTTTTACGAATATGTGTATTCATGTTTGTCATTCCATTGGAACCCGACCCACATGCATATGTATCACCACAATGTTTGCACATAGCTCTCTTATTTCCATATTTAGTTTTGTATTCTTCAAAATGCAACCAACAGTTAGATTTCTTTTTACCTTTCCTACCGCCTACCCGTACACCCTTTTTTCCACTCTTTTCTTTTGCAATGGAGCTAGAATCCTCTAATTCATCATCAGCTTGCGAACCTAAATTCTCTTCTGATGAATAGGTTCGCGGGTCGATCTCCATCCTTTAAAATCCAAGTAAATAATAAAATTATGTATTGACATTCCAAATAAATAAAAAGGCAAGAAAACAATAAATTTGCACATGCATTGACAACTTGTATTGTCAGCTTGTATATCATAGTTACCAATACATACAATAACTATCTTACGCTTAAAAACACTAAAGGTTAACAATTCGTACATGTATTTTAATATTTCATAAGCAATTGCATCATTTTATATTATATAAATTGGACTTGATCAAAGGGAAACAAAACATCATAAAACGTCATATGCAGTAAGATATCTATACAATCTATATATACATATAGAGGGCAGGATCCCCTATTACTCGAAAAATAATCCATATTACTCAATCAAAGCAAAAAAAATAAAAGTCTTGTCTACACCTCATCCACCAAAGATTGATATTATTCAATCAAAAAAACAATAAACAAAACAAAAACAGAGCTGGTCAGCTGAGTCACATTATCATCTTCTTCACCAATCACCAGGCTACCAGCTCTGTTTTTTTTTCTCTGAATCTCCCTCACCTCTCTGGCTCTCTTGATCCAGAATCATCAACCCCAAACCTCACCAAACGGTCCAAACCCATATAATCTCCCTCAATCTCATTAGTCTATCTACCATCTGATAAATCTGGAAATCTGGAAACCAGAACCAGAGGGCCCCTGGTTTTTGTCCAAAACGAAAACCCAATTTTCCTGGTTTCTCATCGCCTGTTTTTCTTCTTCTCTTTCAATTTTTTTTTAAAATAAATTTTAACAGTTCGATAACTTCACAATATGTATGTATAACAGTATAAGTGTATAACCCCATCTCTGTTTCACAAATCACAATACTAAATCACAAGCTAGAACAAACATCAAACACCCATAAACTGAGTAAAAAATAACGAAATCAAAACAAAATAACAGGAAGAAAAAAAACCTTGACAATGGTAACTGACAAAGTGACACAGGGCAGCGGAAGCACAGGGCAGCGGAAGCACAGAGCAGCGGAAGGGAGATGTGTGCAGCGGAGCAGTGGAAAAGAGCCGAAGGTCGTGTGAGAGACACATGTGAGGTTCGTGTGAGGTTCAGAGGTTGTATGAGAGAATCAGAGAAAAAAAATGTGAGGTCGTGTGCGGCGGTATGAGAGAAAGCAAAGAATGAGCGATGAGAGAAGGGAAATTAGGTTTTTTTTTTGTATTTAAACGTCGGTTCGTCGGGTCGGTTCGGTTTTAGAAGGGGCAGAACCGAAACCGACCCATTTTCTATGCGGTTCATTCGGTTCGAACCGAATTGAACCGAATTAACCCATTGAACCGAACCAAACACCATATTTCGACTCGGTTCGGATCGATTCGGTTCGGTTCAATGAACCGTGCCCACCCCTAATAACATCCATCAATCTATCATCATCAACACCCGAACATCCGTTAGCAGCAATGGATCATTCAATTCCTTCCCTGCATTTCACAGATTCAGTCAAGCATAATACAAGTCATTTTACACCGTTTTCTATTATTGCTTTGCATTTGCAATAGCAACACTACTTTAATGATCCGTTTTCTACTTTCAGGATTGCAATTACTTCTATTAAAATTTGAAACTTAAACCCGACAACGCACCATCCTATAATTAACCAGTACATCAAACTGCACTGTGAAAATTCATACATGAACATGCAGGTACTTGATTGTATAGATAAAAATAACTCCAGGAACACATTTAAAATCATGACCAAACCGAACACTTAACCCAGAACAAATATTTAGGCAAATTTGAAGCCGAAATAACCAAATTAAACCTAGAAAACACAATATTACCTGTGAAAGTGAGAAGACACAACTTGACTAAAAATTTCACCATTGCCTCTCACCTAGAACCACCCAATAAAACAAGAAAGAATCAAAACCCCATTAAAAATAAGTAGAAAAAGAAATCAAGAAAAGCAAAATTAACAGCTTACAACAGCAGCCGCAGTGTCATCACAACTGGTTTCAATACCAAGAACAACCAAATCATCCTCGGAACTCATACAGGCTTAGGCGCGAAATCGTTGAAATAAAATCAGCAGAGACCATTAAGTCTGAGAGTGTGAGTGACATAAACTGCGTCCTTGATACGGCATCGTTTTTGAGGCGAAAATACCATTATGTCCATGCTACTTTTTTGAATTGTATAATATTTATATAATTATAATTATATATCCGTTATAGTAACAAAATCCTTTTCAGGTAATCAGTAATAACAACAAATTTGGTAAATATTCTCAAAAAAAAAAAAAAAAAAATTGGTATGTAGAATTATTATAAGGATTACATATTTTATTATATTAATCACCAAAACGTAATGAACATCACAGAATTTTGGTGCCACACATTGGTGGTAGTGGCAGCAGTTTGCTTGTTTCCTGTTTCTATCTCAGTAGTTTATTAGATTCTACTCAAACTAAGACTACACTCCACATTTTTGTTGTTTTTCTTTTTTAAATATGGAGACAAATCAAGAACCCCATGAAGCTACTTCACTTGTTAATAATGTAATTTGGTATCCTGACAAATATTTTGGACAATTTAACATTACGTGTTTGTAGTGATCTATCTCTATGGCTAAAATAATATTTGGTTTGCTTGTGGAGAAGGCAGTGGAGCTAAATTTACGAATGCAGTGATGCATCATCATCATACACAAAAGCTGGGTCGTTTGATTATCAAGGCCAACCAGCTTTAAAAAGGAGGACCGGCGGATGGAGATGTGGACTGTTGTTATTAGGTACATTAACATTTTTGATAATTATTTTCTTTGTTCTGCTTTTGATTTTGAAGTTGAAAAATATTGTGATTTTTTTTTTATTATTATTATTGTTAATAATTGAGTGAGACAGTGAACCAAGGACTAGCTAACCTTGCATTTGCTGGAGTGGAGATGAATATGGTGCTATTTGCGAAATCTGTACTCAGGCAGACCAATGAAGAGGCTGCAAACACATTCAGTAGATTGATGGGGACTCTCTATATCTCCTCTTTGATGGGTGCTTTTCTCAGCGACTCCTACCTCGGAAGATATATGACTTGTAGCGTATTTCAAGTTGTCTCGGTCATTATAAGTAAAACAAGTGATCTCAATTTTTATCGATTTTTTTTCAAACTTGTAATAGTTATAGACCTCACTTGATTTTTGGCTGCAGGGGTTTGTAGCATTATCAATTTCAACACACTCATTTCTGCTAAAGCCTCGGGATGTTGTGGCAAAATTGGGCAGCAATGTGATCCTCACTCAGTCATCTGAAACTGCACTGTTCTACATATCGATCTATCTAATTGCGATAGGAAATGGAGCCCCTGAACTTGCATTAAATACATTTGGTGCAGACCAGTTTGATGAAGAGGATCCGAAAGAAACGCAGTCGAAATCCTCATTTTACAGCTATTTTTATGCGGCATTGAATCTTGGATACTTGTTTTCCCAGACAGTACTGGTTTATGTAGAGAATATTGGCTATTGGGTGTTGGTATTTTGTATATGTGCTGGTTGTGTCATTTTTGCATTTCTGTTGCTGCTTAGTGGGACTTTTAGGTATCGGACGCTTCAGGCTTCTGGTAACCCCCTCTCCAGGTTTTCTCACGTCATCGTGGTTTCAATGAGGAAAATAAATCTTCAAGTACCCTCAAACGGAGAAGAGCTTCACGAAAGGAAAAATGAAACTATCTGTTCGCGGAGAATCCTCCACTCCAATGACTTCAAGAAAGTATTTTGTAGTAACTTTCTCTCCCTAGATTAATTGCAGGGTGAAAATGTGGCAGTTGATCATGTTTTCGAACAGGCAGGTTTCACCCCTATAGAGATGACCACGACAACAGCAAGAAATGGCCGAAACTAGGGGCAGACTCACCCTAAGGTAGGTGGGGCCCGTGCCCTATCACAAATTTTCTTTAAAAAAATGATTATATTTATTTAATAAACACATATAGTAGTAATTCACCTTTCAGTACAATTGGGCACCTCCATCCCATAATAGTTTACAGTTTTATCCGATGATTTTAATAATCTTTTTTATTTTATCGTATTTTCCGTTTCCTTTCTCAAATTTTCATCGTTCTTATAAAACCAAACAATTCATTTTATCTTTTCGGTTATTATCAACTTCTTAATTACCCTTAGTTTGTGATTATTTAATTCAATTTTAGTCTATTATTATTTTCAATAGTTATAGTTTAACATGCCTAACACATCAAATCAATAAACCATAAATGTCAAATCTTAATTTATTCTATTAAAATAGTCCATCTATTATTATGATACATTTTATTTTATAATTTTAGTTTATTTAGAATAAATAATTTACCAATAATTAGAAGAATAAAAAATTAAAAGACATGATCTTTATATAAATTTAAAATGAATTCATTATAAATACAAAATAATTTTTTAATATAAAATTAGATAATAAATAGTGTAATTTTTCATTGTTAATATTGATTTTCTTGTTATTATTTATTTTTAATATTGTGTTTCTTATTTTTATTTCTTTTTTAATGTAAGATTATTTAGTTCATCTTGAATAAGTGTTCTATCTGTTTTATTAATCTAAATTTCATTATACCATTGATTTTTCATTATGTATAAATCTTAATTTTATTTTATTTTATTAAAAAAAAAATCATTTTATTATGATGTTAATTTTTCAGTATTTTTATATATATAATTTTTACTTTGTTTAAGTATCCCACCTGGTTAAAATTCTTGAGTTCGCCACTGACCGAAACCCAAATCCATGGCATCTTTGCACCATCACACAAGTTGAAGAAGTGAAATGCATACCAAGGTTATTACTGGTATGCCTTTGCACCATGTTATCTACCTTGACATTCATACAAATGACAGCTCTCTTTATCGAGCAAGGAGCAGCCATGGACACGAAATATCGAACTTTCAAATCCCTCCGGCCAGCATGACAACAATTGACATTTTAAGTACAACCTCTTACATTCGGTTACACGATAAACTCATTGTTCCTTTGTACGTCAAATTAATTAAATGATAGCCGGAAACTCTATCTGATCAGCTACGAAGAATCAGAATAGGGTTGTCCATTGCAATACTGGCTATGCTGATTGCAGGTATGGTTGAACAACATAGACTCAAATATGCTAGCAAGACTGGTCAAGAGACAAGCTCTTTAAGCATTTTCTGGCAGACTCCACAATACGTGCTTTTGGGAGTAGTTGAAGTATTTGTGTATGTTGCGCAAATGAAATTTTTCTCATCACAAATACCAGATTGATTAAAAACCTTGAGGATAGCTCTGTCCATGTCGTCAACAACAATTGGTAGCTATATTGTAGCATGATTTTAACGATGGTGATGGCTATCACAAGCAAGAACAGTGAGCCTGGTTGGGTTCCTCTTAATTTGAACGATGGACATTTAGACAGATTTTTCTTTCTATGTGTTCGTTTAACTGCCCAGAATTTAGTTTTCTTCATTATTTGCGCCAAGTGCTACAAGTGCATATCAATGGAAAAATGGGAAGTGGCTGAGGCAAGTGAATTGAAGGCTATGCTTTGAAGTAGTTATCAATTTCTTTCAAACTTGTATTCATTAAAGATTTTAGTAGTGAAAATCAATTACAAAGCATTGTCAGTGATCAACTTTTACTCTTTTGTATCTCCTTTGCCAACCCTAATAACCGAAACCAGATTCGATTGGGATACAAATCAAAATGAAAAAGAAAAAAAAAATTGAACACGAAGACAGAACTGAAGACTCATTTCATCTATTACAATGTAAAAAAAAAAAAAAAAAAAAAACTTTTTATGTTTTGCCAGCCAATTTAACCATAAATGGGTTTCCGTCGCATCGATTAATGAAGGGGCGGTTGATGCCTTAGGCAACTAAAATTAAGACCCTAAAATGATTTTACTATTTAAAAAAATATTAACTACTAATTAAGCACTCAGCCCAGCACACTAATTTACAACTAATTGTTAGCACACTCTAACAATTATCGGGTCGTATCGTATCGTGACGCGTCATGCCATACCGTGCTTGGACATCCACATTCAATGCCTCATTTTAAATTTTCTCATAGGCCCCGTATACCTTTAAGCCGCCCATGGGTTAATGCAAATAAATCTGAACTCAACAGAACAAAGACTCTTTTCTCCCATTACACGCTACAAACTAATAGCTCTGTTTTGCTAACATTTTTTGAACTAAAATTTTCTCTAGAAAATCAAACAATAAAATAAAAGAAAAAAATGAAAAAAAAAATCTATGAGAGAGAGATAACTCGCTAGAAACATATTTGTTGATTTTCTATTTTTTTAACACACTAAAAGTATGTACAACCATTGTATATATACACAAATGATAAAGCTTCTAATAACATAGTTGTTAATAACAATTATGTTATAATTGGTTCAGTTTGATTGTTTGTTAGAATAGCTGACATGGCAGCGTACATCATCAATGAGTCATAGTTTAATAATTTCTAATTTTCAGCTCTAAGTTTCTCTCCGTATTTGTTAATAGCTTAAGATCACTTGTGTGCTTCCTCATGGACCATCTGATAATGATTGAGGTTTGATTGAACACCATTCCTAACATCCCATCTCAAACTCAAAGGGGAGTCTCTTACCATGAGTTTGTCCCGCAAATAACAAAACCGTGATATAGTTAACAGTTTCGCAAACAAATCAGTAACTTGGTCCAATGAGGGAACATGATTAACTTGCAGTTTTTTTGTAAGACCTTGTCTCTAACAAAATACAATTCAAGCTCTATATGCTTGGTCTGAGCATGAAGAACCGGGTTGCTTGACATAGTAATTGTACTCTGATTGTCGTATCACACCACTAGCATTCTGAATTGAGTGACTCGAAGCTCACCAAGTAAAGCTTGCATCTATGTGAGTTCTGTCACTGTTGAAGCTAGGCTTCTATACTCTGCCTATGTGGAAGAACGAGAGATGGTATGTTGCTTCTTAGCACTCCAAGTAATCATGTTAGGACCAAGAAAGACACAAAATCCAGTAGTTGATTTTCTGTCATCAGGATTGGTAGCCAAATCAGCATCTGAAAACGTCATGAGTTGTAGAGAAGAATTAGAGGGCTTCAGAAGCTGAAGACCAAGTGTGGAAGTACCTTTTAGATATTTTAATATTCGTTTAACAACCTTTCAATGCTCATCAAGAGGGGTTTTCATAAACTGACAAACCTTATTGACTGAGTAGGCTATGTCAGGCCTAGTAATGTTGACATATTGTAAGGCTCCTACAATGCTAATATACTTTGTTGCATCTTTGACCGGATTCCCTCCATAGATAGACAACTGAGTACCAACTCTTGAAACCATTGGAGAGGCAAAAGGTCTAGTTGTGAGCATACCGGCCTTTTTTAACAAGTGTGAATATATTTATGTCGTGAGAGATGAATACCATATGAGCAATGATGAACCTCAATGGCAAAAAAATAATGCAATTGGCCTAGATCTTTGGGAGCAAATGACCTTTGAAGACTCTTCACCAGACCATTGATTTCACCTGTATGATCCCTAGTGATAATGAAATTCCCTAGAAAGTGTGTATCTATAACCTAGGGGGGGTGAATAGGTTTTAATTCGATAGATTACCAATTTTGCAATTAATCAATATTAACAAATCTAACCCAGTCTATTTAAATGCTCAATTAAATGGCAACAAACATAAAACAATAACAACACGAAAAATATACGTGGAAACCCTCCAAATGGGAAAAACCACCGGCTATTTAGAGCGCCACCCTTGATCCTCAAAATCCACTATTGAGTAAAAGTTTACAACCTAGGTTGACCTCCCGTCAAACCCTCCAGTTACTAACCCTTTCACTCTACCCAACGGGCCTTAATAGCGATTTTGGATCACTAGCCTTATGCACTAACCACTTAGCCACAAGCTAACTCAACAATGAAGAGATAATGGCAACCTAAGTGAATATGCAAGAATATTCAATATGAAAAAATGCTAGGTTAAGACATTCATGCTTCTTTAGGATTAATAATGACAATTAATGCAAATCCCAGATATCAATGTTCTAAATGCAAAGGCAAGAAGAATTAGCTAGAAGGGTAAAATCGTCCTAAATGCTAGCTATCACAAATTAATGCATCTCAACCAACAATCAATACACAAGCATGCCATAAAAGCAATTAAACATACAAGCAAGCAATTAATATGCAATAAAGACTAAAACCCTAGGCATACATGTCTTAGTAATGAAATCATAAAGCTTAAAGCATGTAGAGAATATCTAGGTATGAACATACAAGAAACCCATGCTTGAAAGATTCTTGATGATTTAGATATTAAGGATGGTTGAGTAAAAATGCCTTCTTGGAGCTTCTCTTTCTAAAGAACCTTATCTCTTTCTCAAAAATAGGTTAGGAAGCTCTAAAAATGAATTGGGAAGAAGATGGTATATTTATATTAAGCCCAAAATGAAGCTATGTCGTTTTGGAAAAAACAGGCCAAAAGATGCAATGTGCGCTGGTGTCTGTGCGATGGTCGAGTAGCGCATGACCAACTACAACTCACTGGACAAGTTCCGCTGGTAAGGTGCGCATGACGACCAGTGCACCACCAGCGACACCTCACTGGAAAGCTGTGCTGGTGTTGGCGCTGGTGAGGGCGCTGCTCTAGTGGCGCTACTCGAGTGGCGCACAACTCACCACCTTCACATACACATACAATACATCCAAGAGAATTGAGGTGAAAGGAATGCATCATAATGCCTAACATGACATTACATTTTAATCACAAGATGCAATCAATTCAAACAAGCAAGAGATACCAACATTAGGCACACAATCAATACAATTAAGCACAAATGCAAAGTGATCAAAAACATGCATGAGAATGAGTGTGTGCACTAAATCTCTTCAATGAAGTTAAGCAAGTGATTTTACCTTTGATGCTTGAGAAGAAACTTGAGCAATGAAGACCTGAACTACCCTTACATATTGATCCCAAAATATGGTTGTCAATGAAATAAGCCAATCAAAAACCGAGGAACTTACAATCTTCCCCTTTGGCTATTTCGTGACAAAACCACTCACTCACAAGGTATCCTCACAACAAATAACAAGAAACAACAAGAAGTCAACAAACAAACATTCTATGTTACAAGAGATACCTAAAGCTAAATCTTCAAATCTTCAAATCTTTCATCTCTTGTAGCATGATCATCCCTACAAAACAAAGAACTACACTTTCCAAGACAAGTGTATGAGAGAGATCAAGAAAAATAAAAACAAGTGAAATTTGCATGAAATAGAAACAAGTAATATGCAATCAACAATGCACAAAGCAAATGCTCCCCAACCGAGATGCTGTAGCAAAGAGAGATATTTGCAATGTAAATGCATAATCATATACAACAACTTTATGCAGGTTAATTAAGAGAGAGAGAAATTCATGGAAGTTTTATTGATTTGAATATGTGCAAAAGAATGTCTTGAATGAAATACATGCAACATCAACTTCCAAAAGCATGGTATTTGGCAAAGGAAAATAGCATATGAGGTTCCAAGAGAAGTCAAACCAATTTTCACCAAATGGACAATGGAAAACAAGATATAGTTTAACCAAAAACATAAGAGCAACTATCATACTTTACAAGTTGAACAAGACATGAGCGACTATTGCACCCTATTAGATTTTTCCGGGCAAGATGCCCGTATGATAGTAGCCTTATTCAATAAGTAAAGAGAAAGACTATTGGATTGTGAAATCCTTGAAATGGATACAATATCCTTATTGAATGAAGTCTCAAAAGTTACTTGCACACATATTTGCAATCATTTTGTAAGCATTCAATAAATTCACCATGCATAACACTTTAAGCATGTCAAGTTCAAGTTTTCTTAAACATGGAGATAAACTTTGGGTCAATCAAATGTACTTCCCAATCAAAGTTTCTGGTCCAAAAATACATGTTTGAATACAAATGAGACATGCATTTCAAATAAGGCAAAAACACACTTATTGAACAAAAAGACATATAATAATATATGCATCCAAGAGACTCAAGCAATTAATTAAAGAGCATAAAATTGAACAATTATTTGCTTATTAAAATGCAAGTTCGCTCTCTTTGTTTGAGCTCCCCATATAGGGTCAACCACCAAAACCCATCAATGCATATGACAAATCCCAATAGACCTACTAAGGGATTTAAACTTAGTTGAATCTAATGGTTTAGTAAATAAATTCGCTAATTGATCATTTGTGCCCACATGTTCAAGTGCAATGCATTTGCTCTCAACTAGCTCCCTAATGAAATGATGTCTAATGTCAATATGCTTGGTTCTAGAGTGTTGGACCGGATTTTTTGAAATATTGATGGCACTCATATTATCACAATAAAGGGTTAGAGTACCTTGCTTAAAGCCATAATCCACAAGCATTTGTTTCATCCAAAGGAGTTGTGTGCAAGCACTCCCAGTTGCTATATACTCGGCATCAGCTATGGATAATGAGATGGAATTTTGCTTCTTGCAAAACCAAGACACAAGATTGTTCCCTAGGAAGAAGCAACCGCCCGATGTACTCTTCCTATCATCACAATTACTTGCCCAATCTGCATCACTAAATCCAACTAAACTAGCATTAGTGTCAAAAGAGTACCATATCCCATAGTTGGATGTCTCATTCACATATCGAATGATTCTCTTCACAGAAGAGAGATGGTATTCCTTGGGATTGGCTTGATACCTAGCACACACACCAACACTAAAAGCTATATCGAGCCTACTAGCAGTCAAGCATAGAAAGCTCCCTATCATGCCACGATATAGACTTTGATCCACACTTTTTCCACTAGTATCCTTGCTACGTTTCAAATTGGTACTCATTGGTGTGTCACAATGCTTGGCATTCTCAAGGCCAAACTTCTTCACTAGGTTCTTGGCATACTTAGCTTGAGATATGAAGATCTCATCATGCATTTGCTTGATTTGCAAGCCTAGAAAGTAATTGAGTTCACCAACCATGCTCATTTCAAACTCATGAGTCATTACATCAACAAATTGTTGAACTTTCAAGTTGTTGGTGGAATAAAAAATGATGTCATCAACATAAATTTGAGCTATGAATAACTCATATTTAGTGCACTTGATGAACAAAGTCTTGTCAACACTACCTCTAGAATAGCCATTGTCAACAAGATAAAGAGTAAAGCGCTCATACCAAGCCCTCGGTGCTTTTTTCAACCCATATAGTGCCTTCTTGAGGCGATAGACATGATTGGGGTGGTGTGGATCCTCAAACCCCTTAAGTTGCTCAACAAACACTTCCTCTTGTAAGAAGCCATTGAGGAAGGTACTCTTAACATCCATTTGATACAAATTAAACTTGTGAACACACGATATGGATAAGAGAAGTCTAATGGACTCTAATCGGGCAATGGGAGCAAAAGTCTCCTCAAAGTCGATACCCTCAATTTGAGAGTATCCTTGTGCAACAAGTCTAGCTTTGTTCCGTACAATGTTGACATCCTCATATGATTTGTTCCTATAGACCCACTTGGTGCCTATTACATTAGTGTTCTTAGGCCTAGGAACTAGAGTCCAAACCTCATTTCTTTCAAATTGGTTTAGCTCTTCTTGCATAGCAAGAACCTAAAACTCATCACTTAAAGCTTCATCTATCTTTTTGGGTTCAATTTGAGAGGTGTAACAAGTGTAACTAATTTGATTTGCTAATTGATGTCTAGTCCTCACACCCTCATTCACATTTCCAAGAATGTCACTCTTGTTGTGGAGATGCCTAACCCAAGGAGCGGGTTCCTTAGAGTCCAAAGTAGGATCTCTATCAAGAGATTGAGTGACCTCTTTTTCAAACTTAGATTTTTCATCACTAGGAATCTCATCAATCTTCACCAAGGGAGTTTCATCAACCATACTAATCTCCTCATCATGGTTACTAATCTTACTATTTTTGGCATAGCCAATGAAAATCCCCTCATCACTCTTGGCATCAAACTTGCCAAGTTGATCACGGTTATTTAGAATGTAGCACTTGCTTCCAAATGAGTGGAAGTAGCTAACATTTGGCTTCCTACCCTTCCACAATTCATAGAAGGTTTGCCTAATTCCGGGTCTAAGAAACACCCTATTGCCTATATAACAAGTTGTATTGACAGCTTCAGCCCAAAGATTCCTATGCACATTTTTGCTATGCAACATCACACGAGCCATCTCTTGAAGGACTCTATTCTTCCTCTCTACTACCCCATTTTGTTGAGGAGTTCGAGGAGCTGAAAACTCATGGGAAATGCCAAGACTATCACAAAAGTTTTCAAAGCTAACATTTTCAAATTCTCTCACATGATCACTCTTAATTCTCTTGATGCATTTTATGTGAGAATCCTTCTCATTTTGAATTTTAGTGCAAAGCCTTTTAAAAGTTTCAAACATTTCAGATTTTTCTCTAAGAAAGTAAGTCCAAGTAAGTCCAAGTAAATCTAGAAAAATCATCCACACACACAAAAATGTACCTCTTACCACCAAGGCTCTCGGTTTGCATGGGACTCATAAGATCCATATGAAGAAGCTCTAATGGCTCCTTAGTGGCAAGATACTTACCCTTCTTATGCACACTCTTAGTTTTTTTTCCTTGTTGACAAGGTCTATAAACTCCTTCAATCCTATTTTCAAACTTAGGAATGCCTCTCACAACTTTCAACCTCTCAAGAACTTTCAAGTCTTTGAAATTCATATGACCTAACCTTTGATGCCATCATTCAACTTGATCACAACTAGACAAATTGCAAGAAATTCCATTAGAATCAAGACAATAACAATTGTCACTTGATCTCTTGCCTTTCAATAAAACTTGTTCATCTTCTCTTAAAATAGAGCAATCAACTTTTCCAAACAAAACCGAAAGCCCTTCATCACTTAAATGTGATATGCTAATGAGATTGGCTTGTAAACCATCTACATAAAAAGCATTAGGCAAGGAGGGCAAATCGGGAATGCAAATGTTTCCTTTTTCTAGAACCTTCTTACGTGAACCATCACCAAATGTGACAAATCCACCATCTTCCATCACAAGTGTTTCAAAGAAACTCTTGTTTCTGGTCATGTGCCTAGAACAACCACTATCAAGGTACCAAATGTTAAAGGCTTTCACCTTCAACGCCACTTGGGCCACATGGCAAACATACTCATTTGTTCTACTCTACCTAGTAGGAACATTTTCATTTCTAGAAGCCTTGGGTTCATTGGCTCTAAAATTCCTAGGTGCATGCATTTTGGCTCTTCTAAGCATATTCTTCTCAATCATGCTTTCAAAATGACACACTTAATAAATTTAAAATAGTTCGGCCTTATATGACCTTCAACACCACAAAAATGACAAATGGGAGTAAAGTAAGAATTCATACCATATTCTTGTGCAAGCATGGAAGACTTCCCTCTCCTTTGAGTTATCCTTTGGTGTTGAGCCGAATCTCTTCTTTGAAACATCCTTTGTGGTTGAGCCACATTAGCTTCTCTTATTAGTTGTGGGTGAAAACTTCTTTGTTGAATTTGAGGGCTCCTTAGAAGTTGAGGTCTTGTATGATGTGTTCTAGCTCTTGGTAGATGAGCTTTAGCTTGAGAATTTGTTTAAGCCTTCATTTGAGCTTACTTTGAAGATTCTCCAACTTCATTCGATCTCATTTGTTAGTGTGAACCTTGAGTCTCTTTGACCTCTTGACTTTTGACAAAGATGGTCTTTTTCAAGGAAGTGGCATCCTTGCCTTCCACATTTCCTAAGCCCGTTTTATCATTAGGACTCTTCCTACATGATCATCTTTTCAAGTCTCTCGGTTCCGGATGTCATATTGACTATCAATTCTTTCGCTTCTTTAAGCTCAATCTTCAATTTTTCTTCACTCTTCTTAGTGATCACAAGCTCCAATTTTAAACTCTCTTCTAACTCTTTTCCACTCTTTACCTTCTCACTCAAGTTGGTAATTTTGAAAGTCAACTCTAGATTCTTCTTTTTCAACTCTTGAACCTCCTTCTTCTTTTTCAATCTAGACTTTTCAAAAAACTTCATGAAGTCTACATAGTCCATTTCCTAATCAATCTCAAACCTAGAGTTAGAAGAGGTATTCTCATCACTAGAGTCATCTACTTCTTCCTTGTCACTTATAACTTCATTCCCATTATGAGATGTTGTGAAGGCAATGAAATTTGCAACTCTATCTTCATCATCCGAAGATTTTTCTTCCTCTTCTAAGTCTTCACTGTCACTCCAAGTGGCCGTCATCGCCTTCCCCTTTTTTGTTTTCTTCAAATTTGCACATTCTGGAGCAATGTGACCAAAACCACTGCATTCATAACATTGAATGCCCTTCTTGGAGTCACTTTCTTGAAACTTTTCAATCTTCTTGAAGGGAGTTTTCTTCTTCACTTCCTTTCCCTTTGACCCAAAACCTTTCCTCTCAAACTTCATGAATTTCTTGAATCTTTTAATCATGAGGGCCATTTCTTCATCTGAGTCATCCTCCTCTTCTTCAACCTTAGTGGTCTTCAAGGCAATGCTTTTTTGCTCATTCGGAGGTGTGGGTGAGGTGTTCCATCTAGACTCATAAGCTAGAAGTCTTCCAATGACTTCATTCGGCTTCATATTCTTGTACTCACTATTCTCTTCAAGTGTCGTCACTTTTGATTTGAACCTTGACAGAAGTGACCTCATAATCTTTTGCTTGACTCTTCTATCTGAATAGGGGTCACCAAGTTGATGGCTTTGGTTGACAATGTCCATCAACTTCACTTGGAAGTCATTGAAACATTTATACTCCTCCATCCTAATCATCTCAAACTGCATTTAGAGGACTTAGAGCTTTGAGTCCTTGACTACCTAGGTTCCCTCATGTGCCGTTTGAAGAATGTCCCAAGCCTCCTTTAAAATCCTAATGTTTTGGATCAGCTTGTACTGATTATCGTCCATGGCACAAAGAATGGCATGCATAGCCTTGTTGTTCCACTTGGATGCTTCAAACTCTTGAGTACTCCAATTAGACTTGGTACACCATCGTCAGTGGTCATTGTTGGAGGAGTAAAACCATCTTCAATAGTCATCCAAGCACGGTCATTTATTTGGCAAAGATAGGCTTCCATCTTGCCCTTTCAAGTAGCATAATTCACCCCATTGAGCAAATGGGGTCTTGTTCTTGAGGCTCCCTCATGACCATTTTCGTTTCCACTCATTGTGTTTAAGGGTAATAAATGATATGAAAATACAAATGTAATGTAACACACAAAATGCACAAGGTATGACACACACAATGCACGGATCACCTAAGTATATCTAGGCACCGGCTCTGATACCAATTGAAATTCCCTAGAAATTGTATATCTATAACCTAGAGGGGGTGAATAGGTTTTAATTCGATAGATTACCAATTTTGCAATTAATCAATATTAACAAATCTACCCCATTCTATTTAAATGCTCAATTAAATGACAACAAACATAAAACAATGACAACAAACATAAAACAATAACAACACGAAAAATATACGTGGAAACCCTCCAAATAGGAAAAACCACGGGCTATTTAGAGCGCCACCCTTGATCCTCATAATCCACTATTGAGTAAAAGTTTATAACCTAGGTTGACCTCCCGTCAAACCCTCCAGTTACTAACCCTTTCACTCTACCCAACGGGCCTTAATAGTGATTTTGGATCACTAGCCTTATGCACTAACCACTTAGCCACAAGCTAACTCAACAATGAAGAGATAATGGCAACCTAAGTGAATATGCAAGAATATTCAATATGCAAGAATATTCAATATGCAAAAATGCTAGGTTAAGACATTCATGCTTATTTAGGATTAATAATGACAATTAATTCAAATCCTAGATATCAATGTTCTAAATGCAAAGGCAAGAAGAATTAGCTAGAAGGGTAAAATCGTCCTAAATGCTAGCTATCACAAATTAATGCATCTCAACCAACAATCAATACACAAGCATGTCATAAAAGCAATTAAACATACAAGCAAGCAATTAATATGCAATAAAGACTAAAACCCTAGGCATACATGTCTTAGTAATGAAATCATAAAGCTTAAAGCATGTAGAGAATACCTAGGTATGAACACACAAGAAACCCATGTTTGAAAGATGCTTAATGATTTGGATATTAAGGATGGTTGAGTAAAAATGCCTTCTTGGAGCTTCTCTCTCTAAAAAACCTTATCTCTCTCTCAAAATAGGTTAGGAAGCTCTAAAAACGAATTGGGAAGAATATGGTATATTTATATGAGCCCAAAGTGAAGCTACGTCGTTTTGGCAAAAACAGGCCAAAAGACGCAATGTGCGCTGGTGTCTGTGCGCTGGTCGAGTAGCGCAAGACCAGCGATAACTCACTGGACAAGTTACGCTAGTGAGGTACGCATGACGACCAGCGACACCCCACTGGAAAGTTGTGCAGGTGTAGGCGCTGTGCAGGGCACTGCTCGAGTGGCACACAACTCACCATCTTCACACACACACAATACATGCAAGAGAATTGAGGTGAAGGGAATGCATCCTAATCCCTAACATGACATGACATTTTAATCACAAGATGCAATCAATTCAAACAAGCAAGAGATACCAACATTAGGCACGCAATCAAGACAATTAAGCACAAATGCAAAGTGATCAAAAACATGCATGAGGGTGAGTGTGTGGACTAAATCTCTTCAATGAAGTTAAGTAAGTGATTTTACCTTTGATGCTTGAGAAGGAACTTGAGCAATAAAGACCTGAACTACCCTTACATATTGATCCTAAAATGTGGTAGTCAACGAAATATGCCAATCAAAAACCGAGAAACTTACAGATAGTAATATCATCTACATACACCAAGATGAAAATGTAGCTGTTGCTAGAAATTCTAAAGAATTGAGAGTTGTCTGCCTTGGATTCTACAAATCTCAATTGAACCAATATAAGTCTAAATTTGTCAAACCATGCTCGAGGAGTCTATTTCAATCCATACAAATCCTTGTAGAGCTTGCAAACAAGCTAAGAGTCATGTGAGGTAAATCCTGGTGACCGGTGCATGAAGACATCCTCAATGTTCGTCCTTTAGATATTGCAATTGAAAGAATCACCCTAACAGTGGTAGGCTTTATGATAGGGATAAAGGTTTCGGTAAAATCAAAGTTGGCTCTTTGATGAAATCCTTTAGCTACCAACCTAGCATTATATTTAAACAACGATCCATCATGATTTTTCTTCACTTTAAACACCCATTTATAGTCTATTATCCTTCTACCACGGGGTGGAGACACCAAACTTCATGATTTATTTCTTTGTAAGGCCTGAAATTCTCCATTCATTATTGCCAGCCACTTTGGATTTGAAATAGCAGCTTGAACTGACGAGGGTTCACTATCTTCTAGTCTTGCAAGCTACGCTTTAAGCTTAGATATACCTGTTTTAGCTCTAGTGATCATATGATGAGAATTAGTGGGTAGTGAATGAGTTGATATTGTTGTAGAACCTGGAGAATTACCCAAATCTGCTACAAGAGGTAGAGAAGGCTGATCATGAGTACTCAACTCAGGAGAACCAACAACAAAGGCAACTGCATTTGGCTCAGCATAAGATAAACTAGAGGAACTAGAGACACCTGAAGTTCGAGCTGATGAAAATGGACCACTAGTGAGAGAGGTTGATACAACTAGTAAGAGAATATTGGTTATTGGGTGTTGGTATTTTGTATATGTGCTGGTTGTGTCATTTTTGCATTTATGTTACTATTTAGTGGGACTTTTAGGTATTGACGCTTCAGGCCTTCTGGTAACCCTCTACAAGTTTTCTTAAGCTATCGTGGCTTCGATGAGGAAAATAAATCTTCAAGTCCCCTCAAATGGAGAAGAGCTTTAGGAGCTTCACGAAAGAGAAAATGAAACTATTTGTTCGTGGAGAATCCCCCACACCAATGACTTCAAATAAGTATTTTGTAGTAACTTTCTCTGCATAGATTAATTGCAGGGTGAAAATGTGGTCATTGATCATGTTTTCGAACAGGTAGGTTTCTTGATCTTGTTATTATGACCCCTGTAGAGATGACCATGACAACAACAAGCAATGGTTGAAACCAAGTGCAGAATCACCTTAAGGTCAGGTGGGGCCCGTGCCCTGTCACTATTTTTTAAAAAAAATTGATTTTTATTTATATGTAAAAATATATTAATTAACACATATTGTAGTAATTCTCCTTTTAGCATAGTTGGTCACTTTTATTCTATAATAGTTTGTTGGGTTGAGTTCAATTCCTACCAATTCCATTTTCCAAGCAAACTAAATGTCTTTTTATTTTTAAATTCAGTTTTATCAAGTGATTTTAATATTATTTTTTTTTATAATTTTTTTTGTTCCTTTTTCAAATTTCCATCATTCTTATGAAACCAAACAATTCACTTTATCTTTTCGGTTATTATCAATTTCTTAATTACCCTCAATTTGTGGTTAATTCAATTTTAGTATATTATTATGTCCAATAGTTATAGTTTAACATACCTAACACATCAAATCAATGAACCCTAAAATCTCAAATTTTAAGTTATTTTATTAAAATAATACATCTATTATTATTATACATTTTATTTTATTCTTAGTATTTTCTTTATTTTATAGTTTTAATTTATTTAGAAAATCTATAATTTACCAATAATTAGAAAAATTAAAAATTAAAAAAAAAAAACAGGTCGAGTAATATTTATTAATCCATTATCTTTATATAAATTTAAAATGAATTCATTACAAATACAAAACAATTTTTTTTATTATAAAATTAGATTGTAATTTATTATTTAAAAATAAATTATGTAATTTTCATTGTTAATATTGCTTTTCTTGTGACCTCAACCTTCTTGAAAATGATAGAGAGTTGAAATACGAACAATCTCCAACTTGAATCGGAGTTCAAACGAAAAAGATATGGTATTTGGGAGATGATAAAGTTGAGAGAAAATTTCTGCACAAAGGTTAGTTTTAAATTTTCTTCTTAATGAAAATGAGAGAGAGAAAAGATATTTAAATGAGAGGGAAAGAAAGAGTGTAGAGACCAAAATGCCCACATGCCCTTCCCAGCCTCGAGATGGTGCGTGGGCATCTCGGGATCAGGGAGGGTTCCTCCCCGAGATGGCCACGCACCATCTCGGGAGGGAAAGGCATGGTGGCCTTTTTGCCACTACTTCCTCCTTCGCGCACATCCAAGTTATTCGATCGTTTTTTGGTCTCCAAACTCCGAATTAGAATCCGTTTGTAGATTATGAATTAGGACTCTCTCACACACATGGAGAACTACGAAACTTATACCAGAAAATATGAATTCGACTTGATACACGAAGACGAAGACAATGCATGTAAAGTGACTAAAAAGTTTCGTAACTCTTAACTCGAAACTCGAAAACAAATGTATGAGTAATCAAAATGATCGGAACTCAATAAGAAACAATACAATACCAAATTCAAGTCCAGGGCCCATGTTACATAAACAAACAAACACATAACACACAAGAATGCTACTTCCTAGACATAGTCCATATACATGCAATTTCCAAAACTAGTCAATTTAGCACAAATGCATGAGCATTCAATATCAAGTGTGTGAATGTGTTATACAAAAAGAGTACAATGATGCAGGGACACATATAGATGCAATGTGTGTGTGTGTGTACCTAAGCCTTGTAAGAGAAATGAGGTCTAAATATACCTTTGTATTGATTAGTTGACTTAGATTGATGATGATTCAAGCTTCAAAGAATATATGACAACTTATCACTAAAACAAATACAAAAACATAACAATCTCCCCCTTTGGCAAATTCCATGTCAAAACCCCTATACATACACTAAAACAAATATAAAGAAGATTGGTCACAATGAGTTTCACACTCTTAGACTAATCTTCAACAAGTCTTGAACTTCTTCTTGATTTTCTCTTGTATTCACCTAAAATCATCTTAAAGCACAATGTATATACAAGAGATAGCACATATGGCAATATATTTTTTGGCAAGAATAAAGCATTTAAAACTCAAAATAAATCATGTATCTCCCTCTTAACACACGTGAATACAAAGTATTCTAGCCAAATCCAAAACAATATTACATGCCATAAAAGTTCAAGTTTCCAAATAAACTAAAATGAAACAAATAACATAAAAATTACATATAAAAGACTGAAAGAAACTAATTAAGCTAGCACATATAATTTATCCCCCTTTTTGACATAAAATGAAGCCAAAAGGATAAGAGAAGAAATGTACCTCATGGTCATACCACTAAGCACTCGTTTCACCAAGGAACTTAAAGCGATTGGTAGATCTTACATAATGATTTAGATATGGTATTTTTCTTATAGAAATGCTATCTTTAAACTCTTTAATTCTAGCACCTTGTTGAGCTACCCTTGTATTAAGTTCTTCAATCTCCAATTTTGACTTCTCAACCTCTTACTTCAATTATGTAGCCCAATCCGGAAGGTAACTTGTGCTAATTACATGACTTGCATCTTGAGATCCACTAAAAAGTATAAATGTATCACAATCATTTCCCTCATTCTTGTATGACATAAATGTCACACGTTTATCTCTTAATTTTTATAGGGGAGGTAAAAACACATCTTCCTCTTGTGTCTTCACACCATGAGCCATACACAATTGAGTTATAAACCCCAGTAGTGCCAACTTTTTATCCAACCTTGTTGAAAAAGCCGCACTATCTAGATATGACATGCGAATTTATCCAAGTTTATGGGTCGATTTTTCATTAAGGCATACACAATCTTGATCTTTTCTTTGTTTAGCTCGGTAGTGTTTGAAGATCCTACAAGATTGGTACATGTAAAAAGATGCCAAAAAGCACTTACCTTAGTCAATTCACATTGACTAATGAATGTCTGATTCCCCCACTCAAAAGTAGTGTCATCACAAAGAGTTTGACCAATAATATTGAGATTGTCTACTATGTCCACATCAAGAAAATCCGATTCAATATTATTAGGAAATCCAAGAAATTTATTAATATTCTCCGAATTGACTCTAAAAGTAGCAACCCTAACATCCATCACGGCATCTAAATAGGTAGCACTTTCCTTGTACTCATGATAGAATTCCCGAACAATACTATCATTCACAATACCAAGCATGCTTACCCATGAGCCACAATTTCTATCAATCAAGCTTTGATGGACATAAGAGCATCTACATTTACTCAAGTCCATACCTCTTTCTTGAAATAACTTCTTGGTTCCCATAACTCTTAAAGGGGTCAACCTAGAGGATTTGGATCCCTTAGAGGAAGACTTAGACTTGTCTATGGGTTTAGATGAAATGCCACCTCTGGTAGTCTTAGTTCTTCTCATGACCTTATGTAAAGAAATACTAAACTCATAAAACAAACATGAGTGGAAACAATCAAAGCAAGTTAGTCATATAAAAATAAAAAGACATATGACAATACAATGAATCATTATGCAAATAAGAAACACTAAATAACATCTATAAGATTCATCATATCATCCAAGAATATGGCAACAAATATCAAATTGAAGCATGTGAACATATCATAAAAGAGAATAAAGTTTAGCATACTATGCTTCCCCTTGATAAATGCTCTATCTAAAATCAAGGTAGCATAATGTTCACAATGAAATTCATACAATCACACACTTAAGCAATTGTAAAGAAAACCAATAAAATAAGCTTCACAAACTATAAGAGATACACCAAGATTTTCAATTTCTTTCATAATTCTTCTAAAATTGCTAGAATATCAAATAATTGTAAACAAAGTGTGTGTGTGTGTGTGTGTGAATTTTGCTTCAAGTATATGTAGAGGAGTAGTTTGATAATCAACATGCAAATCATATCCACTTCTATTTATCTTAAGCTTTTCCATAGAAGGTCAAATCAATTGTCATTCGAAATTTTTTTCTTTTAAGAGAATAGAATTCAACATATGAGCGTGTGTGTGCATGTGGCTCGTCATCCCATTTCTATTTTTCAACCCGAGCACTTTTGATTTTCAATTATACTCGTTTAAGCCTTCTTTATTTTCTTTATAGGCTTTGAATCAAAGATTTTTTTTATTGATTCTTTTCAACACTTCTTTGATTTATTTTTTACAACATAAACATATACTCTTCATGACGGCTTTCACTCATCACAGTAGTGTAGTCCTTTCCTACATTCGGCGGCTTCACAACCAAAGTGTGTAGCCTTTTTCATGAATGTGCTCGTTGAGTTTTATGTAGTTGTCAAAGCAAAATGGATACAAAACATAGGCCATCTTAAATGTACTACTACAAAAACTCCAATGTGTATCCACAACTTACATGTTAGCAAACTCAACTTGCTCAACAAAACATATAAGAGAAGCAAAGTGCATTTTTGAAAACCAAGTTTTATGGTTTACAAGCACATCATCTAAAAGTAATACAAAGAGATTTACTCAAAATCATTACTTCTCAAGAGAGTAGCTTTCAAACAATATGAAGCTCATATTTTTCAAAATATGTCACTCAACAATCAAACATGTAAACATACATCATGATTAAGATCAACGTGAAGATCATCACTAAGAGATCTTAGAAAAGCCAATATCAATAAGAACCATAAGAATGCTATACTAGCTCTCTAATATGACATGCTACATGATGTGATACAAACATAGAGTCGAAAGATGAAAAACCAGAAGCAATCTTTAGGATATAGAAATACCTTAGCAAGCTTTTTCATCCAATGTAAAGCCTTCGCCCTTTTTATGAGCTCTCTTGGCTTATTTGCATGACAACAAGTTATTGGTGTATCTTCCCAAGAGAGTAAAGACTAAATACTTCAACTTCAAGCACTTTGTTAGGAGGATGGTAACCTTCCTCAACCGACATCCATGCTCATTCATCTATAGATCGGATGTATGCCTTCATCCTCAATTTCCAAAACCCATAATTATATCCTTTACGTAATAGAGGTCTAGAGTTCGAAGCTCCCTCGGACATCATCTCTTCATGAAGACCCATTGCTCTAAAAACCATACAATCAACTAAGTTTGTAGCCTAGATCTCGTTAAGTTTCATCTAACGACCTGCTCTGATACCAAATGAAATTGTACAAACACGGTTAAATTACTTTAGGCTAACCTAGAGAGGGGTGAATAGGTTTTTACACCCTTTTCAATCCCTTGAAAAAAAACTTATGTTTATCCCTCTAGCTAGCTTGGATAACAATACTTAAAATAATAAAGCATATGCAAGTAAACAATATGTATTATCAAACCAAGAATTGTCAAACAAGCTTACAAATTGCTAGTGAAAAGATTAACAAATTAAACAAACAAACAAACAATACTTGTATTCTCATTAATATTCAATATGTTTAAGTATTCAACCAAGAACGATAATATACAAATATATCCAATATACACATGCAAAGACATTTACAATTTTGATCATTTGAAGTTCTTGTAAATCACATATTACAAAAATCTTGTTTTCAAGAATACCTAGACATGAGCAATGTGAAAACAGATTAGAACATAAACGTACAAGTATATAAGAGGGATAGGAAGAATTAACACAAGCATTTTTTAACACGGTAAAATCTCTAAGGATGAAACATCCAGGGCCGACCCTCTTCTATTTCTGGAGAGTCGACCACCCTGGGCCCCTTTTTTAAAGCGCCCATATATACATATTTCTGTATTAGTTCAGGGCCTATGTTTTGTTTTATATCAGATTATAAGGGCCCATATATTTATTATGAGTATTAGTCAAAATGTCCATATTAAAAAGATCAAAAGTTAAAATAATAAAAAAATAAAAAATTGGAACATAACAAAAAAGGCCCAAATGAAATCTTTGATTATGTTTTTTTTTATTTCAGACATATCAGTACCTAAAGGTCCATTTTTTATCTGTATTTCCATCCATCAACTTCTCTCTCAACTCTCATTCTCTCAACGATCAACACTCTAGTCAGGGCTCATCTTATATTTTTGCCTCGGGCCTCAAAATAGTCATGGCCAACCCTGGAAACATCCACGGGTTGAATACAACCATGGGGTACTTTTATATTTGGAAAGTAGACAAAACATTCATTAAAAGTGACCAACAAATGACACACTCTATAGTGGACTCGACGTCTACCCAATCCCTATTGATAGATTGGAAATTCCTCAAAAGTGATCAACAAATCACTCACTTTCTATTGAAGTCCACTCTAACCAACACCATTAAGAAGTTAGAAATTCCTCAAGAGTGATCAATAAATGACTCACCCTCTATTGGACTCCATCGTATCTTAATATCGGGGGTTTACCAATAAAAAGTCTACTTTCTATCAAAGGCACCCTTGCCCCTAAAATGTCTCACATGCTTGATTATCCAGACCATATGTCCTAACCAAGACTTCTTGCTTAGCTATCCGGACCACATGTCCTAACCAAGACTTCTTGCTTAGCTATCCGGACCACATGTCCTAGTCAAGACTTTATGCCTTTTACAAGGACTTCCTATATGTGATCAATGAATGGAAAAAGATAAACAAGCACTCAACATAGAATATGATGATCAAACATAGCCTATAGGAAGACATATGCATGAGAATCATAAAACAAATGTTGTCTAGTTACTAAACATGAATAATATTCTAGAATAATGTGATACACTACAAACACATTAAAATTCTAGAATCATTCATGTAACAAAAACTTGAATCAAAAGTATACACACTAAGCACATATTCAAGGTTTTAGTAACATACACTTAAACATGCTAGAATCATGAGATAATATCAGTCAATGTTCTAGCCAAATCCTAGAGCATATTTTTATCACAAATTTCAATTAAAAGCCAAAATAGCCCTGAGAACTCAATCAAATGTATTATTCCAAAATATATTCAATTAGAGGAACTTAACACATTTAGAGACTATTTCTTATCAAAATCAATCAATCAAAGTCCAAAATAGTCCTATATATAAAGCTAGCACAATACAAAACACAAACATGTGAAAACATAGGCTTAATCAAAAACCTAATCCAACATTTGAGATTTTAATCATGCTCAATCTAGTTTTTCTAGAGTCTAAAACTTTAATCAAAGTATACACATTAAACAAATATATATAGAAGAAGAAAACTCAAGGTAATTTAAAAACTTTGAAGATCAACCATAAGAATTTTTTAATACCTTAGAAGAAAAAGTGCAGTCCCGTTTTTTATGGAAAACCACCAGAAAAACTTGAATAAATGACTTCAAACTTCTTGAAAATGATAGAGAATTGAAATATGAACAATCACCAACTTGAATTGATTGAATCAGAGTTCAAACGAAAAAGATATGGTGTTTAGGAGATGAGAGCGTTGAGAGAAAATTTATGTACAAAGGTTTTTTTTCAAATTTTCTTCTTAATGAAAATGAGATAGGGAAGAGATATTTAAATGAAAAGGAAATGAAGAGAGTAAAGATTTGTATACAGTCATGGGCATTTAGTTGAGAAAGGTAAATGGGAAGGAATGTTCTAGCAAAGTTTTTTATCTGCTATAGTGAGGGTGTTTGGCCAAATGTCAGTATTGCTGTTAACTCAGGAGGGTAAGTAGAAGGAGAATGTGTTACCGGAGAGGAGGCCGAGGATGAAGCCATTGAGGTAACCATGTAAAGCAGACGAATGGGATCAACTTGGGTGATAAGGGTGACAGACGGGGGTCTGGAAAGCATATCGGGGATGATATTATCATGTCTCTTCACGTGGCGAACATTGAAGTCATATCGGGAGAACCAATCTTTGAGCCTTAGCAGTTGAGGGCTGGGAGGAATTTTGTTTCGAAAATCCAGGACCTTTGGGAAAGATGAGTTGTCCATTTCTATAATAAAACTTTTAGTCCTGAGATGAAATTCAAACTTTGAGATCCCATTTTTTACCGCAAGGATCTCCTAGTAGATCGTGTGATAATGTTTCTGTGCATCTTTGAACTGGCCACTGGCATAGCTACAGTATTGGTGTTTGCCATCCTTTTCTTCGATGAGGATGGCACCCCAGAAATGGTCGCTAGCATCTGTCTGGAGGATGAGTTGACCCGTAGAGGGTATGTGTAGAGAAAGTGGTTTTAGAGAAACTTGCTTGAGGTGAGCAAACGCATCTGAATGGGTGGAGTCGCATGGAGGAGGGTTCTTCTTAAGGAGACTAGATAGAACTAGGGGTGTCAATTCGGGTTTACGGGTCGTGTTTGGCTCAACCCGAACACGACACAATTAATTTTGGGTCGACCCAAACATGACACGATTAATTTTGGATCAACCCGTACACGACACGAATAACCCAAGTAATAAATGGGTTTGACGGGTCGTGTTAGATGTCCCATGTATGACCTGATTAACATATTAATTCTTATTTTACTAAATTACACATTAAAAATAAAAACAAAGTAATCAAAAATTTAACACTAAAATAATTCCACAAATCCAAATCCAAATCCAAAAGTTAACAAATACAAATCCAATTTCACAAATACAGATCTCCAAAAATACAAATCGATATATTCTTCAAATTGCCCTTTCTTTTTTATACTAGTTTGATCTGTAACTTTTCTAGACTCCAATAAATTAATTTTTGCTTCTTTCTTGGAGATTCGGCCGATCTCCTTTATTAATATTAAATCTCAAATCAAAAATTAAAATTGGAGGAGAACTATGTGGTGGCTGAAGATACAGCGAAAGACTGGAAGAGAGAAACGGAGCCGAAGATGCGATGCGATGCTGTGAGCGAGAGGATGCTCTATTTCTTTCAATGTTTCAGAGACATCAAGCAACAGATATTATGATAGAGGAGAGAGTTGAAGAATGAAAGATGCTCTGATGAGGAAGAGATGATAGAGTAGAGAGTTGAAGAAGTGGTACTTGTTTGAAGCTTTGAACTTCGAAGAATAGAACAGCGACAAAGAGAGAATTCAAGACTTAGAACTTAGAAGGCTGTGTTGGTAGTGAAAGTGTGAAATTAGGCTTAGGGTTTTGATTTTAACTTTATATAGTATACACCAAATTTACAAAAATACCTATTATCACTAAATTTACATGTGTACCCTTACTAATCATGTCAACCTGTGACCCGTTAAGCTTAACCCGAACACGACACGATTAATAAACGGGTTATACGGGTTGACCCATTTATTGACACGACCCGTTTAACCTCAACCCAAACCCGTAATAAATGGGTTCGTGTCATGTCGACCCGTCGTGTCATGACTCATATTGACACCCTTAGATAGGACAGTAGTGTAGTGGCTAGCTCGTGGGATGAAGTCTCTGGTATAGTTGATGATGCCAAGGAATTGCTGGACTTGTTTAATAGTGAGGTTTGAATCTGGAAAAACAAGCTTGTTTGGCGAGATGAGCACCAGGGTGGTACGTTCCTTCCATAATATGCATGCCAAGGAATTCAATCTCAGTTACTCTGATTGTGCTTTTCTTTTCGGAGAGCATGATGACATACTGGTCTAGAATCTCAAGGAACTGGTGTAAAAGTTTGTTATGAGAGACATTGTCTGGAGAAAATAGTAGTATATCATCAATGTACAGTAGAGTAGAATGGAGAATAGGATGGAAGATCCTTGTGATTGCTTTCTAGAAAAGAGATGGGGCAGTTTTCAGACCAAATGTCAGGACAGTCCATTGGTGATGTACATTTGGGAGGCAGAAAGCAGTTTTGTATTTTTCTTCAAGGTGAATCTTTATTTGCCAAAAAGCCCATTTAAGGTCAAACTTTGAAAACACAGTTGCACAAGGGAGTTGAGAAAACAAAGTGGTGGTTCTGGGAACCGGGAACTTGTCATCACGGAGGAAAAGGTTGAGTGGCTTGTAGTCAATGACCAACCTCTTTTTTTCTCTGAGTTGTTCTGAGCGTTTATCAACATAAAAGGCTTGGCACGCCCAAGGAGAGAAAGTGGGTTCTAACAAACCCTGACAAAGGAGTTCGTCACATTCTTCATTAGCCAGCTGAAGATCAGTAGAAGACATTCCTGAGTGAGAGGCTTTAGTTGGGTTGACATCCTCATTGAGCTTGAAAGGTAGCTTGATAAATAAGTCAGGATTTCATCACAGAGGCTTAGGGTGCTTGAAATCAGCATGACTATTTATGCAAAAAGTGATGAGCTTTTCTTGAACCTGCTGGAAGGGAGGGTTAATAGTAAATAAAGGGAAGATTTTTGGTATACTGGAAAATTGTTTGAATTCTCGCTTGAATCTGATTTCATTGGGGAGGATTCTGAGGTTTTAATTTGGCTATAGACATCCCAGCCAATTAGGACATCTTTGTCTGGCAGAGGCATACCAATAACACGGACCCATAAGGTACAGGAAGGGAAAATTTGTATACCAACTTTATTCTTTGAGACTAGGTTGGTAATGAAAGTCTGATCATCAGCAGCTAAGAAATGGTGAACACTTTTCTTCCACGCATTGGGAGGAAGAACCTTAGGGTTCATCATGGTGGTATGGGCACTAGTGTCGAAATAAGAAATAGCTGAGACAGACTTTGAATATTTTTCTGATAAGACTTGGACCAAAATTTGAGGATCTGTTGATAAGTTATCTTTGTCGGCTGCTTGATACGCTTTTGAAGGAAAGTCAGGATCTGAGTACTCAGAGGATTCTGAGGAAGAGCCAGAGTCTTGAAGCACAAAGCAGGATCTGAGTACTCCCAAGATAGGTTATCTTGGCAGGCAGAAAGCAGTTTTGTATCTTTCTTCAAGGTGAATCCTTATTTGCCAAAAAGCCCATTTAAGGTCAAACTTTGAAAACACAGTTGCACTAGGGAGTTGAGAAAACAAAGCGGTGGTTCTGAGAACCGGGAACTTGTCATCACGGAGGAAAAGGTTGAGTGGCTTGTAGTCAATGACCAACCTCTTTTTTTCTCTGAGTTGTTCTGAGCGTTTATCAACATAAAAGGCTTGGCACGCCCAGGAAGAGAAAGTGGGTTCTAACAAACCCTGACAAAGGAGTTCGTCACATTCTTCATTAGCCAGCTGAAGATCAGTAGAAGACATTCCTGAGTGAGAGGCTTTGGTTGGGTTGACATCCTCATTGAGCTTGAAAGGTAGCTTGATAAAGAAGTCAGGATTTCATCACAGAGGCTTAGGGTGCTTGAAATCAGCATGACTATTTATGCAAAAAGTGATGAGCTTTTCTTGAACCTGCTAAAAGGGAGGGTTGATGGTAAATAAAGGGAAGATTTTTGGTATACTAGAAAATTCTTTGATTTCTCGCTTGAATCTAATTTCAGTGGGGAGGATTTTGAGATTTTAGTTTGGCTATAGACATACCAGCCAATTAGGACATCTTTGTTTGGCAGAGGCATGTCAATAACACGGACCTATAAGGTACAGGAAGGGAAAATTTGAATACCAACTTTATTATTTGAGACTAAGTTGGTAATGAAAGTCTGATCATCAGCAACTAAAAAATGGTGAACACTTTTCTTCCGCGCATTGGGAGGAAAAACCTTAGAGTTCATCATGGTGGTATGGGCACCAGTGTCGAAATAAGAAATAGTTGAGACAGACTTTGAATAGTTTTCTGATAAGACTTGGACCAAAATTTGAGGATCTGATGATAGGTTATCTTTGTCGGCTGCTTGATACGCTTCTGAAGGAAAGTCAGGATCTAAGTACTCAGAGGATTCTGAGGAAGAGCCGGAGTCTTGAAGCATAAAAGTGGTGTGATGATCTATATCTTCTTGTTCTGAGAAGATGGATTCGATGTCAGCATCAAAAGGGACTTCATCAGCTATTTGCTTAAGCTGGTGAATGAGTTTGGCAGATTTTGTCTTCTTATTTGGACATTGTTTGGCGTAATATCCTTACTGACCGTAGACGAAACATTTTAGAGGATTTGTTCCAAGATCTTTTAGCATTTTTTTCGGTAGTATTTGAACTTCCTATTCTTTTTGTTGCTAGAAAAGGATTTTGCTTTCCTGGATATTCGTCTGAAATGATTCTTCCTTTTAGGTTTGCAAGCACAATGTTCAGCAGATCTGCATTTGAGATGATATGAACCAAGCAGCTTGCAGTGCCTATCATACTTCTTGCCTTCTTTGAGCATTTTGGAGAATATTCTTTGTGTAGCACAGAGCTTGTCTGAGGCAGCAAGGGTGAACATGTGAATTTCTCCCAAAGTAATATCTCGGAGGGATCTACCTGATGTTTCAAGTGTTTGTTGGAGTTCACCTTGAAGCTATACAGGGAGCGAGTTTAAGTATACTTGTCTCAGGCTCTCATCATTGATCCGACCAAGGGCATGATACCTAAAAGACATGCATCTGTAATGGAAGTTTATATCCTTTATGTTGAGGGAATAACAACACATTTTGAAGAAATCTTGTCGAGCCTGTTTGTAAAACTTAGTGGCATCGCCGAGGAATTCTTGAAAAATGATTCCCAAAACTGGTGTTATTCGCCTAAGGATTGGTACCAATCTCGAAGAGATCTAGTGAATCTGGATACAAATTCTCGTAAGATGGTTTTTGTGTTGTGCTCTTGCTTTGCAATTTTGAGGTCTAGCCAGACGTTCATTTCGGACATCTTTCATCTCCACGGGTGAGGAGCGGAATCTTCTAAATTGAACTAAGGACCATTCGTTGGCTTGGGAGTGGGAGTTCGAGGTCGGCGTTCTGAAGGTTTTTCTACAATGGGTGTAGTTTCATTGGAAGTTTCATTAGAAGAATCTAGGGTGTCAACAGTCTGAGTAAACGGTTGAGCATCTGTTCTTGATGCCATAAAGACTTGAGAAAGGTATGCTAAGGCATTAGAGACTGATAGATCATTAGACGGGCAGGATTGGCCTAATGAGGTTGAAGGGTCTGTTTCCCAAGAGGAGCGAGACTTCGAGGGTACAGATGTAGCTTCAACAGATAAGATCCATCAGGGAGGACTTCATTGGATTGGACAAAAGGTTTGGAAAATTATTATTTTATAGTTTATATATACTATATATTTATATAATATTATAATATATCTATATATATTAATACAATATATATTATGATATATATATATATATATATATATATATATTTATAATGTTATTATATACAATAATATATTATATAATATGACATTATATATTTATATAGTATATAATGTAATATATTATGTATTATTATATATAAAAATATAAAATAATATATATAATATTATAATATGTATATATATATATATTAATATAATATACACAGTTATATTTTTATTATAATATATATATATATATATATTATTTATTTATAATTTAAGAGTTTAGTTTGATTAATTAATTTTTTAGTATGTTTTTTTAATTAATTTTTGATGTATTACTTTTGTTTAATTTTAAAATTACAATACAAAAATTATATTGGTTAATTATTTAATCAATTTTTTATAGTTGTAATAATATTAAACAAAATGCCAAAATTGATATTTCAATTTTTGATAGTTTTCGGTTAACCTGCCAGACGCGTTTTTTCCGTTTACATTTTCAAAATATAGCTTTTAGCATATACTACCAGACGTGTTTTTAGAATTCAAAACCGAAACCAAAAATATTGTTTTCATTTTCATTTTTATTTTTGAAAAACAACAACTGAAAAACGCTTACAGAACCGACCCTTATGCACATGAACTAGTCAATTTAGCACAAATGCATGATCAATCAATATCATGTGTGTGAATGTGTTATACAAAATGAGCACAACGATGCAGGGACACATATCGATGTAATGTGTGTGTGTGTGCCTAAACCTTGTAAGAGAAATATGGTCTAATTATACCTTTGTAGAGCAGTGAAGTACAATTCTCCTTGAAGACTTGATCTTGCTTGATAAGTTGTCATATCTTTTTTTGAAGCTTGAATCATCATCAATCTAGCACAACTAATCAATACAAATGAAACATTGTTTTGATATGGAATTAATGTTAACACAACTCCAAAAACCTAATAGACCTAATTAAGGGAAATTGATTCATAAATTACTTGGAATAAATGCCATATTCTAGGGTTTGTGTGATATTCTTATTCTTTTTATTCTTAATGGGTTCCGATTATTAAATCTAGTAGATGCCCATGCTAGGTTATAATTTGGAATGCACGTATTTATGTAGATGACATGCACTTACATACTAACTAAGAGAGAATCTATACGACTCGAGTGGGATGTCAACACATTGTCGTGAATATCTTCATCATGTTTGATTATCTGCTAACTTCATAATTGTCTATGAATTGGATGATTGTTTAATGATGGATAGAAGGTCCTAGCTAGTGTTTTCCATATATTTTTTCTCATTAAATTTCTACGTTGTTTTATTTCTTGTTCTTTAATTTTCTTTAGTTTAATAGTCAAATCAAAAACCTCATTCGTGTGTGTTCATTTATAGTCTTTGTTTTTATATTTTTAGTTAGATCAGAGTTCTAGAGTGCCATAGATAAACTCATTATTTTAGTAGCTAATTAATGCTATGTGGGAACTATCCTTGCTTTTCCATTGTACTATCATTTATAATTTGTGCACTTATATGGTTTTTATTATTTTTGCTTGCTATTTTGTAACCAACAAGTTTTTATAGGGAAATTGAATTCTTCATGTAAGAAAATAATACTCCAGTAAAATAATATGTCTATAAAATAAAAATCATGTCTAGGGCTTCAAGTTAGCCCTAGCTATGAAATGTTTAGTTACACATCATAAATTTGAAAGAAAATAAAAACATTCAAAATAAAGAAAGGTAGAAGAAGAGGAAAAAAAAACTATAAAAGATATTCAGTCTTCAATCTTGAATAATGAATCTCTGACCCTTTCTCTTAAAGAAACTCTTGGTATGTATAGGTGATTCTTCTTGTAGATTCTCAAGTTGTTTTGTTATAGGAAACACAACAAGTAAGAAATAAGAATGAAATAAGGAATGAGAATCCTTTCCTAACTTGGATTTCCTCTTTGATGATTGATTCCTAAATTGAGTTTAGGAAGTTTCTCAAACATGTTGTGATCTTCTAAAGTCATTCGGATTTGATTTTGGATCAATTTTGGATCAATTCGGAGTAGAAATCAACCAAAACATATGTAAAATCGCGGTTTGGGTCGCTCCCTAGGTCGTCGCAGTCCAAACCGCAAAATTCTTCTGATGTTTACCGCTTCTCAAGTCGCTACATAGGCAATTGTGCACAAACCACATTCTAGCCCGTGGTGGACTTACCCAGCTCTGACCTTCAACTACTAAATTGGCCATAACTTCCTCTAGAAAACTCCGAATGACAAATCGTAAAGTTTGTCGGAAACTAAATTTTCTGAGATTCTGAAAACATGTGGATCTCAACCTGGTTCGATTTGAGGAGGGAGACCAGGTCTTCACAAGTCGGATGTGTTGCAAATGCATTTCTCGAACTTTCTCTAAAATCACCTTTTTTTTCTTCAAACTGACTTCAAGAGCTATCTTCTACACAATCTCAACAAACATATTAAAACGTTCAATTATACTCAAGAACATAACATACTACATAGAAATTAGGGGTCTCAAATATCAACATTTGTCGACCTAACACTATCTCTCCCTCAAACACCTTTTCTCTCTTCTTTACACCATTGATGGGGGTTTCCGTGTGGTGGTTGACATGGATTTTGGGGATGGATATTGTGTGTGGATTTTGGAGAAACATTTTTTTTTCTGCCAGCAAAATGCAAATGTAAAATAGTATATTTTAATTAAATTTCTTTTTTAAAACATTTTTTATTTGTTTAAATTTGAATACAAGGGTAAAATGGTATATTTCGTTAGAAATGTTAACGGAAATTAATAGAAGTTGGTTTTTGACCACTAAATCAAAAAGCATGGTGGATTTTGGTAGACGTGGATTTTGACCAAAAATCCAAACTAGATGAGGGTTTTTATTAATATCTCTTAAATTTAAGTGCATACATGTTTAAAATTGTATATATTTTTCAATCTAAGTGTATTTTTAAATTTGATTGAATATTAGAAATTAAGTTCATATCCTAATAAGATTCAAATGTATGGTAAATTAAGTCCAAATTTCTTCACAAATAGTGTTGGCATGTGAGATGTCAACATCTCGTAAATCAAGAGAATATATGGCTAGTGATGTGATTTTATCACCTCACGTGCCAATACTATTTGCCTATTTGGGAAAGAATTTGGAAAAAAAATTGAAAAGCCTATCATTTCTCTTAATTAGTTGAACATTTTTTTAAAAGAAACGTGTCAATTCGGGTCGGGTTTGAGGTACCCCATCTCATTCGGGTCGTGTTTGAGGCACAATCAAGACTCGTTTGGGTCATTGGTCGGTTTGGAAAATCGAGTTTCGGGTTTGGTACATATCAATCTGGCCTCAATTCGCTGCCATCCCTAGACAGATCAACCACAACCCCACCTTCTAATTTGCACAACACATATTTTATATATATATAGTTCAAATGAAATGCCAATATGCAATATAGCATAGCAAAGCTACAATTTTTCTATATTCCAAATTTCTAATCATAATCTCATTATGAGTAGTACTACAAACTTATATAGAAACAAATAAATACAAACTCCCTCTTTGTATGATAACATAAATTTCAAGACTACCGTATAATGACGGCTTAAAAGAATAACAATGCTAAAGGAAAAAAGGAAATGCTAAAAAGAGGTAACTTTTTGTTTCCTCAATAGAGTAACTAATTACACAAAAAGAATTCCTCTGGTAAAGATAATTCTAAGACAATCATGTTTAAGAATATTCAAGTTGGTTATCTCTTTTGGAAGTTTAGGAACTTGATTCCATAGGCAAACAAAAAGAGGAAGAGAAGAACCCAGCCAACGTGTGCGATAGCAACGTATGGAAGGAAGTCGTGTTCCATCCCAAAACTATCTTTAAGGTACCCCTTCACTGTGGTGTTAGTATTAGCCAATCCAGGCATCTGTAAAGTAGTATCTATGTCACCCACTTGACTTGCCAGGACTCCATATAGTGTCCATGACAATGGAGAAGCCCAGTAGTACCACCTCCACCACACAGGAATTTGCTGCAATTTAACATGGAAGTGTGAGATCTTTTATCCGACATACAATAGAACTAGAATTACAGTGAAGAAAAAAGAAAAAGTTTCGGAATTCAAGTAAGCTAAAGTTTAAGGTATATGTTATAAATGTAAAAGAGACAGATATTGAGTTTTATCTGACATACCGATCTGGGAATCATAAAGCCAGCGAACAAATTCCAAAAGCTCAAGAAGAAGGACATAACAATGGCAGCAATTTGGACACCCGGAGTCAATGCAACAAGACTCATCCCGTACATTGTGAAGTACAAGAAGCACATCAATATGAAGTAGAAAAACCAGAAGAACTTTCCCACCTGCCACTCAAATCCAATCATGGAGTAAAGGATAAGAGAGTAGATGACAGTTTGAATTGTCACATATATAACCTCTATGGCCACCTGCAAAATTAAGGATAGTTCATTAGTCAAGTTTTTAATGGTTTGACATATGTATTTCAAATAAAAACTAACATTTTTAGTTTTTTTCACAAGTATATGTTTTAATCCCAAAATAAAATCATGTTATAAGGTCTTGTCCCATGTTGTTACCTGACCGAATGCGTAAGGTAGTGCAGAATACATTCCGGCTGCTCTTTCACGGTAGAAAACCGTTCTCTCAACACTAACAACAGGTTGCACTGCATTAGCATTACTGGCTCCAAGGAAAACCACAACAGAATACATGGCTCCTAGAAGGTTGAACAGATCTTGTTGCTTAGATCTGGTAAAAGGTAAAACAAAATAGTTAACTTCCAAAATATATCCCAAGTCATCATCAGTAGAAAACCTAGAACTCAAAATTTCCATCAAACATAATGGAAGAAAACAAAAGGAACTTACGTCTTCTGTCCCATGTTCCAGAAGATAAGACCAAACAAAACAGCAATGCATGTTGTCATGACAAACCGGACAGCATTATATTTAGAGTGTCTCCAGTAAGACCTTTGTTGTTTCCAGAAACAAGCATTGCACTGAGTATGAAAAGATTGTGAGTATTTGGTTGGGAAGTAAAGATCCTTAGAGCCTGGTGATGGAGCACTAAGCTCTTTGATAAGTTCTTGATTCCTCCTAAAATTTTGTCAACAAAGGAATTAGTTAGGACCAGACTCAAAATCCTTGGATATATGTGGAAAAAAAAAACAATGGCAAAATTATTTATTATTCTTAAGGCTTACTGATAGAGAGCAGAGTTGGCAAAAATTTCAGCAAAATCCACATCCAGTTGAGCCTCAACTGAAGGAGCAGTGACATCAAGCATCCATGTTGCTGGATTGTATCCATCATTAATTTTAGCAACTCCCGGGACAGCCTGTAACAGGTTAAAGATATTAGTTAACAATCTAATCTTTATCGAGGATAATGCTCTCGTTATTGTTCAATTTAATTGAAAAGAATCCATCAGAAATTTGCTAAGAAAAACATGTGGGAGCATGAGACATAATGAATGATTGAGCTATACGAAACTATGACAGTGCTTACCTCAAAATATTCTACAAGTTTATGAGAATGGCGACCAAGGGGTCCGCCATAAATGACTTGCCCTCCTCTTTTCATCAACAGTAGCTGCAACAAGTACAATTTAAGATTGACTGATGAATACATGCATCACAAATAAATAAGGAAAATATAAAATGCAAAAACTCAACAGAAAATTTATAAACATTGAGCATTACCTCATCGAATGCTTCAAAGATGTCTATACTGGGTTGGTGAATCGTGCAGACGACAGTTCTCCCAGTATCCACTGTATTTCTCACAGTACGCATAACAATTGCAGCTGCTCTAGCATCAAGACCAGATGTTGGCTCATCCATGAAAATGATAGAGGGGTTAGCAACCAACTCCACAGCTATTGTCAACCTCTTCCGTTGTTCTGTCGAAAGACCCTCTACTCCTGGAAGGCCAACTAAAGCATCCCTCAATGGTTGGAGCTCAATCAACTCCATAACTTCCTCAACAAATACCTACAGGATAAGTAGAAAAATATTAACCACAATGGAAAGATTGGGTAATAGTTCAAAATTTAAGGACAATGATGGAAGGCTTCCATTTAAAGTTTGAGAAGAGAATTTATAGAATAAATTCAACATACCTTTCGTGCTTTGGAATCAATGTCTGAAGAAAGACGAAGCCATGCTGAGTACAGGAGAGATTCATAAACAGTAACATATGGCGAATGAATGTCATTCTGTTCACAGTAGCCACTAACACGAGCAAATGTTGCTTGGTTCTTTGGGTAACCAGAAATGTTAATACTTCCTTCGATATATCCTCCGGTCTTTCTTCCTGCCAATACATCCATAAGAGTTGTTTTCCCTGCACCACTTACACCCACTAGTGCCGTCAATATTCCTGGTCTGAAAGCACCACTAACATTTCGTAGCAGCTGAAGACGATTTTCTTCAACACCTTGACCCTTCATTTCCTGTCACACAAGATCAATAGTTTGTCTTGATGTTAGCACGTTATAAGAATCTTAAATGTATAAAAATGGTTAAATGTATAGATATGATAAACTTACAGCAGGCATATCCACATAGTAGTTCACATGGTTGAATGTAAGTGATAGTGGTTGGAAGGGCAAAACCATTCCTTTTTTAGGTGCATGTTCAGCTGCACCAACAATTCCGTCTGAACTTCTCACTGCCATATCAATACCTGTAACTGTTCACAAAATTTCATGCATTTAGAAGAGTACAATATCAATGGTGTATGAACCTAACACAAATACAAGCAGATGTAATGAAAAAGTAAAGGCATTAACCTTCGGTTCCATATTGTCCGGAGGCTCTCCTCTTTTTCTTCTTGTCTCCATTTTCCTCAATGACAGTTGATTTTGAATCACCAATAGCTAAAATTATTTTTTTCAAAAAAGCAGTGTTGGTCAACATTAAAATTCAATTTACATACAAGAAACATGAGCTTGAATAACAAAATTGATGACAGGATTCAAACTAGGGAATCTTCAAATAGTTCTATTGATGGTAATCTTGACATTTTTTTGGCATTGCATTGCATATGCCATTACCGAAATAGTGTGAATTTTTTTTTATTTTTTTTTGTATTACAACTATTATAATAGGACTGTTTCGATCCCTGGATATCTACTCTCACAAAACAGGAGAAAACTTCTCACATATACTTCTAAAATACTAATGATGAGACGCGAACCCCTACCACCAATGTGGAAGAGAGATGTAGGACCACATGTGTTAAGAGGTGATATGCAAAGCGAAGATTACCAACAATAGAACTACTGAGTAAATGATTTTTATATCCGTAAGACCTATCTTCTATTTATAACTAAGCATTCATATAATTCTTGCTTCATTAAGTCAATATTTCTTACGGAGATAGAGAATTAAAAATAGAAATAATCAAGCAAATGAAAGCGGTTTCTTAGTTGATGTTATGAAAGAGTTGAGTTTCTAATTGGTTTGTATATATGACTCATTCATTTTGTGTGGAGACTTTATTTTTTTTATAAAAAAAAATGTTGAGATTTGTAATGTGTCTCGTTCATTTTATGTGGAGACTTATTAGACTTGTTAGATGAATTACTGAGTAAAGATGAGAGAACTTACGATTCAAAAAAGTCAAAGCAGTAATAAATAAAATGTTGAAGAGAATGGAAAACCCAAATAGTGCTCCAATGCAAACCCAAAACATATAATCTTCGGTGAAGAAGCCTCTAGCCTTAAGAAGTACTTCCCCAATTGTTCTTGCATTAATGTTGGAGTCTATGTTGGGCTGCATTGCATGAAACTTATAAGATTTGGCTGACAAATTAAATGTTAACATATCGATGTTCAAACTATAGTAGATCTTACCGTGCCCCATCTTTTATCAAGGAACTCATTCATAACCATTGCATTTTGTCCATACATCATAGGAGAAATATAGTATCCCCATATCATCCATGGTTGAATGTCATCTACAGGCAGAAAAGGAAAATGGTGTTTGAAGTTTATATATATTATTTAAAGAAAAAGATAATCACTATAAATTGGAGTATAAGAAGCTTGTTTTGACAACTACCAACTTACCTTTGGCAACAATAAATCCTCCAAGAACAAAAACCAATAGCAAAGTGAAGGTACCCAGTGTGTTAGCAATAACTTCTACTCTTCCTAGAGCAGCAATGAATCGAAATAGGGACAGGGCCATCTGATGTACACCGAAGAGTGCTATGAACTGTCGGAAGAACCTAAATGGAAAAAAAGTAGGAATTTTTTTTGAGCAATAGTACCTCTATAACAAAACACGGAAACACAAAACAGAATCCAAAACTGCTTACCTGGATGCAGATGGTGCAAAACCAATTGTGTAGTATGTTATAACGATCCATATTGCTGATTCCAGAAATGATAATGGGATCCTGAGAAGCCATATGGGTAAGCCAAAAGCCCATGCAGGATAGAACATGTGATCACGTTGTTTGAAAAACACAGGAAGCCTGAAAACAGTCATCGGAAGTTCTGCCATCCCATTAAACATGACATTAATCAGAGAGAAGAATAATGCTCCATAAAATTTTTGTCCACCCTCTACAGTTCCTGCTTTCATTTCTGTCCTTAAGAACACGGTAAATGCAATTATGGACATGATTGTTATCTGGAAAATCTTGAAAATAAAGACAAAACCACTGCGCTTCATTAGCAACCATTCTCTTGCAAAAGATGCCTTGAACAACTCCCAATTTGAAATACCATACTTTTCTGTCACCAATGCAGCAGGATGGGCTTTCGATTTATCATAAGGAACCCTAAGTTCTGATGAAATCTGTTGGCCTGTGTGGAAAGAACTAAAACCTTGCCCAAAATCAGAAACCGAAACATATCTATAAGGTTGGTTTTTCTTGAACCAATATTGTTCTTGGTCCTTCTTAGAAGTTACTTCTTGTAGAAAGTCAGCAACTCCTTTTCTATCCGGGCATTTGAAACCCATGTATTCAAAGAATTCAAGCACGTTCTCTCGTGGACCTTGGTAGACAACTTGACCTTCTGAAAGTAGAATAACGTCATCAAAAAGATCATATGTCTCTGGCGCTGGCTGCAGAAGTGAAATGGCCATTGTGACATCCATGACATGAACCATTTGCTTCATGAATTTGCAAATCTGAAAAGTGGTGGAACTGTCTAACCCAGTTGATATTTCATCCATCATAAGAACCTTTGCAGGCCCTACCAACATTTCTCCTGCAATCAGTTAGAACAAGTACTTCTTAAGACTTGCCACGTTTAATTAAAAACGATTATTCTAGGAAATACTTTTATTTGAATATCAAAACATACCGGTAGTAACACGTTTCTTCTGTCCGCCAGAAATACCTCTTCTCATGTCATCACCAACCATAGTATCAGCACATATATCCAAGCCAAGTATCTGTTAAGATTTCTAAAATGTCAAGCATCTGAAACTACAAAAAAATGAACACAATCGAATATGAAAAGTGGAACAAACCTTGAGCACATAATCGGTAACCAAACTAGTTTCTTGGCCTGCCACTGCTGTGGCTTTCATGAATGCATCAATCTCAGGATCTGGTTTGATTCCTGCTTCTTTCTCTCTTCTAGAAAGTTCTGCTAGCAATTCATACCTTGTACCAACACCTAAACATCGCCCCGAGAAATCCAATGTCTCGCGTACTGTCATCTCCCCGTGATGAAGATCATGTTGACTAATGTAAGCACAAGTTCTCTGAGGCACAAACTCAGTCAATTCGTGGCCACAATAGGTGACTTTCCCGGATGTCTGTTCAAAACCCCAACTTATATGAGCAGATTGTCTCAAATTACAACGAAGATATTATTAGTTCATGCAAATTAAGAAGAAAACAAAAGATAGAAACCGTAAAAAGATCATAAACACACCCTTAGATCGTCACCAAGCTTCCCGGCAAGTGCCAACATCAAAGTTGTTTTCCCGGATCCTGGAGGACCCAGAAGAAGTGTCATCCTGAAATTTTACATTTGAGTTTACTCATATTATCTATGGCACGTTAGAGATAACAAAATAAAGCAATCTACTTCATCATGTGAAAATTATCTATCAATTTGAAAACGGGACAATTACTCTTTATACCGAATTGCAAAACTTAGCTTTGCTTGATGAAATTATCATCTAAAATGAAAAAAAAAAAAAAAAAAAAAACGAAAAACAAAAAACAAAGAGCAATTCATGAGTTACCTGGATGGTCTGATGACTCCACTAACATCTTTAAGTATCTGGATTTTTCTTTTGTTACGTGGAAGAAGATGAACAAATCCCAAAATGCTCTGTTGTCCATAAAAAAAAACCCAAATTAAATTAATTATCAGTCAAAACTCAAAGGTGATTAGTATACCAATTGCATTGTGAAGTTAAAAATATTGTCTCTTGATTGAAAACAAGAGAATATAATTGGAATTTTTTGTGTCCGACAAAAGAAAAACAAAATTCTCTATCTAATCTGTCTATTCTCATGAGATATAGTACTCTCTCCTGAAACAGAGTATCTACTTGCAAAGTTTCCAAGAAATTTACTTATTGTCGTGAAAAAACATGCAACATCAAAACACCAAAAATATTTAATCTTCCATTACCTCTATAGCGTTCATGTAAAAGTTGATCAGACTGGGAAGTGCTCTGCTTCCAACATGCACATCTCCTTCCACAGATAAATGCTCATATCTGACTTCTATTTTTGGAACCTCAATACCCACTCTGTTTCAACAAAAAACAAAATCGTTAACAAAACGTAGATTCAAATGAAAATGATCAAAAAAAAAAAAAAAAAAACTGAGACAAATATATGAACCTGTCAGTTCTGTCTCTAAGTCTTCTAAGAAACTTTTCATTATCTTCTTCAACAACCTTCAATATACTCTCCATCAACTGTTTCTTGTCTTGCATGCCCAGATTGGTGACATCAACTTCACCGTGAACAACTTTTCCATTATCTAGAACCTGTCTTATAACTCCCTTCCTCAGCCTGGCGTATGTCGGCAGCCGTTCGATGGCAGCCCACCGTAGCTGCTCCTCGTCATCCTGCCGTTCGCTCTGGTTGAACACCCCGGAAGGTGCATTCCATGCTTCCCGGAAGCTCGCCGCCGCCACCCAGCTACGGTGGCTGGTGGACGCGAAGCTCCGCCGACTGCTCAACGACCTTGCTAGATCGTCACCAGCTAAAGCTGCTGCCATGCTAGCTATTCACAGCTTCGTGCTCTATTTTTTTTTTTTTCAACAAAATGTTAAAAAATATCTATTCACTGAAGACGTCAGTTATTTTGTGACCAACAAGGCAACAAATCTCAACCAAACTACAAAAACACTATTATAATATATAAACAAATAAAATATATGGAATCTTGGTCCTTTGGCGATAAACAAGCCAAACTCTTCAGGCTTTGTTGGTGCCAACTACCTCTGCACTTTAAAACGTTTTGGCTGTGTGATTTTGCTAATTTGGTGAAAAGAAAAACAGAGAGAGAAAGAGAGAGAGGTTGATGAAAATGGAGAGAGAGTGGATGGGTGCTTAACTGCTTATAAAGGAATGGAGAAATATCGAACAAGTTTTTGGCTGGTCAAGTCAATTCTTTTGATTGTTTTTCAAGAAAATTAAATTTTTCTCTGGAAGACATTTTTGAAAAAAAAATACATTATATTACCATCTAGAAAAGTTAGGCAATTAAGTTCGGCTTCTCTACTGACCTTTTTTCCTTCCTGATTTACATCTGGATTGCAACATGTGGCTAAGAAAATATTGATGGCTGAGATGGTCCATCTTATTTATTTTTGTCTTTAATGAAAAAACGACGCATTTTTCTTAACTCTATTTTTGATTGTTTTTTAAGAAAATTATACTTTTCTCCGGAAGACATTTTTGAAAAAATATATATATTATATTACAATCTAAAAACATGAATACTTTTCTTCTTTTATTAGGGATTAATTGTTATTTCAAATTTCATCGTAACTTGTTTATAACTTTAATATCAATATTATCCATTTATTATTATCGTTACTTAGAGTAACATGCGAGTTATATAGTATTTTCAATTATTTATGAAAGGAGTTATATATATTGGAAGCATTTTATTTTTTAGTGAGTCGATTTGGTGTGAGTCCAGATTAATCGGGATGTAGTCAGGACTGATTGTACCGTATGGTGGATCAGTCGCACTCGAAAACCGAACGGTATAAACCCAAAAAACAAAAATCGCCTATAAGGGAATGAAGAAATATTTAGTGAAGTCAATTCTTTTGAGTCTTGTCTACTGTATTTTTTTTACGGAAAAATATTTCTCCAGAAGACTTTAAAAAAAAATTACACTGAAGGCATCTTTAATTAGGGCTCTTTGAATTATTTTTTTCTTGTATATTTATTTATTGAATAATCAACTTGATAATATTTTTTTATTAAAGATAAATCATTATTTCAAATTTCTTTACAGTTAAATAAAGACATCCATTTAGACGAATAATATCAATGTTATTTTTATATACCATGTATCATACATTGTTAGGCTCTAACCCACGATGTATTTATATATATAATACATTGTTAGGCTCTAACCCACATTGGGTTGTGTTAAGGGGAAGAATTGGGTCTGAATTTTTTAAAAAATTAAGGGGTATATTGGTTTAAGATTTTATTAGATAATTTGAGGAAGTAAAAGTCTTGAGGTATTGAATTGAGACTTTTTAACAAGTTAGATAAGTCATTAAAAACGAAATAATTTCATCGAGATCCTTAACGAAATTAAAATAAACATTATATATATATATATAATTATTTAAAAAAATTAAAAATATTATTTTAAAGGGTTTAAATATCTTAATTCAATCTAATTTTTTAGTCTAATCGGTACAATTATATATAACATGAATCGACATCCCTCAGGCGAAATGGGCCCCAATTGAAAGCTCATTTCCATAGATTTTCATCCACTTTTTGGCTCTTAAAGAGTAAGCAAAGCTTAAGAGAGATGAAGAGATGATCGTAGATGCAATTATGCTGTAACACATCTCACTTCCTCTGCACAAACCCTGAAAAATGGTCACTTAATTTTCAATACTCTTTTGACTTCATTTTGTGGGGTTTTTCTTTTCTACATTTTCGTTGTTGTGAAAAGTCCCACAAAAACTCTGTTTTGATGCAATCTTCTCACCGACTCCTCTCTCGTCAGATAAGTCTGGTGGTATTCGATTTAGACTTTTAAGATTTAAAAAAAAAAATCATATTGTCTTGTGGTATTGGATCTAGATTTTTAAGATTTTTTTTAAAAGTCTATATTGTCTTGTGGTATTGGATCTAGACTTTCAAGAGGCAACAAATTGTCTGGTGGTATTGGATTGAGATCAAAAATTTTAGGATTTCAAGACAAAATAGATTTTCTAGACTTTTTAGTGATATTTATAAATAATTTGAAGCCAAAATTGTCTTGTAATCTCCCTCAATACTTTCTAAACTTTTCTCTCTCACTCAAAATCATCTTCAGCTTCCTCAACCTCCACACTGCCATCAAATTTTCAGTTTCCTCAACTTTCATACCTCATCAGATCTTCCATACCCTATAAGATCTCTAGCTTGGACGAGTTGTGGTCCACGGATGGGTAATTGGTGATCGGAGATTGAAGATAGGAGGGTGGAGTAGTGTAACAATTTTACTTTGCTTTTTTTTTTTTACTTTAATTTCATAGAACAAATGTTGACTAATGATACTTAATCGTGACATCTTTACTATTGTTCATGCTCATTTGATAAGTGTAAATAATGGTTTATTTATACATAAATTGTAATGATTAGTGTGGATAAAGATATAGCTGTTTTGCTAATATATATATATATATATATATATATATATATATATATATATATATATATATATATATTGGTTCTATAGTAAGGAAATCTTGAAATTATAAGTTAAGGGTGTTTAATCACATCCACACATTCATATTGGGTGTCATATTGGGTGTCATATTGGGTATGAGTATCCGTTAATGTGTGTAGAAAATTGAATACTACAATCCACTCTTGAAAATTCATATTTCTATAAAAGTCTAAAAAGTCTTGAAATAAAATCTAGATAATCATAATAGTCTAATAATAAAGTCTAAAGACTCTTTCAAAATTCTAAAAGTATAGTCCATATAATCCTAATAATCCTAAAAGTATAATCCTAATTATCCTAATAATCATAATAGTCTTGCAAATCTATAAAATCCTAGTTCTCTAAAATTGTCCATTAAAATCTCAATCCAATACACCCCCAAAGTTTTTTCAATAGTTCTATATACATTCCATTCAGTTTCAAGTACACTCCAGTTCAATTCTAATTCTAACTTATCTTACTATATTTTTCCTTACTTAATAACAGTCCAATAACTTAAAATTTATACATCAGACCCGTTCAAGCCTATTAGATTTCGTAAACCAAGTAAAAAACTAAATTGAGAATTTTAACCTTTTAATAAATCAAAAATCAAATTGAAAATTTTAGAATAGATAATAGAATATGTATTTGAGGGTAATTTTTATTATGTTTCCTGACTATATGTATTTTTTTATTTTAATTAATAAAAATTATCTTAAATTGTTGGAATTCACAATCAAATAATTTGTTATAGATAAAATTATCCATAATCCACGTAAAAACAAATTGGTTTCGTCCCTGGTTGTGTTACACGAATAAACTTGAGATATTTTATTTTTTCCACCCACGTACCTTTACCATAGTCCGTAGACTTTTGGGTTGTGTTACACGAACAAACCTGAGAGTTGAGATATTTCCTTTTTCCCACATACCATAGACTTTATTGATCTATATCATAAATTTAAATTTAAAAGTTGATATACTGTTTTCGGACATGTAAAATATGCTCGTGCGTGCTTGTTGGATGCAGAGGCTCTAAGTATTTGACTTCCACCGAGCCGTCGTTTAAAATAAATAAAAGCCGACGATGACCATCTAGAAGGTCGCGGATGAAGAATAGTAAAGTTTGATAAACATGTCAAACGTGTTTCACTAGTCCAAATTCAATTATTCAAGTGATTTGCAGCACAGACAGATCAATATTACCTTGTATTAGTGCTGTAAAAATTGACTGGTCTTGTCCATTAGGTACGGTCTGGTCGGTCCATTTTTAGAAATAGATCTGGTTGGGTTTGGCCTATTTACGAAACATGAGGCCTGGCACGGCACGGCACGGCACGGCACACCGGCCTGCCTCAGGCCAGGCTGCGGGCCCGTTCTGGCGGGCCCGGCTTGGCGGGTCTGGTCCAATTTTTTTTTCTAAATTACGTTTGTTTGGATTAAGGGTTTATGGTTTAGGATTTAGGAGTTAGGATTTAGGATTTAGGGTTTAGGATTTGAAATGAATAAAGAGAACGAACAATTTTTAGGATTTGAAATTAACAAAGAAAACGAACAATTATTTATTTATTTATTTTTCACTTATGGAATTCAGTATTACATATTTACATGATTGCCTCATTAAAAACCTTACCAAGAAAAACACAGTGGGATAAAAACTTGGTAAGGAAAAAAGAGTACAGTCGTTTTACAACTTACAAGTAAATAATAAATACATATGTAAAAGTATAACCTAGTTCTGGTCCTGACCACTACCTGCAGGGTCATCAATATATAGATTGTCGAAATTTAGAATAAACTCTTTATCTACAGTTAGATTTTGCAACCTTTTTTTAGCATATTCCCAATCCCGAAGGCATGTTAGTACCTCCACCATCTCCGGAGACAAACAATTTCTTCTTTGTTCAATTATACGTCCACTAGTGCTGAAAGCTTGTTCTGAAGACACCGTTGACACTGGAATAACCAGTACGTCACATGCTAAGTGTGACAGAACTGGATACCTGTACGTATAGGTCTTCCACCATAACAACAAATCAAACTCTTCCTTGTCTTCAACAGCATCGAACTGTGCTTCAAGATACCTAATAAGTTTGGTACAAGAAGATGGGCTAGATCTTTGCCCTGAAGAAGTACTTGTTGATTTGTCATTTTTTCGCCGTTTCAGAAGGCTCCAACTTGTTTGCTTCGGATCTGTCTCCGGTTGTGTTGATTGGGGGGTGTCAATGTTGTCAAACATGCTCTCATAAATACGAAAAATCTCGAACAACTTGGTTCGAATGTCAGTAATTTATTCTGAATAATCTATTGACAAATTAATACCAATAAACTCAAGCAAAACTTCTAAACCAGATAATTTAACCCAAGGATCTACTATAGCACTTAAGGCATAAAGTAGAGGAATGTTAGCCCAATATTTTTTCAACTTTGTCTCCATGGCAACAACTGCAGCACCTAGATGTTTATCTTCTCTATAACTGTTTAACAGTTCATACATTTCCACTATCTGATGGATTGCCTGGGAAGATGTGGGGTAATATACCCCGGAAAGAGTTACAGTGGCATTGTAAAAAATCTTTAAAAATTGAACAGAAATCTTTGTCACATACCAATCGTCTGTGGTAAGTATTTTTGGACTATGTTGACCTGTTTCGGCAAATTTCATGTTATAAAAACATGTAATGGTTGTATCATATTCCAAACAATTTTTCAACATTAAATAAGTAGAGTTCCACCTTACCGGCATATCAGTTTGGAATCGTCGGGGTTGAGACCGTTTAATTTACAATGTCTCTTGAATTAACTGAATCTAGGATTAAAACTGTAAATCCAAGAAATGGCATATCTGATGCGATCTATTTGGTCACTTACCTGCTTTAAACCAGCATGTACAACTAAATTTATAATATGGTATGCACACCGTTGATGGAAGAAATAACCTCCATCTTGCGGGATATTTCTTGCAACAAACAATGCAATAGAACTAGTATTTGCAAATGCATTATCTAATGTGATCGAAAGGATACGATGCGTGATTTCATAAGTTTCTAAAACTTCAATTATGACATTAAAAATGTTTTCTGAAGCATGTGCAAAATCCATAGGACGAAAACCAATAATTCTTTTTGTTATCCTCTAGTAAGAATCTGAATAGTGTCCCGTGACACATAAATAGTCCTATTTGGAATATGCATTCCAAATATCAGAAGTTAATGCAACAGAGACATTTAAATGTTGTATTTCAGCAACTAAGTCATCCCTTTGGGTTTCAAACAATCGTATCAAATATTTTCTAGTGGTGGTTCTAGAAACAGATTCAAATCGGGGGTTATATGCAGATGTGATTAATTCTTTATAAAATGGACTCTCACCAATACTGATCGGTTGATCAGTTTGTACAATATATCGTGACAAGCACTCTCTAGCGTGCATGGCATCGAACTGTCACGTCGTAACGGACCCGTCTGGGTGCCATTGAAGTTGTGTCTGGGTTGTAGTGTCTACATGTCCATGTGCAGACATACATTTGTACATATACCGTCTCAAATGACCGGTTCCCCTCGTACTTGTAGCATAATCCTTATGACAAAACTTACAGCTCTGGGCCAGACGTCCCATTTGGGAGTGTCATTTGGACTATGTTGAAACATTGCCACGCATCTGATGTTAATTTTCTGGGACGTGATGTTGGTGTAATGGCGGAACCAGAAAGTCCCGCTTGAGTATGGGTCGGCTCTGAAATATCAAATTTATCGTTGAGCATATTCTAACCGTCCGAAAACGAAAAATAAGGTTGCTGGTTAGGATCCATTATCTGAAGTAAAAATATGAGCACTATAGTAGTTAATATTCAAATTAAAAATCAATATTTACTAACAATAATCTTAATTTACTAACAATAATTAATATAAATAATACGACACTTACAATTATTATTTTACTTCAAAAAAAAGTAAATAAACAAAAAAATCATAATTTACTAACAAAAAATATTATATTCACTACTACAAATAAAATTGATAAATTTACTAACAACACATATGAAATGAAATACTACACATAAAAATCTTAATATACAAATAAAACTTATTAAAATTAACCACTACTCTTAAATTCATAATATACTGGAAAAAAAAAATTATAATAAACAACTACACAAATAATTCATAATCTACTAACAAAAAATATTAAATTCACTACTACACTTAAAATTCATAATATACCCACCCAAAATATTAAAATAAACAACTACACTAAAAAATCATAATTTATGAATAAAATAATATTAAACGTAACTACTACACTTAACATTCATCATTTACTTATTATAAAAATTAAATTCAGTAATACAAATTAACTTTCTAAATTTACTAATAACAAATATTAAAATTACTACTAAACTTAAAAAATCTTAAATTTACTAAACAAATAATATTAACATTGAAGCCCAAAAATTGATAAACTAACTAACTAAATAAAAATGTTTTCATTTAGTAACTAAAATCTAAACATAAACATATAAATTTACTATGAAAGTATGTTTGAACAAAAGTAATAACAAAATTGTACCTTTAAAATTTGGTGTGTTGGTGGAAAATGTAGAGAACTTTGTAGAGAGAGTAATAATGAAATTGAATGAAAAAGTTAAGAGAGTTTGAGAATATATTAGAGATTGAAATAATGATAGAGAGAGTGATTGGAAAATGAAATGAATGGAAGTATTTATAGAAAAATTTGATTTGTGGGTCAAAATGTAATTTAAAAGATTTGGGGGGGGGGGGTTTGTAATTATTTTAGGCTCCAACGGTTGGAATTCAAATTCCAACCGTTGGGTGACGTCACTGATGACGTCAGCCAACGGCTGGATTTTGAATTCCAACCGTTGGAGGGTTTTTTTATAAAAAAATAAAAATAAAAACAAATTATGGTTGATGGGAGGGACCGGCCGGCTGGCCCGACAGGCCGGTCCAGGGGCCTGGCAAGCCAACTTGGCGGGCCGTGGCGGGCCGACCTGCAGGGCCTCGTACTAACGGCCTGTCACGAGCCGGGCCGCGGCCTGACTCTCTTCCTTCACTGGGCGTTGGCTTCGTGGACCGGCCGAATATGCCTGTCTCGGGCCGGCCCATAATTACAGCACTACCTTTTATTTTATGCGATTTTTGCTCAAGTGAATAGTGGTGGTAAAACAGGTCGGGTCTTGTCGGGCCTCCCGACCTAGCCTGTTTCGATCGTGCACCCGAGCCAGCACCGCATGCTGTCTTAACAGGGTTGGGTCGGGCCGCCCGGCCTAGCCTGTTTTGGTCGTGTGCCCGGGCCAAGCCGGCATGCCGGTTTAACAGGCTTAGCCCAAACCTGTTAAGACAGTGTGTCGTACTGTGCACAGGTGGCACGGCCTGTCAGGTCTATGGACCTTAAAAAAATTGAAAAAGTTTTCTTGGCAGGCCTAAGTGTTTTCAATTTTTTTTTTTTAAGTTTGAAATTTAAAATTTGGATTGAGGGGTCACTTTTATAATTATCCAAGAACCGTTGGTGACCATTGTGGGTAAAGAAAATGTCCAAAACTTTTAAAAATTACATTTTTTAGAAATCATTTACAATTTTTTTCAATTATACCATAACCTAACATTTTCCTATAAATACCCCCATCATCCTCCCCTCATTCTCTACATTTTCTCTACTTCCCTACTCTCTATTCTCTACAATCTCCAACATCTCTCGCTCACTCTTTCAACTATTTTACAATTTATTTTATTTATTTAATAAATTATATAATATATACTATTACACTAATATACTATACACTATACATTATATATTATATACTATATACTATTATAGTATATACCTGATACCTCTCATTCTCTAGTCTCTACATATTCTAAGTCTCTTACTTTAAAGTATTATCTTGTTCTTTTAAAAAAAAAAATTATTTCATTTGTTATTTAATTATTAACTATTTTTAATATGATTATAACTAATGTTATTATTTGTTACGTTGTTAGGTATCCAATTGATTAATTAATTCAACACTCTCAACTCTCAAGCCTCCAATTTAATGTTAGTATGTCTACTTCTCTACTTTTGTTATTAATAATTTTTTATATAGTAATTATTATTATTTAGTATTTAGTGATTAGTACGTGTGTAGTTTAATATGTTAATTTTATGTTTTTTCGTGAGTTTAACACCAAAATAATAATTAAAAATAAGAATTCCTAATTTTTTCTTAATTTTCAAAATTATTATTATATTATAAAGATTATGTTTTTTTGTAGAGTTTAAGAAGAAAATAATAATTTAGAAAAATTAATTCTGATTTTTTTAAATTTTTTTGTAAATTAATAATATATTAGAAATGACTGTTTTTTTAGAGTAACTAGAGTTTAAGAAGAAAATGATAATTTTTTAAAAAATTAAATCCGATTTTTTTAATTTTTTTTTTAAATTAACAATATATTAGAATGATTATGTAATTATGTTTTTTGTGAGTTTAACAACAACAAAAAGTCCTAATTTTTTCATAATTTTTGAAATTATTATTATATCTGATTATGTTTTTTTTTGTAGTGTTTAATAAATAAGAAGGAAATAATAATTTAGAAAAATTAATTGTTTTTTTGTTATTTGTATAAATGTATAATTGTATCTGTGACATTTAATCATTTATTTAATTATAATCTTAGGAAAATGAATCCTGAAGACTTGAACCTGAACCCCGACGACTATTTATCGGACGCAGAGATCAACCGATTATTCGGTGAGTTCCCAGAAGAAGGTTCTGCTAGTACTATGAGTGCGAGACCTTCTTCTTCGATATCGGAATCGAGTAAGAAAAGGAAGAAGATATCGATCGTGTGGGATTGCTTTAACCTTGTAATGAAAGCGATACCGTATGGTCGTCAAGTTAAGCATACATGCTGTAAGTATTGTAAATTTGAACGCATCAGTTCAGGTAGAGGAACTGGTTCAAAACCTCATTTTAAATTCGACTACCCCCATATCCCTTTTAAGCCGCCCTTGAGTTAATGCAAATAAATCTGAACTCAAGAAAACAAAGACTTCTTTCGCCTATTACACGCTACAAACTAATAGCTCTGTTTTTGCTAACATTTTTTAAACTAAAATTTTCTCTCAAAGAGAGATAATTCTCTAGAAACAACTTTGTTGATTTTCTAATTATTATTTTTAACACACTAAAAGTGTGCACAATCATTGTATATATACACACAAATGATAAATCTTCTAATAACAGAGTTGTTAATAACAATTATGTTATAATTGATTCATTTTGACTGATTGTTAGAATAGCTGACATGGCAGGTTATATCATGTCATAGTCTAACAATTTTTAATTTTCCGCTATAACTTTCTCTCCAACATCTGTTGATAGCTTAAGATCACTTGTATGCTTCCTCATGGGACCGGCTGATAATGATCGATAAGAAAACGTCTATATGTTGTCTGACTGATCACTATTCCTAACAAACATAATCTACAAAATTTGAGAACTTAAACACCCTTTGAAAAGTGACCTCAACCAAATGGGAAAATTTTGGAAAATAAAATGGGTGTTTACTGCTCATTTACAGTTACAGTCTGGCCTTGTTTGGGATAGCTTTTCAGAGGTTTGCAAGCCCTTTTGAGACTCAAAAGCCACTTTTAGAGATGTCTGGATAAAATAGGAAAAGAGCTTCTTAACCTTGGAAGCTCATTTACAAGAAGCATCGGTATAGGTGCTTCTCTTGGAAGGGCTTCCAAGAAACCAAATAAACAGTTAAATGAATTTTTTACATTGCCAATTTTACCCTTATTGGTATAAATAACAAACCAATAATTCCAATTGTATCCTGAAACCAATTTCAATTGAAAGGGCTCCTCACCATCTCTTTCTCATCTCTCTCGTCCAATCTATCTCTGTCACTCATTCAACAAAATTAAACCCAGAAAACAACTATATATCTCTGAAACTCCATCATTCGTACAGACACTCGCCGCCACAAAACCCCACAAATCTAGCTTCCCTCGCCGCGACGGTGATCGAGAAAGAAGAGCGATCGATTTGCATTGCGGCGACATGATTGATTCCGAGATGGGTTGAATCACGGTGGTGGGTTGATTCACGATTGGGTCTGAATCATGACGGCGAGGGAGATCGATTCGAAAGTGATGTGAATCACGGCGGCGGCGGATCGATTCCGTCTGAATCGCGGCGGCGGATCGAATCTGAGAGTTGTGGTGGTTCGATTTTATGATGGGAGGATTTTCTGGGTTCGATTTTTGTTGTGGAATGGGTTTCAATTGAATTAAAATTACAGTAAAAAACAAACATACATGAAGAGGAAAAGAAGAAAATCCAAGCGAGGGAAAAGGAAAAAAAATACAAATTCGTTTTTACGTGAATTTGTTTATAATTTTGTTTTGGATTTGTTACATATGGTATAAATGGGGATTTCGTGATTTGGAGTTGATTCCATTGGCAGGTTCAGGCCATACCTGGCAATTTGTCTCTCTCGTTGATCTGTGGCCTCTCTGTTCTTGTCCGGTTGCCTTGTTTTCCTTTGATTGTTGGATGCTCTGTTCTTCTTCTGCTTTGATGCTTTTGTTCTGATTGTTTGGGGTTGTTGCTTTTAATCCCCGTTTGTGTTTTGTTTGAGTGATGTACTGGTGTAATTGTTGTCTTGTCTAAACAAAATGGTGGATTTTTTTTTTGGAAATTTTTATTGTTTGTATTGAATTTTTGTAATTGTTTTGGTTAACGATTGATAAATTAACCAATCTTATCTCCATTAGATCTATGAATTTATTTTATTTTATTTTATTTTTGAAAAAGAATTTTTTTTATCTTGTTAAGGGAAATATAATAGAAAAAATTTCAATTATTTAATATAATTTCAAATTAAAATACAAAATGTTAAAATATTCCAACCAAACAAATTCTAAAAGGTAAAAATATCAAATTATAGTTATAAGAGCTTTTGAAATGTTTGAACCAAACGATCTTAAAAGCTCTTTTGGATACAAAAGCTATTTTAAAATTTACAATCCAAACAGAAATCGAAAAGGTAAGGCTTTCAGTTCTCTCTTCTACTGATATAAACTAAAAGTAAGAGTTATCCCAAACTAGTAAAGAATTTGCTAACTTTTGTGAGTGTACCATGGAAATAAAGTGAAATTATCTTGTGTTTTACAATGGTGCGCTATAAAGTGAAGAGCCCTGTGAGTTTTATAGTTGGCTTTGTTAAATTCTTGAATTTTCATTTGGTATATGTAAGATTCATGTATATTATGATCAAAACATATGATTGTTAAAATAATTTAACAGTTTGTGATTTACCTTTGTATTTAGCGAGATGTAAATGACAATGGTCATCAATTTTCGAGACATTTTAGTTCCATGCAAACTTACGGTGACATTTATAATTAAAACAAATGGAAATGATAAGAAATGTCACCTTTTTTTTTATGCGTTACATTGATATCACTGTTTTAATAAATTAAGTTTAAAAGATACATATTATGGTGAACTACCCAATTTACCCTTAAATAATCAATCTTTAATTTTCTTTGTACTTTCATCTTCAAGCTTTGATCACTGAAAGCAGTAACTCCTCTCTCTCTCTCCAATAAACTTGTCTGAAAATTGATCTACAACTTGTTTGAAAGTCGACGTGTTTCAGTACAACAAAGTATTCTGAATCTTGTAACAATTTATTCATTACTTGTGATTGGTTATCCGAGTTTTTATGTGAACATAAAGCTGATATTATGAAGTTTGAACATTTGAATTTTGAATCTCCAAGCCTTTTTGAAGGCTGACCGAGACTTTATTTTTAACGTCCGAGCCTTTGTTTAAATTATCCGAGACTTTGTGTAAAGTCTCTGAGCTTTTTTGTAAAGCCTTCAAGTTTTTTTGTAACGGCTCCGAGCTTTTTAATAAAGGTTCCGAGCTTTTTAATAAAGTCTCTGAACTTTTTATTTAAGGCTCCGAGACTTTTACATAAGACTCCGTGACATATACTAAATGCCTCAAGCCTTTTATAATTTTTCGAGCCTTCTAAGTACTGACCAGAAAATTTGCGTAGCACCATTCCGCCGCCGTTCGAGTGATTGTCTGGGCTTTAACGAGATTTTCTCTCTCTACTTCACATCTCTGTCACTATAAAATGAATGAAAGAAATCTGATATTGAACAACTATTGGGGGTATTTTCGTACGTTCACCATAATAGATGCCTTTTAAACATAAGTTATTAAAGCAGTAACAGTATTGAAATGCCACCTCCAAAAGTATCATTTAATTTTTTAACCTTTAAAACAAAATCTAGATACAAATTTGTGGAAAATGATGAGGATTGTCATATTTTATTTCTTGTGTTGCGATGATGTCACCAGTTTAATAAGTTATATTTAAAATGCACCTACTATGGCGAATTGTCCAAAATGTCTTTAAAAATTGTCTTTGTACTTTAAGCAACTCTTACTTTGAAATTTTCGAAAATTTTATTCTTTCATCTTCTTCATAGAGGTCAAACATCATAACATTATTAATGCATCTTCATTAGATAATTATTTTTATGGGGCTACGCAGACGTATTCAGGGGTCGAACTCGGGGGGGAGGGACAGCGCCCTCTGAGCTTTTTTTTTCTAATCAGTACTTACAATACTGGAAATGTAATTATAAAAGAATCTAAAATATAATTACAGAAGGCTCAGAGCTTCTTTATAAAAACTCGATTGTATCTCGAAATAAAAAAAGCTCGAATGAAAAAAAAAAAAGCTCAAATTTTATTTCAATCCTCTCGAACGTGTAAAATAATAAAAGCTCAAATATGAATTAGTTCGAATGAACTCAAACTAATTTCAAAAATAAATGCATAAACAACGAAAAAAAAGCTCGAATATGAATTAGTTCGAATGAACTCAAACTAATTTCAAAAATAAATGCATAAACAACGAAAAAAATCTCGGGTTCATCAACAAAAAACTCGGACACCTAGAATATCATCTTCCTCAACAACTGTTCAACAAGTCCAAAACTCTAACATAATCCACAATCCACAATCATTCTCAGATCCACAAATAAAACATAATCTAACATTTCATTCAATTAATCTACAACCAAAACGATTGAAATCTAGATCACTTTTTCTCTCTCGACTTTTTCACTCTTAGGTTAACAGTGATAAAATCAATTTTAGAATATTTTCATCCCCACACATTAATCGGTGTCTTTTAAACATAAATTATTAATGTGGTGATATTTACACAAAAACCCTCCCAAAATATACCATTAAATTTTCGAACCCTACAAATTATGTCAACTGTTTCTATAGAAAATATTTTAAAAAAAAAAATAGCTAAAAACTCTCTATGTATACTTTTCTTTGGAAACTATTCCAGATTCCAATTGATATATAAAATTTTTGTCGATATTTCATGTGATGGTTTGTATATCAGTACGACAGTAAAGAAGGTCTAAATAAATTTTCAAGCAACACTACTATACTATTTGTTAAATCAAAGATTTTCTGATCCACTAGGAACCTAGCATTTCTGCATCCAAGGAATAAAAATGTCAGTTACATAGAAGCTTAATTTGTCTCAGAAAGACCCAAACAATGATACAAAGCACACTAATTAACCCCCTCACGTGTCAGACTTTGACCGGCATGCTTGGCACGTGGACAAAAAATGTAGATGAGGGGATTTGAACCCAAAACTTGTTGGCCAAACCAAGCTGTACAATCAATGGTATAAAGCACTAAAAAAAAAAAAAAACCTTAAATAAAAAAGGTATATTCAATTATTCCCAAATCTTAAAAGCATCATTTATCCTACACGGGTTCAAAGTCCAAACAGTCTATTGAATTCTGCAGAGCATTACAACAAATTATTTAGCCATGATATAAAGGCACTAATATATCACTACATCAATACAACATTATTTTTTATACCTCGCGGATGGATGCTAAATTCTTTCAAAATTCCTGGGTAAAAATGGGCAATTGAAAATGGACTAAAACATGATCTGACTTTCCAGGAACATCAAGAAATGATAATATTCCGAAAATCTTGATGGCAAGAGAGGAGATCTATCATTTTGATATCTTTGCAGTCAATTCTCTTACCAACTTAGCAGCAACCATTGCAGTCATCCCATCAACAGTGTCACGCTGCGGATTGAACTCGACCACATCTGCAGCAACAACATCAGCTTGGAGATTGTGGAGAATATTGAGAACATCACGGAAAGAGAGACCTCCAGGCTCAATGTGAGATACCCCAGGAGCAAAGGCAGGATCAAGACAGTCTACATCTACTGAGATGTATACACCCTTTACGCCCTCTCCGAGTTTCTGTAACAAAAGGAGTAAGAAATGCCTTAAAATTCCCTAATATACATACACATCTCACTTCAAGCATGAAGAACTCTCTATAACCAAAACCTATACCCTACATTCTGATATATCTCAACTTTAAGAGTTCATAAAATATATACAGAGGATTTTTGGGGAAGGGAACATATTTCACTAGTATTTACGCCTGCCAATAGAAGCATTTACAATTTTCGCTAATTTACAAGTTTTGAGAAGCAAAGTTACACAATGTTTCACCAGATTTATATTTCTTAAACATCTGACAATGTTATAAAATTGCAATTGTTTATATATACATAGCAAAGTGAGTAAAGCCAAGGAGAAAAAACAGAGTATATAAATAAATGCATGTGATTGAATTGTGTTGGAAGAAGAGAAAGACAGACCAGATTTTCCAAAATGTGACGGTCTCTTGAAAAGTTTCTCATTTCAAATTGTTCCACTCCATATTTTTTGCCTTGTTCACGCCCTTCGCTTGATATTGATCTGATTCCGACCTAAACAGTCAGCATCTGAGCTTAGCTTATTATTTTCAACAATATAAGAAAGAAGGAACCCTTATATAAAATATCAATTCGATAATAATCTCCATGTTTGATGACAGTATGACACCTGGATCATATTTTAAGTCAATTACCATATGGTTAATTCATGCAGAATAAAAAGCCACTTCATTTTACTTGATTACTTGTGCTTAGGGAAGCCTTCTTGTTTTCAGGACTCAGAGCACAGAAATTGATAGTTGAAAAACAAAAATTCACCTGCAAAAGCCGCCTAGCATAACCACCCTCCATAATTCGAGCAAAAGATGATGCATGCGAATATTTGTTTCCCTCAAAGGCATCATAGATGTCAGGATGTGCATCCAGATGAAGGATATCCACAGGTCCTCCAAGCTTCTCAGAGACAGCTCTAACAACAGGAAACGATATTGAGTGGTCGCCACCTAAGACTAATGGGCGCAGTGGATGCTGAAAGATCATAAACTTCATGAGAGTTCATGTTTATCTGTTCAAACTAGAAGGCAGCTGGAAGCAATATACATATTTAACCGGTATAAACTCAATTCCAAACAATACAAACTTTTTCATAATAGAAGCATCAAAATTACCAAAGTTTTCCTGGAGACTGATCTAATCAATTAACAAAAAAAAAACAAAGGACAATTGTAGGCCATCCATCCACTTCATCTCCAATATCCAAAAAACCAACACTATTTAAACATGCCAGATGAAATCATTTACATACTTATTTGGAGGAAAATGAAAAAAGTGTATAGGTATACTAAAACCAATGAACCCGTTTTATCAAATCTTGGAAATAGTTACAAGGATCTCCAATCAATAACATTGAAGTAGAAAACAGTTAATTCAAACAAACATTAGAGAAAGAAGAAAATCCCACAAGATTTATAACAGCCAAAAGAGCAAAAAATAAAAACTTTTAACAACCAGTAAGGAGGGATATTGTTATGTTCTTGAGGAACTTGATATAAGTGATTATTACCAAATCTTTGTTTTGAGACAATGCAATCCATAAGAAATTAAATACAGACAGATTGATAGTTGGTTGAGTTTTTATTTCACAAATTGGGATTCTAGCATAATCAACCAAATTGATAGTTGTCAAAATCAAAAGCAAAGAGAAGGACCACTTACCTCTCCCATGACTAGCTTGACAGACTCACTAATAACATCCATCAATCTATCATCATCCACGCCACAATCTCGTATCTCCTGGACGGGAACATCACCAACATCAGTTAGCACCCGCGGATCATTCAATTCCTTCCCTGCATTTCACAGAATCATGTCACAATCTCACAATAGGCATTTCCCATCTTAATAATTCACAAATAATTCACAATAATCAAGACCACTCATCAATTCGATATTATTAAGAATTATTGATCAACTACCTTCTTCTGTTGTGGCGTTAGTACTACCACACCAAATGGCCTCTCGAATACGAGGAGGAGCGAAAGCAGGGCCCTGAAGAAACGATGAATTGTGTCCTAATGGAACTCCAAGAAGAGAAGTTGCCGCTGTGGCACCGCCCAAAGCACGCACAAGCTCTCCCTAAAACAGATTTATATATTCACTAAGCTTGGTTTTAATTTAAGGATCAAACAAACAATGAAACAATCATAGTCATACTAAAATCAAATTCACAGAAAATCAAACCTTGAGCTTAGCCCTCTCACGAATAAGAGTAAGCGAAGCATCTATAACGCGATTTTGTCCATTCTCTATCAAAGAAGTCGAGATATTTGCCGCCTTCAATTTCTGCAAATAATGAAATCCTCTTTTTCCTATCATCGACGACGACATCTCTGTCAAATCAAAATCAATAATAGCATAAACAGCCTTCTTCTTCTTGTACATTCGACAATTAAATCAAATGAGCGAACCAATTTTGAGTTCACTGAACGCAAAACGTGAATTAACGGGAGGAAATCGACAGTTTTCTTACCTGAGAGAGAGTGACAAGACGATAAAAAGGAGTGAGTCGAGACGGTATTGAATCGTTCGAGCGGGTTGTTGTGTAGAGTTCACTGTATCTTTTAGAAGGAAGAAGAAACCATGCAGCTTTTTATTCTGTTGCGGTCGATAGGAGCCAAAAGGACTAAATTTTAATTAATTCAAAAAATTAAAGCTGTGTATGATGAGCACTCCTGTCTTGGTTGGCATCAATTAGCGAAAAGACACAATTGTCTCCATCAAAGTTGCCCTTTCTTTCACATAATAAGGGTATTTTCGTCTACTAATGTGGGATAATTAAAATCGGAAGCGATTAGCTGGCTGTATCAGAAAATGAGAATTAAGGAGATAATGGTAATGCCAAATGACAACCAATATCCTAATTGGCCCTAATCGGATGAACAAACACAATCCAGAAGTGGACAATGACATCACGCCACGCGCTTCAAGGTGCAAATTCAGTTCATCAACGTGTACTAAAGATACTGGTGGGTTGGTCAGCTGGCAGCATCACGCGCCCCTATTTGGAATTTCAAATGGAAATCATAGGCCTCGTGTTGTGGGCACCACACCAATATTTTATGAGTAACGGGAGCCGTTTGGTACGGTGGTATCTTTGTATGGGAATGAGGATCTCAAAGCATTATCAAAGCATTCTCATATTTGGTAGTAGGTTTTGATTTTTTATTTCTCGAGAAAGTGAATCTCAATGGAATCACATTACCCTCTAGAGAGATAATGTGATTCTCATCAAAATAGTTGGGTTTCATATTACCTCCATCTGATTCCCATTGTGGGACCCACCATCATAAAAATATATATATTTTTATTTTCTTTTCTTTTCTTGTTATTTGTTCTTTACGTTGCTTCTCAATAATAATACCAAAAATCCTCAATTTCAATTCTAAAATCCCTAATCAAAACACAATCATAATTCACAAATAATCTTGCATTAAACCATTATCAAATCAACATCACCAACACAAAAAGTAAAAAAAAATTGCAGCAACAAGTATAAAAAAAATTTGATGATGACGATGACGATGACGAGGTTCTACGAAGATGACGACGACGAGGTTCGACGAAGACAACGGTGAGTTTCAATGACGACGCGATGGCGAGCTTCGATGAAGACGACGACGCGACGGTGAACTTCGATGGTGGTGACGATGAAGGCGAGCTTCGATGGTGGCGGCGACGATGGCGATGTGGAGACGATCTAGAGAGAAGGACATAGAGAAAGATGGAAACACAGAGAGAGATGGAAATATAGAAAGATGGAAAGATCTGGAGAAACCATAACCATTTCTCTGCTAAGTTGACTTCTTTTTTTTTTTTTTTTTAATAATAAAAAAACAAATTCACATGTAAAACCAAACATTGTTACTTGATATTCTCAGGAATCCTACATAATATTTCCATGTACAACCAAACACACTTGTACAAGTTTTCCATTAATCACATTACTAGGTTTCACTTTCCCAGGAATAACATTATTTTGATGTGGAAATTGTGAGATATGTCATCCTTTTTTTTTTGTGTTGTAATGATGTCACCGCTTTAATAACTTAAGTTTAAAAGACATCTATTATGGTGAACTATCAAAATTGCCCTTAAATAATCTATTTTTATTCTCATTGTGCTTCTATCTATACTTTGAAAACGATAACTCCCCTCTCTCTCTCCAAAATAGTTGTATGAAAATTGATCTACAACTCATCTCTCTCCAAAAAACTTGTCTCTCTTTAGATTCTGCTAAAAAAATAACATACGTTTGTGATCTTCTTTTATACATTGTCATATATTCCTGTGTGGTTTAATAATGTATCCATTCGTTATGATTTGTTGTGTCAATCTTTGTATGAACATGTATAAACATTTAGTCTCCAAATTTTGTTCGAGACTTTTAAAAATACTTCGAGCCTTTTTTATTAGTATCCCAGCTATTTTGATATGATTCCGAGATTTTTTATACTCTTCCGAGTTTTTTTGATTTGTCTCCGGACTTTTTTTATATGGTTCAAAAATGTTATAACCTCTGGTAAAAAAGCTCGAACCCAATTGACAGAAAAGCTTGGGCACTTGACAGAAAAGCTCGAACCCTTACCAAAAAAACTCGAGCTTTTTTTTTAATGGGTTCGAGTTTTTTTACCAAGTGCCCGAGCTTTTTTCTAAAGGGTTCGAGTTTTTTCACCAAGTGGCCGAGCTTTTTTTTACTTTGTTCGAGTTTTTTTACCAATTTGTTAAAAAAGCTCGAACAAAGTAAAAAAAAGCTCGGGCACTTGACAAAAAAGCTCGATTCCCGAGCTTTTTTTAATGGGTTCAATTTTTTTAACAAGTGCCCGAGCTTTTTTTTTTACTTGGTTCGAGCCTTTTAGCCAAGTTAAGAACCAAGTAAAAAAAAGTTCGGACACTTGGTAAAAAAGCTCGAACCCAGAAAAAAAAGCTCGGGCACTTGGCAAAAAAGCTCAAACCCTTACTCGAGCTTTTTTGGTAAGGGCTATGTTTAAAAAAGCGGTTTGAGGCGGCCTCGCCCGCTTCTCGACAAAACCGCACTGGTGCGGCCCGCACTTATTGCTATCGTTCAAACTCCCGCCTCCGTCGCACCCGCTTATCCGCCGACCAGCCGTCACTCGCCCGCCTCTCCTCTCACTCGGCCGTAATTTGTTTTTGCTCTGTTAACAGATGGAAGGCCGTTCAGAAGGATCGGCGGCAGACGCTTTGTCTGGTACCGACGGTGACTCTCCATGTGCTCTAGTTCGGCGGCGGTGGTGACGTGGGATCTATTTTTCAAACGTAGATCTGTGTTGATAGAGGTAGATTTAGAGATCGGTGATGAAGGGAAAGTTGCTGGTCGACGGCATATGATTCTGATGGTGCAGTCTGTGTCGGCCACGCACAGTTCCGGCGGCAGCGGACGGCGACGAGTTTCCAAATTCATAATTTTTTCTTTTCTTTAACGTCTCTTCTTTATCCCCTTTGTTTCTGCTGCATCCCCTTTGTTTATGTTTCTCTTGACTGTTTTAATTTGTTCTTCATCTCTCTCTTTTTCATATATATATATATATATATATCTCTTTTTTAGTTTAGTCCTTTTTTTTAATTATAGCAGCTGTCAACTGCTTTCAGCTTCCAGATGGTTTGGATGCTGGCAATTGGCAGATGATTTTCATTTTTTTTATTAATATTTCAAATGTTATTATTATTATTATTATTATTATTATTATTATTATTATTATTATTATTATTATTATTATTATATATTCTTAATTTTTGTGAGCTAAGTTTATCAAACTAAGTATTGAGTTATTAGTTTGGGTTTAGACTATGAGTTTGGGTAAATCTTTATTAATGGTTGTTTAGGGGTAATGTTAGATATGACTTATTTCTTTAATTGTATGGAATATTCTGAATTTTATTAATTTTTTACAATTTTTTTTTTTAAATCCACTTTCCGGTTGAGGCGCCCGCCTCGCACCGCCTTCCGAGTTTTAAAACCTTGGGTAAGGGTTCAAGTTTTTTTGCCAAGTGTCCGAGCTTTTTTTTACTGAGCTCGAGTTTTTTACCAAGTGTCCGAACTTTTTTTAAAACTTGGCAAAAAAGCTCGAATCAAGTAAAAAAAAAGTTCGGGCACTTGACAAAAAAGCTTGAACCCTTATCAAAAAACTCGGGTAAGGGTTCGAGATTTTTTATCAAGTGTCCGAGTTTTTTTAAACTTGGTTCGAGCCTGGGTTCGAGACTTTTACTAAAGGCTTTGAGCCTTTTGTAATTATATTTCGAGCATATTAAGTACTGACTAGGAAAAAAAACTATAGGTGCCCACCCCACCCCCCCTCCGCGATCTGACCGGGTAGCTCAACCACCACGAGCTCGACCCCCGAATGCATCTGCGAAGCGCCACTCCGTCACCATTCGAGTGATTGTCTGAGTTTAAACGAGATTTTCTCTCTCTACTTCAAAACTATCACTGTAAAATGAATGAAAATAAATCTGATGTGGAGAGTAATTTTGTCTATTCACTATAATAGGTGTCTTTTAAACATAAGTTATTAATGCAATGACAGTATTAAAACGCTACCTCAAAAAAATGCTATTTATTTTTTGAGCCTTTATTTTGATTACCCCATACCAAACGGTCCCTTAGAGTGTGTTTGGTAAGAATGAAAATGGGGAGGAAAGAGAAGTGAGAAGAAAAAGGGAAAGGAAAAAAAGAAAGTGTCTGTTTGGTACGATGAGAAAAATGGAAGGAAATTTTGATGAGTGAGATCCACTCATTTTAAGGAGGAAAATAGATAGAAAACTATGAAGAATTTTTGGTTTAAATGAAATTATAAATTTATTATAAAAAAAAACTTTATAAAACATAATGTATTAATTTAAATATATTATAGGTTAAAAAGGTTGAAGTCATTAAGTAAAAAAAAATCGTATTCAATATTATTTAAATTATATTTATTTATTAAATATAAAAAAATATAATATATAAATTATAATGTATGGGTAAAGGAGTAAAATTGATAAATAAGATTTTCCTTCCTTTGTTTTTTCCTCAACAATACCAAACAAAGGAATAGAAATATGTATTCTTTCATTTTTGTTTATCAAACAACTCAAGATAAAATTATTTTTCTTTCGTTCTCTTATCTTTTTTATTCCTCCAAATATTTCTATAATTCCTATTTTATTTCCTCACTGCCAAACACACCTTTAGATGTGTGCGGAGTTCCGATCTGATTCAATTCAATCAATAAGATTCATCATTATGATTTAGAGGTGGGCATTTAATGGATCGGTTCGGTTTTCAATAGAACTGTTAAAAAATCGATAAAGTTCGATTTTTAAAAATATGAAACGATCCAATAAAATTTATAGATATCAACAGATCAAAAACCAATTGAATTGGACCGGTTCGATTTTGGTCCTATTAAAATTCTTGGGATTTAATTATTACACATAGAGCGGTGAAATTGACATTCCTAAAAAATTGTATGTATACCCCTTTCGTAAGTACACCCCTAAAATATTTTAAAAAACTATGTTTCGTAAATAAACCTCATTTAATACCAAAAATATCATTTCTTTAATTTTATTATATTATATATTTGTTAATATACTCCACTGTTTTGTTATCTAATCAGATCTGTTTAAAATTTTATTATTTTACATCTTTTTATTCAAATAAATAATTTATCTTTAAAAAAAAGTTTAACTCTTGCAAAAACATTTGATATCACTAAAAATTGTTTGAAAAAAAAATCTTATCATTGCATTAAAACTTTTTTTTAAAATTCTTTAATTTTTTTAAGCTCAAAATTCTCTAATTCCATTGAATTGAAAAATTATTAGCTCTCAACACATAACAGTGTATCTCAATTTCTCTGTCCTATGAAAGTTTAGTGTTTTTTTTTACAATAAAAAATTTATTGTTTATATTGATTTTCGTTTCACTCAATTATAGTAAATTGTTGGTCAACTCACTCAATTTGTATTTCTTAAAATAAATTGAAATTAGTATTTAAAATAGAAGTTAGGGTTTGATAAAATAAAGATATTTTTATTAGAGCATCTCCGATACAAGCGTGTCTGGTGAAAAAATGATATGCCACGTATGATTAATAGACATTCTGTAAATAAATCGTTCTCCAATATAGTCGTGTATATTCAACATCAAACTGACATGACAAAAAAAAATATTAGACATGTCAACATGACTGTCCATTTTCAGACGGTCTGTTGTACAACCTTTTTTAGTTTGACTCAGCAAACATTTAAAACTGAAATTAATTTTTCATTTATTTTTTGTAAGAAAATAAAATAAAAAATAAATTTGGACACGTCATTAAAACAAAATGTATTTTAAACGGAAGCATTGGAGATCAAATTTTAAGTTGATCGTCTATTAAGCCCATATTTATGCTAGAAGCAAGTCTCTTGACATTGTAGTTATGTTAATAATAATTCATATGCAAATCATTTTTACATTGGAGATGCTCTTATCATATCAAACAATTAATAGGATTGTTTTTTTTTTTTCAAAGGATTGATATAAAACCAATTAATAATTATTGGTGTATATTTACAGACTATTTAGTCATTTAAGTAATTTTATTTAAGGGTAATATTGGATTTTTAAATTTTACTAAATTGAGGTGTACATACGGTTTTTTATGGTTGTAAATATGGTCACTCTTTTACATATTTTTATATTTTAATTATTTTGAGTCTACGACCAAATTAAATTATAGGCTTGAACAAATTGAAAATACTAGTTTAAAATAATATCAAGTAAAAAAAAATGTTGTGACATATTTTCATGGTTTTATAGTTTCATGGACTGTTGAATATTAAACTAAGATTTATATATATAATCTCGGTTCAGTTTTCCGGTTTTGGATAGCGAGCCAACAAAAAAAACTTATCCAATCGGTTTCTAAAAAATGAACCGAACTGAATAGACCAACATAAAAAAAAAAACGGGAAACAAGCCGATTAGATTGGTTCGGTTCATTGATTTGGCTCGGTTTATTGGTTTTTTACCTACCCCTAGTATCCATAGATCATATTTAAGGATATGATTGAATTGGATTAGATTGAATCTTAAACTTAGAAATCAATTGGATTATATTTGATCGGATCGGATCTTGATTTTCCATATTAAAATCCATTTGATTCGTCAAAATATATAACTTAATTTATATTGGACCAATTTATTTTATCTTATACAAACGAGGAGAGCAAATTTTGGTGTATTACATTTTGTTATGATAAATGATTATACTGTATTTTTATTTTAAACTTTTTGAAGATTTTATTTGTGTTTATAATTTATGGTTAAAAGCATCTCCAATATAAATATGTATTTTTTAGTTTCTAACCAGTGATATATATATAAAATATGGATCCATTTTTAAGAATGTATATTCTCATCCCAGTGAAAATATCTAAAATCAAATATGTATCTATTTTGTATAAAGAATCTTAAAACATTTATTTCACTCTCTCTCCTCTATTGTTTTAAATTAAATATGGATTCCTTTTTGACCAATCAGTTTACAACATTTATCTCATTCTCTCTAATCTTTTATTTTATAATGAAATAACATGTAATATTATTTGTGAAAAAGATGTTAGAAATCCTATTCGAAATTTATAAAGTTAGAAACTCAACTTCATATTCTAAAAAAAAAAAAAAAGTTTGTCACATTACCTCAACGATCAAGTTAGATAATTGTGTTAGAGGGTTTTTTTCTACTTCATTATCTAATTATCCTATATGACACCCAATTTTTTTTAAATACATAAGAGCATTGGAGATGCTCTAAAATTTATAATTTGTTATACTTTTTAAACTTTAAAATGTACACTTATATATTACTTTTATATTAATGATTCATTTGCTAATTTTATTTGAATTACTGTATGAATTAATTATTGATTTTGTTAATTTCAAGGGCATGTTAACTTTTATATATTAAGAATAAATCTGATTGGATTAGATTTAATTATTTTACAATTATATCGGATCAGATCAAATCAGACTTGATTTTAATTGAATCAGATCAGATCGGATTTCACTATAATATTGGATTTGTAATTTTTTCGATCCAATCAGATCAGATCAAATTTTAAGTCATGACAAATCCAATTGATCCAATCTGCCGCACACCCCTAGTAACATTGTTCAAAATATTTATCAAATATTATATTCAAATGATATGGCATATGAGTGTAACTAACAAATCACTTACTAATTCATTTCATAACTTATGGTGTTAATAATGCACAAATATTTTGAACAGTCTATCGTTACTCATATTTTGTTCAACACCCTTTTTATTTGGAAAATTTTGTTTTATCAAGGGCAAACTGTAAAAAACTTCCCAAGGTTAATAGAAATTATACAATGTGGTCTTGACAATCTTGGCAATTTTGTGGAGCCCAATTAGACTACTTATATATGTTCATACAAATCTTAAAAGTTTAAAAACATTTACACCAGTGACATCAACATTTAAAGTAGAATTCAAAACTAGGGGGACTATTAACAATAGGTAAACTTTTTTCTTAATTAATTTTATATTAACTATAATTATTTTTATATAATTTGGAATCTAAAACCCAAAACTTAATTTGGGAATTGCTAATATAAAAAAAAAAAAAAAAAGTGGTTGGGGGGAGGGGTTTGAGTGGCATTTCTACCAAAGAAAACCAATAAAACGATTTTGGGCTTCTTTACCATTTTGGGCTTCTTTACCTCTAACTCGATCCAGTATGGTTTAAACAGTAATTAGTTTAATATGTTCCAGAGCTGTTGGAAGTAAGTCGGTAACTATAATGTCGAACAAAATCCAAGTCTAGAAGTCTAGAACATGCCACAAAATCAATAGACAATCTCTAAAAATGTCGCACCTTTCATCAAGATACTCTCTCCCTCTAATAAACCACACTTGTCTCCATAACCATTTCAATTTTCTTCCTTGTTCAACCTCATTAATCTTCTCAAACAAAAAATTAATCCCCACCATGTCGTTCTCTTCATCGTCATCATCTCCATCGACAACAAACCCAAAAGAAGAAAAAAAACCAGAAACCACAGACTCTCAAAAGCTCTCACAAGTCCTGAAATATCACAACCAGACCAAACATTCATTCACCAGCTACGCTCGCGGCCCTCGCGGACTCGATTGGGCCAACCAACCCAACCCGTTTCGCCGATTCGTAGCTTCTCCTCTGCTTCCTCTTGTGCACCTCCCCACAGACAACCAAAACCAAAACCCATCATCGTCTTCTTCTTCTTCAAGTGATTGCAACGGCGTTCCTCTGTATTCTTCTCATTTGAAGTCACTGCCTTCTCCTGCGCCCGTCTCGATATCTTCGATTTCTCAGCTCTTTTACGACTCACTAGCTCTCTCTGCCTGGAAAACCGCTGGCTTCTCCACTTGGTCTCTTCGCGTGAACCCGAGCAGCGGTAATTTACACCCGACTGAGTCGTACGTAATCGCCCCTGCTATTGACTCGGTATGTGACTCGCCGTTTGTTGCACATTATGCTCCAAAAGAGCATGCTTTGGAACTTAGAGCCAAAATCCCATCTGGGTTTGATTTTTTGAACAAAAATTTCCCGAGAAATTCGTTTCTTATTGGATTTTCTTCGATTTTCTGGCGCGAAGCGTGGAAATATGGAGAACGTGCGTTTAGGTACTGTAATCATGATGTTGGTCACGCCATTGCAGCTGTTTCAATGGCTGCAGCTGGGCTTGGTTGGGATGTGAAGATTCTAGATGGTTTAGGGCATGAAGATTTGGAGAAATTGATGGGGCTTGATGTTTTCCCAAAATTCGAAGTTCCATCAAAACCTGTCAAAGGTAAACTTCCGGGTATCGAATTCGAGCACCCGGATTGTGTTCTGGTTGTTTTTCCATCCGGGGTTGGTGGATTTGATGTGAATTATGAGAAATTGAGTTCATCAATAGAGAAGTTTTCAGCTTTGGACTGGATAGGGAAACCGAATTCGCTTAGCAAAGAACATGTTTGTTGGGATATCATTTATAAAACAGCTGAGGCGGTTGAAAAACCGTTAACTATATCAAATGAATTCAAAATTGATCCATTTTGTGCTAGTGGAATTTGTAGTGAAAGTTGTTATAAGGATTATAGTGTTAGAGAAGTTGTAAGGAAGAGAAGGAGTGCAGTTGATATGGATAAAGTGACTACAATGGAAAGAGAGACATTTTATCAAATTATGCTTCATTGTCTTCCTTCAGGTTCTGGAAGTGGAGAGAAGCAGAAGAGGCAATTGGCAATGCCGTTTCGAGCTCTTTCTTGGGATGCTGAGGTGCATACTGTTTTGTTTGTTCATAGAGTGAAAGGATTGCCAAAAGGGTTGTATTTCTTGGTAAGGAATGAGGACCATTTCGAGGAGTTGGAAAATGCTACGAGGCCTGACTTTGAGTGGGAGAAACCAGAAGGGTGTCCTGATGATCTGCCTTTGTATATACTTGCCAGAGGTGATTGCCAACAGGTCTCAAAAGCTCTTTCTTGCCATCAGGTGTGCCAACTCTTCTCATGATTGCGCCATTTCTCATTATGTTTATTTTGTTCGTAGATTGGTTGAAATTATGTGAATTGTAATTTGTATAGTTACGTTTATAATTTTATTTGCTGGTAGAATGAATGTTACAGAAATAGAGAAAATTGAACCTCCCTTATTCTAGTTTAATGGACAAATGACTAAGTTTGGATTATTCTTTTTCCAATTTGGTTTGTAAAAGATACCAATAAATTTCCACGCTAAACAAATGGCTACTTTTACTTAGCAGTGAAAATATGCAGCATCAAACTTGAAGCATGAAAACTACTGTAACTGGAGTACGAGTTTCATCAAATATTTAACATTTTATAGTTGAATTACTTCTGTATTTGATGCCACGGTTCAAAAGAACCAATCCTCATTTCTTTCTCCCTAAACTGAAGACAGCAAATAAGGTAATTAACTGGAATAATTTCCCAGTCTTTATAAAATCTTCTCTCCTTAAAATGCAGGACATTGCTTGTGATGGCTGCTTTAGTCTTGGTATGGTGGCCCATTTTGATTCTACGTTACGTAATAAGAATGCTTGGATGTATCCACGATTGTTTTGGGAAACTGGACTACTGGGACAGGTGTTGTACCTTGAAGCACACGCGATTGGCATATCTGCAACTGGAATCGGTTGCTTTTTTGATGACCCTGGTATGTTCAGCTTCACTATAACTCATACTGATGATAATTATTCATGTCATCATGGTTTCTTTACTTGTGGAGTGTTTACGAAACTATTATACCATGCTAGCTTGCAAAACTTTAAATTTTTAAATTTAGCAACATTAGATCCCAAAAATAACATTAAACCGAAGGACAAGGAATGAACCAAGCAATGCATTTTAACAATGTTCAGGATATGTAGAAATTAGAAAGTAGTAACAGGATTGCTGAGGATTGTGTGATCATAGAAACGGTGGCTGAGAACCTTCACTGAGCGAACAATGTTAATTTACTCTTGGGAAAAAGTCGCTATTCATGGTGTTCTCATTATGTTAACATCTTTTTATTAATTATTTTTCAACCATAATGATTAAGAAGTAGTAGATTGAATTTTACAGAACTAATTTTCTAGAAATGGAAGTGGGTTACTATACATTGGATGGACCTTACATTATTTTTCTTATAATTCTTAATTTGAGTTTGAGTTTGAAGAACGAACTCTGCCATTGTGTACTTGATCATCATCATAGCCTCACTTGCATTTTACCTGACACAAAAGTATAATATTGAACGATATCATTTTGTTGTTGTGCAGTGCATGAGCTTCTTGGGTTGAGAGGATCAAACTACCAAAGTCTCTATCATTTCACTGTGGGAGGCCCAGTCTTAGACAATCGATTATGAGCCTGCCGGCATATCCAGGCCCTAAAATTGATGCATGATTGCCAGCTTCTATTGACGCTCGCTCGGATAACATAGGTTATATAACAAGTCAAAAAATCTCCATCATCAACAGATATATTAAGATAAATTGTTAGTTTCTTATTTAGTATGTACTTTGGGATTCATCGGTTTTTAGAAAACCTTACATGTAATTATCACCTAACCAATGTTTATTTTCATTGCATTGTTCTTGCTGCACGTTCTTCTTCTGATGTAAAATAAAGAGAATGTAATTGTTGTCTGTAAATTGCTAACTCAAATGATAATTTATGATATGATGATCATATTTGTTATGTCCACAGTTTCATTTCAGTTTCTCGTGTTGGCTAGTGTTTATCTTATCAAAAGTAATTTTAAAATGACATTACTACATTGATGAAACCTTGAACAGATTGGTAAACTGTATTTTCACATTTTCACACGTTCATATGTAGTATCGAAACATCTACAGCCGATGAAAAGCTTCTCATGATGCTGCAGAATGCACACATGAAATTATCAGAATAGAAGACAAGAAGAAAGTACACTCATATTCCTATCTGAAGTAGACTGTAGTCTGTAGATAGTTTTATTTTTTTAATTTTTTTTTGATTTTTTTTTTGGTGGTGCTACTTCATAAGTATAATAGGTTAAAATAAATTATATAATTTAAAGGGGTATAGTTATCGACACCCATATAACTTTTAGTATATCCATTTTTATAAGTACATTCATGTATAAAATTTTAAAAATAAATATTACTATAAGCATCCATCATAATATCAATAATACTCTCATTGAAATAAATATATTCATTTTAATACATATTATTTATGAACACCCTTAAATTATTATCACACCCAATTTATATATAAAAAATCATTATTTTTGGATTCAAATCATTTTTTAATGATAGTCCAAATTACTTTTGAAAATATCTCGAATGTAAGAGCCTTATAAAGGGGAATACGTGGAACCGTATATGGGGTCAAGAGATTTTAAATATGAAATTCTCTTATTTATACGGTTATCTTAAAAAAAAATCTTTTTGATATCTACGACTATCATTAAAAACAAAACTTATCAATATCTACTGCTCTCGTTAACTCTATTTATTTATTTATTTATAGAGTTCATAATTATATATAAAAGAAAGATAAAAATAATATGATAATCATGTGATGATTAGAAAATTTGATACTTCAAATAAAATTTGGGTTTATCATAATTGTTTTTTGAAAGGTATGTTTTTTTCTAATAAAGAAATATAGTTGAAGATATTAATGTAATTAATGAGTGTATATAGTATTTGATTTATTTTTAATTAAAGTAACTTGTTCTTATTGGTAAATTTTTATTAAGATATTTTTATAATTAATTATTTTTAATAAAATATGAATATACTAATAGGATTTATGTGTATCAATATCGGCACTCAATATAAAAGTATGATAATATTGAAAATATGTTATCTTTGATAATATAGAAATATTTAAATGTAATATAGTGATTAGGAATTAACTAAAAAATCAATTTTTTTTTTCTTTTTTAACTTTTTACTTTTTTTAATATTTTAAAGTTATTTGACAGCTAAAAAAAATGTAACAATTTAATTGAATCCATTCAAGCCCATTTTTAAGTATAATTCAAGCCCATTTTTAAGTGTCAAGTGTAAAAAAGCAAAAGACCTTACGTACCCTCCCTACTGTTAATTAGTATAGATGAAACGATGAAAATACCCTCACTACTATCAAGTTTGACCGGTCAACACGCAGGGTGCTTATTGTCAATATTTTGAAAACTGTTTCCACACGTGAATAAACAAACCCAAAGTAGGTCTGATGTAATTTTCTCTCATTCAAAATAGAAAAATCTGAAATAATTTAGAAGTAATAAAAGTGTGGGACTTATTTACTAATTTCCCGTTAATTTTTTGAATTTATCGTAATCACTACTCCTTACCAGGCAAGGAATAGTGACCTTTATATTTATAAATAGTAAAAATATTCCAGTTGAGGTTCGAAATTTGGAAAGATGAAGAAATTAACAAAGACAACAAAGACAACAAAGAGTGCGATTTTGAAGAGGAGGGGTTACAGTTACTTGAAGCAATATTGGCAGAAAAAGTTTCGCAATTCTTCTTTCCTTGAATGTAAGCGGTTTCTTGGTCGAGGAAGCTTTGGTTCCGTGTACTTTGTTAGAAGAAAACCATCAAAGAATGATGGGTTTCCGGAGGAGATGGCCGTCAAAACGGCAAAAATGTCTAAAGCTTCAACCCTCAGGTACGAGAAACGACTTTTTTCCATCTTGAAATCGAGTCCATACGTGATAAGATGTTATGGAGACCAAGAGACCGAAGAAGATGTTGGTGGATACTCATTTGGTGCTTTTAACAAGGGTGAGAAGATTTACAAATTGTTTCTTGAATTCTGTAGTGGTGGAAGCTTGAATGATTACATCAAGAAATCGGTCAATGGGTGCTTCCATGCCAAGTTAAGTCTTTTACTAGAGATATCGTTCGAGGGCTTGTTTATGTTCACAGCGAAGGCATAGTTCACTGCGATATCAAACCAGATAACATCTTGCTTGTTCCTAGAAACGATCATGGGTTCACTGCCAAGATTGCGGATTTCGGATTGTCAAAGGATCTGTTTCTTGAGAGTGAAGAAAGCCCTGACATCAGAGGGTCTTATCGTTACATGTCGCCAGAGATAATCATGGAAGGGTTGCAGACTTTCTCAGCGGATATTTGGGCACTTGGGTGCGTGGTGGTGGAGATGATGAGTGGAGAACCCGCTTGGGGTTATGGTTTGGGTAGAAAGAAGCTTCTTAAGCGCATCGGTTATACTTCAGAAGTGCCTGAAATTCCAAATAACATTTCGGAGGATGCTAAAGATTTCGTGAGTAAATGTTTAAATAGGTGTAGTATTTTTAGATGCAGAGCTCTAGACTTGCTTGAGCACCCATTTATATCTGAAGAAGATTGATGATGAGGCTGATTTTTTATTTTTTGTGACGCATTATTTGATTGCAATCAGTGTATTTGTAACGTGATTCATTAATCCAAACACTTGCTAAAGTTGTTGGAAATTTTTGGTTGTTGATGTAAAAAACAGTTACAAGAGTTATAGTATTTGATAATGATTCATAATTTTTTTTTTATGATCATGAATAGAAGAGTTTGTAATTTTGATTTTCATATGAATGGAATACACTCTGATTTCATTAATATATAGATTGCTTGTTTGGTATATACACGTCTTGTTTTCTCTGGTTTTTAAAGATGATATATATGTTATGCTATAATGGCAATTATACAAGTATATAACGGATAATAACGTGTTAGGCCTTCAATTAGTTTCTTAATTAGTATATATCTGGGATTCATCGGTTTTTTGAAGACCTTACATAAAATTCTATACCATCTTTTGTATTGCATTGTTCTTGCTGCACGGTTCTTCTGATGTAAAATATGTAGAACCCAATTGTTGTCAGTGGCAATTGCTTACACAAACGATAATTTATGATATGATGATCATATTTGTTGTGTCCATATTTTCATTTCAGTCTCTCTTTCAAAAGTAATTTTAAAATGACATGACTATTTATCGGCACAACCTCGAACAGATTGGTAAACTATTATTGTCATTTATAATTATCAAGTGTACCAACTGTTAAGTGGTAAACTATACGTTCACATTTTCACACATTCATCTGCAGTATCGAAACATCAAAAAGCCGGTAAATGCCTCTCATCATGCTGCAAAAATGCACACATGAAATGATCAGAATAGAAGACAAGAAGAAAGTAGACTACTCTACATTAACTTAACCAAGTTGCATCCTATCTGAAGCAGATTGCTTGATCATTGTTTTGCCTTCATCCAAGACTGTCATTTGTTGAATGATAAATGATCCTGCTCATTATTACGCTTCAACCTATGAGTATTTGGCCTCCTGATTGACCTTGCAGGGTTTCATCCTATTTGAAGTAGATTTGCTTGGTGCTTGATATTTGTTTTGGGATGATCCCACTTCATCCAAGACTGTCATTTGTTGAATCATAAGTGATATTTGCTCATTTCAACACTTGAACCTATGAGCGTTTGCCCTGCTGAATCCTGATTAACCTTTGCAGGGATTTCAACCTGTGCCATGTAGCTTCCAAATTCACACTCTAGTCTTGATTCCAACAAACCAAACACTTCTTCGTAATGGGTGGACGTGAGCACGAAACACATCAGTCACCATCAATCTTTAGGGTCTAGCAGTTATAAGAATATAGAGAATATATCTATTTCAAAATTGAAGGGGTTACTTGACCCAGTAATGTTATCCATTTCATACTTAAATGAATCCAAGAAGAGACCGAGAGAGAGGCCCGCCTTCCAATAATTAAACATGGTGATCAGACTCCTAATCTTGTTTAGTAAAGGAAAAGAACCCTTGTACATCAAAGCCCCAATCCCCTCAACAATAAGTACCGCCAACGCAGCAGAAAGAATGTCCCAATCACCTGTTTGCCCAATAACAGTAGCAAAAGCAGTTGCACAATAAAATCCCACCAAGAAGAAGAACACTTTCATCGGTAGATCTTTCCTCAACTCCTTTATTCTTGCACCTAACTTGGTTTGAAAAGATTGGATGGCCCTAAGTAATCGTGTGCCGGTGCCCCCATTAGGGCTGTCAGCAGAAGAAGGATCAATTATACCGCCACCTACACTGCTCCCAATAGACCAGGTCATCCTCCTGTGAAATTCAAACAGAAATTGTATCGTGTTCAGGGTGCATCCAGTTTTAGAGAATATTGGAAACATTATGTTCAGGTACCGCCATTTTCTCTGAAAACAAGTATATTTGTTCTCTCTATGACAGCAACTAGAGTTTGTCTAGCTGAGCATCGACTCCTAAATGAGTCATAACTCTAAAAAGCAAGTTAGGACCTGGACATCCAACTAACTTACAGTTACAGAATCTAAACTGAATGAACAAAGCTCACCCCACACACAGACTCATCCTCTAAAGAATCTAAACTATCATTTTCATGGTAAACTGCCTATACTCAGATGCCACCAATAACCATCACACCATCGCAGTCAAATGTTAAGCCTTGTAAATGGAGATATAAATTTACATCCAATAAAAGACCAGTTGTGAAAGATATCAATTGTAAGCATCATATTTGAACATCAATTGTCATAGAACCTTACTTGAGATCGTTGACCAAGAAAGGTTGAGCTACATGAACAAAACAGCACCGAGAATAAAACTTCCGCCCAGACACACCGGCAGTTTTGTGAAAGCATGCTGCAAGTACCACAACTGCAGCTTTTGATCTGTCACACTTCAAATCTGCAAATGAAAGCTTAGCACTTCTGGGATACATTGGCAGCATCATTGTTGTTGCCATCATCATATAAGAACCTGTCACCAAAAATTCACCATCTGCTAAGAAATCAACAGATATATAACAACAGAAACCCGAAAAAAAAAAACAATGAAAACGGATCATACCATCATCAATCAAGATCGTAAGCTTTTCGCAACCTAGATACACAACTATAATTTTATGAGAATAACAAACTACAAATCTGAGTATCCCTTAATAAGGATAAACAAGAAATTGAGAGTAAGTTAACTAGCACTTCAATAATATGGCACTCCAACACTACAAAAACTCAATTTTGTAATTTGTGTCTTAACTATTCGTGAAATGAATCAGTAAAACTACAACCAACTTACTTGTATATGGTGGTATTATTGCATTTCATGTTTTCACATTCATTACGTTCACATAGAATTAATCCATCAATAAGCAGGTTTTGCAAATAATTTCATATTATCTACAATAATAAGGTAAATAAACAAATATCCTGTGTTTACAAAGGCTGCCAGAAAAACCCATAAACAGGTGCTTATATATCTAATTAAATTCCATTACCAAATGATGAAATGAAAAATCTTACAAAAGGGTAACGAAATTCAGAGCGAGCTTTGACTGTGGAAAGCTTGTCGGCTGTTCTTGCTGCTTCTTCTTCTGTAGAGGCTTTGCAAGATTGATTTTTTATTGTTAATCTTTGCGTTGTTATATTCTCAATTGGGAATTGAGGAGGGCTAACAAGCACAAGCAGATAGGAATATATATCTATTTTCTCAGTCTGGAAGACACTCAACAGCCACCATTTGTGGGAAGAGGACTTCGTGTTTTTTTGTTTTGTTTTTTTGTTTGTGGTTTAACCAATTCTAAAATCTTTCAATTTATCTGTTGTAATTAAACGGGCTGATACTATTTTTTTCTCTTTAATCAGTCTGTAATTTTGAATTTTATAAATCTTAATCTCTCTCTCTCTCGTTTTTTTTTTTAAAGAAAAAAGATGGATTAATAGTTTTTTTTCTTTTTAAAAGCCTTTGGAAACACATACCAATACTTGAAAAAAAAAAAAAAGTAAATGTGAAATTAGGGTTTTTTTTTAACTTTAATCATGATTGTAAATAGTACATATTATTGATGCTTATGAGTAATTATTAAATGTACAGACATTGTCAAAAGCATCTTCAACAAGCATGCATCATTTTATTTTATACTTGAATCCTAAATTCTTATGATTGCGACAAGATGAAGTTGTTATGTCATTCATATCAATGAGTCTATGACTAAATCATTGAAGTTGTGGATTAGATTTCTATTAACTAGGTTTTTTTTATGACTAATATCGTACTCTACTTAATTAAATACTCCTATAAATGATTTGAAATAATTATGTAAGTATTTTTTTAAAGTTACTTTTTTATTTAGTTATATACTATAGATTTGGATATGTAACTTTGATACTTTGGATGAAATAGAGGCTAGAGGTATCAACGTTTCGGTTACAAATCATCCGTTCAAGTTTTGTGGAAAGTACAAATTGTAACCATGAGTCTATAATTGATCTAGTCGGTTTAGTTTACGGTTTCTATCCGTCGGTTAGGTGATTCAATTATAGTTCCGATTTTTTTAAAATAATCACGTGGTAGCTTTCTGATTGTCTATTTTTTTTTATAAAAAAAAAACCCTGACGATTTAACGGTGGTTAAACTGTCGGTTTTCAACTGTTTTTTTATACTCCAAACCGTAACTAAACTGTGATCCATTCGGTTTCCAACCGGTTTTATAACTGTCGATTATAGTTATAGTTTCAGTTTCAGTTACAGTTTCAGTTACAGTTTTGACAGTTCGGTTTCATTTCGAAACCGTCGATTTAACCGAATTGTGGACACCAATAGGATGAATGCTCTTGTTACTGATGTGTCGCTCTGTTTTTAATTACTTTGAATCACCAAGAAATAGAATAGTAAGTAAATTAAAAAAAATTAATACCAGGTTTTTTAAAAAATTTCTCAAATGATATTGACATGTGACGTGTCAACTTCTTGTAAATCATGAGATTATATGATAAAAACATCTCTAATATTATTATATATATAAAAAAAATTGAATATCATATAAGATATTTAGATAATAAAATATAAAAAACTTTTCAGATATAATTATCTAACTTGATTGTCGGGTTAACGTGACAAACTCTGGTAGAAATACTTATTAAAATTTCTAATTATTTTCCCACCTATAATATTACACCTGGTGAGCCGTTAGTCCACTACTCAATTTAAAAATAAGAAATATAAATAAGTTAAATAAGTTAGGTACCAAAAATTAATAACAAATATTTATTCATCTAGGGTTTACACTTTGTCAGGGACAAAGACTTCAACTTCACCAAGCTTCGCTTATTCTCTCTCTCTCTGTTTCTTCAAGCGTTTAATTTCTGTTATAATAAATATTCTACTCTTCTGGCGACCCTCCGGCGAGGTAATTTTCCAATTTTGCCTTGCCCAAAAAATCGACGAAAATCTACTACGGTTTGATAACTCACCCGGTTTGATAGCTACAGTCGACTTGATTTATTTGTATTGTATTGTTGTAAATCTCTTGCCATTTCATGTCTCGTGAAATCAGATTCGCTGTTTGATATTCACTTTTCACTCGATTCTCTACCAAATACATATGATATTTTTTTTTTACAAAGCAGTGTTGCTGTATAATGTATTGATATGCTGAGTTTTGTTAATTAGGTAAAAAATTGATTTTGAGCCTTTTTTGTTTTTTGTTTTCAAGTCTCTGTCTTCTATATATGTGACTAGTAAATAACAGCTGACACATAATGAACATTTATAACATTTGCATGATATGTATTAACTTGTTTGTCATTATTTTTCAGGTTATAGGTATTATGTTTGCTGGATTCACTCTGAGGCTGGGCTGCGATCTTCTTAGGTTGGTGGCTACTCTTCAATTTCTCGTTTTTTGTTATATATGATGTGGGTTGTGTTTCTTTTGGGCATTTTAGTATATACAGTTTTTAGCATTAATTTAATTTCGAAGGAAATAAAGCATAATTTTGGGACTGCTTTCATGGCTTTTTTGTTTATCTGATTGAATTGATTCCTTTTTGTTCCTTTCTCACGATTCTTAATGTGAGTATTTATAGTCTTATACTCTTATCGATTACACATTTTGTTCTATGATACCCCATAAGTGGAAAAGAATGGGTATACATGTGTAAGCATGAGCATAATTTTGGGACCGCTTTCTTAGCTTGATTGTGCAGATTTGTCTAGGATTTTATTAAATAGGACTTTAAGTTGATCAATGGTTCAGATTTATTGAATTATATTTAGATGACCTTTCGGAAACAAGTATCATTACGAATTACGGAATTACAGAATCCACACTTGGTTTGTATTACTCATTGTGCTTAAATTATTTAGGATGATGTTGGGGGGCTGGTTATTGCTAGTAGGAATGAACATTTTGTATTATTCACATAATGTAAATCAGGAGCAGAAGTGTCCTGATTTGAATATTTCAAGTTCATAATTACAAATTTGACCCAGAGAATATCAGAGAACTTTTATTCGATTTGCTTGAAAATAGCTAGCACAAAATTTAAATGAGTTTTGTTCAGTTGAAATGAGAAATCACCATTTGTAATCTAGCCTTGTAAATTTTCAATAATGTGCATGTGTTTATAATATTTTTCATTAGTGGGCACACTTGAACTGTTCCCTGTACTGGCCCTGAAATTGTATGTATCTTCTGTTTGAGTTGTTTGGTTATCATCATATGCATGAATGTTGTCAGCTACTGGAAAAGGGATGCTCTATTGGGAATCTATTTCAGAAAGATCCTTCTTTGTATGAAATACATATGGTGTGTTAAGCTCAAATCTATAAATCTTTTGAGACTTATGACTGGAAATAAAATTTCTTCTTCATATCAGTATCTAGGGATTTTTCTTTTCCTTTACTCGTATTTTATATTGGATCAAGCACTCTTGTCACATATCTATAAACTTCAAAATTGTGGGAGATTGCAGGTTGTTCTTAATTGGTGTTTTTACTTAAGGAATAAAGTTTAACTGCTCCTTTTTTGGTAGTAGTAGCTATGCTACCCACTGGAGTAAAAGATAACCAACTTCGTGAGAGCAACAGTCAAAAGGTCCACCCTCAACCTATGGAAGAGAATCAGAATCCAGAAGCTGTTGAATCCCTGGTGTCCAAGATCTTTGCAAATGTTTCCTCCCTAAAGTCAGCTTACATCCAACTCCAATCTGCTCACACACCCTATGACCCTGATAAAATCCAAGCTGCTGATAGACTTGTAATTTCTGAGTTAAAGAACCTATCTGAACTCAAGCATTTTTACCGGGAAAACAACCCCAAACCAGTATGTGCTTCTCCTCAGGACTCTCGCTTAGCTGCAGAAATTCAAGAACAGCAGAGCCTGCTGAAAACCTATGAGGTTATGGTGAAGAAGTTCCAATCTGAAATTCACAATAAGGATTCTGAAATTGGTCAATTGCAGCAGCAGATTGAGGAGGCAAACCAGAAGAGAGTGAAACTGGAAAAGAATATCAAACTTAGAGGCTTGTCAACCAAAGAGTCAGAGGGTTCTGGAGATGAGAATGGATTTTTTCCAGTGGATCTGACACCTGATCTCTTCACAGCAGCTGTGGAAGCTGCTAGCAAAGCTATTCATGATTTTTCTAAACCGTTGATCAACATGATGAAAGCAGCTGGATGGGACCTTGATGCTGCTGCTGATTCTATTGAACCTGATGTTGTTTATGCAAAGAGGGCACACAAGAAATATGCATTTGAGTCCCATATATGCCAAAGAATGTTTAGTGGCTTCCAGCAGGAGAGTTTCTCCATTAAATCAGACAACCTTATAATTAATAAAGAGAGTATCTTCCACCAGTTTCTTGCACTAAGGGAGATGGATCCATTAGACATGCTAGGTCAAAACCCCGATTCCATTTTTGGAAAATTTTGCAGTAGTAAGTACCTAGTGGTCGTTCATCCAAAAATGGAAGCCTCGTTCTTTGGAAATTTGGATCAGAGGAATTATGTAATGGGGGGTGGACATCCAAGGACCCCGTTTTACCAGGCTTTTCTGAAACTGGCCAAGTCAGTCTGGCTCTTGCACAGGCTGGCCTTTTCATTTGATCCTATTGTTAAGGTGTTTCAGGTTCAGAGTGGGAGCGAGTTCTCCGAAGTTTACATGGAAAGTGTAGTGAAGAACTTGATAATGGATGAAGATGATCAGAAGCCTAAGGTCGGGTTAATGGTCATGCCTGGTTTCTGGATTGGAGGCAGCGTAATTCAGAGCCGGGTTTATCTCTCAGGCATGAAAGTTGCTGAATAAATTACCTGTATTGTCCTGATATTTGTGCAGTGTGTTTATTTAACCGTGTTGCTTATTTTACATTTACATATATGTTGTTGTTGCTGCATTATTTATAATTCAATTTCTTGTTTGAGATAAAAGTCTCTCTCTCTCTCTCTCTCTCTAGCTCTCTAGATTTGTTTGTTATAATTTGCAACTTATATGTGAATTTGACTGCTTACCATCTCAATCTGCAGAGGTCCTCATGGTTGAATATTGCTTTTGTTTTTCATATAATATTGTAATCAAGAGACTAGCCGTCAATATCAGATTGAGATCATATATGCAAATTGCTTACAGGAAGAGACTAGCTGTCAATAACAGATTGAGATCATATATGCAAATTGCATACAGGGTTGAGTAGAGAATGAAAATTAATTCAGCATAAAATAAGATATTCGAAGATTGCTCCAAAGGAAAAGGTGGCATCTGAGAACAAATTATGTAGCTCCAATGTTGCTCAAAAATCGCTTGATCTCACGTGATTGATAAAATTTCACGACTTGATAACTATGCAACTACATATTATACATTTTCTTTACTTCCTCTAGAAATCTCTAGAAATCTCATTGCCTTGATTTCGGGATCGTGTTGGCCAGAAACTTCGTAGAATCATATTTATTATGTTTTTCGCCGGGAGCATCGCCGACTGGTCTTACCTAAGATATAACTAAAATGATTTCCTTCATCTTATAATTAAGTTTATCTACTGGCAGCAAAAAGTTGGACCACGAAATGTAATATGGCTTGACGTTGAATAACAAACCTCACGTGCTCCTTTCCAATATATTTTTTTAACAATTGTTTATCGGATCTACCGATATCAAACAATACAAACACGGTTTGTATATCTATTTATGTATAATCAGAAAAAGTTTTTAGATTCTTAACATTGGGAGATATCTTTCTACATTTATTCCGGTTTTATAAACAACTGTGAGACAATATATATAAGTCGTTAATATTTGAACTTTGAAGCTTGGTGGGTTTAACAAAGGGCGTGTAAGTCTTCAGCCCCCGAGACCATGAGCCTTTGACCTCTTTTCCGAGAATTGATCTAGTTAAATAACAAACCTCGTGTGCTATTTTTAGATTTTTTTTTAACAATTGCCTACTGGGACCTATAGAAATGAAACACTATAAACATGATTCGGATGTCTACTTCTATAATCGGAAGAAGTCGTTCGGTTACGATCAACGGTAGAGGTCTCTCTACACTTACTGTGGTTTATAGGCAATGGTAAAACAATATATACAAATTCTCAAGATTTAAACCTTAAGTCTCTAACCACCAAGACAATAGACCATCGTTCTTTTTTTCGGATAATTGATCTAGCTAAAGTATCGTCTTTGTATCGTAATCTATTATTCCAACATATTTTATGCTTATACATAAATCAAAATCCCATGCTTGGTGTTGTATTTAACCAAATATTTGACCGACCGTTTTACATAAAATAATTCTAAATTATTGGTCCCCATATGCAGTGATCTGCTCTTTAATGCACGTAAAGTGCAAGATACAAGACAACCTCTCTCTACATAAACTCCCTCTCACACAATTCACATTTCACAACTCAAATTCTTCTATCAACAACGATTGAATTCAACAATCAACATCCACCATGGCTCAACTCAAGCTTCCTTTACTACTACTTATGGTTCTCTCCATCTCTTGCATCATAGGCACGGTCGAGCCGTCCTTCGCCAGACGTTCTCGAAACCGTGCCTACCTCGAGGCCTCGTGCAGGTCCACCCGCTATCCAGCCCTATGCGTCCAATGCCTATCGGGTTACGTCAACAAAACGGGGTTGCAGAGCCCACAACAACTAGCCCAATTAGCCCTGTCGGTGAGCCTATACAAAGCCCTCTACACAAGAGCATACTTGTTGAAGGTTGCTAAAGAACTCAAAAAAATAAAAGCCAAAGAGTACCAAATGGTTCAAGATTGTAAAGAGCAAATAGACAGTGGTATAGATCAACTCAGTCAGTCAATTGAGGAACTGCATCGATTGAACCAAGAAGAAGCTTTCAGTGATAAATCATTTTGGCACATAAGCAATGTTGAGACATGGGTCAGTGCTGCCTTAACAGATGCAACAACATGTGTTGACCAGTTTCCGGTGCGTAACATGAGCAAATTGAAGGCTACTATTAAAGGTAAGGTCTTGAATATGGTTCAGGTCACTAGCAATGCACTGGCTTTGTTTCACCATTACGCGGCTAAGTACGGAGGCACGAAGCCATAATTCTAGCTTCTTGAAGATGTAATTTAGCTCCATGATCTCGTTGGATTGTGCTTGTTGTTTGTTGAGTGTCACTTTTTTAAATGTAATATAAAGTATATCAAGATGTTCAATTAAAGTATGTGAATATGAAGTTTTGCTCCCTTTGATAATGCTTGACATATATATGTGTATGTATTCATTATAAGTTTAATAATAATATCTATACTTTTGAGTTAACAATCTTCAAATTGAGAATGAATCACGGGGATATATTTCTGTTTATCATTTTTTTTTAAATTCAATCAAGCAATAGTTTTGACATGAAATATAAAAGCATTGTAACATAATGAAGCAAAGGTGCTACTTTTTATATTGGGGCCAAGATTATAAACATTGAATTATTATATTATTGACCTAAGGAGAGAGATTTCAACTTAAAAGTTGAAACCTAAACTTCGTAGAAATATATAGTTACAGCTAGATTATTGTTTTCGGCAACATAAACATTGAATTATAACAATTTTTTGTCGTCAAACCTTAAAAAAAAAAACATTTTTGCTTCAAAATACTGGTCTTTTCTATAGTTAAATATTTAGGAATATTTTCTTTAGACCTTTTATGAAATAAAATAAAATTAATAATCTTAATATTTACTATCAGCTTCTTTTATATCCAATAAATTTTATTTTCATGTTTGTGCATATTTCCTAAAGTATTTTTGGAAATTATTATTCATTAAAAAGGTAAAACGGTAACATTATATATATTGAAAAATTATTATAATATTAATTATTAAATAAGCGTCAACAAATCGGCTCTGGTTAGTGATAGGATAAAACGTACAAATAACAATCACAAACAATATTTATCCTCTCTTGTGTGAACCTAATAGGAAGCAAATAAAATAGAGCAGCAGATAACACAACCACAAGCTCAATCACAAACACAAGAACACCAAGAATTTTACGTGGAAAACCTCCCCGAATTGAGGAATAAAAACCACGGGTCCTCCGAAATCTCCACTATCAAAGTATAATAGACATACACATAATTCTCTCTAGCTGAACTAGAGGCATATAACACAATAATCTCAAGATTAACTAATTTTGGCAACAAATGCAATATTAGCAAGTAAAACAAGAGAGATAGGATTTAACAAACTCGAATCCTCTGTTCTGGGTGTGAAATTTTCTGCAGAAATTTCCGATCAACTATCCAACCGACCAGATCGTAGAAACACGAGAGAAGAAGAATCTGTACAAATTTCAGATCAATCGGACCACAAACCAAAGAGATATCTCTCTTTGAAGAAAACTGCGCAACAACTCCCCTGTTTTCTGTCTAGCCCTTTTCCGAACCGCAAAACTCACAACAGGAAACTCCGATTGACAATTCCTCAGACCAGAGTGTAGTACCGTGTGTGGTGAACACGTCTGCAAAATTTGAGCTTGATCTGAGAATGAATCGACCTCCAAACAGCCCTCTGAAAAAGCCTGGACAGCAGCCTCCAGCCCAAAATTCTGCACTTTTTCTCTTTCACTCTTCTCTCTCTTGCACACCGAATCTCTCCGCTCTTTCACTCTCACAAACCCCTAATACAAGAAGGGTTTCTTATACTACATGTAAAGTGACTAAAAAGTCCTTGGACCATCCACATATATTATGTGGGCTTTACCATGAATGCATGGTAAACTCTTTTTGGGTCATCTCCACATTTGGAGGAAACCCAACCCAATAGTTATTGAAAATTATTATTCATAAAAAATCCATAAGAAAAAAATTCATTAAAAAAGGTAAAATTGTAAAGTTAAAAATTTAATTAAACGATATCAAACTAACTATCCGTTGTAGTCTAGTTGGTCAGGATATTCGGCTCTCACCCGAAAGACCCGGGTTCAAGTCCCGGCAACGGAAATATTTTTGAATTTTTGCGCGGAAACCGACTTAATTTTTACGCGAAAGGAAAACCAACTCACTTTTCACTTCTTTTAAAACCCTCAATCTCACTTCTCTCTATTCAAATCCTTTTTTAGTCGGAAATGCGAGGGAGTAAGTAACAGCCTATAAATACCCACAACCCACCAACAAAAAATCTACTATAAAATCCTTATTTTTTTTTACCGTTGTGATCGGAGACTACAATCAAACTTCGTCGTCTCTGTAGAAGAAAATGGAGGAGGTGGTGTACAATATTGAAGACGACGAACTCGATTCCAAGGAGTGTGTTCTTCAGAAGTACTTCTTGCTAGAATGGAGCCTTGTCAAGTCTCTTCTTGACGACATCGTTTCAAATGGTCGTGTTTCGGACTCCTCTTCTGTTTACAAGATCCGATCCATTGTACGCTCTCTTTTTCTCTATTTGTTTTATATAAATTTGTATATATAAGTTGAATCTTGCAATCTCGTAATTTCTTGAAACTGCTAATTTGCTTATCGTGGCTAGAATTTATAATTGAGATGATAATATCAGATTTGCATTTGAATTGGTCTTGGTCCTGGAATTTTTGGTACAAGTAATTTCTTGATTTGTTTTGTGTAGTTATCGGACTATCGGAGTAGTGAATAATTGATATTTTATAAATTTTATAAAAATTTAGCGATGTGATTTGTCTGTGAGTAAAATCTTAGTAAAATCTTGCTTGACATATTAATTTTCTTTACAAGTAAGTTTCGTTCATGTAGTGTAGTTATCGGATTTGTGAATTATTGCAATTTTATAAAAACGATTAAGTTCCATTGAGATTTTAATGTGTTTTCTCCATATTTTCACTGTGAGTGAAATCAAAACATAATAAGTTTTTTGTACAAGTAGTTTCTGGATTTGCCTAGCGGCCCTAGCGTAGTTGTTGGTTTCACGAATAATTGCTATTTTATTTATATATATATATTTTATTAATTATGATTAATGTACATTGAGATTATTATGTGTTTTCGGTGTGAACGAAATTTACTTGACATATTGTGAAGTTATTCTTCATTTTAAAACTTGCAGATGGACAAGTATCAGGAGCAGGGTCAACTAGTAGAGCCTTATTTGGAGAGTATTGTTTCTCCTTTAATGTTTATTGTCCGTTCGAAAACGATCGAACTAGGCCTAGCTTCAGATGAAATTCAGGAAGTTATTAAGCCTATTTGCATTATTATATACACGTTGGTTACGGTTTGTGGATACAAGGCTGTTATCAAATTCTTCCCACATCAGGTTTCTGATTTAGAACTCGCGGTTTCTCTCTTGGAGAAGTGTCATGATGACACAAATTCAGTGTCATCTTTGCGACAAGAGAGTACAGGAGAGATGGAGGCGAAATGTGTGATACTCTTGTGGCTTTCTATTCTTGTTTTGGTTCCATTTGATATCTCATCCATTGATACTAGTATCGCGAACAACAATAATCTTGATAAAAATGAGCCAGCTCCTCTAGTAATGAAAATATTAGGGTTCTCGAAGGATTACCTTTCGAATGCTGGTCCCATGCGCACTATAGCTGGATTACTACTATCGAAGCTTCTAACACGTCCAGATATGCCAACTGCCTTTACCAGGTTTTGCATATCATTCAAATACGTGTTTACTTTTAATCTTTAATTAACTTATTTTCTTTTATTAGAGTAAAAAAAAAGTGTTTTTTTTTTTGAGAGAAATCAAAGATAGAATTTCATTAAATAAAAAAGATATAGGCGAACAATATGGAAATCCCTTTGGACAGCTTTTTGCAAAGAAACTAAACCAAGAGTTAAGTTACATGCCCTGAATTTTCAAAATGTGAAGTACCGGAAAATTGCTAATTATATTTATACCAAACAACCAGGAGAAGATTTTTGGTTTTTTTTTTCCTAGTTTAGCTGGATCTCATGGTGCCATGCCCCATATTTTTGAAAACAGAAAGGAAGTACTGGAAAATTGTTTACTGTGCCAAATAACTGGAAGAAGAAGATTGTTGGTTTTTTTAATTGTTAATTTAGATCTCATATTGCATTTCCTGAATTGTTGAAAATATTAAAGTACTTAACTAGAAGAAGATTGTTGGTTTTCTTCTAGTTGATCTGGAATCAGTTATGTTATAGCATCCTAGACGGATGAATGAAAAGAGGGTGTAGATTGTTGCTTTTGTTTCGTTCATTATTGCTATATGTCTATAGTAAGGGTAGACAATAATATTGAGTTCATAGTCAATTTGTATAGACTTGTAATCTCTAATTGATATTCAAATAGTTGTTTCAGTTAGTATGCTGAAAATTCTGGTTAAGCTTATCTGAGGTTTTATTTATTTCCTTTTCAGCTTTGTTGAATGGACACATGAAGTATTATCTTCTTTTACAGATGATGCCCTAAGTCACTTTCGGTTACTTGGTGCTGTGGAAGCACTGGCTGCCATTTTAAAGGTTTGTTTTTGGCACTTCAAGTCTAACCCATTGCAAAATAAATAATTACATGACTATTGTCTTGAAATCAATTTTTTCCACTGTTGGATTATATGAAAGGCTGCATATCACATTCCCTCTGCTGTCAATTTGCTGACAGTTAGATTATCTGTCACAATAGATATGTGACTGGCTTTCAGATTTGTAGATTTGATAGGAACAAAAGAAATGTCACTGTAAAGAGAGCTTTTGGAAATTTGGTTGTGGTCATCTTACCGACTTTCATTTTTATTTGTCCTTTTAAAAGAAGATAATTGTAAAGTGCTGGTAATTGTGTTCAATTTGATTAATACTTCAAGATTTGACATCTTAAATGATTTTTATTCCATTAGTGCCTACTTTTCAGCGTCTGGATCTCTTATTTATACTTTATTATAGTCAGGCTGGTGGTCGGAAAGTGTTGCTTAATGTGGTTCCAGTCATCTGGAATGATGCATCAGCATTATTCAAGTCTGATTCTGCTTCTCGGAGTCCTTTGCTTCGCAAGTATCTGGTGAAGTTAACTCAGCGGATTGGGCTCACTTGTCTCCCCCGACGTACACCATCATGGCGATATGTGGTTAGTAATTTCAATATATATATACATAATAGTTAATATTAAAATCATTTTAGTGTGCAGAAATTGAAACTTGGCAGTAGTTATACATTTTTTCAAACTTGTTAACAATTCTGCAAACCGAAGGTTTTTTTCTTTCTGTGTTGTTATACATCTCGTTATCTGCATGCCTTATCTTTCATTTTTAGAGAGTTTTATACCAAATGTTTGGAGACACATTTTTCTCTGTAAGAAACAAACAAACACACTCACACAGGAGTTGCTGCACCTAACAAGCTGAAGTATCCACTGAAGGATATGCTTGTGGCACTGTAGATTGTCATCTTGGGCCGTGCATATGTTCCAAGTCATCAGTTTTGCTATTTAAATTCTACACACTTCTTGTGCTGTTGCTCATCATTGTTCTTTTTGTTGTCCCCTTTGGCTTCACCTTAAGTGGCAAGTTGGGTAAGAATAGGTCTTTAACTCCACTTTACCTGTTATGTAACAGAAAATTTTCTTTCTCAGGAGGTGGTATTATATGAACCGTTATAGGACATAAAATAACAACACTCTGATGGCATTCTCTTGCTTTCTTGATATGCTTTGCAGGGTAAAACTAGCTCACTAGGTGATAATATATCCTCAAATTCATCCGGGGGAACAGAGCATAATCAAAGTGTTGTTGATAGATACAAATCAGAAGAAAATTCAATTTACCCAGGAGAAGCAGAAATGGATATTCCTGAAATTATAGAAGATATAATTGAAATTCTACTTTCTGGATTGAGAGATACGGTATGTCATAAGGGTTGAATACTTTTTGATGTACAACTTGGCAGCTTCTTTGCTAAAAACCCGATTGACGTTCTTGTCATCTTTGGATTTATATCTTACTATTTGGTCGGCGGTTTAAAAGTGTAAGTAACAGGATTCTGTCATAACATTAGCCGGACCCACATAGCCTTCTTAAATTTTAACTGGTTTTGAACATGTTGAGACTTTTTACTTGACTCAGCTAATCGTCAGCTCACCCCCACCCCTACCCTCCCTTCGTAAATAATTTTGTCATTATTCTGCTCTTAAATGAGGCAGTAAAATGTCCGAAAGAGACTTTACTTGAACAGAGTTACAAAGGCAAGGCATTCCTTTCCTGGATCTTATGACACCAAATAGACAATCCAGCATGTAAAATCCGCCTCAAAAGAGTCTTGAGCACAGTAGTTGTATTCACATTAAGAAACATTTTCTTGAAGCCAGGAGAACCAATACATAGGTTGTTAATTTCAGTCATTGAATGAATTTTCACCATGCACACACTTAATAGAGAGGTGGATCTTGAAGTATGAAGGTCAGAATTGGCATCTACTTCTCTTTTGAGGAGTAATTCTTTGTTTTTGGGCCATGAATTATATATTCTTTTAAGGAGTAATTCTTTACCCAAGTTTTAATCATCTTCCAAAACATGAAAAAAAAGAAGTTTCTTGATGGTATGGATTGCTTCGGAAGATCAGCTTCTTTCTGCCTCATCTTATTTTCACTTGCTGCATTGTAATTTTTGTAACTTAGAATCTGTTTGATATTGATATTGTCGGTAATACAGGACACGGTTGTGCGCTGGTCTGCTGCAAAAGGGATAGGTCGGATAACTTCGTGTTTAACATCTGCCCTTTCAGAGGAGGTATTGTCATCTGTGTTGGAGCTGTTCTCCCCTGGAGAGGTACACTTGTTCTCTTTAGCATCTTTTTGTGTCATTATCATCGAAGTTGCCAGAGTCAGCATTTCAGAAAATCTTAAGTGGTAGTTACTGGGGAATGCCATATTCCATGCATTTTTAATTCTTTATATATTGTAATTTTATTCTATTTTTGAGATGGGATCGTGCTGACATGGCCAATATTTTCAGGGTGATGGTTCATGGCATGGGGGTTGCTTAGCATTGGCTGAACTAGCACGTAGAGGTTTGCTCTTACCTAGCAGTCTTCCCAATGTTGTACCTGTTGTTGTGAAGGTTGGAGGTCTTTTTCTCGTACATAGTATTTGAAATTTGTTTCTTTTTAAACTGAGCTTGAATGTGATGTTGAGTAAACAATAGCTTGAATATTGTTGTCATGTAATCCATGGACAAAAAGTTACCTTTTGAACAATTGCATTTTCCCAATGTTGTACCTGTTGTTGTGAAGGTTGGAGGTCTTGTTCTCGTGCATAGTATTTGAAATTTGTTTCTTTTTAAACTGAGCTTGAATGTGATGTTGAGTAAACAATAGCTTGAATATTGTTGTCATGTAATCCATGGACAAAAAATTACCTTTTGAACATTGCATTTTCCTACAATTTATTAAATTTTGGCTGCCTCTTCAATTTTCCTTTAGCTTCCTTGCCCATGTCTAGTATTTTTTTTCAAGTAGAATATGCACCTTAATTGCCATGCTGTTTTGTTTAGTTGCATGCCAAGTACAACTTCTGTAGTTGAATCAGGGTTCAATTAGATACTCATTACTTATAGGGCAACATTAACACTGATTGGAAGTGAATTTTCTTAACAGGCACTTCATTATGATATTCGAAGAGGTTCACATAGTGTTGGATCTCATGTACGTGATGCTGCTGCCTATGTTTGTTGGGCATTTGGACGTGCATATTATCACACAGATATGAGAAACATATTGGAACAGCTTGCTCCACACTTATTATCAGTGGCCTGCTATGACCGTGAGGTGTGCCTAGTGTCCATTTTGGTGTTGCTTTGTTTTGATAAAACCATTGTTTTGCTATTTTCTTCCCCTGGCTAATTTTTTTTTTATATATGATGTTAGGTTAACTGTAGAAGAGCGGCTGCAGCTGCTTTTCAGGAGAATGTTGGAAGACAAGGAAATTATCCACATGGCATTGACATAGTGAATAATGCGGATTACTTCTCACTCTCTTCACGAGTAAACTCTTACCTTCATATTGCTGTCTCTATTGCTCAGTATGAGGGATATCTTTACCCATTTGTGGAGGAACTAATGTTTAACAAGATCTGTCACTGGGTATGCTCTCGACCTGATCTTTCCTTTTACATCAAATTCCAACAACTGTTTGATACTTGAAAGTCATGTCCACAGCTGGACTTGTAATTGGTCAAGTCTTTTTGTGCTAGATGAAGTTTATGCTAGCTTTTCTAATCCTGATAATATTTTATTCAAACTTAAGGTATATTTTAGTGTAGTTTATTATGCTACAAGTTTTCATCCTAGTTTTTCTTGTTGAATTTGAATGAACTCAGATTTATAATCGCCATAGTAGTGATCATTATTGTTGTTATTGTTCGTTGCAATTTTTTGGCTAGATTTTTCGTTAAAATTTTAGTAAGACAAATAATTTGCTATGAGTACTGCACATTACAGGAACTAAGAATCTTATTATTATTATTTTTTTGTCATAAATGATTTCTGCATAACCATTTTTGCACTTTTTGTCTTCACAATCATATACTTCTTGCTTTATAACATTGTGGTGTAAAGAAAATATCTATTGTCTTCAGGATAAAGTCGTGAGAGAACTTGCTGCAGAAGCACTTTCTGCTCTTGTCAAATATGAACCTGAATATTTTGCAAATTTTGTTGTGGAGAAATTAATTCCTTGTACTCTCTCAACTGATTTATGCACACGTCATGGTGCAACCTTGGCAGTTGGGGAAGTTGTTTTGGCTCTACGTCAATGTGAATATGCTCTTTCTGCTGGTTGGTACCCTTGCACCTCCCTCAAACTTTACAGTTTTTGAATGGAATTGCAATTTTCCTGTGTGTGTTTTTCAAATTTAATTTTCTTCTTATCTGGTCCTGATTTAATACTTAATTTTGCAAAGTGGAATGATTAATTACAAAAATGATATATTTTGTGATATTTAATCATTAATTTTAGTTGGCACTTGATAATGATAATACAACCTCTGTTAAACTATGGAATTGAAACCATTATTATACATATGATCAGCCTGATAAACAAT